>CM077194.1:36355838-37048338 GCA_039654625.1 Rhinogobio ventralis
CCCAAGCATTCATTGTTCGGACAAACATGTTGAATAGGGTTGCCAACTGTCCCGTATTAGCTGGGACGTCCCGTATATTGGGCCTAATTGATTTGTCCCGTACGTGATCTCCCTTGTCCTGTTTATTGACTGCTATGCTGATCTAACCACTGATTGATACAACAGCAACAGCAGCAGTGCTGGTCATTATATACGTTAAGTAGCCTAAATGCGCCAGTTCCTCTAGACCATACGAATAACAAACTCTAAATTGAGAATTAATCATTATTTTGGGACAAATTATTGTTTGATTTGCAAACTGCAGAATGAGAGGGTCCAATCCAATCATTTCTATAGGAATCCGCATGTTCAGGAATTTTGAACAAGAATTTTAAAACATCTCCCCACGCAGATTTAGCATCATGTAAAAAAATTTTAACATCCTCTGCTGTCTGGTTGCTCCCGCTAACGGCAAATCCCTTTCATTGTACACGTTTTGATTTCGGCAAATCAGTTTTGGCAAATGCAAACAACGTGATTATTGTTCATGAGTCCAATATCCAGCCATGCAAGAAAACATGCAATCTACCTGAATAGAAAGTTCAAAAGAACAGATTTATCTGAAATAGAAAGCTTTTGTAACATTATAAATGTTTTTACTGTCACTTTTGATAAATTTCATGCATCCTTGCTGAATAAAAGTTTGACCTTCTTTAATTTCTTTCCAAAAAAAGATCTTTCTGACCCCAAACTATTGAATGGTAGTGTATAATGTTACAAAAGCTTTCTATTTCAGATAAATGCTGTTATTTTGAACGATGGTTTGTGTGTAACGTGACATTTTCTTGTAGCCTATGTTGTACCCTGAAGTTTTCTCCAAAAATGTAACAACGCGCCAATTTTACGCGGACTGCAAGCACTGTGATTGGTCTGCCAGAACCCCTCCCTTAGGGGTATCATGCTCCCTCTCAGGGCCGTTAGCCATTCTGATGCCCTAGTATTAATTAACAAATACATACATACATTCCAAATTAAATTTGTATATATTTGTTAATAAGGATTAAAATTAATACCAATAATACCATTGTGTAGTCAGACGCCTGTATAGCCCTAGACCTATATAATATGCCTATATATATGTGTGCAATCCCTAGTTGCTAAGAAATTGTTCACAGACATAACTACATAATTATTAGGTGTTATTATTACATTTCACATGAAAGTAATAAGAATAAATCATTAAAACTTGAACTTCCCCTTTAAAATAACGCAACGCTATGCCCTCTGTGTGTACGACACTGCTTGCATTAAAGGATTAGTTCACTTCAAAATGAAAATGTCCTGATATTTTACTCACCCCCATCTCATCCAAGATGTTCATGACTTTCTTTCTTTAGTCGAAAAGAAATTACGTTTTTTGAGGAAAACATTCCAGGATTTTTCTCCCCATCACAGACTTCCATGGCAACCAAAATGTTGAAGGTCCAAATCAATGCAGTCCTTCGAAGGGCTTCAGAGGCTCTGCGCGATACCAGACGAGTAATAGGGTCTTATCTAGCGAAACTGTTGGTCATTTTCAAAAACAATTAAAAATAAATATATACTTTTTAACCTAAAATGCTCATCTTGCGCTGCTCTGCAACGTCCTATGGACATAGGCGGAAGTACCGCCCTAAGTAACAAAAATAAGCAATAGCTGCACAGAGATTATTTTTACTATTGTGCGGCTGCTGTATCACACTCATTGCAGGAAGAATACACCGATCATTTTGTCATACACTAAATCTTGTGTGTTTTCTTATGGTTGTATGTTTGTAGGCTGGAGGAGTTGTTTCTGTGTCTGAACGAGTATGAGAGTGTGAGTTTGTCATCTATATCGTACCCATCCCTGCGCCTGCTGCATATCACAGATAACCAGCTGCAGGAATGGGTGGAGGTGCGTAAGCTGGGCCTCATATATCCGGGCCTGGTGTCTCTTATCCTGGCAAACAACTCTCTCGCGTCTATCCACGAGCCTGAGGACTCCCTACATAGACTCTTTCCCAATCTGCGCAGCATAAACCTGCACAACTCAGGTGCTGGACTGCATAAACACCATCTCTGTGTACAGAAAATCAGAAAGGCTGTAGCTATGCTTTGAAATATGGGGACATGAGAGATTTCTGTCCCTTTCTGTCAATTGAAAGTCCATTCTACTAAAACTATGACGCTTCAAAAACTTCATAAAAACAATGTACACATAATCCATATAAATCAAACACAATCACTCTATATGATGAACAGATTTAATTTATTAGATTAATTACCACATCATTTATTACAGCAGATCTAATATGATAAAGGAAAGCTCAAATGTGCTTGCTTGACGCGATTTGAACTGTCAAAGTTGTGTGGAGTGTCAACGGAGGGACAGAAATCTTTCAGGTTTCATTAAAATTTCTTCATTTGTTTTTCAAAGATGAACAAAAGTCTAATCTGTTATTGAATTTTAAAATTTAACAACTAAACCTTTTATAAATTATTAGCTAATATGTAGTTTTTGTGTTATTTTAGGTCTATGTCGCTGGGAGGACATCGAGAAACTGAATTTCTTCCCAAAGCTTCAAGAGGTCAGAGTGATGGGTATTCCTTTACTGCAGCCCTACACCGATCAGGAGAGACGTTGTCTTATGGTAGCACAGTGAGTAAACTTATACAAAAGTAGCCACTTTTGAATTGTCCATTTGTTAATAATTGTTAGATATGATTAAATAACTCAGTGTGGCCTCCAATATGGAATTATATGTCCATGCATTAATGTACTCCCTCACACACACACACACACACACACACACACTTGTCCTTCTGCTGTGTTTTGTAAGGTTGCCTAGCGTGACTGTATTGAATGGCAGTGTTGTCACTGATGGAGAAAGAGAGGATGCAGAACGCTTTTTCATCCGCTACTACCTGGACTGCCCTGAGGATGAGCTACCACAGAGGTAACCCCACCCACAACCTTTTTGACTACCACTCTCAATATATACAACTCTTTCAGTCTCTTTCTCTTTAAACAACTATATACAGTGCATCCTATAAAATGACTGGTGTCTATGTCATGGAAATATATATAATTTAACCAGTCTATAAAACAAACCTAAATAAATAGCTTATTTTTATTAACTCCAAGTCTTATCTGTGACTCATGATACCCATTTTCCCACAGTTTAATATGTTGATAGGGAAATGTATTTTTTGTTCCCTATCACATCCGACTAGCCCTATGGTTTCTTTCTTCAGTTGTAGTCATTCCCAAATCAGTACTTCTTTACTGGCTAAAAAAAAGGCTGTCTGTCAATTTTTTACAGTAAACGTCCTTTATGAAGGTGCTTTTATTATGTAAAGGTAAAGTATATCTTTTACAAGTATAATCAGTAGGATTTGTATTTCTTTCCAACACCTTTTAATTATTGAATATCCACAAAATATACAGAAGGTGCTACAGAAATGGACCATTTTACAAGGTGTAAAGTCTCAATGAAATGGAAGTAGCTTAACTTTTGTGTTGTAAAATACATCTTTACTTAGCCAATCAGCTCTGTCCCGATTACAGTTAGTCCAAAATGCGGCAGCGACTCCTGACTAGTGTTAAAAAAACAGGACCATACCATGTCTTGCATTCCCTGCACTGGCTGCCAGTGCGTTACAGAGTAGATTTTAAAATATTACTCCTTGTTTATAAATCATTAAGTGGTATGGCTCCAGCATACCTCTTTGACCTACTGACTGAGCATAATCCATCTAGATCACTCAAACCAGAGACTGCTGTCCAGCCCCAAGTCGAGGCTGAAGTGCAGGGGTGATGTGCTTTCTCTGTATCTGCCCCCAGACTCTGGAATGACTTGCCCATTTCTATTAAATTAGCTCCCTGCATATCTGTTTTTAAATCCAAGTTAAAAACATATTTATTTGATAAGGCATACAATACATATTATTTTAAATTAGTTTAGTAATGTGTTTATGTCTTTATTTATCTTGTTGTAAAGCACATTGGTCAACTTGGGTTGTATTTAATGGTGCTATATAAATAAAATTGACATTGACATCTGAGTGAAACAGATTATGAAAAAAAAAAAAAAGTAGGGTGGTGGACTTGGTTCTATGCATTGGTTGTTGGATGGAGGCAGATCAGCTGTATGCGAGTTTGCAGTCAATTGTAAGAAAGAGACAGCATTTTATCAGCCGAAAATCCTGCATATGTCATCAGAGATTCCATCACCAGTATTAAATTCTAAGTAATGGGCTGAAGTGCTTTTCCGTGATTTTGGTTCTCTTACAGTCGTTCCTCAAACACTGAAGGTTAGTTTAGTCCTTGCAGTTTTTTATTTGTCAGTATTGCTCGTTTCTGAGTGACTTTCTATTGAAAGTGGTAAAACTTTTTTTTTCTTTTTTTGCTGCAATGTAATAAAATCTTGACAATGAGAGAGCCCAGCCACCTCTTTCCGGCTTAGCAAAAGTAGTCTCTCTCTTTCTCTCTGGCCATGTCTTAAGTATCATGGTGGCCATCCACTACAATCAAACCTATTTTCCTGTCACTTCTTTTTCTTTAGTTTGGTGCCTGCAGTTATCCAGGTGACGTTTTAATGCTCCCATCCCTCACGTCTTATGGCCTCCCCCCTTCCCAAATTGCTTCTGTTTTTTTGGGGACTTTCAGGGAATATTTTGGTGGGCCTTTCGAGGGATATTTTGGAGGGTCTTTGCCAGGTCAAAGACATGGAAAACGGATCACCCACATTCTTTATACACCCCATTCCACTTAACCTGAGAGAGTGTACGTAGGACTTTTTCAGTGACTACGGCAAGCCCTAGCTTCCAGCAGGGGATTCTAACCTTTGGGAGACAATGTGTCCACTCTCTCCCTCCTCAAAGACGCCTTTGTACTGGAATACTCCAATCAGAAAATCGATACACAAGGTGGCAGCTTTATTCGTTCTTCCCCTCCTTACATCCCCCCCTCTCTCTCTCTCTCTCTCCCTGTTTTTCTCTCCTGCCCCTTTTCATTTGCTTTAGAGGGGATTGAGTTAGCTGGAGGATTTTTTGGAAAGGGGATGGAATGACGTCTCTTACTCTCCTATTTTTTCCTGTTGAGCGATGGAGACGCTGTTGCCTTTGTTCTGGAATAGCTCTCAGACCTAGTGTCTATAGTTATACTTATATTAAAATAGGTGCAATTTTCTGTATCTGCTCTCACACTAAAACATTCCAGAATGTTCATTCATGTTTATTTAGTGCTATAAATAGTAGTAAAGCAGAGAGATGACCGGTTCACGTGCGCTCTGTTTTGCCGCTTGGCTACAGCTGTCACACCACATTAAGGAGCATGAAAATGGTCTTTATTATTTGAATTTTGTGATAAAATGTATGGAATTTGAAAGCTGAGACCTTGTTCTTATCAAAATAAAGCAATTAGTGAACAGGAGGTGTTAAGTCCTAAATTAAGTTAATTTGAGGCATTTAAGTTAAGTTTTGAAAAACCCTTAAAACGTACTTGAAACCCTTAAAAGATACTTGACAAGTGCTTGGAATCATTGAACGATAATGTATATGAAATTATTGTAAAAAAAAATTATTGAAACAAATACGATTTTTTCATGCAAAAATAACACTACAGCTATTTGATATAGATGTAGATCCATTTCCCATGGATATGAACATGATATTTCTCATATATTTGATTCAGCTTTTATTCTTCTGGTCAATCATATAGTCAAGAAAAAAATTAGTTTGAATGATGATCTTTGCCATAGTATCCATTCCAATGGTTAAGGGGATTTCCCATGACTGGGACATCATGGGTCAATAGATTGATCTCCTTTAAGTAAGGCATCAGATTCAGCTTCACCCATGAGTCGATTTGCTTGTCAGTTGCCCCTTATAAGGTGTTGTTCAAAGTTAAAATAATATCCAATTTACAACCTTGCTTCGTTCCTGAATGAATCAGTGTTTTTTTAATAAATGGTCTGCTAACTCGCTCTTAAAGTCAGTCCCTGGCCGCCACCTACTGGTGTAGCTATGTAACTTGCACTGAAGTCCTTGACAAATCCCCATCGTTAAAATACAGATTGTTTCTCAATGCCAAGTGCCAACAACATTCTAATATAAAATATGATTTATTGAACAATAATAGCGATTATAAACGTTGTATTTAATATATATTATTAAATAAGTTGTAAGTTGGAATCAAATTTTGGATACCTTATATCTGTAATTTGAGTTTAAAAAAATCCTCAAAAAATAAACAATATTTTTGTGCAAACGAGTCATTAGATTGCAATATAATTACTTTGTAATTAGTTACAATGAAATGCTTTACATACAGAATTGTATAAGAAGTTTATGCCTTCTTTCTGTTTGCTCTTCTATGCACTGAAACTAGGGCTTTGGGTTCCCATACTTAAAGTTGCCATAGTCATTGCATACGTTGCGTGTGCTGCACTTTATTTGTACCATTTTGTTTTATTAGTATATTTTTATTTATCTATTTACCTTTTCTTTCTTTTTTTTGAAAGATAATAAAGATATTGTTTTATAAGTGAGATATTTGATTATAGAGAATTCCTTGAAAACCAAAAAATTAGTGCTTGAAAAGTCCTGGAATTTTTCATGTTTTTTCCAAGTTTTAACTGTAGCTTCCAAATTCTTACGGTTTAATAATAGTGACCATTTTAATCACGGTTATTTGTGAAATCAGGTAATTGCAACATTCCTACTCTAGCTATAAGTCAGGACACTGGAGATGTGGAAGCTCAGAAATAATGTCCTTTTATAATATGTCTACAGTATCAGATAGTAAAATAAGGTTTTTAACAGTCTTTTAAAATAACCCTCTCTTAAACATGTGCTTATGTAATTTGCTTATGATAACATTAAGAAGAAAAAAAGAAATAAAGTCGACACACCACGGCTCCCCAAGATTCACCTTGTTTTAGTCATATTGTGGCCATGATTGAACTAAATTAAAACAAGGGAACGAATTTGTACAATGTGGCCATACATTAATAAGTTGTGGGATCAATGTGGGATCAATTCATGTTTTTCCAAACCTGTAAAATGTCTGAGCTGCTCTCTTCCTTTAAATTAAAGTGGATTAACCTTTGTTTAATCAAGAACTCCCTTTTTCGAAAGAGACCTGGCCAAGAAGGCACACCATTAGATAACACAATTAAGATTAAACGCAACAATTGAACAAAAGTAAAATGCATAGAATAAAGAATAAAGACATAGAACAAAAATAAAATACATTAATATTAGCATAAGACTACAAATACATCATACAAAATCCAGTCCATGAATAGCAATTAGACTCTTCAGTTACATCATTTGTTATCAGTGTTTTAAATTACCCCATGGTAACAAAATTATTAAGCTGTAGTGCATTCTGAAGGTTATTTCATGATCAGGGCGGTAAATAAGCAAAAGCCTTTATACCAATTACAGTAATAAAATCCCAACCTAACCTTCAGCTTCTTCGGTAAGTGCAATATGCAGAAATTGAGCCCCCTTTTTCAACTGAGTAACCTCCTAAGGTGTGATTGCTAACAATATCTGAGTTCTGGAAGTGAGCTATTGAAATTTTTATAAATTTAGTTTTCGTAGCATCAAATACCAACTTAAGCTCATATAATGAAATTGCAGCTTTTGAAAAGAAGTCTGGAGCTCATCAGCAGCCTCACTTAGTGAAGATGCAACTGAGTAGATTACAATTTCATCTACATAAAGATTTTAGCTATAGGCAAGTCCTTCCCAATATTATTTTTAAAAGCAGAAAATATAGAACAGGAGCTAAAATTTTACCTTGGGGGACTCCCTTAGAGGTTTCCAAAGAACTTGACTTGTATCCATCCATATATACACGCTGGGTTCTATCTGCAAGGTCGTTCTTAAACCACCCAGCCCAATATCACTGTCTATCAGAGTCTGTCTGACAGCAAATCTTGATCAACAATACAAACATCAACAAAAACATCACAAAAGTCATAAAAGTTACAAACATCATAAAAGTGGCCCATACGACTAGTGCACTATAGTCCCAAGTCTTGCGGTTATTTACTAAAAATCATAAGACATATTGATTGACAACTGTGTGCACATGGGAAACGTGGTTTTAGTGATTGCGTTCATTACGTAGATTATGCAGTGGGGATGTTGTCCACGTGTGAAATTCATGTGGCTTTTCTTTAAGGGTGTAGTTATTGTTTGAAAGAAGAAAGATCATAAGCGTTTCAAAATACATGAGAAACCTTTAATGAATGAGTGAACTATTTCTTTACAAGTCACTTTTTAATTTGTTTCTTCTTGTGCCCACTGGGACCACTTCTTCAGAGACTTTCTTTTCAACTCCTATGTAAACTAAAACCAAGGTACACTGACCCTCATTTCTGACCTCACACCATCCACATCCTCTCTATTTCTTTCTCTCTGTCCCTTTCTGTCTGTTTCTCTGGAGGGAAAGCCATTTTCCCAGAGGGATGAGGTTGAGAAGAGAGTTGGCACTAGAGGGTGAAAGGGCAGGTGCAGAATTAGATGGTAAACTCTAGATATGGGTTAAGGTTGCCCCCTTTTTGAACCTAGTCTGCTCTTGCCCCCACCCCTTGGGTGCAGATCAGAGCTTAGGCTATGTTACCGACTCTGATAAAACTCTGAAAGAGGGCTAAGATCTGAGAAACAGAAAGAGATGGACAGAAAGAAATTATGCCTCTCTGACCTCAAACACACCTTTAGGCTGGGCCCTCTTTGAATGCATGAGACGTAACCCGTGCAGAGACCCATTCAGCCTAATTTATGAGACTCAAACTGTGGTAGCATAAAGTAATGGATAGAACCATTTGAGAGACTTTCAAAGTGATTTCACAGTAACCTTAGTCGCATTTACGGTTGCTTAGACATAAACTTTAGGTATAAGTAGGCATGGGACTGTTATCTTTATAGTGCTGAAAAGATGTAGAGATTTGGGCGCTGGCTAGTGTAATTCAAACCCTTTACTGCTTGACTGCTCACATCGATTTCCTAGATGAGGCTTATATGCGTTATTTAGTGTATATTTAAGAATATCTTCCCAAAACTATTTTATAGGCACTAGAATAGCTATTTTTACTGTTAAAGTGTTAAATACTTTAGCTTTAGTTTATTTGTACCAAGGCTGCCAAACAAATTGGTCCTAGTCACCCTCCATTAGGCAGCTGTGAGGTACACTATTTACAAAGTGTAGCCTATATAGGTAAGAGGGTGAAATGGGTGAAGGAGTCCTATACATTCAACAGCTTTTGAGTAACTAAAACCTGAGCCGTTGCCATGGGCATGTTGATCCTCCCTAGGAGTAATTGGAAACACAGGAATGATAGCAGGATGGAGGAAGCAAAGGCAGGGATGAGAGGAGTAGAGTGTGAAGGAAATGAAAGGGGCTATTGGTCTTACTGTCTTGGAGTAACCATAGCCAGGGACCTTGTTGACATTTTGATGGTGAAGGACAACATAGAGGTCTAGAGGAGAACAAGGATGTAAGAAGGCAAATGTATAGGGAAAATCTAAGTGCGTCACTCTTTACAGACAATGAGAAATTTAAGAAGATAAGTGGATGGAGTAACCAGGCTCTTTAGCATCCATCTTGGTGGATGTCAATGCTAAACATGTCACGATAGAAGGACTCATAGACAACATAGAAAAGTCTTGTTCCCATTTAGTTAGTCGCATTTACGGTTGCTTAGACATACATTTTAGGTATAAGTAGGCATGGGACTGTTATCTTTATAATGCTGAAAAGATGTAGAGATTTGGGCGCTGGCTAGTGTAATTCAAACCCTTCACTCAAACTCAAAACATTATTTTTTTTGTTGTATGAGCAGGAATGAAAAATGAACAAAATAGACCTAAATGCATTTCTGTAAATACTGAATTTGAAGTACTTTTTATTGTCACTCAGGACACAACATGTATGCAACATCATACACGATGTGCAGTAGTGTCTACAGCTATGTCTGAATTCATTTACATTCACTCTTTTCCATAATAAATCATGGCTGTTGTCAGGAGGGACAACTGGCAAAATTGTCCCGGGCCCACTGAGGCCAAATTATTGGGTCTCACTTATAAAAATCTTATCATGGACCCTGTAGTGAACTACATGAAATACACTGTATAGTGAATAGGTGAACAATTTTGGAATACAGTAAAATACAGTATGTCTCTTGTTTTGTTGTCTCTTATTTTGTCTTATGTAACTTTTAGTTGTTGGAAAAGATATTCTTGGTCTCATGCAACCACTTACATCATTAATATAGCAACCCATGTAGATATTGTAGTTATTGCCTACACTGTCTAAAAAAACAGATCAGAGAAAAAAAATGATTTCAACTGATGCAAAATGACAGTTAGTCCTAAAGACTGGAACGCACAGATTCCAGTTGATTGGGGATGTGAACAAAGCCTAAGATTCTGTATCTCTGCTGTGCTTTTCAAAGAGGCACTTACCCCAGGTTCATCCAGGGTGACTGCCACTGTAATACATTGTAATACAATTTCCTTGGGTACCAGAAGATATTTGTCATGTTAAGTTGTAGATATCTAAATATGAAGCTAATGATTGTGCACTTTATCTACCTCAAAACAGATCATGTTTTTGAGGCCATCAGCAAATGCAGTATCTACAGTAGACTCACTGTATGGCTCTACTATGAACACTGCACGGTGGCGACTGTCCGATCCCATCTTCGAGACTGATCTAAGCACTGTTTGAGGAATCCAAGGCAGCTATGTTATCACAGCGAACACCCATTCGCCTTCATTTAAGGAGCTTAGCCACACTAAATGAGACCCTTGAGTGAGACTGTTCTTTCTCTCAGACAGAGTGGCACTTTGTATAGAGGGGGCAGTATTCCCATGGTGAAGGCAGGGAGCCACAGGCACCTACCCAGGCTCAGGCTCTGCTTTGTGGGGAGACTTTTCTGGACAGGCTGGGGAAATTACTTTGATTGGCTGTGTCGGTTACTGTAGCCCTCTAAAGCTAAAAGACTTTTTTTGTGGAGATTTTATTTAATTGTCCCTGCCGATCTCCTCTTATCTTTCCCACAATCCTTCAGCAAGACGGGAAAGAAGGGAGGGTAAAAGGGGTGGTGGTAAGAACTTTCTCACAGTTTAAAAACTCAGTGTGCTTTACAAACACACAAACAGGTACACAAATACACAACCACGTCTTCTCACAAACACACAACTCTATGGTCACTTTTTTGGTGCATTGATATTAATTTCGCATGTAAAGAAGTTGTCTCTCTTAAACATTTGAGTGTGGTTGACATTTTGATGAAAACTACTTAAAGGGATAGTTCACCTAAAAATTACTCACCCTCAAGTTGTTCCAAACCTGTAAGAATTTCTTTCTTCTGCTGAACACATATATTTGGAAGAATGTTTGTAACCAAGCAGATCTCGGCAGCCATTGACTACCATAGTATTTTTCCCCCACTATGGTAGTTAATGGCTGCCGAGATCTGCTTGGTTACAAACATTCTTCCAAATATCTTATTTTATGTTCCGCAGAAGAAAGAAATTCATACAGGTTTGGAAAAACTTGAGGGTGAGTAAATGGTGACAGAATTTTTGGGTGAACTATCCCTTTAAGTCAACATGCTGGGTTTTGCAAGCATATATCAAGTACAAATGTGCTTTACCTGGGCTTTCGTAGCCCATTAGATCTCCGTTAGCGTTTTTCTAAGCTAACTCATTCCTGCAGCACTCTTTAGCAGAACTCTGGTCCTGAGGACCCAACACTCTGCACATTTTGTATTAAATCATTTTTTTATCAATATTATTATTATTATTTAGTATTTATAGTTTGGCCAAAACAAGTTATTTTAAAAGGAAGCAAAATGTTGCTGCCTACTGTCTGGAATAATAGTCTGTGTAAGTATGCCTATGGTGATTCAAAATGCTTTCTATGTAGGCAATTCACTAGGTTTTAGAACAGAGCTATTGTATGTTCTCTCTATGCTTGCTTTCTTCACAAACTTTCTAACTAAAATCTACTCAACATTTTGTTTTAACATAAATGGGTCACTGGATATAGCAGCGACAATAGCATGGGCTAATCTCACATGGTTCTCCTTTCCTGTTGTCCACTCTTTTCAGGTACCACACTTTGGTAGCACGCTATGGCCGCCTAGCCCCACTTGCGGAAGTGGATTTGCGCCCTCTCTGCCATGTCCAAGTTGAGGTGCACTTCAGGGACCAGACAGAGCCCCTAGCACTGAGATTGGATCAGACAGTGGGAGACCTAAAGAAGCAGTTGAGAGCTGTGGTCCAGCTACCTCCAAACAAGATACGTGTGTACTATATCGACCGGCAGCTTGGCTACGCGTTAGAGCCTCAGGAGATGAAATATGGAGCTCGAGCACTTCATTCCTACAGTATACGAGATGGAGATGAGATCTTGGTGGTGCCTAAAACACAATGACAGAAAAGAGATCACCAGCTGGGCACTGTTTGGGAAAAAAAATACTGGTTGAGATGTTTCCAGATTTATTGGAATACCATCTTCCAATAAAAGCAATGTGAATGCTGTGAACAGTGCACAAGTCAGAATGCCTTATATTTACAACAGAGAAAAACTGGTTTCCCAGCATCTTCAATCTTATTTAAAAATTGTTCCAAAAAAGAGACTTTGGAATCAGGATTAAAACCCCATTTTACCTTCCACTGCTCTGTAGATGTACAGTATGTATGCTAAAAAAAATGTGTGGACTTAATAATTTTCATTGATGTGTGTTTATGAGACAGCTTCTCAGGAATTACCCACAACCCCATACATGCCTCCACTCTACTCTGGGGGATGTTATATAACATCTTAAATAACATCTTTTGTTAGAGGTAACTGTCTTCCACAGTTGTTTTGACTCATTGAAAACAATCTTTTTTAAAATAAGTCATATTACAAAAAAGTTAGGTAACACTGATATTGGACATATTGATTGCTAGATATATATTACCAGACCTTCCACTGCATCATACATATGCTGTAATAGTCAGACTTTCTTCTCTTTATTTACAAATGTGATGTAACCACGCAAACACCAATGATGTAAAAGTGGAGTTTCCTACCAAATTTCGACCCGACAGCTCATAATATTAAATTTTTTTGTTCATTTTTAAACAAAACATCTTCCATACTAAATACCAAGATACTTATATGAACATACAGTAGTGTCATACAGAAATAACATGGTCACTGCACCTAATTTACTTGTGTTCCTACAATGAGGTAGGTGTTCCCAGGCATTTAAACTATACATGCTTTTTCAATCAAGATACTGCTGCCTACATTTCCTAAAAAAAAAAAACTTAACAGTGGATAGACATCTTGGCTAGACATGGAAAATGCCAAAATGACTGAATACAAGTTCAATATCTGTAGATTGTGAATGCTTAGATAAAGGGAATCCTAGGGCTACCTGTGCCCTTAACATGGAGTTAGGGCCATTAGATGAGTAGGTGGTCTGGCATGGGGAGAAAGTGAACTCTATCCTCCAGCTGTGACACCAGCCACTTCTTTTCTGCTTGAATTACAGCAGGGTCACCTACAAGCCTGAAGCCCTCTAAGGTTTACATTCACAAAAGCCCCGTTTCCACCGAAATTACCCTGAACAATTTGTCCCAGGAACATTTTTCCCAGGAACTTTTTTCCCCCCAGCCCTGTTGCTGTCTGCGTTTCCTGAACTATGAAAAAGTACTACCTCACGAGCAGGGCCATTTTGAGGGGGAAATATTTACCCGGAACTTCATTTAGACCCTGGTTCCTGCGGTCAAAACACACAGAGTACCACCCCAAAGTCCCAAGTTCCTGGGGAAAGTTCCTGCGGTGGAAATGTGGCTAAACTTGGCTCCTCCTATTATGGCCACAGACTGACTGCAATGCCCTAGTCATCTGATAATCAGGCATGTTTTCAGCAAGACCTCTGCAACCTCTCTCATTGGTGAAAAGATTCTTTGGAACATGTAGATGCCATACTCTTATTTATGTGCAAAGCTGAGCATGTGCTGTTGGGTTATAGACCTGCATTCGATTTGATTGATAGTTTTAACATTTTAACGTTCAGTCTTTATGGTCTTATTTTTTAACCACAGTCAGCACATACCAGTCTATACATTTCAGGAATTGGATTACCATGGCTTTTCCTGTTCACTCCCATAGCAGAATGGCTCTAATGTTAGAGTGACTGATATAGTATAGACTCCCTCTCTAGTTACCAAGCTGTCTCTAGGCAACCCTATCCCAGAGGAGGGTGTTAACAGGGAGCTCAGAATCCATTAGGGGCTCAGATTAGCTATATTATCACTATTGATAGGAGAAGAGCCTTCATGAATATTGTTGGCAGATATTGAGACAGCTTTGTTTCAGTGTAACCGCATATGCAACACTGAGGATCCGTTATGCTTAAAAGTCCCATCACTGTTTCAATTGTGTCCTATCACTGGAAATTGAGTTTAATTGTCATATTTTTTTGCCAAATCCTATGATTATACCATATTGTTGCTACATTTATTTAGCTCCTCCCTGTGTAATTTTATTCTTCACTGATAATTGGAAATCCCTTATAATGCTTACTAATGTCCTCATTTGGATAATAATTATGCACTATGCCAATGTCTCACTAGATAGAACTGCACGTTTGCTTTCTTTCTCATATACAAACCACAGTCTGTGTGTTTGGGCACCCCTTTTCTCCCGTCTTTCAGCAGTACCTGTGTCTCTACAAGTTTCTCATTGCTCATATTTTGTTCTCATTTTGTTCTGGTTGTGGTGATGACACTTGATCCTCTCTGTTCTGCTCCCAAAGGACATCTGGCCTTTAATGACAGAATGTTGTTAACAGAGCAGGTGCTGACATATTTACTTATTACTGGCTTGTATAATGGTGTTTTACGGAGTGTAAAGAGGGCCATTGGCTTGTGCCATGGATAATATTTCAGTATTAATGATTATGTGAACATTGACATGAAATATTCCTGTAAAAGGTGTGTGATTTGTGTTAATAATGAATAATGGTATTTTACCATTATGTGAAGTTCTGTAGAATACCATACTGAATTTTTAAAATAATAAACAGAAGCTAAGGCTTTGCATGACATTAATTGAGTCTTAATGTCCCCCAAGCTGCTACGATAATGAAGTTTCACTTTTTTAATGACATTTGTTTTATTTTTAGTAGACTTTACATGTTTCATCTTACATGGGCAGAGGCTCAGCTGGTCCAGCTGTTGAACCTGCAAAGCTTGACAACCAGTATACTCTGGTGAATCTAAGGTGATGGTAGTTTTTCTGGATAAGCTGGTGATAAGGTGGTGTGTTGAGGACAAATTGTGTGACCTTCTATCATGTTTATTTCTCCAGGGTTACCTATGCCTGTTGCCTTTTAAGTTGTTTGCTGTGCTTTCTTGTATATTCTCATCTTTTGTTGTCTTAGTTGTGTATTTACTCTGCGGAGACCTCACCAAGAGCCTAGGCAAATTCTAGCATCCAACTGGAGTCTATCCAGCCAGACAGCCACAAGCTAGCCTGCCACCTGGATCACCACAGTAGTTTGGCTGATAAAAAGCATCATGCCTAATTGGTTTCACCACGTTTGGAAGTGCTGGCCTATTCCTGTCACGCCTACAGGTGAAAGCTACACGTGCCAAATCTGGCATCGCTGTCACACTCTCAGACTCACCCACAGTTCTGTCCAACCAAGGCTTAAAACTTCCATCTCCTTAGTGGCCTTACTGTTGGGCAGCATAGCCTCCCAGAGTGCAGCTGTAGCCAGAGTTCACTGGTGGATCGGCAACACAGAGAGTTGTGCCAATATGAGGGAAGAGGGACAAGGGGTTACCAGGGCCTGAAAGCAGGGGTGGGCTACAAAGGCAAGGTCACACTGGGAGCTGCTGAGGGATTTGGTTTGTTTTGGATAGGTGGGGGTTTTAAGAGTTTTTTTAATCACTTCACTCTGTGGTAGAGCAAAAAGAACTGGCTGAGCAACTGGTAGCCTGATCTACCCTGTGCACCATAAAGCAAGGAAGGCTGAAGGAAGCTCATTGTGTGGCCAGGAGGGGGAGATGTTTTCTGAGAAGGTTTGAGTTACCTTAAGGGGGCTTGACATTGTTGAGGAAAGGAAATAAAATGAGGGCAAAGCAACTGCTTGGCGTTGGATGCATCAAGGGGGTTTGGATGAAAATTAAGATATTGGATGACCCAGCCAGGTTGTTGTCCAGGACCTTTTCCAGCATACAGGGTCAGGCCTGGTGGACCTACCAGCAAGCAACTGTAGCATTAGTGCTCTCATCTATGCTTGAGTCCTTTCCCACGGAAGCTGTTCGATGAATCCAAAGGTCCTCGTTGTACTTGCTGACATTATGGTAATTCAGTCAGCCTGATTCCTATCTGCCAGGTTTGGTTGGCAGGTGGTTGATGGGGCTGACAGTTTGCGATTACATTTTATCAGACACTTGACTCCAATGCCCAGACAGAGGAGTTAATGCTTATCACCAAGCTCATAGCCATCTCTTGTTCTTGGTGGGACTGATACTTTGTAAAGGTTTGGTTGTAAAGATGCAGGATTATCTCAGCTGAGCTGACCTATTCCACAACCACAATGTTTCTGTTTGTAGGTCAACATGAAGTAGAATGAGGGACAAATAAAAAAAAAAGCAAGACAGCGTGATAAACCCTATTAGTAAGCTAATTACAATGGCAGAAGGAGATGATGGTGAGAAGATAAGGATTGCTGTCTCCTTTTTGTCCTTACTCACTCTTTCTTATGTATCTGGACATTCCAGCACAAGATGATTCAACTGTCCAAAAGTCAGTCTGGGACCACATTGCGCTCTTTGTCAAATTCTCTGTGTCCTTGTTATGCACTGGTTTGGTTAAGAGTATGGTCTGCATTTACACAACAAAGCAACAAGGTGTAAAAGAACCCTCCACTGGGACCCCCACATTGGTCACAGGGAATCTGGGGTCTGCATCCGTCCAGTCGGCTTTCACACATCCTGCCCCTTTTTGGTATCTAGTTACGTCCACTGTCCTCCTAGAAACAATGCTGAGTCTGACTCAGATCTTGCTCCCATCTCCTTCCCAGACCCTATCACCGTGGATGCACCAATGATTTCCCCCGTTTTTGTCGTTATCTCACCACTGCATCTATGGAAATGAGCCCCATTTGGAGACCAACCCAGGGCTGAGTGAGCTGTTACAAATGAGGTTGTCCTTAATTGGTGCAGGGAAGCAAGTAAGACAGGAGGGGGAGCACTGATTCGTTCACTCACGCACACACATAGAGTGTCCAAGCTGATTCATGTTAATGTGGTAACCCAAGCTCTTCTCCCTTTTTTCAATCAAATAAAGCAATGTTTTTCTGCCGTGTTTTCTTTTGTAAATAAATGCCCCTAGGGTGGGCTAAAGAGCCCCAGAAGAGATGCAGTGGACTGTGCACTAGCTATGGAGAGGGCTGCTATCTAGGGAATTGGAGTTAGATCCAAAGGCCTGACATTTTCTTCAGAAATCCTCTTTGTGCTTACAGATCTAGTTTCAATATTTCCCTTTAGTTACTTACCAAACGCCACCTTTCACTGGTCCTCAGTTGTACCCCCTTCTCTCATCCACTCTCTCTTCACCATTCTGCTCTTGTTTTTTTTTTAATTCTTAACTTCTTTTGAAAGACTCAACCCCACTCTCCATCCCCACCCCTCTCTTTCCCTTTTTCTCTCCTATCCTCCCCCTTCCCCAAAAAACTGATCTCAGATTAACTTTAACACTATCCCTGGTGCAAAAGGTAGCGCCTGCCTCTGATGCGTCTCCCTTCAGTAGATCCGTACAGGTAACCCACTCTCTCACTCCTCCTCTGTCCTCTCATTCTGGGATCACTTTCTCCAGACTTTTGCTCTTTGAAATCAAGCGTACCCTGAAGCACGGATTGGGCCGTGTTTGCCATTCTTGTCTTTGGCGGTTGTCCTGTGGAATTGGACCAGCACAGTGCTCTGTTTGAGTGGAGGATTTAGGAGGGTTTTTCTGGGCTGTCTCCCCCTCCCTTTTCTGCATCCAAGAGCAGAGCCCCTCCGCTCTTGAGACTGTGTTGATGGTACCCACTTGGATGTGACTTAGAGGCTGATGCACAGGTGACGTGCTGAACTTCTGTCCTATGAAGGCAGGTGAGTGCTGATTTCTGAGTTGTGGTCTTTGAACTGGAACTGTTGTGTTTTGTTCTTGTTTTGTTTTCTTATGACACATTTGCTGTCTTTCACTCCTTGTCAGTTTCTCACAAGTGATATTCAGGTGCTCTCTGCCTCTTTTACACCTCTCTCTCTTTGTTTTGGAAACACACTTTGTGTGTTAAAATGTAAATGATAGGTTTTACCTGCCAATCGGTAACTAAGAAATTTTGATAACATCTATCATTGCTATTAATGCCAGTTGTCAGACAAGGCAGCTGGTTTGAGATCGGTTTCTGATAGGTTAGCCAAATTAACTCTGCCAGTCTATGTAATGTGATGTGGAGAGCAATGGATTTGCCTTTTGGCATCTCACACAGTATCTCATGGTTCACTTGGGAATCCCATCAAATGCCAGTTTTGTCTGTGCTTTGGTTTCATGACGGAAGATGTTATACAGGACATTGTCTAAATACATAGGCTCTCTTCAGAAGACTGGATTTCAGTTATGTTGGAAGGTGGATTTTTTTTTTCTCATTTGGCAGTAGGAAGAAATGGTACACTTTTTTTTGTAAGACTGCAACTTAAGTATTAATTCTTAACGCAAGCAGCTTGAATTAAAATCTTAGGTTGTTTCCATGGAAGATTTGAAATGCTTTATTTAATAAATTATTCCTGATTTTGTAAATGAAAAAGTAATTTTTAAATAGTTTTTTACCTTCATTATTATTATTATTTTTTGTTGTTGCATTTTTAGATTTATTTCATGCATTTTATTTTTTAATAAATTATAAAATAAAAATGTAATTAAACTGCCATTACTAGTATTCATGCGACAGCTCAATGGTAAATTTAATTTTCTACCTCTGGATAATTTTCTTACTGAGGCAAAGGTATATCCACAGGTAATCATCTGATTCATGTTTTAAGATTCCAACATTGTGTGAAATATGACAAATTTAATTAGACTTACATTAGATGCCATGTCTTGATTAATGGAGCTATACTGACATTGTAAGCTTTAATTTATTCTTATTTAATGAATTCATTAACTTATAAATCTGGCAGCATCATTTTGGATTTGTTAAACTGTGAAGAACTTGAACATACACAATTAACTATAGGGGAAAAAAACAATTGCATAGCCATGCCTAATACAAACAATGTATATAACATATATTTTATGTCATACACTTGACATATAAGTTATATACTAATTATTTAATCAGACACTAGACCTTTAGCAGTATTTTGCTTTTATGTTTACATTAGTATTAAGTTTATTTTGAGGCAAGCAGCAAGTTTTCTGAAACACCCTTAAGACTGATATAGACTCATTTGGATGTATCAGTTTAAATCAGTGTTACTTACTATTGCTCACTGTTTTGTTAATTTCCCTTCTAAAAGACATTTGGTGCTCCTATTCAAAATATAGGTCTACCTAAAAGTAAGAAGTCTAGGGTGACAAAGTAGTTCCAGTTGACAGTTTTACCATCAGAATCATTTTAAGTTGTTATCATTTCTTTTCACCTCATACTAGGATTAGAGAAGATGTCCATTTATTTTGGCACATTAAGGCTGGGTGAATCTAAAGGGAGTGAAACCCAAACTTCAGCCCCTCAGGGTTGCCGTAAAGACCCTGGCAACTCAAGCCTGCTAAATTAAACCCATTAGCCTCACTGTTCACAGTCCTTTCTCTGATGCCAACAAGTCATAGAACATAAACACTTTGTAATGGACCCTTCAGACGATGGATAGGAGCAAGGCAAGTTCTCCCAGCCGCAGGCTTACTGGCACTGTGGAGGCCTGGAACTGCATCACCATAGCCCACTCACACGATAGTGCTGGAGAATGTGATCCCAACACATTGTTCCCCATCACATAATAGAACCTTTTCAACTCAGGACGAACAGGCCCACCATGGAGAGGGAGAAAGGGGGAGAATGCCCCCATGGGAGACCTGGGAGACTGCTCTTTAAACCAGGGCAGATTGGAGACAAATGCGTCTTGGCCTAGTTGTTAATTTCTTTAAATAGACTTATTTTCATACTAATATTTTTTTTATTAAAATAGTTCAAATATTTTCATCTTAAAATAACGGATGTTTGGAAGGCTGGTACCAATAAAGTATTGCTGATATTTTGTGATGAATAATGAAATTATAATTTTTTTTTTTATTATTATGTATCTTGTTGCATTTTTATGTGTGCACTAGAAACTTTATTTAACAAGAAAAAATCATTGCATGTGCAAGCACACTTGGCAGTAAAGCTCTTTCTGATTCTATATGTTTCTCAGGTGTTTAGGATGGTCAGAACAGGCACTTTAGTCTCTCTGCTCCAGCTTTTCAGCACCCTTGCTCCCAGAGGAGGTAAGTAATGCCCTCTCACAACTGTGTATAAACCCTCTCCTGCCTGCCTCCACAGACCCTAATGAGCACTAGAGGTAACCGTGATTGATAGACAAAAAGAGCCAAGGCACTAAATAAAGAGCTAATCAATTAAGTAAAGATGTGATAAAAAAAAAAAGAACCAAACCTTTTCCAAGTCTTTGTAAATTACTTCTCTACATCTTATTACCTACTGTACATACCTATGCAAAAAGACACATCACTGAATTTATGTAGTTTAAATCCATTCTTCACAATATATCCAGACACCCAGACAGGGCCAGTTCTTTTTTTTTTTCAACATTTCCTCTTTTCTCTGCTTAGCATTTTCTCAGGATACCCTCTACCCCTTTGGAACAGCGCACAGGGATTTAGAAACCCCTAAAATGGATGATGGCAGCTCTCCAGAGATTCCACTACTAATTCCATTCCTATTCTTCAGTGTGCCCTATAGGTCCCTTTATGTAAGGCTCCAAAATATGAACAAGAACTGTGAGATAAATCACCAAAAATCTCATTGCATTGGTGGATATATTATTGGTGTTCTTGGTGATCTATTCATCCATTTACCATCTATGATCAGTGTAACAGCACACTACCTTCTTTTTCTTAACAGGTCAACAACAATGGAGTGATCTCCTTCAACATTCAGGTGAGTCAATTCACTCCAGAGGCTTTTCCCCTCAGTGACAGCCGTTCCTTCATTGCCCCTTTATGGGCTGACGTGCATAATGGAATCCGTGGAGATGTGTACTACCGTGAGAGCACAGACCCAGAGATCCTGGAGAGGGCCTCTCAGGATGTCAGAAAGTATTTCAAGATTATGGTATCCTTCACTGCCACCTGGGTCTTTATTGCTACCTGGAATCAAGTCACCTTTTACGGAGGAAGCCAGACAACACCGGTGAGGCAAAAAGAGATGTATTAATTTTGTCACTGTTTTATTTGCATGACCAATATCAAAACTGAGCTACTGAGCAGTATGTACTGTTTGATCACCACATGAACAACAAAAGAGAGTAATCATTCTTTTTTCTTTTCAGGTAAATACATTTCAGGCAGTTTTGATCTCAGATGGCCAAGCTTGTTTTGCTATGTTTAACTATGGAGAGATCAGCTGGAGCACAGGCACGGCTAGTGGAGGAGACCCTCTTACAGGCTTGGGAGGAACCACAGCACAGGTAATCTTGAAAATCACATCTGTGATATAATATCTGTTACAGAGTTTGCTGTATAGTATGGACTGCGTCATCACATTATTCTGGTTCTTTGCATCAAGGTAGTTCCCTGGGAAATGTTTTTACCCTCTGCAAGCTCACAACATAATCTCTTTCTCATAAAGATCTTTCTCATTCTCTGCTATGTTTGCTCTCTCTAGGCAGGTTTTAATGGTGGAGATGTCAGCCATTTCTTCAACCTTCCCGGATCGCGCTCGAACGAAGTGGTCAACATTGAACTGACCACTAATGTCAACGTGCCTGGACGGTGGTTCTTCCGCATTGATGCTGACCAGATAGACCCAGCAAATGGCTGCAGCTATATTGGTATAACAAAATGCATAGTTATCGTTAGAGAGAGTTAGATTATAAGATATCTTTTATCAATAGTGTGCTCTTTGTTTATTTTGTATGTACACTTTTGATTCAACATATTATCACACCATACCCTATCTCTCTCTTCCTCCGCAATCTTTATTTTTTTCAGGGCGGTTTTTCCGGCGTGGGGAGATTTTCTGGCTATCAGACCAATGCACTCAACGATGTAGGTGTCTTGATCTGGATAATGAGGTCATCTGCCAGGAAACTCCATGTGGTCAGTTAGAGACCTGTGAACAAGTGGAGGGGGCTTACTACTGCCAGCCTACCCGCACCAGCACCTGTGTGGTGTTTGGAGACCCCCACTACCACACTTTCGATGGATTTCTGTATCACTTCCAGGTGCAGTATAGGGTTAAAATGATCCCATTTTTATAGAAATGGTCAGTAATAGTTATTAACTTTTTTTTAAAGGGATAGTTCACCCAAAAATGAAAATTCAGGCATCATTTACACACCCTCTCCAGTTGTTCCAAACCTGTATGAATTTCTTTCTCCTGCTGAATACAAACTAAAATATTTTGAAGAATGTCGGTAACCAAACAGTTGATGGGCCCCATTAACTTCCATAGTATTTTTTTCCCATGCTATGGAAGTCAATGGGGCCCTTCAACTGTTTGGTTACTGACATTCTTCAAAATATCTTCTTTTGTGTTCAACAGGAGAAAGAAATTCATACAGGTTTGGAACAATTGATGGTGAGTAAATGATGACAGAATTTTAATTTTGGGGTGAACCATCCCTTTAAGGGAGGACTATTGGCAGTCCTGGCTCACTTTGTGCCCTAGAAAATGACCTAAGGGGGGGAAAACACATTTTTATTTTATTAAAATATAAGATTGTGATAGTCTAATAGAATATACTCACTTTTTTAGCACACAAAGGGACCCAAGTTCCTGACCTAATATTTAATAAACAAAATGGCAATTGAGCTTGACAGAACACCATGTATTTTAAATTAATGGAGAAGTGCAGCTTTGATATTTCAATAACTTCAATAATAACTCCAATAACGGGAAACCAGAAGTGAGGAGGCAGAGTGACCAAAGTGGCTGGACCAGGCCCCCATCGAAACAATGCTGGACTGACCACAACTAGACACAATAAGCATGCAACTTATTTATAAAGTATTTGCCTCCAGGAATAGTATGACATTTTCCGAAGCAAGAAACTGGAAGATATCTGTTATCAGAGGGTTATGCTGGAAGCAAAAGTTGAATATCATGCTGATTTGCTGTTTTTTTTGCTTTGTAAAGAACTGTAGGATGAAACTATGTGATCTCCTTGGTCTCTCATCCAGGGTACTTGCTCATACCTATTGGCTCGTCCATGCTGGGAAATGCCTGGTTTGCCCTTCTTCAGTGTGGAGGCCAAGAATGAAAACCGTGGTGTGACCACTGTGTCCTGGCTACGTGACGTGACAGTTGAGGTGTACAACCACCGTGTCACATTACCCAAAGGGACTCTGGGAACTGTGCAGGTTGGCTCTCTTCATGTTTCAGTCCTTTAAATCTGAAGTGACTCCTCCTACTAAATTGACCAACTGTACAATCAGTATGAATAGCAGCTTAGTAGATTAAATTGTTCTTGCAGGACACAGGCGATATAACCTTTCTCAATGTCTTTCACTTTGTGTTTTAGGTGGATGGCCTGATAAAGACTCTCCCTGTTCAACTTCAACTAGGCGCAGTCAAGGTATACCAATCTGGTGTTGCTGTCGCTTTGGAAACAGACTTTGGTCTCTTGGTGACCTATGACGGATTGCACTACGCCTCCATCTCCCTCCCCAGCTCTTATTTCAACAACACTTGCGGTCTATGTGGTAACTACAACGATGACCCTGCCGATGACCCTGTGTTGCCAGATGGCTCTCTGGCAGAGAGCGTAGTGGAATTGGGTGGTAGCTGGCGAGCCGAGGACACAGATTTTCGTTGTACAGATGGCTGTGCCCAGAACTGTAGCTTGTGTGAACCGGCAGCCGAAGCATTCTATTTTCGCTCAGATTACTGCGGGCTGATCAATAAAACTGACGGGCCATTCAGAGATTGTAGGGCTGTGGTAGACCCTACAGCATTTGTGTACAGCTGTGTTTATGATATGTGCAGCAATCGTGATAACATCACCACCCTGTGCCAGGCTATACAGGCATATGCACTTGCCTGCCAGGCCCTAGGAGTCACTATACGACCCTGGAGATCACGCTCGTTCTGTGGTGAGTGAGATCAGGTGTGATCTTAAGGTTTATTTAATGTCTTTTAGATCGATTAAATCAAGTATACATTATTTAATCATTTTCTCACTTTCTATCATGAATATGTCCTTTCTATGCTCTCTTTTCCACTGACCTTCCTTTTTTCCATTTGCTATTGGCTCTTAGCATTGACATGCCCTGAGAACAGCCACTACCAAGTCTGCACGAGTGCATGTCCTGCCTCCTGCTCCGACCTGACGTCTCACCTCTACTGTACCCATCCATGCACTGAGGGCTGTCAGTGTGACCAGGGCTATGTGCTGAGTGGAAGCCGCTGTGTCCGCCGGTCTGAGTGTGGATGTGAACGTGACGGCCTGTACTATGCCCTAAATGAGACCTTCTGGGCGGGGGAAGGGGGTGAAGTCGGTGAAGAATGCACCCAGCGGTGTGTGTGTGGCCCGGAAGGTGAAGTAACATGCTTCAATGACTCTTGTGGTGAAGGCGAGGTGTGTGCAGCAGAAGTTGGGTTGTTGGGGTGTTACCCTCGTCGCGAAGCAGTCTGTTCGCTGTCCCAGTCTCAAATACTGGCCACGTTTGATGGGTCTACAATGCTGTTCCCTGATGAGAGCTCATTCTACCTAGTGAAGACTTTGGGACGCTTGCCTGCAAATGTTACATCAGTGGAGGTGAAGATTGGCAGGAAGCTGGTGAATAAGGGCCCAACATGGCTGCGGCCAGTGGTCGTTAGGGTGGGACATTTGGAAGCACAGATAGGTGGCTCGGATTTCGACTTGATCAAGGTTTGTGGTATCTTGCATTGCTTCTAATCTGCAAAAAAATATGTCAGTTCTCAGGTCTGTGAAACTGAAACTGATGCTGTTAAAAAGAGACTGACTTCAAAATGGAGACAACAAGCTATAGCAATAGCATTATTTAAACAGCTTGATTAGCTTTGATTACTCCTCAATATATTCTCACATATTGCTGAGACCAAGTTATCTGATTGTATGACATGTGCTGATGATGTCATTTCTCTCTCTGCCCAGGTCAATGGTGAACCAGCGAATCTTCCTTATGTCCATCCAGTGGAGCCTCTCATGATATACCGGTCTTCTGGTAATACCACAGTGATTGAGTGGAGTGGTTTAGTCCGCACTCGATATTCACGTCAAGGCCTGCTAAACATCACTCTTTCTACTCTCTTTTACAACACCACCTGTGGTCTCTGTGGTTTCTTCAATGGAGATCCAATTGATGACCTCCGCCTTCCTAGCGGAAGGCAGGCCGATACAGCTGACCAGTTTATTGAAGGCTGGAGAGCCATTGCCGATGATCTGACATGCAATGGCGATTGTGAGGACTTGTATCGTATGTGTACAGATTTAAGGCTGTACCAGAGCCCATGGCTGTGTGGAAACATCAATGACCTGGTAAACAGCTCATTCCTGGCTTGCCACACAGCTGTTAGTCCCTCTCCTTTCTTCAGGAACTGCCTCTACAACATGTGTGTACGGGAGGGAAACCGTTCTGCCCTGTGTAACTCCCTCCAGGCATATGCTTCAGCTTGCCAGGATGCTCAGATCAACCTGGGAGCCTGGAGGAGTGCTACCAACTGCCGTAAGAGTGTTGATTGTTTCTCTCTTTTATCATTTCTAACACCTTGTAGGCTAGTTACATGATTTCCTTTCCTCTCTTTTTTTTCATTAGCATTACCCTGCCCAGAAAACAGTCGTTTTGATGAGTGTACATCTGCATGCCCTCTCACTTGCTCTAACCTGGATGATCCAGAGGAGCCGTGCCCTCTACCCTGCTCTGAGGGCTGCCAGTGTGAGGAGGGATTTGCCCTCCGTGATGGCATCTGTGTGGCACGTAGTGACTGTGGCTGCTTCTACCTGGGTCGCCAGCTGGCCACCAATGAGACATTCTGGACTGACTGGGAGTGCCAGGAGCGCTGCTACTGTAATGGCACAGACAACAGTGTCTACTGCACCTTCTCACCCTGTCACCCAGAGGAGTACTGCCAGGAGAATGAAGCCCTATTTTTCTGCCAGCCAAGGACTGAGGCCATGTGTATTGTTGCTGGATATGGCCACTTTTTGCCATTTGGAGGTGTACCATTTGACCTCCAGAGCAGCTGTACTCTTCGTCTGGCCACTACTGAGTGTGGAGAAGGGGACGAGGATGGCTTTGGTGGACTAGACAGTGCAGAGACAGTTCTAGGAGGACTGCCTATGTTCCAGTTTTCGGTTCGGAATGAAGAGAGAGACACAAGCCAGGCTATATGGGTGCGGGGATTTGTTTTGGAGGTCTATGGTTATGAAATTGAGGTGTCACGAAGCTTCAAACACACAGTCATGGTAAGATTGTCCGTCCTGGAAAATGTGTCAAGATTATGAATAATGTGTATCTTATGATTTTGTTCTTTTTTTAAACAGGGCCATGTCCAAGAATAGTAATTTGCATAAAACTTGTATGAATTTGAGTGACATACATAGCATGTTCGTATTTGTTTAACAATGTGTATAGATGTGATCCAAAGCTGATTTGGATTAGTACAGAATTCACCTGCACTAGAACAGACATCTACTGATACACTTTTTGGCCATTTGCTTGAGTGGCAGACATTTCATAATCACAAGAATTCATCTGTAATTCTAGAACACACCCTTTTGAAGGTCAAACTCCTCGTTTTTATGACACAAAGTTATTTTAATCAACCAGACAGAAGAGCTAAACCGGGAGTATTTTTTTCAGGTGAGGGGTATAATATTTCAGTCAGCATCTGTTAGCATACTGGAGCAGATACAGAGGGAAACTGATAACTGAGTGACGTTTGGAATGAGTTCACAACACCACTGGAAGATCTGAGGAACTTTAGATCAAATAAAGATTGAGGGGAGAAGAAAACCAAGTTAGAGAATGAGAGACACAGTGAATCAACGAGAAACTTGCTTTTGAACTCTTAAGTATAGATAGAAAATGAACAAGAGATGGATAAAACCTAGGAGATGAGACAAAGGGATAAATCATGTACCAAAAGGATTTGATGACTATGGAAACAAATGTAAAAAAAATTTTTTTTTAATCTCTTTTAGGTGAATAAAGAGCGCCTGTATCTGCCTATAAAACTCGGTCCAGGGAAAGTTAACATCTACACCCTTGGTCTGCAGATACTTGTGGAGACAGACTTTGGACTGAAGGTGGAGTACAAACCAAAATAAATATTGCAAAGCACTTTTTGCTTGTAAAGCACAGACAAAAAAAATGCAAAACCTTTCCATTTACATTATCCACTGTGTAAGCTGGTTAATAATATCTCTACAGGTGGCTTTTGACTGGAATACTCTACTGCTCCTCACTCTTCCACGCAGTCTCTTTAACGCCACCTGTGGGCTCTGCCAAGGAATGCCCATTTCTGGTCCCACTCTAAGTGTCAGCGAATGGGGCATGGCATGGGCAGACCGTGACACCTTCTGCCAAGTGGGTTGTGGGGACTCTTGCCCCCGCTGTGGATTGGTTGAGAGGGGCCTCGCTGCTGAGGTCCCTGCCCAAGTAACTGATGCTGTTGGTAACATTGACATGGATAACGGTAACCCAGGAAACCGTTTTCACCTTGCTGAAGGGTTGTATGTTTATGTCGAACCTGAGGCTGTGAGATTATGTGGACTAATTATAGATCGTGGAGGTGTTTTTGCACGCTGTCACAGCAAAGTGGCACCAGCCTACTTCTATCAGAGCTGTCTGCAGGATACATGTGTGGATCAAGGTGCGAGGGAGACCATCTGTAATTGGCTACAGATTTATGCCAGTACCTGTCAGACACAAGGAGTGTCTGTCACTGACTGGAGAAGTTCCACACCCTGCGGTAAGAAATATGTCTTATAATTCTTATGTCACAATCTTGTTGCATAAAAATGCATCAAAATTAGTGGTGGGACTAACGACTAGAATACCATAGAGACATGAGGGTGGGCTCTTTGACTTGGACCAGTAGGCATCCTCTTAACCAGCCAAAATGCCCTAGCAACTGCATAGAAACATCCAGAAAATCACTCTGAATGCCTTAGCAACCACATACCATATTCTGGGCAAGCACCATGCAAATTTTAGTAACATTTATGAGGCTGCTATTAAACTATGAAAAACAAAGTATGCATTTAGATGCAAATATTATTTGCACTTCTAGGGCTAACATGAAAACGCTATTCCAAAACCCCTTAATGCCTGGTGTTACGCTGTCTAACCACAAACCATGGCTTACTTTACATATATTCTGTTTTGCCAACATAGAAACTAGAGGATATTTTATCACAGTCAAAGCCCCGTGAATGCCACACATTCATATAAGCCTTTTAAAGTGAAATACAATACATCCTCCCCTTAACTTTGCAAGAAACTCACCCGTCCAATGAACTCTTCTTGTTTTGCCCCCTCTGTGTGTGTGCCCAGTGCTGTCGTGCCCTGTGAACAGCCACTATTCCAGCTGTGTGATGGTGTGCCAGCCGCAATGTGCCCCTGCACGTGGCCAGAGAGACTGTAACCAGTACTGTGTTGAAGGGTGCCAGTGTGACCAGGGCTTTGTGCTTAACGGCAAGAGCTGTATTCTCAATCAGAACTGTGGATGCTACACGGATGGTAAATACTATGAGGTGAGACAGCATGTCACAAAATTAGACAAAGCCAATACATAGCATGAAGCTGTATGATGACTGTGCAGAACAAATCAATATTTTTAGCTTGTCAGACATGAAGCATGAGGGTGGAAATGATTTCAAAAAATATTGCCACACTGCAAGACTTGTTTAACATGTTCATTTTGTCATCATTTGCTATGTCCAATAAAGTAAACCATCAGATTGAAGGGTGACTCTCACAAAACTGTATTTTCTGCAAGCTTTTTTCAAGTTAAATGTAGGTGTCTTTCCAAAAAATCACACTCTAAAAGGACACCAAATAACCAAATGATATAAGGGGTCCATAAAATGTATACATTTATGCACACCAAAGTGCCCATGAAAAAAATAAACATTACAGAAAAAAAACATTTCAGAATTCACAGTGTACAGTATGTGTACAGAGCAGCAGCAAAGAGCTTGTTTACATTTAAGACAAGTCAGATTCCGATACCGAACATGACCACATGGAAATGCCACAAAAAAACTAACCCGAACGTCTTGACCTGACTGCATATACGTACAGTACACGGATCCATTCAGAATTACTAAACACAGCAATATACACATGACAAATCAAAACATTATCCTGAATTTGTGTGGAAACAACACATTTTAGATGTCTATGCATAAATACAATGTGTGATACACAGTTTTTTTGTGCATCAATATAACCGACTTGCGCATGCTTAAATGTACGACTCCTGTGGCCGGTTGCATAAACTGTGTAGACTATTCTTAATCAGTTACTGTGTCCAATCCATTTATCTGAGAAGCAAATTTACATAAAACATCAGAACCTGTTTTTGTGAAAATATTTTGTCTAGTTACATTGGCATTTTTACATTGGTGTTCAAGCTAAAAAAAATTCTTATATTATCTTTCTTTATATTAAGAAGTAAATAATAATTTTGAATTTTAATATTTATTGATCATACTGCATATAACAGTGAATTTAAGAATTTAGTACACTCAACACCTTAGCAACTATATCCAAGCACTGTGGTGGCAACTTTTGTATTATGATACAAAACCCAACAAATATGTTACTTGTTTTTGATCTATTTACTCTGTCTCTCAGCCTAAGCAGTTGTTCTGGAACAGTGACTGCACTAAACGCTGTCAGTGTATTGGACGGAATCTGATTCAGTGTGACCCACGGCGATGTAAATCAGAGGAGGAATGCGTTCTACGTCATGGTGTGCGAGGATGCTTTGCCCGGCGTAATCAGCACTGCGTGGCATCAGGGGGTGGTGTCTTCCGTACTTTCGATGGTGCTTCTCTTCGTTTACCTGCCTCATGCTCCTTTGTTCTTTCAACAATCTGTCACAAGCTGCCCGAGTTATCTTTTCAGCTCATTGCCAATTTTGACAAGTGGAGTACACCCAACCTAACCACCATCTCCCATGCTTACCTCTACATCAATGAGGAGAACATTCTCATCTCTGGAAACACGGTCAAGGTAAGAAACACAGAAAATGTACTGCAAATTATGTATGGGACAGGAAATCGCTCAGGCGAAGTAGTCTAAAGGAAAAACACATTTTTTTTAAATGAAATTTTAGAGCAGAGTTTCTTAACTCTGGCCCTCGAGGTCCACTTTCCTGCAGAGTTGAACTCCAACCCTAATAAAACACACCTGAACAAGCTAATCAAGGTCTTTAGGATTACTGAAACATCATCCACCTTATTTTTAACATAAGAGCAGGCGCAGCCATTTTAAATTTGATGTGTCTTGCTTCTGGTGTCATCCGCTTCCAGTTATTTTTAACAGAAATGGGTTAACTTCAATGTTACAAAATTTGGTGGAAAGGCATTTTAGTTTGAACAGCGTTGTAACTACACTACAGGAAAATCAACGATGGGGTGCTGAAAAACCTTGCTTTAGAGGATAAGTTGTGAGATTGCCTTTTTTATAGGTTGATTATGAAATGATTATATAATGGTTAAGACATTAGATGTTTCCAAGCTAAATGCTGAGTGTTTTTCTCTTTTACCTCAGGTAAATGGTACGCCCGTGTCCGTACCTTTTGTCACAGGTCTAATGACAAGAGTATCCACATCAGAAGGATTCCTAGTGATTGACACTCCTCAGGACATCCAGGTGCGTTATAATCGATTCAACACCCTAAGCATTACGATGGGTCCACGGCTGCAGAACAAGGTGTGTGGACTGTGCGGGAACTTCAACGGGGACCCCACTGATGATTATATTACCTCTCGTGGAAAACCTGCCGTCAGTGCACTGGAGCTCGCTCAGAGCTGGAAAACAAATGGCATGCAGAACAGGTTAGCAAGAAAAAGTTGTGCTGTTATATTTATTTACCATTAATACATTTCATCCGCTCCTCTTTTCGTTACCACTCATTTTCTATCCTTTATTGCTTTACTCTTGCCTATAGTTGTGATGAGACACAGTATGTGGCCCTGGCTCAGTCCTGTGATAACACAGCAGTATCAGAGCTCCAGGGGGAGGACAACTGTCTGAAACTCACAGATTTAAAAGGTTTCTTCCAGCCCTGCCATGGCTTGCTGGACCCTCACCCCTTCTACCAGTCCTGCTACATGGATGGCTGCTACAACCACCGTAAGGCCCAGGTGTGCGGCTCCATGGCTGCCTACGCTGAGGCCTGCCGCTCGTTCGGCACACTTACCACCAAGTGGATCGCCCAGGAAAACTGCTGTAAGGGGACGCTGCCACCTACAGGATAAGTGGGAGAAGTGTAGGAAATGAAAGGCAGCAAGGCTGAATTGTCATTTTTAGAAATATATTTTATATGTATCTGAGAAGGAAATGTATATTTTTCATTGAACATTTGCAAAAAAAATACTGCAGACAATTTGGTTTTTACACTTATAGCTGAAAATTTTACATCTATAGTGTAACATGCAACTGACACATTTTTGTATTTATTTGTTTGATGTTTACAAGACTATTACAAGTCATTCTCACAATTTTGACAAAACAAAAATGTTGTATTAGAAACTTTACGAATTAGCAGGTGGATATATATGGATACCTTTACTTGTGTTAATGTACATGACTAAGTTGTGTGTGTGTGTGTATGTGCGTGCGTGTGTGCGTGCGTGTGTGTGCGTGTTTCTATGTGCTAACTTTGTAACTGGACCTGTCTTTAGCAGAATGGATCTATGACCCCTGTGCAGGAGAGATCTGCTCTAACAACACATGTGAGCAGGATAATGGAGGAGATCTGTGTGGCTGCCCTGAACTACCTAGCACTGACATTAGTGAGTAAAACAAATCATATTGTAGTAGAAATAAATATCAATCCTCTTTGAAATTATTATTATTGCTCATACTTTAACCCTACGTATTAAACCCTAGGCACATAAGCCATTCTGCACTAGTCACCTTTTATATTATAGTAGCGAGCTGCTAAATTAAAAAGGTTGAGTTGGCTTTTGGCTTGGTATGAAATATTGAGGAAACGTTTAAAAGACAATACAGAACATCTTGTTCTTGTGATGTAGGTGAAGATGACATCATCCAGGCAGAGGTGACCTGTAAACATGCTCAGATGGAGGTGTCTATCTCTAAGTGCCGTCTGTTCCAGTTGGGCTTTGAGAGGGAGGATGTACGAATTAACGACCAGCACTGCGCTGGTATCGAGGGAGAGGATTTCATCTCCTTCCGTATCAACAATACCAAGGGACATTGTGGCTCTATTGTACAGGTGAACAACTCTCTCATTAACAACTGTTAAAGAGCAGATTGTCTCAGTTTAGACAGTCTCAGTGGTTCCTCTTGCAAGAGAATGGAAAGTACTGGTCCTGGTAAAGAAAATGTACTGTTCCATTCACATCCATTTCCATACACATGAATACAAGCAAAGAAGTTAAAGGGGTCATGAACTGGCTTTTTTTATTTTTTTTATACTGTTGTCTGAGGTCAACGTATGACGTTTGCGTGGTTTTTACATTAAAAAACATCATAATGAATAAGTAATAGGCTATCTTCTACCCTGGTTTTGAACCTCTGGTTGCGTCTGAAAACCTATAGGCAGCTGACTTGTTGCCTCGCTGCCTTATCAGACAATGACTTGTAAGGCAGCCTTTGTGCAGCGTAGAATACATTTATGCTGCCTTTAAAACTCGATCAGATGAAGGTATCTCAGGAGACAGGAAGTGAAGCTAACATTAGATTTGGACGTGCCTTGTTGCCTTCCTACCTTGAAATGTGTCCTCCGAAGGCAGCATTTTCCAGGTTTCGGACGCAGCCTCTCTCATGGAACGCTCGGTTTTTATGGCCGTGCCGCACTGAAGACTTGGAAGTAAACGGCAACTGCTATGATTGGATAAGCTTTGCATATTACAATGAGCTTCGGCTCCCCCGTGAGTACACGTGAGAAATTGTTTTGAAAGCTTGTGGGAAAACGGCAACCAGAATGATTCGCCCACAGGGCTCGCAAAATGTCTTTATCAAACAAACACAATGATTTATCTATCATCCACCCGCAATTAATTGGAATTTAATCCACCTGATTGGTGGATATAACTGCGAACCGTGCATCACTAACACACACACACGCACAAGCCTCACTGCAGAGTCAGACATTGGGGTTTGCGAGCCCTGGCCCATACATGTCCGAGTCTGATCCCGAATCGCAGCACAATGAAGCAACAACACCTCAAATAAAGGATTCTCCAGCCTGTGACAGTGTCTAATGTTCAGTTAGACACATACACATAATCAATAGATATCAAACGATCTGTAACAATGCAATACTATCACATATAAAAAACATTTTTTACTCACATAAGTGTGTTGCTTCATTCATTCATGTAATCTCATCCTGTCTGCAAATCCAGTCTCTTGTTTACAAACGAATCCATGGTGAAATAAAGGAACAAATGCGCAATGTCTTACCCACGTGAGCTGGATATTCATTAATATCATTAAATAAAGTTCATCCATGCATTCATAATATTGGAATCCGAATGAAGCTTATGCAGCATGTTTATTGCTTGGAAGTTCGATCTGGTTTAGCTCCACGTAGGCCTATGTTATTTATCTATAACATGCCATGTAAAAATCAGTGGGCGGGGCTACAGAGTCTTCTTCGGTTAAGGCGGTGTTTCACCACACTCTGATGTAACAGCTTGGCACATTCTGAGATCGAGAGTTTGCTGGGCCTGGTGTCAATCAAAGCTTTTCTTTGACTAACAAGGAAGTTTTCAGCTCCAAAACTTGCAGGATATTCTTATATCACGATGAACTTTTATATATCAAAGGCTGAATGAAAAGTTGATTTCTCAATTCATGACCCCTTTAAAGTTTGGATGAAATTTGTATAAGGAAAAGACATTTGATTAATAGCTTAGACCAGCAAACCAGCTTTGGTTTAATATTTATTTCAGTATGGTAGTTATAGGCTGTGTATCAAATCCTAGTCAGCTGCCTACCTAAACGGGTTTTGGCATCATAAACATACTCATAATGCAATGGCAAATGTATAGTGGAATAATTTTACATTCTGAGAACGTTTTTTCAGCTAGCAATTACGGTAATTTCATGCAGATTCTATATGTTCTCTTGTGATAAGTTCAGTGAGTAGTTTTCATCCAATATGGTGAAAATGAATTTATTTTTTGAGTGCTGAAAAGTATAATTGGAAATAGTTCCATGTGATTACAGTGTATTATTTAACCATGTGCTGCATGCTTTTATGCTTATTTGATAATTAAAGCAGAGCCGAAGACCACCTACAGTATAAAGTGTGTCTCAAAAACTATTTAAGTCTGAGTATGGTTGAATAAATGTGCTATACATAGAAGGCAAGTTAGCTTTTGGTTTTGATACAGACATGAGCTCTAAAAGAGTATCCTTTTTGGAGTTAAACAACTTTAATAAGTTAAAGTTTTACTTCGATAAATATACCGGATTTTGAAGACAAAATGGTCATGGTTCACTTCATAAGAGTATTAAATGTTTACTAGTTTAGTTCCTAAATTATTCAGGTTGTTACAAAATAAATCATGAAATAGCTTTCAAAATGTTTTCATATAGGTTTTTCAAGAAAGTTCTTGTGCTACTATTAATTTTTTTGTGTTCAGATCTACAGCAGATAAACTCATATTCTTGTGATTATGGTTTTGCTTTTCATAAACAAATTTTCATTGTATGCCGGCTTAATGTGCTCTCTGCTTGGCTAATTAATGGTGATTAAATTCACTGTAACTTTGTGTGTTTGTGTGTGTGCGTGTTTGTGTTTGTTTATGTGTATTTGTGAGTACAGTCAAATGGAACACACATTATGTACAAGAACACTGTGTGGATCGAGAGTGTGAACAACACGGGGAATATAGTGACACGTGATAAGACGATCAATGTGGAGTTTTCTTGTGCTTATGAACTGGACATCAAGATCTCTTTGGAGACAGTACTGAAGCCAATGCTCAGGTCAGCTGTCAGACAACATGCACCCCTTACAAAAAACTACCACTGTATTACCTTGTATAATACCACTGTGTAATACCAATGTATTCTTTGAAATACCTCAGAGTAACAAGTTCTGTAAATACCAGAAACTATGCATATAGTAATATAGTAATCATAAGCAAGGTACATCCACATTTATTATAATTAATAACAAACACATCTAACAAATACAGTAAATAACATGCACTTTTACATTTTACAGTTGGATGCTCCAGAGATGGTACAAATGATAAAGATCATAACTCTACCTTTCTTTCTGCTGTCTACAGTGTAATAAACCTCACACTGCCGACCCAAGAGGGCAACTTCATCACAAAAATGGCCCTGTATAAGAACGCCTCGTACCGAAATCCGTACCGCGAGGGAGAGGTGGTGCTGAGCACCAGGGATGTTCTGTTTGTGGGGGTGTTTGTGGAAGGAGCAGATGATAAACAGCTTATTCTCATTGTTAACATGTGCTGGGCTACACCATCTCGTTACAGCAGCGATCGCCTTCGTTACATTATCATAGAGAGAGGGTAAGAAAATAGCTTATGAAAATAATCATACACAAACTGTGCTTAGCACTGAACATAGATACAGCATTTAAATACTGCACAGCAGAGGACTACACTCCCAAATACATACCAATGAGTTTACAACTTTCACATCACATAACTCTAATTCCAGGTGCCCTAACATCAAGGATAACACTATAGGCATGGCTGAGAATGGCGTGTCCCTTACCTGTCGCTTCCACGTCACCGTCTTTAAGTTTATCGGTGATTATGATGAGGTACATTTGCACTGTGACGTCTCTCTGTGTGACTCAGAGACCAACACCTGCAAAGTGGTGAGAGATTGTACACACACACATACATATGTTTACCTTTTTATTTTATTTTTAGTTGTCTTGCCATTTATAACAATAGAGACAATGGTAAAGGGGGTTGGTACATGATGTGCCACTAAACAACGGCTTGAACTGACAAATGCAAACATGATTTAGAGTAGATTTGTTCATCTCTCCATCAACCATCTTGGAGAACTACTTCTTTTGGATTCATAATAACTTTCTTGCTTTTACAGAATTGTCCTCATAACAAACGAAGTTACACAGATTACAGTCAGCATAAAGAACAGATCCTGTCAGTGGGACCAATCAGAAGAAGAGGTACGGAGTATATTTCAGATTTGTGCATGAATGCATGTCCTAAGTATGTGTGAAGAATATATGTGTAGTTTAGTGAAGGCAAAATAAGATGTGGGTGTATAATTGGTTGTTTTGTATATGTGTGTACCCTACGTTATGGGGGCAAAATGTCCTCACAAAGATGGCAATATCCAAAATCCTTTCCTTGTGGGGACATTTTTTGTCCCCTATGAAGAAAACTGCTTATTCATGAGTTCACACTTACACATAATTAAATAGAGTAAAGGTAATGCGTATTTGGCGTGCTGTCCGGGGGAGGGCTGCGAGCTCAGAATTTGGCCCGAACCCAGAGTACTCCCCCGGTTGTGATAGGAATAGTTAGAACTAGAAGTGAGGAGATGGGGTGGTGGAGGGATGCTGATGAACTGTCATTGAACAGAGGTAAGTCTGCTGTATATATACACCTCTTATCTCGTTAATTGAGTTGATTAACCGAATGCGCTCCTCTCGTGTTAATTAGGTTAATTATCTGAACTTTGTTAATAAAACATCATTAAATCATACTAAGCGATGTTTTATGAAAACATAAAAAAGTTTTCTGTGATAGGTAGGTTTAAGGTTTGGGAAAAGAAGTTTGTACTGTATAAAAATCATAATGTCTATGGAATGTCCCCATAAAACATGAAAACCAAATGTGTTTCTGTGTGTTTTAGATTCAGACTGGTGTGAAGATAATAATGGTGGCTGTGAGCAGATCTGCACTAGTCAAGTAAAAGGCGCTGTGTGCAGCTGTGTGACAGGAATGCTGCAAAGAGATGGGAAGAGCTGCCGAGGTGAAATGCGAACACACACACACATTTACATCTACTGTTTTAAAACTTTTAATTGGTAGATGTTGTCCAGTGGCTTTTGGATTATTGCAGACAAGCAGCTCTAGGACCAACAAAAGTTTATGATTCTTACATATTCTATTTATCATGATAATCTTTTAAAATGAACACAACTTTTAGGAATTTTGAAGCCTAAACACAATAACTAGAAGTGAAAAACAGAAGTAAAAAAACAGAGGCTTTAAACAAGCTAAACCACGGTCTCATAACGTCAGTGTCACCACCATTAAGCTTAAGACTCATCCAGTCTTTATTTACCTGTAAAAACATTTTCCCTGAAAGTTTGAGTTAGAATAGTTTTCAAGATAATGAACACAACAAGGCTATGAAAGTGGCCTAGTGAGTAGATGGGTTTTTCTGTTAGGTGTGATTAAGTTTAATGTCCCAGACAACCTCTGTAGTCCCAACTGTTAGCAACCGCCTACATTTTGCCCATATGCAAAAAAATGTAACTGGCCCCAAACAAGAAGTGCAATGAAGAGGCGTTTATAGACATTCACTGTAGCATATCTGGATAGTAATAAGCGCTAATAGTACCTTTTGGTGGTATTGCGGTACTCCCCCAGAATATGATTTCAACCGAGGGACTACACCCAGAATGCAATTTCGGTTGACCACACCCCCGACCCCCCACCACTAACGCCCCAGCTGAGGACTGTGCACGCCACTGCTTCGCAATGTCAATACCAAACTACTGCATGTCCAATGAAATATTCACATAACAGACATGAAGATGGAAAATTAATACACTAATTTATGGCTTTGTATATTCTCAAAGGAAAAAAATGGCAAGTCCTAAGAGTCGGTTATGTATGGAAGCTTGTTTCTTTCCACAAAATAAAAAAGCAAGGTCTGCATGGTCATCTGAGCTTTGAACCGTACAGGCAATGAAGTGAAGGATGTCATAGCTTTATGGATGAGGGTCTCAATCCTCCCAGGCCCATATGAACATGCATACCCTGCATACCCAGACACTACGCCACAGATCCCTGCTGCTCTCTATCAACCAAGTGTATCTGACTGTGTCCCGCAGTACTACAAACCACGCCCCCAAAAATTACACCTACTAGAACAAGTTATGCCCCCTACAAAGCTATGGCAAAGCTATGGGAATGATCAGAGCCCATCCCCCAGAAATCACTGGCTGTATCCGAAATCGCCCCTACACCCTCATTCACCATTCCCTACATTACTCCACTAATATAATGTAGTCCACTGAATCAGTGAATGAAAACAAATGAGCAAATTCGGGGAATTAATTTGGCACAGTGATTACAGTGCATGGGTTTTCCCTGGTAGCTAGCTGTTCAGTGTACATCGGTTATACACTCGTCATTTAGGTGCATTGTAGGATAGAATGAATGCACTTTAAGTGTATAGACCTTAGTCAGGTTACTTAGTCAGGTTAGACGCTATATTGAATTGAACGCAGATGAAAATGAGGCTGTGGGGGATAGACGTGCAGTCTTTACAATGACACGCACTGTATAAAGGTCCTGGATCACGTAATTTTCACAACTCATGTCTTTTAAAACTGTTTTTATTGAGTTTTTGTCTACTGAAAGTCTTTTTTTTCCCGGAAAAAACATTTCAGCAGCTAAACAATTGGGTTGTTGACAGCATCCATTGAACACACTGTATTCTATCCCGCACAGTCTTGTTTTCATTCCTGTCAAAAATTAAATATGGCATTATCTTGACTGAGGTCTATAAGGGTTGGTTTTAACTTGTAGTTGTAGACGACGGAACTTTTAAGGATGTGCTTTGTAGTTCTGCCGGATACAGACCTTTTTTTTTTTTATTAAAGGTTGTGGCTCTGAACAACATGCAGTAGTGGATTTTCTAAATCAGAATAATTTGATGAATGATTCAATGACTCACTCATAAAGACAGTCATTTATTTTGTCCCTGCATAAATCAGTGTGTTTTAACAAATTGGTTGATTGAATGAGTCATTGACCTGCATAAAGTCACTGAAAAAGCCATAACTAACTTTTGTATGTTTAATTGAGGAACATATTCCTTCACCAGATGTTCGTCATTATACTGCTGTATGTCCACACTTTTGCACACTACACTCACACAAATAGATCCTTTGCATATTACATGTCAGCAGTATCAACCTTAGACATCACTATTTTAACTGTTCAGCTTCTCTTTACTGTAACTCTAAACCAAAGTAAGTCTTGTGCATTCTTCATGACTTGACTATGACGTTCCTTTACACACAACTCTCATTGTAAACTCATTGACCCTCCGTTCTCACGAATCTCTCGTCTCTCTTTCTTTGTCTTAACAGTCACCAGTATGAGTACTGACCTTCAACCCCTGCTTCTTCTGGCAGCTGCTGTCGTAAGCATTAACATCTTACTGCAAACACACACCTCAATTTTCTTCTCTTAACACTCACCAAGCAAGGCCAAGGGAGAGAGAGGCGTATACAGACAAAAGGGAGAAGCAAAACAGCAAGTGGGGATATGCATGTGATGCATCAGCAGCCCTGCGGTGAAGACCACCTCTGAGCAGTTCCCTTTATCGAAGTGAAAACTGTGATCAAATACATCCAAGTGATCCTTCACCAGCTGGATATCTCAGACATAAAACAACGTGCCTCGGTCCAACATATGACACCCTTCAGACCTTGAAAAAAATCCAACTCTTTTCTTTGGCACAACATCTAAATGCCAGAAACCAAAAAAAGCAAACTGTCACTTTGAAATGTAGTGATAGAGAGACAGCTACTGTTTTTTTCACAGCCACTAATGACAGATTAGCAAGTATTACTTATTAGATGATGAGTTTTTCTGAGAATCACTGAAGAGTGAGAGCACATGTTGCAAGAATGGATGATAATTCTCAACACGTTATGTTGTTTGTTTTTTATTTAGTTGATTTGATGAAATGCATATCCTCTCCTTCTCTAATTCTCAATATGCCATTTTGTTTGTTATTTAAACATATTTGTTATTTTTTTGCCATACTAAAGTAATGCTGAGATCAAAATGCCAATCAACCTTTGCGTTGCTTTGTATTCCGGTGGATACAGATGAGTGAATAGCGTTTGATACCAACACACAAATGTTCTTGAGTAGCCAACTTTTAAAGCATCACTTATTTAAGCTGTATATAGTAGGCCATGTTTGATGGATGTGAACACCTTTGCCCTGTACAATAAATACTCAATGTACTGTATGAATCACTGACATAAAGTCATCAACTTCATTTGCAATTTAGTCTGGCAACCCATACTTGACTTGATGATGATGGCATTAAAGAAAGATTCAAGGATTGTTTCTAATCACTTCACACATGACACCACACAGCTAAACTACACTGCATTTCCTGTAGGTTTTGGACAGCCATGACACCATGGTAACTTATGTAGTCAGCTGTAGTCACTTGTGTAGTCAAGTGACTGAACCCTTGATGTTCATACTGACTGTAACAATGTTTTCTTATTCTAGGGGTTGTTTGTTTTTAATCCGATATGATTTATTTGAGAATAAAGTGAGCAATTCACATTGATTCTGCTTCTATTCATAGTGCATTAGTCATGGCTTCTGCAGCAAGCCAAAGATAGAGAGCGCGCGCGAGAGAGAAAGCGATCCGCGTTGCTATGGCGACCGCTTGGGAGGCGGTTCCTTAAATCCCGACTCGAGAAAAGCACATATTGGATCAGGACCCTGTGCTGGTATGCTGTCACTCCAACTGATCCGAGTGCGTAACGCCGAGCCCGTCTCTTACGATGTTCTACTGGATCTTAAAGTAGCGTGTGGTTTTTAGGGAAGTACAGGAATATTTTGCTGGTCACTCGGGAGGATGAACTGGAATTCCGCTGGTAAGGATCTTAAGGATTGTGCGGGGAGGCTCTAGCGCAGGATTAAACATGTGACATAATTTACCCACAGCAGCTAAGCTTACTGTTAGCAAACCTGTCTATTGATGGTTATATCTTTCATGCAATTTCATTAGACCACCGGCCGTTTTCCATAGTCAGCGTTAATGAGTGGGCAGTAAATGCTGTGTTTATAGTAACTGCTGTATCCTACAGTAACAGTCTCTGTTTGACTCACGCTCAGATTGCGTCCACTGCTTTAATAGGTAGCAGTGCATTACTTAATTACTCTGACTTTAGCCAATGCGCATTCCTCCATTACCCATCATTCAGTTTTACATCACTACAAACACTCTTCGTCGTCATCATCATATCTACTTATACTTCATCTTTACAGCCATCTTCACTGTCAATATTGTCCTCTTCATTTGCTTCCTTATCAGCATCATGTCCTTCATCAACATATCTTAAACTGACTTAAAAGTTATATTAAATTATTTTGATGAGTTAAAGCAATTTAAAAACATATGTTGTCATAACTTATTGATCATATAATTTTTTTACAGTGTGCTATTTTAATGGTTTGTAAGATTTGAAAGCAATATAATTTAGCCTTACAGAATTTTCATACATAAAACAAAATAAATTACTTGAAAAGACTGTTCCATGACATCCACCTTTTGCGGGAGACGTAACTGGTATGTGTCTTCAGCCATTTCCTGAAGGTTGTGGAAGTCTTAGAAAGGGTCATCTCTGCAGTTCTCTTTTTTTATCCAACCAAAATCCAAAATTATAATGTTTTTGAATTACAACATTCATCATCTACCTTTTGAGTCTCAGTGTACATTACCTGCTAGTAACTCTAGTTGACTGTTGTCCTACTTGCACACAACTGATACTGAAAATTGAGACAAGTCACGTTTAGCATGTTTTCTTTGTGTTTGCATGAGTAAGACACAAAAAGAAGTTCCCCTAAGTGTTCCACATTTTATAGCCTAATAGTGAGACTGAGGCTGAGACTGAAATTTTTGCACACAATCTCTGATGTAAAAATTTGTCTGATTAGGCTTAGTTTTCTTTAGCTTTGTTTCTAGCAGACTGTGTTTGTCTTTGTGACAGTTTGGCTCTCTCCACCTTGGGGCTGATTTCTCTTCACGTCTTGATCATGTCTCCAGTCTACTCGCCCCCCAAATTTACCACTGGCTCCACCCTCTTAAGTCCGTACAGTTCCTATGACCCCTGCGATCCCACCCTGGGATATATTGTCCGAGGTCAACCCCAGCTTTCCAGGTATGCTCCTTCCACCTCCCGCTACCTGAACCCCAGCCCTTGCCTCGCCCGAGGCGTCCCGTTCTTTCCTCAGGAGCCTGAACGTGGGCAAGCTGCACCCCATTCTGAATCCCACATTGGCCGCCGGAGTGAAAGCTACAGTAGGATGCAGGTTAAAGGTCAGATTCCCCGAATTAATTGGCAAAGGGGCCGTTCGCCTTCAAGGACTGGCCATATCTGCACATCTCCGCTATCAAGACAACGCAGGTCGGTCAGTCAGTCAGACCTGATGCGGGAGCTTGCCACACTGGAGATCTGTGACCAAGGAGCAGTGTACACAGTCAAAGAGAGCATGATCAGGGGTCGGACAGATTACTCAGGGCCTCTCTACTGGAGCTCAGAGGTGAGTTCTGTACACTGACAATAAGCATTCAAATACTGGGTTCAACACAAGTTAAGCTCAATCGACAGCATTTGTGGCATAATGTTAATTACAACATAAAATTCTTTTGACTTGCTTGGCAGTCAGTCCTGACTTGCATGGAAAAAAGGACGCCAAGTTAATGATGTCTTGATAAACTTTTATTATTACCAGTGCTCGAAGTGGGCCGGTACGCACCAGTACGCAGTACAGGCACTTCTATATTTTAATCTCTAGCGTACCATTTCTCACATGTTGCCGGTACTTTGCCACTTAGAGTCAAAGCGTCAGTGCAAGCAGGCAGGGACGTTGCTAGCGGGGCGAAAGGTGGTGACGACACAGCCGCCACCCCCCTGCAACCAAGGTACGCAATTACAACTGAGGAGGAACCCCACTGGAACACGATTTCAACCGAGGGGGCCCAGCTACAACCTGCACCGGGAGTAGTAAAAAATTATATTGATTGATTGATTAATTCATTGATGTCTGTGTATTGTATGTCAATATACAGTAAGCCACTTTTTTCTGGTTCTGTGCGCATGGGATTGTTCACTTTGAAAGTACAGTATTGCAAAAATTATAATAAAAAGACTTTGAAGAAAAAAGAAGCAGAAATCAAGGTTACGGAGAAGCAATGGAGTGAATGCAGCCTTTTTTATTTTTATTTAAAAGCAGAAATATGAAGCTAATTTTATAAAAATTCAGTAACTAACTCATTCATAAAATGTGTGATATTTGAACTATAAAGCTGTTTAAATCAGTTTAATCAATAAGTCTTAAAAAGTCTTAATTTGATCTTCCTTAAATTGGAGCAGAAAGTCTTAAATTCAATATCATGGCATTAAATTAGGGCTCTATGATGTCCGCAATGCAGAAAATCTGGACGAAATTGCAGAATCCATTCATAAAAATTATATTTACTGTATAATGCGGAATGACACGGAATTTGTCAAATTTTGGATGAATAAATCAAAAGTAGGTCAGAACACTTAAAGGGATTGTTCACCCAAAAATGTTAATCCTGTCATCATTTACTCACCCTCCTGCAACCTGCAAGGCTTTCTTTCTTCATATAAAGCGATCGAGTCTCTTCAGAAAATCTGTAGTAAACCACTTGATTCATAGGGATTCGTTTTAGGATCTCTTTATGAAGTTTTTGAAGCATCAAAGTGGAAGTTGCTTAAACTGTCAATGGAGGAACAGAAATCTTTCCGATTTCATTAAAAACATCTTAATTTGTATTCCGAAGATGAATGAAAGTCAGTAAAATGTAAAAAACCTGCAGAAACCTTGATAATTTTATGGCAGGGGTGGGCAATTCCGGTCTTGGAGGGTCACTGTCAGAGTTTAGCTCCATCTCAAATCAAACATATCTACAGTACATGTAATTTTACATAATTTTTAAGACTGTGGTTATAGATTTTTTTAAAAGTGTTTTGATTAGGGATGAAGCTAAACTCTACAGGACAGTAGCCCTCCAGGACTGGACTTGCCAATGCCAACCCCTGGTTTATGATGTTGCATTTTTTTGGCAACAAAAGTTGTAGGTAAGTTGTAAAATTAGATAGAACTTCAGACATCTCTTTAAAGATTTTGTTTTTCCTACTGTGAGTTCTAGCCTAACAGCTATAAACAGTTTTAAACATGCAATTCTTCATCCCTTGTTAAAAAAACGTAATCATACAGTTTACTAATAAATATAGACCTATTTCTAAACTTCCTGTTAACGCCAAGATTTTAGAGAAAGTGGTCTACTCACTGCTCTACTCATATTTGAATACTTTTAATATCTTAGACACATTCCAGTCTGCCTTTAGGACCTTTTACAGCACCAAATCTGCATTGCTTAGGTTACTAATGATATATTATTATCTTTGGACTCAGGATCTCATGTTGTTTTAGTTTTATTAGATCTAAGCATTGCTTTTGATACAATTGACCATGAGATTCTTCAGTGGTTTGCCTCGTATTTAAAGGACAGGACAGTTGCTGTGAATCTAGAAGACTTTTCCTCCACACTGGCTCCTTAAGTATGTGGCGTTCCTCAGTGGTCGATTTTGGGACCGCTGCTGTTCCCTCAGACCTATATTTTTCGGAAGTATAGTATTTCATACCATTGTTATGCTGATTATCTTCATTTGTACTTTCTCCAATTAAATGAGAGTAAAACTGAGGGTTTGATTGTAGGTTCTCCCATGTCCACCTTGTACCTTTGTTGGTCAGCTAGGTTCCCTGTCCTTAATGCTTGAAGATTGTGTAAAGAGTTTATGGATAATAATGACTCGCTGGGGCCGTTGTTAAAGGTAACTTTTTTTTTAAACTTGAGATCAATTGCTAAAGTCAAGCACTTTCTTTCCAGAAAGGATTTGGAAATTGTGGTTCATTCTCTTATTTCATTAAGGATAGATTACTGTAATTCTTTATATATTGGTCTCCCCCAGACTGCGTTAACCCGCCTGCAGTTGGTGCAAAATGCAGCACCAAGGGTTTTAATGGGAGCGAGGGACCATATTACTGCCACTGGCATCCTTACATTGGCTTCCTGTTATTCAGGATTTATTTAAAAATTCTCTTGTATGTTTACAAGGCACTATCAGGTCTTGCCCCCCGCTATATCAGACCTTCTTATTCCCTACTGTCCTTCTAGAGCTCTCAGGTCTTCGGATCAACTGCTTTTAAAGGTACCTTGCTGTTATTTTGAATCGAAAGGAGATTGTGCTTTTTCTGTGGTAGGTCCCAAACTCTGGAATAGTCTCCCATTCCACGTGAGGTCAGTGTCATCAATTGCCACTTTCAGTCTTAAAACTCATTTATTTTCTTTAGCTATTAAATAAGATGTGTTTGCCATGTTGCATGTAATATTAAATCTCGGTTTTAATGACATCATTCTTGTAAAGCACTTTCGTGCAGTGTCTGTTGTTTGCAAATGTGCTATAAATAAAGTTGCTTGCTTCCTTGCTAGACAGAAAAGGTTAATAAGCAATTTCTCACAGTAAAATCATGTCAGCAAACATATTGTTTATGTCTTGTAACTATACTATTGAAAGAGTATTTTAATGTTTATGGTTTGTGTCTGCCTTACTGTAACCCAGATTTTTTGCTTTTTCTATAAATAAAATAAGGGAGGACTGGAAATACATTTTTTTGTTGTAAACATTATGCCTTAAATACTTTCGATTGAGCTTAAATTGTATTTATGTTCCTTTGATCTTCTTTACTGCCAGTATATTACTATCATCTCAGTTCAGAAGTACTTTGTATTATGATACTGATTCAATTCTACCACATATAGCATATAAAGTATGAGCTTGTAGGCTGACACTCACACCTTCACTTCACACACTTGTGCAAGCACACTTGAGAATCAATTATCAATCAACACCACACTGCCCTAAGTCTATTCCATGTGGTCGGTGTAATAGTACATAGATGTAAACACTAAGCACACGCATAATACACACTTTGTTCCTTATGAGTATACATTTAAGCCATGTTTTATCAAAATTGATATTGCATTTTAATAAAATACTCTATTTATTTCTTATGTTACAATAGGTATTATCTTACAGTGATGCATCATGACTAGAATAAAGACGTTTGGTCCGACAGTGAAGCACAGCTCTTATTACTGACACCAATATTAGCCCTGTAATACTCATATTTACTCACTAGAGTGCGCTGTTTTTCTCTTTTAATTAAATGTGCTGAGTTTAGTGCTGTATTTAGTGGGGCGCAGCAATAAGTATCATTGGTAATAACCTAGGTAAGATATGGAAATGCATAAATATGACACAAGCAACAAAAAAAAAATCTACACATGCATTGTAGTACATAAATGTAAAAGAACCAATGGAAAGTACATGAACGATTGGTTTAAGTACATTTTTGGATTTATTTTTATTTTTTGGTAGTATTTTTTTGTAGAGTTTTTTGCTAAAACATTTCCATTTGTTGGAAACTGCACTATTTGCAGTTATGCTTTTGACTGATTGATTTACACTGCAACTGTAAGTGTTTTTTAAATGTATTAGTATTCAGCTGGTCACATGATCTCGACATGATAGGGTAGCGGTAAATCACAGTCATGTAGAATACACAACATTTTCTTGGCTACTGATATGATTTCATTCATTTCATTTCACATGCTTGGAGTCTTCAGTTCATGTGACTTTATATCATTTTACATCATCTGCCAAAAATACTATTTCCTTGTGTGTGACATTACTTTAAAGATCTTACAAATACATATTTTTTATACATAAGCATAGGCAATTACGCCGGTCAGGCATAATAATATTGTGTTGGTCCCCCTTTTGCTGCCAAAACAGCCCTGACCCATCGAGGTATGGACTCCACTAGACCCCTGAAGGTGTGCTGTGGTATCTGGCACCAAGATGTTGGCAGCAGATCCTTTAAGTCCTGTAAATTGCGAGGTGGGGCCTCCATGGGTCGGACATGTTTGTTCAGCACATCCCACAGATGCTCGATTGGACTGAGATCTGGGAAAGTTGGAGGCCAAGTCAACACCTCATATTATATGTTGTTGAGCTCCTCATTCCTAAACCATTTTTGGCCAGCCTTCGTTCTCTACGTGCATCATTGAGCCTTGGCTGCCCATGACCCTGTCGCCGGTTCATCACTGTTCCTTCCTTGGACCTCTTTTGATAGATACTGACCACTGCAGACCGGGAACACCCCACAAGAGCTGCAGTTTTGGAGATGCTCTGACCCAGTCGTTTAGCCATCATAATTTTGAGCTTGCCCATTTTTCCTGCTTTTAACACATTAACTTTCAGGACAAAATGTTCACTTGCCTAATATATCCCACCCACTAACAGGTGCTGTGACGAAGAGATAATCAGTTTTATTCACTTCACCTGTCAGTGGTCATAATGTTATGCCTGATCGGTGTACATTACACTGGATTTGTCATGACCATACACCAAACCATACAATAACTGATCCTTGATCAGGTCTCATAGACTCATAGGTCCATAAACATCTTCAGATTACAACTGGTTTCAAGGTTACAGCTGGTTCTGAGATTATTCATTTATCAGTTGACATTGTGCCACAATGATTTTAGTGGGCCAGAGGTCTGTACAGTGCTGAATATAATTACTTGTTCACAGTAGCAAACCTGTATATCAGCACAATTTCATGTTGTTAGCTTGGACTTTGTCATTGTCAGGCCTATAGCGTATTGTCAGCCAAATCAGGGTGTTATAAAAATGTGCAGTACCAGGTGCAGTTCTGCTGAACTCTGATTTAAGCTTATTTTCGTTCCTATTCTCCTCCGGTCATAACATAGCTATGCTTTGAAATAGTTACACATCCTTTTTTACACATTTTTCAAACATCAATAGATTTCACTGTGCCAGAATGCATGTTTTTGTTTTTGTTTCTCCTCTCCTTCATTCCATTCCCATGGTCTTGTGGTCTTGGGAGAGGCTGTGAAAGAGATTGAGTGGTGTCTTTATGACCTGTCTCAATCCTCATATGTTGACATTAAAGCTTTGTTGCCTGGCGTGTGAGTTTAAGTTACATAAGTCTCTACAATCAGGTTCAATGTTATTGTAAGTACATGTACAGAGAGATAAGGCACAGCATAATCTTAAATTAGTCTATTATTATCAAGCTTTACTATTTTGCAGAGTCTTTATTTCATAATTTTATACAAGTTTTTGCATCTTTTTTATTGTCACACACACACAAAGAGATCGGAGATCACACTTGCGATTTCTTTATTATCAGAGATTGTAAAGACGCAGATAATGCACATGCACAGTCTCTCTCCCTCTCTATATAAATTATATTCACTAATATACACTCACCTAAAGGATTATTAGGAACACCATACTAATACTGTGTTTGACCCCCTTTCGCCTTCAGAACTGCCTTAATTCTACGTGGCATTGATTCAACAAGGTGCTGAAAGCATTCTTTAGAAATGTTGGCCCATATTGATAGGATAGCATCTTGCAGTTGATGGAGATTTGTGGGATGCACATCCAGGGCACGAAGCTCCCGTTCCACCACATCCCAAAGATGCTCTATTGGGTTGAGATCTGGTGACTGTGGGGGCCATTTTAGTACAGTGAACTCATTGTCATGTTCAAGAAACCAATTTGAAATGATTCGAGCTTTGTGACATGGTGCATTATCCTGCTGGAAGTAGCCATCAGAGGATGGGTACATGGTGGTCATAAAGGGATGGACATGGTCAGAAACAATGTTCAGGTAGGCCGTGGCATTTAAACGATGCCCAATTGGCACTAAGGGGCCTAAAGTGTGCCAAGAAAACATCCCCCACATCATTACACCACCACCACCAGCCTGCACAGTGGTAACAAGGCATGATGGATCCATGTTCTCATTCTGTTTACGCCAAATTCTGACTCTACCATCTGAATGTCTCAACAGAAATCGAGACTCATCAGACCAGGCAACATTTTTCCAGTCTTCAACTGTCCAATTTTGGTGAGCTCGTGCAAATTGTAGCCTCTTTTTCCTATTTGTAGTGGAGATGAGTGGTACCCGGTGGGGTCTTCTGCTGTTGTAGCCCATCCGCCTCAAGGTTGTGCGTGTTGTGGCTTCACAAATGCTTTGCTGCATACCTCGGTTGTAACGAGTGGTTATTTCAGTCAAAGTTGCTCTTCTATCAGCTTGAATCAGTCGGCCCATTCTCCTCTGACCTCTAGCATCAACAAGGCATTTTCGCCCACAGTACTGCCGCATACTGGATGTTTTTCCCTTTTCACACCATTCTTTGTAAACTCTAGAAATGGTTGTGCGTGAAAATCCCAGTAACTGAGCAGATTGTGAAATACTCAGACCGGCCCGTCTGGTACCAACAACCATGCCACGCTCAAAATTGCTTAAATCACCTTTCTTTCCCATTCTGACATTCAGTTTGGAGTTCAGGAGATTGTCTTGACCAGGACCACACCCCTAAATGCATTGAAGCAACTGCCATGTGATTGGTTGATTAGGTAATTGCATTAATGAGAAATTGAACAGGTGTTCCTAATAATCCTTTAGGTGAGTGTATATATATACATATATCACTAATAAATTTAACCTTTATTCATTGGACTAAAACTGTGTCACTTACACAGGGTATAACTACTTCCCAAAATGTTTTAAATAAAAAAAAATTTTGGCCGGTCATTTTTGACCAGGAACACCACAAGTGCGGCTTTGTTCCATTTTGTACAAAATAAATGCATTTCAAAACAAACTTTCTGGTTAAATATTAAAGCACACTAATCTGATAAACAGTGCAAATTTTTTCCATATTTTGAATATTGACTTTTTTCACTCAATAACTGAGGTGCATGAGCTCAATCAATTAATGAGGCCTACGATCAGTCAGTTCCAAAAAGAAGTACAAAACCTGTCCTAACTGAAAGAAAACAAGTTGACAAAAATATTGAATCCAATATTTGGTGAAACTACAGCATAACAAGCAATTTACAAGCGATTTAAAAACTGAAGGTGTTGCAGGGTTTTAATGTTGATGTACCTTTTTAAACTCAAAATATAAATCTTATGTTTACCCGCACAAAATCACTCTCCAGTAAATTTTCGTTCACTGTTCCTTGCTTGTGGAACGATCTTCCCACCTCCATCCGGAATGCTGAATCGCTGACAACATTTAAAAGATCTTAAAAATAAAAAATCCCTTTATTTTCTTCTATTCCCTCCCTATTCTAGCTTATGCTACTCTAAGCAATGTCCGAAACATAGTATTTTGGTGATTATTCACCTTTTCATGACGGATCGCTTCCTGTATTCCTCAGTTGTAAGTAACTTTGGATAAAAGTGTCTGCAAAATGAATAAATGTAAATGTACCTTAAAATGCTGATAACCACCATGATAATACAGGTGGTACAATAGAAAGCAACATGATGAATCAGAGCTCATCATAAGATGGTGCAACACACAGACACACTATCGGGTTAAAACACTCTCAGGTTAACACACATGACACTAAAATAATACAATAAATATAAAATAAAAACAACCAAATAACATAAAACGTAACACAAAACACCCTAATGTAGATTACTAATAGCAAAAATAAGACATAAGACAAAATTATTTAAATAAAATGTATATTATTATTTGTCATGTGACAGAGACTTCAGGGATTGTCCTTTTAGTGTTTTCAAATTATACAATAATTCAGAGTTTTTACTTGTAAAAACCAGTAATTGTTTTTACTTTTAAAGTTTTTTTAAAGCGTACAGATGTTACCGCATAAACAAAACAAAAAAACAACAACAGTTTAAACATTTTCATATTTGGATGAACTATCCCTTTTAAGAAAAAAATGTATTACAGTGCAATTTAGTCTACTACTGATGTTCCAAAAATCCCAGATCAAGAACCACAAGACAACCAAAGACCTTCATCACAGAATTTAAGCATTCACAGTAACAAAAAATATTAAAATACCACTATTGGGGAGATGGAATATGTGTTTAGCTATTTGTACTGTATGGATTTAAAGTCATGCCACTGAGTGAGATGATCCATTTCTAATTTTGTTTTTGTTTCTAAAGAAAATGTTATCAGACTACAACTCAAGTTCTGTGACATTAGATTCTGTCTCTGTGTGTGTGTCTCTCTCTCTCTCTCTCTCTCTCTCTGTGTGTTCGTGTTTTTGTGACATATCAGGACACAAATGTGTATAATGACATGGGTATGACACAGGTATTACAAGGAGAGGGTGACTTATGAGGACATTACCCCATGTCCCCATTTTTCAAAAGGCTTATAAATCATACAGAATGAGTTTTTTTTTGAGAAAGTAAAAATGTGAAGTTTCCTGTGATGGGTAGGTTTAGGGGTAGGGGTAGTGTAGGGGGATAGAAAATACGGTTTGTACGGTATAAAAACTATTACGCCTATGGAAAGTCCCCACAATTCACAAAAACAAACACGAGTGTGTGTGTGTGTCTGCTTAACCATATTTTGGGGACGAATTTGTATCCAGAAGTAAAAATAAAAACGGCATAAAAATAAAGTAAATACTGGTTTGTTTTGTTTTCTTTTTTAAATGCAGAATGTGTTCTGTTAGGGTATGGGGTAGGGTTAGGATGGTCATAGTATTTATAAAGGAAATAGAAGTCTGTGCAATGTCCCCATTTAGATACCTAAATTACCATGTGTTATAGAGATAAAGGTGGAGTGCAAGAGATAAAGGTTGAGTGAGTTTTTAAGTAGAACATCATAGTTCAGTCATTGGGAGAGTCTCATACTGATGCCACTCCTTTCACTCTCCCACGTCAAGTCAAAGCATGTGGTAGGTTCAGTTTCAGGATGTGTTGTACATATTTCTACACACACATACACATAGACAGAAAATACACTCCTTTACAAACTCAGAAATACTCAGCTATACGCCTGTGGTTTGTGATTTAAATTGCATGGGAACACATACTCTGTCCTGCATTCCAAATCACATGTGAATCACCTCCCGGGATCTGTGCCGATCGCTCACCATGACAACCAAACATGTCTGCACAAGTCACCAGAATGAGTCAACTCGCCTTATGAGCTTCATAAAAGGGCTGCTAGTAACAGGGTATATTACGTTGCCTGGGTATCGCTATGTGAATATGCAGCTTACTGCGTGGCAGGAACATTGATCTTTGTCCTGTCTAAGATCATCTAGTTGGGGAAACATGTCAAGAACATATCATTCCTGGGTTATGTTTCAATCCAAAATCAAAAGAAATAAATAGGAATTGTATTACACAAAAACAACACAAAGCCTATATTTAGGACCATTAAGATGCTTTAATATATTTTTTTATGACAATTAAAGTGTTCCCCCTTTTATATTTGTAATTGCAATGGTATTTTGTTTTTTTTTCAAACTCCAACATATCTCAACATCGCAATGGTGATGTTTGGCTTATAGTAATTTTTGTGGTAAGTAGTAAGATTTTTTTTTTTTATTATTCAGCAAGGACACATTAAATTATGTACAGTAAGGTGACAGTGAAAACTTTTACATTGTTTCAAAATAATTTAAAATATATTCTGTTCTTTTGAAATTTCTGTTAATCAAAAAATGTATTACTGTTTAAAAAATGCAATCTTTTCAACATTGATAATAAGAAATGTTTCTTGAGCTGCAAATGAACATATTAAAATGGTTTCTGTGACATGTGACCAGGGCCATCGCTAGTGGGGTGAAAGGTGGTGACAATTATAGGGGCCCCCACTGCCCAGGGGTCCCAATAAATCAAACCCCTACTCTTATGAATCATTATAGTAGATACATTTGTATGCCTGAGAGTTCAATGAAAACCACAAAAACATGCAATTTAGTTAAAGAAGTTTTCCAAATATCTCCTCTCTCTCCTTCCTAAAAATGGTTTAGTCCGATAGTTATTAATTATTTCAGCTCAGCGACAAACAGCGGAATGACCCAATAAAATCACAATTTCTTGTCTTTTGTTGTTATTTTATTAGTTTGTCTTGCATAATTGCTTGATGACTTTAAACAATAAGTTTGCCATTGTTTTGATATAATATTTATAATCAACTTTGTATATAAATTTATATAAAATAAGTAAAAGCAATAACCTGTAGCCTATTTGCATTTATTTATTAGTCTGTTTTGTTACTTTGTAAGAAATCTTATTAGGTGCATCTTATAGACCTACCGTTACTGTACGTGATATGTTGGGGTTCCATAGCTGGAGTAATGATGCTGAAAATTCAGCCATCACATGAATAAATTACAATTTAAAATATATTCACATAGAAAACAATTATTTAACTTGTAGTAATATTTCACAACAACTCTTAAGATTTATTTCTAAAACATTTGTAAAAATCTTACCATCTGTGCTAAAAATTCTGTGATTTTAATATTAACTCAAACAAACCAACTCTGACTAATTCTAACATTTATTTGATATCTCAAGTTCAGTATGCCAACAACTGTTTCAGAGAAACATCTGCGATAGTTGAAACTTAAAATATTCCTGAGTTCCAGCTTTGAGGACAGCTATTAAAATCTCCTCTGGCTTTTTTCTACTATTAATGAATGGCTCTAGACTAGACGGTTTTACTGCTTTTGAAGTTTAATGAAAATGTTCCAAGTTTCGCAGAATGCTTGTTGCACAGAACTCATGTTAAACATAAAGTCAATGACCCATTACTTCCCCAAGAAAAAAATTTACCTACAGAAATGTGCTATACTTATAAGCCTTGCTTTCCAAAATGTGACAACTGGAAGCTTGATACAATATAATTTATTTGACTCAGCTCCCTGTGGCATTGAAGTCATTTTGTCAGCTCCATTATTAGTAGAGCAGAGGTCTTAATAGAAGTAAAGGCTTTTGTCATAAGGTTTTTATTAGTGAAGGACTGAAAAATTGCTCATTTACAATTTGAAGGATTGTAAAATAGTAAAGATCATGCTTATCATGGCCCAGATAAGATGGTTTATTGCCAGACAGAGCAACTTTGTACTTTCATCTACATTAGTGTCAAGGCCGTTTGGCTTATTTTGGCCCATAGTAAGAGCAGGTCTAGGGCCAGCTGTGTATTTGGCTGGGGATGAGCCATTTGAAGTGACAGTACAAGACTTCCCCTGATAAATTCCAGAGACAATGAGACTTCATACAGGCTGCACAAGCTGAGGGAAGCTATGGCTTGAATCACGTAGGCTTACTACAAATAAAGCTCCACTTACAGTTCTATAAAATGCAACAGCGTAAACGTCTAGAATAGGTTTAATGATCATGTGCATCTCCATGCTTGACAATTTTTCACCACATGACTTTATAGGCGCAATTAGAGTTCAAATTCAGCGTAAAATGTAAACCGATTACCATTTGGGTTAATGACTCCAAAAACCTCAGCATGATTCCTTCAAGGGAATCAAAACAGTCAGTGCTGTCGGATTCATTTCATTTTACGATCATAAATAAAGATACAAATACAATGTTAGATTATGTTTCCTGTCTAAGCTTTGATTGGCTCAGCCGAAGTGACGTGATGAGATAACCCGGAGATCCAGAGATTCTGTGATGAGGAGTTCATCTCATCTCACTCACATTCCACACAATCCAATAGCTTTCTGTACTCTCTGGCTTGCGCTATAGAACATACCTGCCAGATTCCTGACATGCCATGTGTCTGGATGACGTTAGTTAAGAGCATGTGTGTATATGGCTCATCATTTCTTCATCTGGTTGAGCAACAACTCAGTTGAACCTTTTTCTTTTGTATGGTGTATGAAGAATCTTTTAAAAAACCTTCCATTAGCCTGAAAATATTTAAATATGTACAGACCTGATTAGAATTTCAGCTTTATATGATTCAAAGTATAATGTTAGAAGAGTCACTGTAATAGAACCACATTAGGGATGCACCAAATTTGGTACTATAGCTATTATCGGCCAATATTATACGTTTTAAAGTATTGTATTGGTTGATATTGGACATCAGAAGATATTGAAATTTGAAAGCAGATGACATGAGCATGACATGCTTTTTTAAATTATTTTTATATTTTCCTTGAGGTTCACTTATAATGTTAAAGTTTTTTGCACAAGAACATTTTGTGTCATTCTGATCCTCTGTCAGAAACATTCAGTTTTAGTGCTGTCTCCACAACTGTTATGATAAAGCCTGTGGTAAACATAACTTGACTATACTTGTTCTACAACATAAATTACACACCCATAGCGAAAACGCAAATTTTGAAGCAGTTATTCATTTTTGAAAATGTACGTTTTTAATAAGTAACTAGATAAAACATCTTGGGGTGTGAGCGTGTGCAGTGTACGTTGTAGAACAAAACATCAAAGTATCATCAAGTTATACTGCAGGCTTTATTTTACACATACATTGAACCCCTATTATAAAGCCCCATAGGTAAATCTCAAAGGAACCAGCGGCAAATTAGACTTCCGGGTTCTGACGTCATACCTGTACCACTCTATCGCCATTCTATCAGCCATTCTATCAAATCGTCATATACAGACAAAGCATCGTGGAAGTGCTTACTTACACTCACCTAAAGGATTATTAGGAACACCATACTAATACTGTGTTTGACCCCCTTTCGCCTTCAGAACTGCCTTAATTCTACGTGGCATTGATTCAACAAGGTGCTGAAAGCATTCTTTAGAAATGTTGGCCCATATTGATAGGATAGCATCTTGCAGTTGATGGAGATTTGTGGGATGCACATCCAGGGCACGAAGCTCCCGTTCCACCACATCCCAAAGATGCTCTATTGGGTTGAGATCTGGTGACTGTAGGGGCCATTTTAGTACAGTGAACTCATTGTCATGTTCAAGAAACCAATTTGAAATGATTGGAGCTTTGTGACATGGTGCATTATCCTGCTGGAAGTAGCCATCAGAGGATGGGTACATGGTGGTCATAAAGGGATGGACATGGTCAGAAACAATGCTCAGGTAGGCCGTGGCATTTAAACGATGCCCAATTGGCACTAAGGGGCCTAAAATGTGCCAAGAAAACATCCCCCACACCATTACACCACCACCACCAGCCTGCACAGTGGTAACAAGGCATGATGGATCCATGTTCTCATTCTGTTTACGCCAAATTCTGACTCTACCATCTGAATGTCTCAACAGAAATCGAGACTCATCAGACCAGGAAACATTTTTCCAGTCTTCAACTGTCCAATTTTGGTGAGCTTGTGCAAATTGTAGCCTCTTTTTCCTATTTGTAGTGGAGATGAGTGGTACCCGGTGGGGTCTTCTGCTGTTGTAGCCCATCCGCCTCAAGGTTGTGCATGTTGTGGCCTCACAAATGCTTTGCTGCATACCTCGGTTGTAACGAGTGGTTATTTCAGTCAAAGTTGCTCTTCTATCAGCTTGAATCAGTCGGCCCATTCTCCTCTGACCTCTAGCATCAACAAGGCATTTTCGCCCACAGGACTGCCGCATACTGGATGTTTTTCCCTTTTCACACCATTCTTTGTAAACTCTATAAATGGTTGTGCGTGAAAATCCCAGTAACTGAGCAGATTGTGAAATACTCAGACCGGCCCGTCTGGCACCAACAACCATGCCACGCTCAAAATTGCTTAAATCACCTTTCTTTCCCATTCTGACATTCAGTTTGGAGTTCAGGAGATTGTCTTGACCAGGACCACACCCCTAAATGCATTGAGGCAACTGCCATGTGATTGGTTGATTAGATAATTGCATTAATGAGAAATTGAACAGGTGTTCCTAATAATCCTTTAGGTGAGTGTATGCTTTGCGATGTGGCTGCTGTACAGTTGACACTACATCTTCTTTCAATAAAAATTTATCTGCAATTGATTACAAAACAATCTGCGGTGGAATGCTCCAAATAAACATTTAACCCTCCAATGTGATTCAAGAGGTCATATAGGGCCAGATTTACTAACAGCTTGTGCCAGCGCAAACCCTCTTTTGGCGTTAAAAAACTACTGTCAGGATTTACTAAAGACACGCAGTGATAAATTAGCACTGAAAAGGCGTGGACACAGTTATTTTTGTGGCTGACCTTATTGCATATGTATTTGTAGGAGTTTCCCTTTCAGGCGCAAAATTTATGGGAGGAGAATATTTAAATGAACCATGCATTGATTTACACAGGTGATTTACAAAGGTTTGCGCTCGTCAATTTACTGGTGTTTGCGCCATTATTTACCACCCAAAAAAGCGAGTCTTAAACCAGACGCTAATGGGTAGATTGCGCTGGTCATTATGGAAATGATCTGGCTGCGTCTGTGTTCATTCATTTGTGCGTTGTCAGTAGATCGCACAGAATTGTCCACTCCCATCGGCGCATTTATGGAATTGCGCTCTCACGCTAATTTGCCCTGTTTAGTAAATCTGGCCCATAATGTATTCCAGCCTTTAGGTGAGTAACCATCTAGCAAACATTCAGAACAACCTATCAACCACCTGGCAAAGCCCTGACATCTGCATAACAATGTTCTAGCAAGCACCCAGAACACTCCAGCATCTTGGTGATGAGCTTTACATGAGTAAGCACGCTTCAAAGAATATATAAAATCATCACTTTTAGAATGCATTTTTTAAAACTGTTCCACAGAATTCTGCACTTTTTCTCCTAAAGTCTTTGCAGAAAGTGCAAATTCTGTGTGATTCTTGTAATGGATTATGCAAAAAATCCTTTGGTGATTCTGTAAACACACTGTCTACTTTTAAGTCACCAGTTAGCTTTTGACTTCTATCATATCTTTATAATTTTATGGGAAAACCACCCATGACATGACTCTCTAAGCTGATGATACCGTTAAAAGATAGGTATGCAAGTATCCACCTCCGGGCCACATTTAGTGTACAGTGAGGAGCTTTGGTTTGCCACTGCATAGGGCTCTACCTCTCCAGAGGTAACAAACACCTAATGGTACAGGATTAATTAGCCCCCTTGAGTAAACACTTCCGTTGAATCAGCACACAAGTGGCTTAAGGATTGAGGAGTAAGCTACAATTCTTTTCTATGAAAAACCAGCTATCTAGCCAAAGTATCCACATATATTTGTAATGATTGCCTTAATGCATGATGGCTTATTTTATTAGAATATATTTTGATCGCCTCCTTGATTTGGAATGAATATATTGTATACAGACCTGATTTTCTAGGAACCTCAGACTTGGTTATGCAACTAACCTGCCAACTAAGCCATCTCTGATTGCTCTGATAACATCAACATTTGACCCGTTTCTAACCTATTGTCTCTGTCCCAAGCAGCTGTGTCTCTGTTGCCATTTCAGATTAATGATGTGGATAATTTTCATTCCTCACAGCAGTGTGCTCATGGCTATAGGGCAGATTCAGGTAAAGTTTAGGGAAACACACTAATTAGAAGTCATGATTTAACCATAGGTGGGTTATAGACAGACTGTGTTTTTACTTACATTATGGTGTAACACACTCCCAGCACACTCTGTGGTTGGCATGGCGATGATAAAATGTCCGGAGGGAACTAAAGGAAACATCAGAGACATGGGACAGAAAAGCAGCAACAAAAGCCGTTGTCAGAGTTACCTAAGAAAACAGTTGTGCATGCATGTGCTTCTTTTGCATGTGAGCCTTTGAGTCTTTTTAAGTTTTGGGCTTTAAGTCTTTTCGCGTTCCCATAGCAAATACAAGGGTACACAATGTCTCCGCCTGTCTCACTGTCCACTGTCCCACATATACTCACCGATTTCTGTAATCCCTCTTATAACTCCAGCTGTCACTGAAAAACCTTTGATCCTCATGAAAACAGTGTTTGCATACAATGTGAAAAGTCATTTGCACAGTCATGTCTCAGTTGAAGTATGTCTATTCTACATATAAAAAAACATGTAAATACAGCCAGTTGCAGTGACTTTTTTTATTATGTTAATTGAATTTTTCATTATAAAACAAACACAAGACATCACCAGAACACACACACACACAAAAGAGAACACAAATAGCTCAGATTTATATATAACGCAGGACTACACCATAATAAAAAAAATAAAAAAAAACATATTTCAAAAAGATAAAGAGGACAAAAAAAGGGGTTCAGTGTCCAGAAAGTTATTCAATTACAATATTCCTTGTAAAGTAATAGGGCATAGACAAGTTTCTAAATAGTCTAGAAGGGGTCCAGACTTTATAAAACTGGCCTGTTTTTTGATGCAATACATAGGCAAGGCACATTACACTATGGTAATTCAAAGTGCTTTACACAGAAAAGGGAATTAAAACAATCACAAAATAAAAGTAAGGAAAATTAAAAGATGATATAGTTATAAAAAGAATTAAAAGAGTAAAAAGATGATACATCAATATACTTAAAACATTAGATAAAACATTTCAGAATTAATTTCCCCACTTGCTCTGGGACTTCCCCATACTGGTTGTCTCTTTCTCTGTGGATTTCTTTCGGCGTGCCTAAATAATTTTTCGGACGTCTCCAGCAGATTCGATCTTTCACCTAAAATTGACCAGGCAGAGCTGGACCAGGCAGAGCTTACATAGGTAAGACGCTCCAGGGGAATCAACTCAAAAATAATCTTATGCCTTTAAGAGATGGAGATTTATCACTGATCCAATTAAGTAAGTTGCAGTGACTTTAATCACTCTGGGAAAACAAACATTGGTTATTACCAGACCCAAACCAAATCAATTTGAAAAAAGCTTTTGTAGATTTCCACAGAATTGGGACACCTGTCATTTAACAAACTTCTATGGATCCCCAGCCCCTTACATGTTTAAATATCACATTTTGTAATAATTCCAAATAAGACTGCAGCACTCTGGATCCTGTTTAACACATTTTACCATATTTCAGTCCATTCTGGAATTCAGTCATAATCTGGAAAATTATGCAGATTTTCCATGAAAATCAGTAGAGAACAATGCCCCACAGATTCTGCCTGGGCCTGTGTCATGCTTTATTTACATAACTAATAACTATCAGCTTTGTGGCTAAATATAACAAAGAATGCCTAACAATAAAGTTTCTGTTTAAAGCTCAACCCTATTCTAGTAAATTCCATGACTGACTATTACACACCTCAAACATGACACTGTTTATATTTCACAAGATAGTAGAGACTGCATATTATATTTAAAACATGCTGAACCTGTTTACATGCAAAAATAAGCTATATTCATGTGAATTTGTTGGTGATTTTCTGATTACAAATGCATCATTGGTCAGTCGTGGCCTAATGGTTTGAGAGTCAGACTGTTGGATGGGTTAAATGCAGAGGACAAATTCTGAGTATGGGTTACCATAGTTTACCATATGTCACTTTCACTTCATCATGTAAACACATTTTCTCAATCTCAATAACTCAATGATGCAGTATTGCATATTGTCGCAGAGACAACAATGTCAGAATGCATTACGATGAACTTGTGAAGAAAATTTAAAAGAATTGAAATTAGTACACAGATGGGCAACAGCATCATATTTTGCATTTAAATGCACTTGTGTGTTATTTTTATGGACATAAATTAGAATTAACATTCATTGAATGTTGCTCAAATTACTTCGCTGAATCACTAGCAATAAAAGGCAAGAGCCACTACATTTACAGAAGTGCATTGCGGGGAAAACATGTATCTTAGTTTATTTAGAATATTGTGAATAATGGTTATTAGTAATCTGTCGCTATATATTTACTGAGTTTATACTACGAGTGTTATATTGCTTTTATACAACAGTTAGATGGAGCAAGTATTTAAATAAATAAAAAACAGCCATGGAGTGTCTTAAAAAACCCTTATGTGTGGAACAACTTTCTTCCTCTATGGATTCAAATCTCCAGTCGGCAGTTTAACAGATGAGCCCAAGCCTCTGTTACCAAGTCGTTTTACTTTGGTCAGACTTTGTTCAGCCTTCTTTTGACCAGCTGAATCCATTTGGATCTTGTAGGCATGGAGCTACAAAGGTGGCAAAATCAGGAATAAACTTACTGTACCACAACATAAGTCCATGTAAGGAGTGCAAAGTAGATGCATCAGAAAGTGCAGGAGCACTGAGAATCACCTGTACACATGATTTATCAGGAAGAAGACCCTCTGCTGAAACAGTATGACCTAAAAACATCAGGTTGGTTTGCCGAAAGCGACACTTGTCTTTATTGAGCTGCAAGCCAGCAGCTTCTAGTCCTTGTAAGACCACAAGTGGTTTGTCATGCATAGACATGTCATGTCCGTGGATGATAATGTCGTCCAGGTAATTTTCAACCCCTGAGTCTGACAAGCCAGTCAGGATGATGGTCATCATCTTCTAAAATGTAGTGGGTGCTGAAGCCAATGTGTAAGGAACACAACAAAAACAGAACAGTCCATCGTGAATAATAAAGGCCATGAGGTCATAACTGTCCTCATGCAGCAGCACTTGGTAGTAAGCATTAGTCAGGTCGATGGTAGAGAAAACAGTAGAACCTTTTGTGTGGCACTGGAAAAGAGTCCGCAATCACTGCTTTATTTGTAATTTGGCGCCACTTAAACAACACCATCCTCAACTAAAGCAGAAAACCCCCAATGCATTCCAGACCCCCATCCGCATGGCAACAGCACTTGGTGGAAACGTGAGAAAAGAAAATGGTGATGTCATCCAGCTCATTTCAATTATCATACAGTGTCAATGCAGGCAGTTCAGTAATATAGTTGAAAATTTTGTGTCCCCAACTGAGCAAGCCAAAAGCCAAAGGCGATAGTGGCAAGGAACCAAAACTCCTTCAGGGGCCAGAATGGAGAAAAAAACCTTGGGAGAAACCAGGCTCAGTCAGGGTGCCAGTTCTCCTCTGGCCAACGAACAAACAGTGTATGATTATGATTCTGGCAACATTACATGTCAGAAGAGTAAGAAAAGATAATTTGAAAGATCGGAGTCGTCACGTCGGAGACAGGTTTTAATGAGGATGTCGTGTCGATGCGGCATTTACAGGTGGGATGCGATATTTCAGGGATGCGTTGGTCATGTCTAGGCGCAGGTCCACCATCTGATCTGGATACAGCCCGGATCCGGCTGACTGCAGTAAACCTCGGTATAAACAGAGAGACTAACATTAGCGTAGACGGCATTCTTCTTATGATGTAATGAGTACATCAGGCGTTATGGGAAGTGTTCCCGGTTCCGGCTTATGCAGCCCGGTTAATGCAGCCTAAAACAATCATATAACTGATTTGAATAATATAAATTGATAATGTTCTATGTGTATGCCATAGTAAAGAGATGTGTTTTTAGTCTAGATTTAAATTGACAGAGTGTGTCTGCTTCCCAAACAATGCTAGGAAGACTGTTCCAGAGTTTAGGTGCTAAATAGGAAAAGGATCGATATTGATTGATTTTGATATTCTAGGTGTTATCAACTGGCCAGAATTTTGAGACCACAATAGATAATGCGTTAAGAGCTCGTTCAAGTACTGGGGAGCTAAACCATTTAGTGCTTTGTAAGTAATTAGCGAGATTTTAAAATTGATACAATGTTTAATAGGGAGCCAGTGCAGTGTTGACAGAACCGGGCTAATATGGTCATACTTTCTGGTTCTAGTAAGAACTCGAGCTGCTGCATTTTGGACCAGCTGCAATTTATTTATTAAGCGAGCAGGGCAACCACCCAGTAGAGCATTACAATAATCTAGCCTTGAGGCCATGAACACATGAACTAACTGTTCAGCATTTTGCATTGAAAGCATGTGCCATAATATAGATATATTTTTAAGATGGAAAATGCAGTTTTACAGATGTTAGAAACGTGGCTTTTAAAAGAAAGATTGGTATCAAAGAGCACACCCAGGTTCCTAACTGACGACGAGGACTTGACAGAACAGCCATCAAGTGTTAGACAATATTCTAGGTTACTACGTGCAGAGGTTTTTTGTCCAATAATTAAAAATTCAGTTTTTTCAGAATTAATAAAGAAATATAAAGCTGAGTATCATCAGCATAACAATGAAAACTAACGCCATGCTTCCTAATGATATTTCCCAAGGGTAGCATGTACAGGGTGAAAAGCAACGGTCTTAGCACTGAGCCCTGCGGTTCTCCATACTGAACTTGTGATCGGTATGACATCTCTTCATTTACTGCTACAAACTGATAACGGTCAGATAAGTATGATTTTAACCATGCCAATGCAATTCCACCAATGGCAACATAATTTTCAAGTCTATTCAAAAGAATGTTGTGGTCGATAGTATTGAATGCAGCGCTAAGATCGAGTAACACTAATAGCGAGATACAACCATGATCGGATGATAAGAGCAAATCATTTGTAACTCTAATGAGAGCAGTCTCAGTACTATGATACGGTCTAAATCCTGACTGGAAATCCTCACAGATACCATTTCTTTCTAAAAAAGGAGCATAGTTGTGAAGACACTGCCTTTTCTAGTATTTTTGAAAAAAAAGGGTAGATTTGAAATTGGCCTGTAATTGACTAATTCTGTAGGATCAAGTTGCGGTTTTTTAATAAGTGGTTTAATAATAGCCAGCTTAAAAGTTTTTGGTACATATCCTAATGACAAAGATGAATTAATGATATTAAGAAGTGGATCTATGACCTCTGGAAGCATCTCTTTCAGTAGCTTAGTTGGTATAGGGTCGAGCATACATGTTGTTGATTTTGATGATTTAAGGAGTTTGGCCAATTCTTCCTCTCCTATAGCAGTGAATGAATGGAATTTTTTCTCAGTGACACTACAATGCACTGACTGATGCGATACTACAGTAGATTGTTGTATAGTTATAATTTCCTTCTTAATATTATCAATCTTGCATGTAAAGAAGTTCATAAAGTCATTACAGCTGTGCTGTTTGCAAACGTCAGAAGTTGAATCTTTATTTCTTGTTAATTTAGCCACTGCATCAAATAAATACCTAGGGTTGTGTTTGTTTTCTTCTAAGAGAGTCGAAAAATAAGCAGATCTAGCAGTTTTTACGGCCTTTCTGTATGCAATCATGCTCTCTTTCCACAAAATGCAAAAAACCTACAGTTTTGTTTTCTTCCAGCTGCGCTCCATTTTTCTGGCTGCTGTTTTAAGGGCCTGCGTGTGCTCATTGTACAACGCCGTTTAATCTTCTTTAAGTGCAGAGGAGCAACTGTGTCTGAAGTGCTGGAGTCAGTAGTTTATGTTGCAACATCGAGTTCCTCTAGGCTATCTGGGATGCTGAGGAGATGGAACTGATGAGGAAGATTATTTACAAAGCAATCTTTAGTGGTAGTGGTGATAGTCCAAACTCAGTTGACTAAGCAACAGTCCACTGAAAGACTGGCACAGGAGAAGAAGGCTTTAGGAGGCAGGACTTGATTGACATTAGATCCCTCCCCATGAGTGGTGCCCCTTTGTCCACAATGTAGAACGTTGCAGGAACTGAGTGGTCATGTAGGGAAACGTTCGCTGACAAACATCCAACCACAGGATGTTGGTTTGGGCTTTTGAATACGTCACAAGCCTGATTGTGGGTGAAATGGCACAAATAAGTGCTGTAGGGCAGGATAGTTATGGAAAAAACAGTGTCAACCACCAAATCCACCATACAAGTCTGTGAGTCAGAAATTGATAGTCACTGTGCTTGTAGTGCTGGGAGTATGAGCTGAATATTCCATGTACATACAGTAATTTCTGTTAATTCAATTTAACGGACCTGTGTATTTGATTGCTGTGTATTTGATCAGAGATGGCAAACGTACACACATCCTTCACTCAAGTAGAAGTACATAGTCATGTTTAAAAAGACTGGTAAAAGTTGAAGTACTTACTATACTTTTTCACTCACGCTAAAGTAACAAAGTATGGGCTCTGACATGTACTTAAGTAGCCATTACTACTACCTGTTTTAGTGTCACGCTGGTAACTGGACCTCACATAATATTGATACATTAATACAAAAGGCTGAACAACCACCACGTAGAATACAAGAAAAGACTAAGCTGACAAAAAAACTATTTGCCTCTCAAAATTGTTATGATGCTTTAAAAATGACAAAATTGGGGTGAGTTATACTGGGAATTTTTATTGAAATGCAAACAGAAAGAAAATTATAGTGCAAGTATAATTTACACTTCACCTGGTTTACCGGTTCTACAGCATATGGAATCTATCTGAATAAACCTGTTAGCTTTCAGATGACAGCTTAATAGTGAAGAAATTAATAGCAGAGTATACATTTCAATATTAAAAAAGAGAGAGGAAAAACTAGTATTTCTTTAAATCAGTACTGTTCAAATTGACAACATGACTGAGAACAGAGACATTCCAGACACAGGCCTATTCACTGGCCTAAACAATTTGTCCTAAAGACTGAATATGACTGTGTGTGCCATCAGCACAAGCAACATATGGCAACATCCCTTATACAAAACTGAGAAACAAAATTGTAGGGAAAATCCTTAGCCCCTCCAAAAACAGGGGAATAACAGGCAAGGCATACACTACATAACTACGAGAGCCTTCTTTTTAGCCCACAAGTTATTGTGAGTGTGAGCAAAGTAATTTGCTTTCTCAAATTCGACGTTCTGTTTTCTGTCATGCACCATGCACGTTTGTGATAAACGCAAATGCACCAGGGTTCGATAGAAGTTTTTAAAATCATGTAATAATAACTTTTAAATTATGTAATTATGTTACTACAATTTGTTTTTTTGAAATATAAACATTTAAACAGTTAGCTATGCATTTTTGAAAAAATTATTTTAATGCACAACATGGAGGCAAAGAACAACCCCAACGCAAAGCGGAGGGTGGTTGCCTAAAGGGAGTCAATTCAGATTGTTTAATGCACAGCTAGCTGTGGATTGTTCTGCTTATACCATGTTTATTTGCCAGCATTGACAACTTATAGGAATAGTTCACCCAAAAATGAAAATTCTTTTATTAATTACTCACCCTCATTCCAAAACCGTAAAACTTGTTCATCTTCGGAACACAAAGATATTTTTGATGAAATCTGAGAGCTTTCTGTCCCTTTGACACTTCAAAAAGAGAGATCGTAAAACTAATCCATATGAATTGAGTGGTTTAGTCCAAAAGGATCTGAAGAAACACGATTGCTTTATATAATGAACAGATTGAATTTAGGCTTTTATTCACACATAAACATTCATCAACTCACACACCAGTTGTGGCAAACAGAAGCTTAAGCATGTTTGCTTGACGTACAAGAACCAATGAGGTTCATTCTCGTGCTCATTCTCTCTGCGCTTGAAACACTGATTGACTGATTTCATGATACATTTTAATAAGTTGTGCTGTTTCTGTCAACATACCTTCTGATGTTCATTCTTGTTTAATTTGTGCTGTAACTAGTAGTAAAGTGGAAGAGATTATCAGTTTACATCAATCTGTCGTGCCAAATGCATTATAAAATTGACCATTTGAAAGCTGAGACTTTGTTTCATATCTGAAGTAACAAAGCACAAAGCTTAATGTCATTTATTGGATAAGAGGAGCATTGGAAAAGTTTAGTGAAGTTCTGTTCATGCATCACCTAAAAACATCATGTATTTTTGGTATTTAAGAATCAATGTCAGTTTTTACCCAGCCCCACTGCCATCCAGAACACCCTAGCAGCAGCTGACCAACAAGCTAAAAAACATCCAGAGCACCTCGATAACTACCAACTGTAACAACCATCCAGAAGAACTAGCAACTGCATAGCGATATGCTAAAAACCACTCAGAACACCCTAGCCACAAAACTAGACCATGGCCATGAAGAATAATATGGGATATAAATAGTTAATTCAGTAGTTTTCCATCATTCATTTGAGTTAATAACCAACCATGTTTTACAGCACACTATTCATGCATGAGTAGGAATCAAGAGAAGACTTCCGAAAAAACAAGCTGGCCATGATATACTCTTGGCCAGGAGCCATTTGCAAGATATTCAGATTGGAAATAAGAATACTTTAAGGGTTACATGCATTCTGAGAACGGGAGAAGGGTCAATTCTGGCTTGACTTTCTTGGATGCTCCAAATGTGTTACGTGGTAATATGAATTCATTAACCAGCAGCAATGTGGATGTTGCTCATTACACAGAAGCCGCAGTGATTGTAGTTTAACTGTGTGGTTATTTATGTATAAGTTCTGAGAAGTCAGATTTCCATCAGAAATTTGAACCGTTTCTAATGATGAAGAAACTAAGAATGTGTGTGTTTGTGCATGATAGTGATATCTGTTGTGACCCTTTGTCAAGTTTGTGGCATGCATACCAGGGACCCTTCAGAGTTTGACCTGTCTATAGTCAGTGGAACCTAACGCACACACACATGTGCATATTTTGCATACAGTACATTGCAAAACCATGACACACAACATGCTCAGGGAACACAGCTGTGTACCCTTACAAAAAGTTCATTTTATTAAGTATGATTAAGTAAATTTCAAATATTAAGTATAGGCTACTTTAGTATACCAATATCAATTAACTAGAAGTATACTTGTAAGTGTACTGTTTCAATACTACTTGGGACTAAATTGGCCCACTTTTTAGTGCATAAAAGTATACTTTTAAGTGTAACAGTAGTAAACTTTGAGTACTACTGTTTACAACTAGTTTACAACAAAGTTTTTTGTTTGTACTGCAACTATACTACAAGTGAACTTATAGGTATACTGATTACTATTCAAATACTTGTAGCACTTTTTTTAGTTTATGAAAGTACACTTTGAAGTATACTCTCTGTAAACTACTAGTTTAGTAGTTTTATACTGCAAGTATACTTGTAAGTGAACGTAACATTATTGTTTACAATTTATATATTATTTTTGCACATTTAAGTACTATGTTCCTATTTAGGCATTCATTTGTTATACTTGAAATATACCTTTAACTGTACTTTAACTCTTTCCATTTTAAAAACATTTTATTCTAGCCTCATGCATCTTTTTTTATCAACACTTGAGTGTTGGAAAGTTTTATAAAAAAGCAACATTTTAAACAAAAAACTTGTCAAAGACTACGTCCGGATCAGATTCAGAACGATGATCAAAACATAGATGGAGTAGATCGAGTCCATCAACACCCCCAAAGCTTCACAGTTGTTTCCTCTTCATGGGTTTGACATTTCATCACGTTATTTTACATTTGCGTAATGGGTTAGGGTTTTTATAAAACCAAGAATTCCAGTGTACCATGCACTAGACAGTATGGGTGCTTCTCATTCAGTTCCCTAGCTCCCAAGCTCGTGAATCAGTATATCGTGTACACGAGTTCGGGCACTGGTAAGTACAGTAAAAGACGCTGGCTCACTACACATTGGGACACTGATTGGGACTCTATTTCCGGCGACGTGACAACGTCCTCATTGTACAACATCATTACTGGTATTTATGAACAACAGCAGAGCTTATATCTTTCTGACATTACTTGTAATGTTATTTAAAGTACAATATGATAAATACTTTGCTTGTTACATATACGTGCAACATTTCAGCCATAAATAAATTATAAATGCTAGCTAGATTGTGTTCATTACCTGTCTAACAATGTATGTTTATGCTGAAATATAATAAATTATTGGTTTCTGTTTTTAAAAACATATATCGCGTGTCGTTATCGGTCATTATGTGTAGTGAGTTGGCTCACGTGATTTGATTTTCGCGCTTCAGAACTTCCATTAGGGAGCATAGTGAGCATCGATGCACCCTGGGTTTTGCGTTGCATTGTGGGACTTTTTAGGAGCGAACATTTTAGTGCGCTGGAAGGATTCTGCGATTGAGACAGCCCTTAAAATGGCCGACCCCTGATCAGTGCCCTGGCTACTGAACTAGGGAGCTGATGAGATGCACCCTATATATAAGGAAGTCATTCAAATGTGCAATATTCTGAAGTATCAGGAAGTCATTAAAGTACATTCTGTTTTGTAGGTCATGATGTCTAACAGCAATAGTGACGCTGACAAACGTAATTACAAATTAGATTGTAAATTTTCTCAAGATAATGGGAGAGGCGTATCATGTATGCGCAAAACCCACAAGTGTTATGGGTGGTAATCAAGTCGTTGCTCAGGTATTCTGGTGGTTGAGAACTAGCCTAGAAGTCCATCCTCAAGCCTCTATTAAAGTTTTTCAGGTCAATAATGTGATGCTCATTTTTTTGTTATTTATTCATTTATTCAGAATCAACATAAACAGTGCAATTAATTCATGCAATGACTTGAATACACATCTATATGGTCATGTTTTTAATTTTCGTATTAAAATGTTTTAAAGATTTATTTTTGGAGTTTTTGCCTTTATTGAGATAATATAGTAAAGACAGGAAGTGAAGAGGGGTGAGAGGGGGACGGGATCAGGAACTCAAACTCAGGTCGCCCAAACCATAACCACTGCCCACAAGGCTATCAGCTCCAACATTAAAAAGAAGAAGAAAAAAAAAAGAAGAGCCCTGCACATACCATGTGGAAGAATAAATACCGTAATATAAGAATATGCCACTCTTTATTTAATTTAAATTGTGGCCAAAATATCTATTCCCTTATAAAACAAGTAAACAAATTAGTACAATGTGGCCACAAATTCTTCTTCATGGCCACAATATTTATTTTTTTCCCCTTCATATCATGTGTGTAGCTCCATTAAAATAGATGTAAAAACATAGATATTATATTATAACAATATGTATTATACTATATAATATTAATTGGGCTGTCAAAATGAACGCTTACATTTTTGTGATAATTTTTTTTCTGTTTAACATGTTACAAATATTTAACGTAGTTAACACAGCATCCGTTTTGTCCTTGCATCCTTTGGCTAGGGATGGGTGGCTCGATACTAAAGTATTGATATTTCTGATACTTTTTGTGTTTTGAACCATATTTTTTCCTTTTTTTCCTCACTGAACCAGGCGTGTGTTGTGGTTGGTATGAGTGTGATTATATTCAAGGCTGTTAAGTGACTTCTGTTGCTCTGCCTGTTGTGTTTTAGTGCACCGTTTGAATAATTTAGAGGTCACTGTGATGTTTTTCGTGTTGTGATATGTCTGTGTGTGTTGGAAGTGTTTAGAGGTCAGTGTGATGTTTTGGTCTATTTTTGACTGGCGGGTTCAAAATGAGTCACTGCAGTGGTTCTGGTGACATCACTATGTCTGCGTCGAGGGCTGCTGCTTATGATAGACTCAAACACAAGCAGTCTTTCTGTTTTTCTCTTCTGTCATGCACCTGTGTGAATAGATGTTTTATGAACGGTGGCAGAATTGAGAAGATATGATTTTTGCTGTCCTCTGGTATCTTTCCACAAACACTAGAACTCTTCCATGCTGACTTGACACTTTGTCTACTAACCTGCTTAAACCATCTTCAGGACCTCTGACAGTTAATAATTAAGTTAGAGGTCAATTACTAAGAATGTTAGACAAGAGCTCATGCCCAATCATTCTCACTTGTTCTGGGCTTAAATCCTCCATCATGCTAGGCTCCACTGGTTCCCTGAGAGCAGTGACCTCTGTGCCAGTCTACTGTGGAGGTCTGTTGTGCAACAGCCCTGCATGCTGATTAGCTCAGTTATGTAAACACCAGTCCTTCATGGCATCTGTACTGCTTCTGTAGGTTAGGTTATATTGTGAAAGGCACTTAATTCCACTCCAGATAGAATAGATAGAATGCTGCCCAATCAATGCTTTTTTCCAATAAGGAATCACAGGAAGTGTTACTTGTTTCCTTTCTGTATACCACTAAAGAACAACATCTTTATAAAAAAGAAGTCTTCTACACAAAAGAGTAAAATATTTAGGGCTAAACGCAAATGACATTTCATATTATTATCGCAGATTTGATTTATGACCTGATTCATTGACAGTTTAATTTATAAACATATACACATTTCAAAAAGACAAAGTAGTCATACTACTAAACACATCAGTCATTTTACATGTTTCCATGTCATTAAAAACATATGGCCAGCCTTCACTCACCACGTGCATCAATGAGCCTTGGCTGCCCATGACCCTGTCGCCGGTTCACCACTGTTCCTTCCTTGGACTGTTCCTTCCACTGCAGACCAGGAACACCCCACAAGAGCTGCATTTTTGTAGATGCTCTGACCCAGTTGTCTAGCCATCACAATTCTGCCCGTTTCAAACTTGCTCAAATCCTTACGCTTGCCCATTTTTCCTGCTTCTAACACATCAACTTTGAGGACAAAATGTTCACTTGCTGCCTAATATATCCCATCCACTAACAGGTGCCGTGATGAGGAGATAATCAGTGTTAATCAGATAATTCACTTCACCTGTCAGTTGTCATAATGTTATGCCTGATCGCTGTATATATACACTCACCAAAAGGATTATTAGGAACACCTGTTCAATTTCTCATTAATGCAATTATCTAATCAACCAATCACATGGCAGTTGCTTCAATGCATTTAGGGGTGTGGTCCTGGTCAAGACAATCTCCTGAACTCCAAACTGAATGTCAGAATGGGAAAGAAAGGTGATTTAAGCAATTTTGAGCGTGGCATGGTTGTTGGTGCCAGACGGGCCGGTCTGAGTATTTCACAATCTGCTCAGTTACTGGGATTTTCACGCACAACCATTTCTAGAGTTTACAAAGAATGGTGTGAAAAGGGAAAAACATCCAGTATGCGGCAGTCCTGTGGGCGAAAATGCCTTGTTGATGCTAGAGGTCAGAGGAGAATGGGCCGACTGATTCAAGCTGATAGAAGAGCAACTTTGACTGAAATAACCATTTGTTACAACCGAGGTATGCAGCAAAGCATTTGTGAGGCCACAACACGCACAACCTTGAGGCGGATGGGCTACAACAGCAGAAGACCCCACCGGGTACCACTCATCTCCACTACAAATAGGAAAAAGAGGCTACAATTTGCACAAGCTCACCAAAATTGGACAGTTGAAGACTGGAAAAATGTTGCCTGGTCTGATGAGTCTCGATTTCTGTTAAGACATTCAGATGGTAGAGTCAGAATTTGGCGTAAACAGAATGAGAACATGGATCCATCATGCCTTGTTACCACTGTGCAGGCTTGTGGTGGTGGTGTAATGGTGTGGGGGATGTTTTCTTGGCACACTTTAGGCCCCTTAGTGCCAATTGGGCATCGTTTAAATGCCACGGCCTACCTGAGCATTGTTTCTGACCATGTCCATTTCTTTATGACCACCATGTACCCATCCTCTGATGGCTACTTCCAGCAGGATAATGCACCATGTCACAAAGCTCGAATCATTTCAAATTGGTTTCTTGAACATGACAATGAGTTCACTGTACTAAAATGGCCCCCACAGTCACCAGATCTCAACCCAATAGAGCATCTTTGGGATGTGGTGGAACGGGAGCTTCGTGCCCTGGATGTGCATCCCACAAATCTCCATCAGCTGCAAGATGCTATCCTATCAATATGGGCCAACATTTCTAAAGAATGCTTTCAGCACCTTGTTGAATCAATGCCACGTAGAATTAAGGCAGTTCTGAAGGCGAAAGGGGGTCAAACACAGTATTAGTATGGTGTTCCTAATAATCCTTTAGGTAAGTGTATATATATATATATATATACACTCACCTAAAGGATTATTAGGAATGTCTCAACAGAAATCGAGACTCATCAGACCAGGCAACATTTTTCCAGTCTTCAACTGTCCAATTTTGGTGAGCTCGTGCAAATTGTAGCCTCTTTTTCCTATTTGTAGTGGAGATGAGTGGTACCCGGTGGGGTCTTCTGCTGTTGTAGCCCATCTGCCTCAAGGTTGTGCGTGTTGTGGCTTCACAAATGCTTTGCTGCATACCTCGGTTGTAATGAGTGGTTATTTCAGTCAAAGTTGCTCTTCTATCAGCTTGAATCAGTCGGCCCATTCTCCTCTGACCTCTAGCATCGACAAGGCATTTTCGCCCACAGGACTGCCGCATACTGGATGTTTTTCCCTTTTCACACCATTCTTTGTAAACTCTAGAAATGGTTGTGCGTGAAAATCCCAGTAACTGAGCAGATTATGAAATACTCAGACCGGCCCGTCTGGCACCAACAACCATGCCACGCTCAAAATTGCTTAAATCACCTTTCTTTCCCATTCTGACATTCAGTTTGGAGTTCAGGAGATTGTCTTGACCAGGACCACACCCCTAAATGCACTGAAGCAACTGCCATGAAATTGGTTGATTAGATAATTGCATTAATGAGAAATTGAACAGGTGTTCCTAATAATCCTTTAGGTGAGTGTATATATATATATATATATATATATATATATATATATATATATATATATATATTAAAAGAAAAAAATTGGTGAAATTAGACATGGAGATGTTTTCATGTGATTCAGCCAGTAAATCTGAATCTGTCACAGTTAAAGGGAGTTACTGTATGTGTGGATGCCCTCTGTTGTTATTATGTGGTCTCTCTGAAGGTACACTCTCCTTTTGTGCTCATGTGTCACTCTGGTTTGTTTATATAGAGAGGCCTGTTATTCAGATATCTACAAAACAGACAGCCCCTCTAATTCACTTTGAGTGTGTCTCTCTCACATAAGCACATCTGTTGGTTGTGGCAGTGAGATGGCGATGCTTTGGCATGTCCATCACTGATGATGATGTGGATTGTGGCTGGCATGAATATAAGGCTCAGCACACAGCTTCAAACAGCTCTTATATAAGCTCGAATCAGAGTGTGTTTCATAAGATAAATGCAATTATTTGCACAGAATAGACCAGCTCTGCTATACTTTAGATGGTGCTTACATAATAGGCTGGTGAAAAGACTCAGGAGAGCTTTAGAGAAATACCACTAGGGCTTTTGTCATTGTTCCCACACAAATCGCCCTACAGCTGCTTCTGGGCCACTGGTCTGCTGGGCCTTTTAGTGTGGAGCAATTTAGGGTGAGGTAATAGGGTCACTGGAGGATAGATTTAGAGTAATGTTAGTAACAGTATTGAGTCATGAAACTACAACAACCACATTACACAAAACTTTCTCTATTACATCATATTAAGTAGAAAATGCCCTTTTATTACAAACTATTACAAAATATTTAAATGCTAAGACTATAATATAATATAATAGCAAATAAAGCAAAAATAAATACCTTGAAAAGAACAAAACCCTTTTTGTGTAAGGAACTGTACAGTTCATTCAGGCATTCTAGTAGGGGCAGTAAATGACTTCTTCTTCAACATTTAACTGTACTTTGTTGCACCTGAGCTATCTAAAGAGAAGCTTGAATAGCCAGGCTTTATAAATGAGCAATGGCACGCCCTGTAGTCGCTCATTATTAGCCTATAATGCCAAAATCCTGTATGCAGTCTCATTTTAGCCAAGAGTCAAGTTACTTATAGGGAGAAAATTCTGGGATGATGTAGACACAAAACCAGAAGATGTATTTCAGATAGCAAAAATATGTATTCAAAGACTGATTCAAATGACAGTAAAATTGACCAATCATATCGTCAACACCAGCAAATATTTATAAGTAATACCCCTGGATCATAGCATCAACTATGAATCAAAAGAATTATTGCTGGAATTGTTTTCTGTTTAGGTAAGTTATTTCAAATCAAATAGGCCACCTTGCCAACTGATTTTACTCTGGCCGCTGATGGCACAGTCGGAATTACTGGTCAATATGTAAACTTACAAACTCAGTGACCATTTTGCACAATTGCTTTAATAAAATGTGCATAATAGTTCGATTTTTCCTAAATAAACTGTACATTTATTACGGTCAATACATTTTATTGGTACCAATAGCTGTACCTAATACCTAAGCTGTATTTTAATAATATTATGTATTATCAACATTGCTTGTTTGATGGTGGGTTCCAAAATGCCACGATCGCTGTTCACTCTATATGATGCGCAAGTGTCTGTGTCAGCTTACATTACATTTTGCATTTGTGTATTAGGAGGGGGTATCTGTCTGACGTTTTGCAACCCAGACAGTTGTCAACATGTTCTGCTGAAGTACACACATTGTGTGATGATACAATTATTTGTAAGAAGGGTTTGCATTTTATTACTCTTTTTCTTATTTTGCTGATAACTCTCACTCTTGCTGTGTGGTTTTGCTTGTTGCATTTCTAAGGCTGCGGCTTCTTAAAGGGTTAGTTCACAAAAAAATGATGTCATCATTTACTCACCCTCATATTGTTCCAAACCCGTAAAACGTATCTGCCTACACGGACATGCCCTGGTTGTGTTCAGTGCTGCTGTCACAGATGAATGGGAAGGTCTTGTCCTCTGCTGGGTGACGTCAGGAGAGCATGAGGCGTTTGGTGACGTCTCTCTCGTGCCGAGGGGGCGTGTGCTCGCCCGAGTAAAAGCAAACAGCACTCGGACTTTTCCATTATTCCTCTGCTGATATCTGACATTCAGCGCTCGCGCACCCGGACTACAACCGGCTGAATACAGAACACCTGTACGGAATATTTAAACGCCAGTCGATTTAGTACAATTCTTTCTCTTTGTATCTATTGCAATATTTATTGTATGCGACTGCGCGCTTCGCCCGCATTATTCATGAATGTTAAGCTCTCGTGAGCCCAAGGGCATAAAGTGAGCACAGTGCATGGCAAGAATATCACCTGAGGAATAGCCTACAAGGGACAATCAGAGGATCTTTACTGATACGCAGGAATACAGTGGCTTTGGTGTTGAGCCATATTAAGACATTGCGCCGTTTATTCCGCTAGTTTTCTCCAGTCATAATGCCGAGTATACGACAGTCGTACACGGTCACTGTCCCAGAGGAACCGCCGGCTTCAGCTTTCCCCTTTATCAAACAGGATATGCGAAGAAAAAGTCCGACGATGTCTCGCTCTATGCTAGTGTCCACGTTTGTGGGGCTTCTTATTAACCAGGCAAAGGTAAGCCTAACTCACAGCTCGCAAGTTATCATCTCCACACTTTATGTATACTGCGTCTAAAATAGAGGTAAAAGTCGTTACCATCAATGTTTTGGCTATGAAAATGAACACTCAATATAGTACAACTATAGCACTCACAAACTGTTGCAGTCATGCAGACTATTACATGTCAACTGTTTTCTCATCCTTTTTCCTACCTCAAATGGTAGTTTGGTAGCAGATAAGTGTAAAATCACTGTGGATCAGATGTGCTTATTTTCTGAAAGTCAAATTCCCACACTCAAAAATATGCATATTGTTGGGGCTTTGTGAACTTTCATCACATGAGCATGGAAGCTCAGTACGTCCTCACAATATTAAATTGTTTTTGATATTATGTCAGGAAGTGGTGGTTAGGGATATCAACACAGCTGTTTTGCAATTTAGAAACCCCTGAGGTGATAAACATGACAACAGATTTTAGGAAAGTACAAAATATAAATATAAACAAAAACTGCTCGACTAAAGAGAGACAATCAGAGAGACACCCCAAATGAGTCTAATTGATGGAGATGTGAGAAAAATGTGTACCTGAACAGTAAGCAACAGTTGCATGCCATCTTTGCTCATATGAAGGCAACTGAAATAAAATTAGAGTATTTTCTTCTGAAATAAAAATGATGTACGTTAATTCAGCCCAGTAGATCAGACAATATATGGTATATCCACCCTTTTAGGGACCAAGTCTAACTCACTTTAGAAAATATGCATATTTCTTGTATTAGCATTTAAAGTATTTGAGACTTGCAGACCAGACCTCCCAACATAAGCACATGTACAGATGCTGGCTGCTATCTCTGACCTTGCCAAGTGACCAGCCTTCTCGCGTCCTGAAATGTCAGCTTTTACTTCAGCGTGTGTTCAAACTGCTTGATTCATAAGGAAGCTTTACGTTTGTCGCGTCGGTACCACTGTCTATAATATACAAATAATGTAAATGTTCGTAGCGAGAGCTGTTGTTACGTAACGCCGGTCATTGTTTAGTTGCGTTTTAAACCGCTGGCTTTGCGTTGAGCGAATGACGCCATCTACCTGAGGAGGAGGCGTATTATTCATTGAGGAGTCAGGGAACCTTTTAAGCACTGTAAATTACAGTGTTAAAAGAAAACGGATTATATTGAGTCATCTGTGATGTAGTTCAGGCTACATAACTAGAGAGGCATGTCACCATCTCTTTGTGTAGTATATGTTAGTTGATCCTTCTAAGTTACACATTTGAGCCATATGTGACCCTGGACCACAAAACCAGTTACAAGGGTCCATTTTTTGAAATTGAGATGTATACATCACATGAAAGCTTTCCATTGATATATGGTTTGTTAGGATAGGACAATATTTGGCTGAGAACTATTTGAAAATCTGGAATCTGAGCGTGCTAAATATTGTAAATAATCTAAATATTGAGAAAATCGCCTTTAAAGTTTTCCAAATTAAGTCCTTAACTATGCATATTACTACTAATAATAAATTCTTGATATATTTACGGTAGGAAATTTACACAATATCTTCATGGAACATGATCGTTACTTAATATCCTAATGGTTTTTGCCATAAAGGAAAATCGATAATTTTGCCCCATACAATGTATTGTTGGCTATTGCCACAAATATACCCATGCAACTTATGACTGGTTTTGTGGTCCAGGGTCACATTACAGAAAGGCAAATTGTTACTCAGTACTGAGCTAGATTCCATAGGCTATGTTAAACAAATGTTGTTTTCAAGTAGTAAATATAGCACATAGATATTTTGTCGTTACATCTTTCAGTGCCAACGACCCCCAAATATGCTGTTCCCATTTTAAATTATGACAGCTTTACATTTGTATGTATGAGTAAAAAGAAATGATTGAAATATCTTAAAATATTTACGTTTTATTAACATTTTTAACCTAATCTTAGAGTACTGTTAGATGTAAAATAGTATTATAAATGTGTTATTTCTTACAAAATAAATACGGTTGCAAAGCAGATTTAACCTTGTCGTGTACATACTCTTAAAAGAATGTTCCAAGGAAGGAGAGATGAAAACCTATGTTATAAACAAAATTATATGCATTATAATTATTATTATTATTTGCAAATTATATATATATAACATTTGTTTTTATGTGTTAGTGTTTACTATTGCTGTAAACAGCCTAATAATGATTGATCTAATGATTTCTGACCAGTCTTAGAAAGAAGAATGAAAAATTAAATAGATTTCTGTAAATAATATTAAGTCACCTTTATTTTCTCTGAAATTTTCAGTGGACCCCCCAGAAATTTTCAAACCCTCCAATACCGGAAAAGAAACAGTAAATGGCAAATAATCCAAAAGAGTGAGAATCCATTTAAATGGCTATGTGGCTTTTAATGATGGGAAAACTGCCTTATTTGCAGTATTTTACAACAACACAGTTCAAGGGGCATAACATAAATTATTGGAGTGGTGAAGACCACATTTCCCAGTGTAACCACTAACCAGTGTTTGTTATGCAACAATCAATAATCAGAATGTAACATTATGTAATATTCAGGAACACATGGACTCCTAAGTAAGCATTGCCTTTCTGAAGGAATGTGTCTTATCTGTTTATCTAGCGATTACATTCCAAGAATTGCCAAAGGTCCTGTTCTTCACATGCATGTGACCTTACACAAAATCTCTATCCTGCCTATCTAGATTGTCAATAATTTTCAGGATAACAGTGTAATGAAATGTCGTGGCTTATCATCAGCATTGATGGTTGAGTTTGAGTTACGGCGCCCAGATGTCCCATTTCTGAGACAGTTTTGTCAAGGTGTCCCAACAAGTCCTAAATGTGCCCTTTAATTTAATTTCAGTAAGCACTGAAATGTAGGATAAATTTGAGCTGCTATAAACGGTTTACAAATGTGTCTAAAATAATCAAGGACACAAATATAGGATTTTGAATAGATACATAAATGCATGTTAAGTTATTAAAGAGCTGCGCCTCAGGAGTCTGCTTGAATAAAATGTGTCTTAGTATGTGCTTGTGACCAGCCTTTTGGCAGCAGAGCACACTGAGTTCTTATGCTGGTGACAGCCGTGGCTTCCAGAAACTAAGGTCAGGACACAGTGTTCCTACTCGCTCACTTTAAACTCGCGCCAGCCAATTAGCTCACAGCCCTCCGAAGATCTTTGAAGAGACAGCCAGTGTAAGATCCTGCTGCCCTCTTGTTACCCAATCGCTTTCGAGGCAGAACTCCTTACACTTGCCGTACCATGGCTGCTGCTGGGTTCTGGCTGTTTGGTTTAGGGGCTGGTTATGAAAGCCAGAGACCGGCTCAGCATCGGAGTGAGGCCTTGGACCATCTGTTTCCCCTCTCTCATTTTCTTTGGGGAAGAAAAATCTCATCAGATGTTTGGATGAATATATGAATAAGAGAAGAACTCCTGGGATAAGTCGCAGCTGAACATGTTTGAACCTGGTGTATTTATCCTCAGAGGTGCTAATAGAAGGTGTTTGATTAGTGCACTTCATTACTTTTAATTGAAGTGTATTCTGATCTGTTCGAACATACTGTGGCAGTGATAGTATCAGATACTTACAGTGGTGGCCAAAATTATTAGAACACCTGACAGATCTGAAAATATTGACCTTTTTTGCCTCCAAAACATGATTTCATTTCATAATGTTTATGAAAAATGCAGATGGTTGCATTGAGCACAACAAATATTAGATGAAGTGAGTCGCACTGTTTTTATCCACTCTTAACTTTAGTATTTGGTATGTCCACCTTTTGCAGCCATTAGAGCAGCACATCACTCTGGCATAGTGTCCTAAGACTCTTGCATCACCTTCAATTTAACCACGATCACACTTGACAATGATTACACAAGTAATTTGGCTTCTTCTGTGAAGGAGCATGATTGTGTGACAGTTAAATAGACCTAGCTTGTTTTTTTGTAAGGAAAATGACCTAAATCTCCTTATGATGGCTTTATTCTATGGTTTATAGAGCATAATCATGACTTTGTAGATATTTCATTCGTTTTATGGGTATTGTAATGGCCAATCATTTTTTTTTTTTTTTAAACACTGAAACCTCTTAAATATGCCAAGTGTTCTAATAATTTTGGCCACCACTGTAGACTTTATACATAAATTATACTATCGAGATATATCAAGAAAACCATCATAATAACATGGTACTATTAGTAGTGGTCCAAGGCTCAGATAGTACTAAAATAATATGTATTTTGTGAAAGCATTTCGCCTCTTATTTTATAAAATTGTAATCGGTTAGTCAGATTTATTCAACTACGCTGTATGTGTAGTGTATGAATGTGTGTATGGATGGATTGTTATTGACTTTTTGTATGTGAACAACCATGCATCATGCATCATATGTGATACATTCAACATGCTATACAGTTCTGTCACACACTGCACAGTCAGTGACTCAGCCGTAGAGAGCTTACCAATACCACAATCCTAGGCTTTTGAAATATTTCAAGCAGTGTTATTTTAGTATATTCAATAGATTTAGTTTTTGTCAACAACTTATTTCAAGGCTGCCTAACACACCAGCAACTTTCATATTTTGAATCTGTCACACACGCTTTCTCAAACACTCACAGACTTGAAAATGACCTGTCCGAGGGGATGTTTGCAACTTCGTTGAGTTCTGCCGAGCATCACTGTCACTACTGTAACATCACATAGTTAACACCGCAATCAGTGAATGACGCACGTGAAAATGAGCACTGCTATTCCAGGCCTTGATATCACTGATACGGAGTGTGTCAGTTTCATGCGTGAGATTCATATTGAGAAACTGCTGACACATAGTTCGTGTTCTCTGAAGCGCTCCGTGTTATGTCATGGTCAACAGGCTGAGGGCTTATGTCGAGAATATCAAACATGTGAAACATCATCATCATTCCCAGCTGTCTGAATTTTGATTGGTACAAGATTTTCATATATCACTTAAAATTGACCAAACGATGATTCATCCCTAGTTGAATAAATTACTTAAAGTTGTTTTTGTTGTGGTGTGGCAGATGGGCATAATTTGTTTGTGTCTCTGCAGGGGTCTCTGTCTAAATCTGCTAACATGCCATTTAATAACCCAGAGATAACGCTTTGGTTAGCTCACACACATTTGTCCTCAAAACTGAATAATAGTACTGACTAAAATAACACTGAATAGACTCATTATACAGCACAGACATGTACATTATGCTGTTATGTAATTTTATATAATCAGAAACACTTTTAATTAGTTTTTTTTGTGGCAGGCATGCAATGAAAATACCATGCACTTCACTTCACTGTCAGTATCTTTGCCAAACAAATGATGTAGCCTGAGTGAGTCATGTGCTTTACTAATATATAAATGTATTTTTTTTTTAAATTGGGTACAACTTAAAGTGTCGTTGGATTCAAAGGTTATCTTAGAATGCTCACTAACCTCTTTGCTCTATTTCCATTTTGCTGTTTTTCTCTTGCAGAACTCAAAGAATGCTCAGGGTCTGGTGGGCCTCAGGAATCTAGGAAATACTGTAAGTATTTCTCAGTAATGCATCTATGGTTCCATTTATAGTTTGTGCAAAAATACAAATTCTGTCAATATTTACTCACCTTCATGCCAATGCAAACTCAAAAGAGGAACATGAAAGGAGATGTTTTGTAAAACTGAATATGTGCATGCATCTATTTTCCAAATGCAGTCCATCCTTGTACTGTATATGTTTCATTTTTAAAAAAATATCTGTCTCTACTTCTGTTTTGTTATGACTTTAAATATTTCAGTGGAATGCAGACTATGTTTGCAGAGTAACCATCTAATTCACATTTTGTTGTATGTGTCTCTGCAGTGTTTCATGAACTCCATTCTGCAATGTCTAAGCAACACTCATGACCTGAGGGACTACTGTCTGCGTAACTCGCACCGCACTGACCTCAACAACAACTGCAGGGCCAAAGCCGCGCTGATGGAGGGTAAGAGACACATTTACCAGTTCATATAGCAGAGCATTTGTTTTTATCATGCATATCAGGCAGCCTTTGTGTCCTGTGTCCTGTGTTTTTTCATATGCCTGCATACAGTATGTGTGTGTTTCTGTTTTCAGAGTTTGCCAAGCTCACTCAGACTCTTTGGACATCAGCTAGCAGTGAGGCCATCAGCCCTTCTGACTTCAAAATGCAGATCCAGAAATATGCCCCTCGATTCGTTGGTTACAAGTAAGTTACAGCTACTTTTGTATCATGCTAACCTCATATTTTACTTGTATTCTTCAATATGTAGTTTTGAACCAGCTGAAACTCCCTCTTAAACGTATTCTTTCTTTCCTGTTTTCTGTCGTGTAGTCAGCAGGATGCTCAGGAGTTCTTGCGGTTTCTCCTGGATGGGCTCCATAATGAAGTAAACAGAGTTATAGTGAAACCCAGAGTCCCCATGGAGGACTTTGATCACCTCTCGTACGTAGATACACCTGCTTTGTTCTAAAAACCTACTGAGCTGTATCCATATAGTATAACATTATGAGGCACAGTGGGCACCCTCCCATCATGTTTGTTGTTTCAAAAATAGCACTGTTTTTAAAATTAGCCAACTTATAAGACCTAATTCTAGACAAATTCTATGGCAGTATCACATGCATCTTTCACTGTGAATGCACTCCCAGAATGCATTGCGCCATGTAAGCTTGGTTGAAAAAAGTGAGCGAGAGAAATGATGATTATAAATAACCATACATACACTGCCGTTCAGAAGTTTGAAATTAGTAGGATTTTTTTATAAAGAAATTAATATTTTTATTTAGCAAGGATGCATTAAACTGCAGTAAAGACATTCTGCATTACAAAAGAATTCTATTTCAAAGAAATGCTGTTCAATTTAAACTTTCTATTCATCAGAAAATCCAGGATTTTTTTAAGCAGCACAATTGTTTTCATAATTATATTAATAAATGTTTCTTAAACACCAAATCAGCCTATTAGAATCATTTCTGAAGCATTGTAAGTTTCTTAACAGAAAACATTTAAAAATTGTAATAATATTTCACAATATAACTGTTTTTCCTTTACCATATAACTGCAGCCTTGGTGAGCATAAGAAATTTGTGTGGAGCATGAAGTTGATACTTGCGTAGAATGTTTCCGTATGGGGGTCGAGGGAGCTCATTAGGTTTTGGTCCCCGACAGAATAATCTCTGCACTGAAATTTTAGCCATGGCCTCAGGAAAGCTAATAGTGTATTTCTAAACAGATTTAGACAGGATTGGCCTCTGGGAACATATTAATACTGTTTTGTTTCGGTTTTGTGCTGGAATATGAAGTAATATGATATGATGTGGTGATTGATCTAACAGATGAATCACCTGTGGTGTGTGGTTTAACTGTTGCAATCTGACGGTAATAGTGAGCAGTCTGTCTGGAGTCTTACATTAAATGTGTTTTATCTACAGGGATGACGAGAAAGGCAAGAGAATGTGGAACAAGTACCTGGAGAGTGAGGACAGCAAAGTAGTCGGTGAGTTGACCGGCTATATTAACACCGGTACCATCTTGCTGTGTGTGTGTGTTCTCTGCTCTGGTTATAAAGTGCTTTGTTTTTTACACAGATCTGTTTGTTGGTCAGCTGAAAAGCTCATTGACGTGCAGCGAGTGTGGCTTCTGCTCAACAGTGTTTGATCCGTTCTGGGATCTGTCCTTGCCTATCACTAAGGTTAATATAAAGACTGTCACACCTAGATACAAGTTTATTGACATGGCAGCATGTTTGTGTTAACATGTTTTTCCCCTTTTTTGTCTTCTCAGACTTCAGGCGAAGTGAGTTTGATCGATTGCCTTCGGCTTTTCACCAAGGAGGATGTGCTAGATGGGAATGAGAGACCAGTAAGTATACATTTTACTAATTTAAATGTTACGTGTAGACGCGACTAGGAGAAACGCAAGCGGACTGTCTGTACTAAGGAGTTTAAATGGTCAATGCCATACATTTACTTATTTTTTGAGTTACAGCAAGTGCAGAATATGAATTATTTTTTATTTATTTTACATCTTACTCTTTTCTTTGTTTAAAGTTTTTTTTTTAACGTGATCTATATACAGTATATGGTAACACATAAGGTCCCAGTTAATGCATTAACTAACAATAGTTAGTTAAGTAATGTAGTATATCCTATATATAATATTTAAAAAAATCCTAACCACCTGTCTTTTTTCTTGCAGACATGCCACAGATGTAAAACCAGACGGAAATGCACAAAAAAATTCACCATTCAGAAATTTCCTAAAATCTTGGTGCTTCGTATCCTTTTTAAACCAATAATACAAAGTTTTGCATTTTCATCATTAAGTTTTGGACTGGAAAAAAAAGTTGCATTGTATTTGTTTGCCCTTGACTCATAACTATCTCAGATCTGAAGCGTTTTTCTGAGTGTCGAGTGAGAACCAGCAAACTTTCCACCTTTGTAAACTTTCCCCTCAAAGAGCTGGACCTCAGGGAATTTTCCTCTGATAACAGTGGTTAGTTCTGCATCATCATTTATTACATCTGTACTCTCTACAGTTGTTTGAGCAATGCGGTTTTACTGTAGCGCCCGGATAATTGTGTTTTAATTGTTGCTGTTTCTCTTCTCTTCTATCTACTGTTCTCTACTTACAGTAAATGCAGTCTATAATCTGTATGCTGTGTCCAATCACACTGGTACATCTTTGGGTGGCCATTATACAGCATATTGCCGCAGTCCCTGTACAGGAGAGTGGTACACGTACAATGATTCCAGGTAATTAGACATGACAAAATGTCTAAAAAAAAAGAGGTTTGTGCAGTAAGATTATAACAGAGTCATTCCTGAAGTTTGGTGGATTTTATGTCCCTGTGAAACAATGCCTCATATTATACATAAAATGTTATTCGACTTTAATGCCACATGGTTTTCCATGAATAGATGTACCCCAATTAACACATTTCATAATTATAAGTACCTAAGAATATTGTCTTTGCCCTTTTCAACTTCACTTTGAAATAAAGTTTGCATATATATTTCTAAATTAGCAATTTTATGTATTAGTAAAATAAAATGTATTGTGATGCATATTTTTTAAAGTGTAAAACCATTAAATTATTTTATGTCCCTCAAACTCCAGTCCACACTGTTACATTGGTGCTAATTGGCCTTTAAAATCTTAAGCGTATGCCCTAAATCACGTCTCGCTAGAAGTAACATAATTTTTTTGGGAGGGAAAGCAACTCCAAGAACAAAGTAATAATAATCATAGTCATAAACTGTTTTCCTCATTTTTAGGTGACAATCTAATAGTGTAAAACATAACATGTCCACCCTGTTGTGTCAATTTAAACTGGACATGAAAATGTTTTTTTTGTGTTGTTGTTTTAAATAGATTTTATATCTATCAATATCTTTCCTAAATCGTAATCTTATGCTAGCATGTTGTTCTTTCCTAGCTAGTAAAAGGCTTTATTAGCTTAAAACGTCGACCCTGTTACACATTGCATAAATGTCATTGAACAGGATGGACAAATTTCATGGAATATTAATGTGAAATTTTAAATATTTGGTTAGGATTATTATGTTATACTAGCATTAGCTTGAACAGTCTGTTTAATTTAAGAATAATTTAATTGTAAAAAAAAATTCAACAAACCTGCTCAGTATATAATCCACCAACCTGTATGTATGACCCAACTAAGCATGTGCATTACTGTTTTAATCTTATTTATTTACCTAACATAGATCTGTAGTTTACAGCATTGTATGCTATAATGTAATTAGTATGTGCAGTAACTTACTAAGTAACATACTAAGTAATTACTATAAATCAATTATTTGGACATTTAAGTCACTTTAGAAGTCTTCAGCCTTTTGGTGGATTATTATATTAATTATATTATATTTTTGTTTATTTTGTTATTAACATATATTTGATATATATATATATATGACAAAAAATAAAACAAAAACAGTAATATTGTGAAATATTATTACAATTTAAAATAACTCTTAAAAAATGTCTCTATTTCAGGGTAAGCCCCATGTCATCCAGCCAGGTGCGCAGCAGCGATGCATATGTGCTGTTCTATGAATCTGCAACCTCTTCACGCATGTGATTAAGCCTGAAAGCTGTTTTGCTGCTGTTGAACTACATACTGGTCAGGGTCTACATGCTTGGAGGACTATGGGACTTTATCCCAGGCCTATTTACCAAGGCCATACACACACTGGAATTAAATTATGGTCGTGGCTTGTGAAGTGGAATGAAGCCTGGGATAAGTATTTATTCCAAGCCCAGATTGAGCTTCACCGTAAGGGCTCCTCCATCCATCACTCCCCTTGAAAGAGGCTGCTGCTCTGGGGATGGATTTAACAAACTGAAACGGACAAAGACAGAAAGAGAACTACTACCTCTCTTGAATGAGCAGGACTGTGTGTGTGTATTTGTGTGTGTACATGTCAGTCTCAGACTGATACTGTAGGACTCTATGCACTGTGTAACTGGAGCCGTCCGGGTCTACAAGCAGTCACCACAACTCAAACGATCCCCATCCTTTATTTAATTTATTTACATGAGTTCAGTGTTTTACTTAATTTCAAACTAATTACAACTAATTTAAACAAGAGGTCATCTTGCTGAGGGACCATATAGGTCAACAGTGTAAATGATGCTTGGATTGTTCAATGGATTGTTTACTATTTCGAACAGATAGGTTTCTTCAAGCTATGTATCTGCTTTGCTTGATTTGCTTATTTTCAACAGAATATGCACATTGGAAGGGCTTAGTTTTACACTAATGCATGACTGTGCTCTTTTCCAAAAACCCTCACCATTACAGAGAAGATTGTATGACTGCCCCCTGGTGGCCGGGAGATGTAAAACCAAAAAGGAAACCCTTGGACCTTTTTCACAGACAGTGATGAGGCATTTCCACAGTTATGAACAACACGTTTTTTATATTTTCATTTTCAAAAAAATGTAATGTACATGTATAACACTATACTTTGTGTTATATTACCTTGGCATGTAATTACAGAAAACGCTGCTTCAAGGGTTTCTAATACAACAATTGAGGGAATAACGGCAAACTTTTTCTTCTTTTGGAAAGTCATAAAAACGCTGGAAATCATGGATTTTTCTTTTGCTATTGGAGCAAATGGGAATGTAAAAAAATATGTTGTATTTTACGTTCACCACTATAGAAGTTTACCCAACTATGATGACTTCTGCTTTTGAGAACCCCCGGAAATGTGAAAAGGGTCCATGGAAATCCATCTCCAGAAGAATACAAAGTATTCCCTCTTTAGGCATTTTTCTGACTCATTGTTTTCCTTCAGGGGCAATATCAGATTTGAAAGAGGCCTTAATATGTTTTTCTCTTTCTGTCAGGGACTACAATATTCAGTTTAATTTGGGAATGAGTCTTCATTAAACAGGAAGCCACCAGGAGGGTGTATGTATGTGTATTTGTGTGTGTGCGCCTTTATGTATTATTTCTCTATTTATGAAGTGAATGTTGTGAATGTAGCTTATCATTGTGCTTGAAACAGACAATGTTTTTTTTTCTACCGAGAGATTTTAAATGAGAGTGGTAATATTGTGTCTGAAATGTGACTGTAGTCGTGTACTGCATATCAAAAGCTCTTGGCTTTTTAAAAGAAGTAAATATGAATAAAAGCAGATGTCTACATGAGTAATCGTGAATTGTCTGCATTACTTATTTACAATATGCGTAATGTATAGTGACCATGAATTATAGTGTTCCAGAAATGGCCTATAAAAACAGGGAGAGAATGTGATAAGATGTGCCAGTGGCTAAGTTGTGTGTCATGATCCCAGTTTTGTAAAGGACTTTTAAGTTGAAGTGTTTTCTGTCCCCTTTGTTCCTGTGTTCAATTCCTGTTTGCCTTGTTACCTTGGCTGAATCCGAAATCACCCCCTAAACCCTCATTCACTATTCCCTATGTTAGTCCACTAATATAGTTCACTTGAAGGAGTGAATGAAAACGAGTGTGTGATGTGCAATGTGGGATTGAATGAGTGCACTCAATGGCGTCCACTATGGTTTCGGACACCACTACAAATGGCTGTCCGAATAGGGGGCGATTTCAGATTCAGCCCTTGTTTGTTCCCATAGTCCCTCTTGTTAGTTTCCAAGACAACAAATCACCGTCACCTGTCCCTTGTCAGCACCTTGTTATCTTGTGTTTTTAACCCCAGTGTTTGCCCATGTTCTTGGTCAGGTCTTCTGTAACAAATGATGAGCTAAAAAAATGCATAAAAGAAGGATCAAATTGCAGTAATAGCTTTTATTAACATAATAACCAAAAACACACAAGGAGCAGAACATCTGTGAACTCAGAAACCAAGAATAACGCACAACAACAGCCATAAAGGACAGGACCTGACAAAGAACGGAGGAAACACAGGGGTTTAAATACACAAGGGCTAACAATATAACAAGACACACCTGGGAACAATGAAGACTGATGACTAACACAGAAACTGAACATAGGAACAAAATAAACATACTCTAATTATATTTAATGAAAGAAGTATTAGTTTATGTAAAACTTTGACTAATGAAACTATGACTAGTGTTCAGCAAAACAATATTATACATGTTAAAAGTAAATTTTTGAATATATACATATGTAGAGATATATATATATACTTTCATTCAGCAGGGACGTATTACTTTGATCAAAATTGACAGTACAAAGACATAATGTTACAAAAGATTTCTATCAAAAATAAATACTGTTCTTTTGAACTTTCTATTTAGCAAAGAATCCTGGAAATACAACATTTTCCACAAAATTATTGCAATATAATCAACATTGATTAATTATTAGAAATGTTTCTTGAGCATAATAATCATATTAGAATGATTTCTGAAGGATCATGTGATACTGAAGACTGGAGTAATGATGCTGACAATTCAGCTTAGCCATCACATTAATGAAAATATACATTTTAAAATACATTAAAATAGTATTACTGTTTTTACTGTATTTTTGGTCAAATAAATGTCAAATAAAGGCAGCCTTGGTGCGCATTAGAGCATTAGAGACTTCTTTTGAAAAAGCATTTTAAAAAGTACACCATCACTAAACTTTTGAACAGCAGTGTAAAATATATATTTTTTCAATTAAATAACCTAAATTAAATTAAATTATATTATTTTTATTATTTTATTGTATTTTTCATTAATTTTATTTTTTTAATTATCATTATTTAAATATTTAATGTTGCTCTTTTTAAATTATTATTTATATTAAACCCAGAACAAATAAAATCAAATAATTTTGACACATAGTTTGTTCATTTCCATGCACTATACCCGTGTATAGCCACTAGAGGATGACATTAGTCTTCACTCTATGACTCTAACACACACACACACACACACACACACACAAATGCTCCTGCTCACAATGACCTGTAAGTGGAGAAACTCAAGTCTTACTTATTGTGGCACTGAGCTTATTAGTGCCACAGGTCGTGTGTGTGTTCATGTTTTTCTATCCCAGTGGGGACTTCAACCTGAATGCACACTGACTCATGTGTCACCATGGGGACCTAAATTGAGATCCCTATGAGGAAACAAGCTTATAAATCTTTTTTTTTTTTTTGAAAATGTAAAAATACAGAAAGTTTTCTGTGATGGGTAGGTTTAGGGGTAGGGTTAGTGTAAGGGGATTGACTATACAGTTTATACAGTATAAAAACCATTACATCTATGGAAAGTCCCCACAGATAGTAAACCAGACTTTTATGTCTGTGTGTGTGTGTGTGTGTGTGTGTGTGTGTGTGTGTGTGTGTGTGTGTGTGTGTGTGTGTGTGTGTTAGGTTTCAGATTAGGTTTCCAGGCTAAAGTAGCTGATCTGTTTGAGAAGAACTCGATTTGTGAGAAGGAGAGAATTATCTCACTTCCACTGGCTGACTGTGCCACTAGTAACTCAACCCTCCTCTCAGCAGTAGTGACAAACTGCTCTTACCCAACTGCCCTTTTCTTAACCCATACACTTAAAATATACACTCCTAATCTCTGCCCTTGAAACCGTCAGTCCAGACTAACGCTTATACATCAATCAGAGGGGTTTGTAACATGTTCTAGAGTAAACATTACACCAGTCTTATACCAGTCATATACAGTGGTCACTTAAATATATTTGAATGTTATTGCATTATAACAACATTTCAAACCAAGATTTTAAGCATTTTATTGAATAGTAGCAATAGCACATGTATCACAAGTGAAACATTTCACAAAAAAGTTTATTATGGTTTATACTGTTATACTGTTTTTTAAGTATTTAGACACTTTCTGGATGAGAGCTGACTGGATGTCACTTGGTTAAAAGTACTTGGTGTGAAGCTAGTTCTGAAGATTTCAACAATTTTTGAGTTTAATACATTTTTAAGTTTAGCACTTTATGCACAATGATATATATACTCACACACACACACACACACACACACACACATTGTAGTTCAGGGCCAATTCAGGACTGTCTCTATCTTTATCTTCCTCTGCATTCAGAGATGCACAGCATGTGGGATTAAACTGGATAGTGTTTATAAAGCAGTTGCTGGAGGGAAGGATAAATATTTGATGTGCTGTCCTGTTTGGATGGTGAGAGAGATAGAGAGCTCTTTTACCTGCTGTGTGACTGAACACTCTGATATTCCTGCCTCCTATGTGCTGTTTATCATAACACAAACACTATGGTTACACGCACAAACACACACAGCCTTCCAGTGCTTTGTGTTTTCCCAGGATACAAACTCAGAATTGCTTGTGTTTACACAAAGGAAATATAGACATATCATAAATGTATACCACAGTACATTCATGCTAACAAGTGCTGCACATGGCCATGTCATAAAAAAGACAGCAACTCTGCAAATATATAGACAAAGTCAAAATTATTGTATTAAATCATAAAAACAATAGACAGGCTATTTGGTTAAAAATGAAGACAAAATGGTTTTGGAAATATGACACAAATATAGAACGCGCTTTAAGAGAAAAGTTTCAAGTATTGGTATACTGTTCAAAATTAGTATTGTGACACTTTGTAGATGTTAAACATTCCTATTCATAGTTAATATGATGATCTACACCTACTGTATATGATCTACATATACATAAAACATGTATTAAAAAACAGGATTATTATATGATGGAATACAATGGGAGAGTTAACTTAGCCACCCAGTTTGCCAGTGTACTTCAGCCCAGCATATATCCCTCCACCTAGACAGAGCAAAAACAGCAGAGGGTAAATATCATGCTGATTACGTTTTGATTACAGGTATTTTATTAGTTTGTAGTTATTAATAGATCTGGTTTATTAGAATGCCATCTGCTGTATATCATTTGGTATTACATAATGTTCTGTACAACAACAACAAAAAGTCATCTTTGTGTACATCCAGTGTATACTTTGAATACATAAAATTTGGTTAGCGTAATATTATTAGCCCTGAAGTTTTAAGCAAGGTGCCTTTTTCTCACAAAATGGTGGCAATGAAGTGAAAGAAATGGAACAGTCTGAGGAAAGTTAAATTACTGGTTCCCATATTTCCCTACAAACTTTAGACCAGAAGGGATGTTGGAATGAAAAGAGGACCTAAAGTAAGTAAGTGTTTGTTTGTTGCTTAATTTACTTGCTGTGTATTAAGTGATTGATCCAAACTGTTCCATTTACACATTATTAAATTAAAAATCCTCATTGCTCTCTGTGGTTTATTTTATGGTTAAAACATTACCATGACAACAACTATGACAACTAAGGATAATATATAATAATAAATAAATCAAAAAACAAAATGATAATTCATAATAAATAAAGTATAATACAAAAAAATAAGAGAGGAGGACATTTTTATTGCATTATAATTAATACATAGGCTATAGATAGGAAATGCTATATAATGTTATTTTATTCAGTCGAACCGGTCAGTTTACCCAAAGATGGCAGCTCTATTCATGTCATATGGTATAGTTTTGCATACATATAATCGCCTCGTATTTCTTAAAATTTGCAGTACTAGGATTTCTGAAGGTATTCATGACATTTTAGATATAAGAACAAATCAAATATGCATGTAGAACATGAACATTAACCCATATGATTGTGGTATGAGCTTGAAATAACATCATCTTAATGGGTTACTGATGTCTAATCTGTATTGTTGCATTCAGGAGAATGTCTTGATTTAAATCTTGGGCATTGCACAAATAAATTAAAAAGTGTGCATTATGCAAACATTCTTAAATTCAATCACGTACCCAGCGCCGCCACCCCAGTGATGGATCCTACAGCTACACCTGCAATCTGGCCTGATGTTAAACCTTGTGGTTCTCCTGAGGACTCACTGACAGAGCTGTTGGGCTGAATCTGTGTAGTGGACAGATCCATGGATGTGGAGGAAGAGAACGGGCTTGTGTGTGTGGACTCAGACTCAGTGCTCACAGACATCACTTGGGGACACTACATTTTCAAATAAATATCCAAATAAATTTAATTACTAAACTAAATTAACTATATCAACTACATTACTTGAATATACACTCACCAAAAGGATTATTAGGAACACCTGTTCAATTTCTCATTAATGCAATTATTTAATCAACCAATCACATGGCAGTTGCTTCAATGCATTTAGGGGTGTGGTCCTGGTCAAGACAATCTCCTGAACTCCAAACTGAATGTCAGAATGGGAAAGAAAGGTGATTTAAGCAATTTTGAGCGTGGCATGGTTGTTGGTGCCAGACGGGCCGGTCTGAGTATTTCACAATCTGCTCAGTTACTGGGATTTTCACGCACAACCATTTCTAGAGTTTACAAAGAATGGTGTGAAAAGGGAAGAACATCCAGTATGCGGCAGTCCTGTGGGCGAAAATGCCTTGTTGATGCTAGAGGTCAGAGGAGAATGGGCCGACTGATTCAAGCTGATAGAAGAGCAACTTTGACTGAAATAACCACTCGTTACAACCGAGGTATGCAGCAAAGCATTTGTGAAGCCACAACACGCACAACCTTGAGGCGGATGGGCTACAACAGCAGAAGACCCCACCGGGTACCACTCATCTCCACTACAAATAGGAAAAAGAGGCTACAATTTGCACGAGCTCACCAAAATTGGACAGTTGAAGACTGGAAAAATGTTGCCTGGTCTGATGAGTCTCGATTTCTGTTGAGACATTCAGATGGTAGAGTCAGAATTTGGCGTAAACAGAATGAGAACATGGATCCATCATGCCTTGTTACCACTGTGCAGGCTGGTGGTGGTGGTGTAATGGTGTGGGGGATGTTTTCTTGGCACACTTTAGGCCCCTTAGTGCCAATTGGGCATCGTTTAAATGCCACGGCCTACCTGAGCATTGTTTCTGACCATGTCCATCCCTTTATGACCACCATGTACCCATCCTCTGATGGCTACTTCCAGCAGGATAATGCACCATGTCACAAAGCTCCAATCATTTCAAATTGGTTTCTTGAACATGACAATGAGTTCACTGTACTAAAATGGCCCCCACAGTCACCAGATCTCAACCCAATAGAGCATCTTTGGGATGTGGTGGAACGGGAGCTTCGTGCCCTGGATGTGCATCCCACAAATCTCCATCAACTGCAAGATGCTATCCTATCAATATGGGCCAACATTTCTAAAGAATGCTTTCAGCACCTTGTTGAATCAATGCCACGTAGAATTAAGGCAGTTCTGAAGGCGAAAGGGGGTCAAACACAGTATTAGTATGGTGTTCCTAATAATCCTTTAGGTGAGTGTATATGATAATTGAAATGAGCTGGATGACATCACCGTTTTCTCAAATTCGGTTGCATTATTTTCCTGTTTAACACTGTGAAGCTGCTTTGAAACAATCTGCATTGTAAAAAGCGCTATATAAATAAAGTTGACTTGACTTGACATCACTGCAGTTGTTTCAGTGAAGTTCTCAACAGTGTTATCTGCAGAGAAGACCACTGAGAAAAACAAGAAACAATCAAGAGTTCTTAATCTCTAGTTATAGTACTATATCAGCTTTATTTAGTGTCTTGCTAAATAAAACACTTATATAAATGTGCATTGATATTACCACTTACAAAACCCATACAAAAAATGCAAACAATACCTGAACGCAGCAGGATCAAAAAGATGAAGATGTTTCTACACATGGCTCAAATATTAACCAACAAACATCGAGCACCCAGGGATAATTTATCTAAAAAAAGACATATATATATATAAGGCATATTATTAAAAATGTTAAAAAAAAAAAACTATAGTATGTATACAGTAGGTCTCACTCGTTAACATTAGTAATGTATTAACTAACATGACCTAACAATGAGCAATGCATTTGTTGCAGTATTTATTAATCTGTGTTAATATAAAATACAGTCGTTCATTGTTTGTTCATATTAGTTCATGGTGCATTAACTAATTTTAACAAATACATTATTAACAAATAAATGTTAATAATGTATGAGTACATTAACATTAACTAAGATTAATAAATGCTATAGAAGTATTGTTCTTTCTTAATTCATGTTAACTAAAAGTTCTTGTTATTGAAAAGGAAAACTAATTTAAAAAAAAAAACTATTTTGAAAATATAAATGTAACATTACTGACCTGAATGGCTGGATATCTTGGCACTTTAGTCACTCTCCACTCATCTGTCTGTTTTATATTATTCTTCATATCACATATCCTATATATTACCAGCTCTGTATACTGAAATTACAATGACACACCATTTTATGAGGGTGCTGTTATAAAAAAACCCCAGTCTTCATGGATCTATTGCAAGCAAATTATCTGTGTGGAAATTTAATTATTACAGCTATCATAGGTCACCAATCATGTCATGGTATTTTCTGTAATGTTGAAATATTCATATTCTGACAATAAACATAAGTAAATTTCTGCAAACAGACTAAATTAAAATTTACATTAAATAATCTCTCCACATTAAGTTAAATGTAATGTTTGTAAACAGTAATAAACAAAAATTCACTGATTCTTGAGTACTGGAAAAAAAACAACATTCTACAGAAATGCAGAAATAAAGGTTAATATCCCTGTTGAAAAAAAAAAAACAGCATGTGCTGGTTAGGTATGTTTTGAAGCATGGCAGCTGGTTTGAGCTGGTTTAAGAGGGTCCTTAGCTGGTCATGAGCTGGTTTAAGCTGGTCAAGTGCTGGTCCTAAGCTGGTCCTAAGAAACTAGCTCCAGCTCAGGACCAGCTTAAACCAGCTCATGACCAACTAAGGACCAGCATAAGCTCAAACCAGCTGCCAGCATATGCTGTTTTTTTTCAACAGGGATACCAAGGAATTATTTTGGACAGTTTTTGATGCAGCTTCTGGTCCCACTTTATGTAAGTGTCTTTAAACTAATAGTTGCTACTAATTAAATGTTATCTGATTACATGTTACTATAGTAATAACTATAAATTATGCATAATTACATGCAACTATAACCCTAAAGCAAACCCTCATTCTAACCCTTACCCTATAGTAAGTACATGTAGTTACTTATTATTACTCAGTCCTTATATGTATAAATACACTGAATACGGACACCTTAAAATAAATTGTGTAACAATGTTTTGCAATACAACATGAACACAATAAGTACATTGTACCTAACCATTTTCTGTAAGCAGTTAAAGACCCCTAATATAGAGTGACCCAGCTTCCTCACAAAATGTTTGTTTTTTTCTTGTATCATTTCACTAATATTTAGTTTATATTTAGTCTAATATTTATCCTTTACTTAATATTTACTTGTACATTGAATGGAGACTAACTTGTTCTTCTGCTGTTGCTATAAAATACAAAAAATACTGCTACTCAAAATAAGGGGGTGCACTTAGGCTAATGTTATAATTTTAATAAAATAAAGAAAAAATCAACTGAAATGGTTTTGATTTGATTCAAGAATCAACTAAAAAAGATAAAGCCATTCGTAAAATATTACTTTAAAAACTATACAGCAAATAACATTGTGGGACATGTCAGGGATTTAAGAATTTATGAATGTGTAACATTAAAACAAAATCATTAATGTATATATAACTTAAGCTCTGGAAATGTTCTAGAATATTGCAGGTGATAACATTCTGTTATAGGTTTATAATTCACTTCAAGCCTGAGGAAATCTTGTTGTGTCCACATTATTAAGTTATTTTTTGACACATGTTTTATGAGAACTGGTTAATCATAGTAGATGCTGGATGGGGAAAACTGTGGAGCAGTGGCGTGGAAAGGTACAACAAGGAGCATTTGTAATTGGTCCCTGTGAGAGGAAACTATGTCCTGGGGACTCAAGGGTTGAAGTCACATTCTCGTCTTTCCTTGATCAGCATGAATGGGCAGCTAAGAGGTGGGGGTTGGTGGGACAGATGGATTAGGATTGTGTAGGCTGTTTGGGAACAAAGGCTCTCCTGTATGTGTACTCAGCACGGTGTGATCACTTGTAGCTACCACAATTCATAAAGTCAGTGATTCTAAACTTTTTGCCCCTTTCTCGTCTACACAAAGAAATAGGCTAGGCTAGACAACATAAACATATCCACACGTTAAAAAAAGCTCATTAATCAAAGCTTTCAACAAGACATTTACAGTCAACAAGACATTGTCCGTGATGTGAACTTGATTTTAAAAAAGCTAAAAGACTCTTAAGTAAAGACTGACATTTTAAACGTAAATTATTTTAGAAACAGCGTTGATTTGGGGTTATTAACGGTGAAGCGCCTAGATGGCGCTGTTGTGCGGAGAGCGTGTGAGTGGAGTCGCTCAATGCAGCTGCGTGCTCTCCAGTGTTGGGTAGTTTGACTCATTTCCGCGAATCAGTTCTTTCAAACGGTTCGTTTAAAAAAAGGGTTCAGTGAGGCTTTACGTCATCACGTGATCCCCCAACGTAGCATATAATGCTCTAAAAAAATTACAGTAAAGCCATATGTAGGCTAATTTTGATATTTGAGTCATTAGCCTTGAATATTTGCATTGAAACAATACTACAATTAATGAATTCTCTCTACTAAACACGTTAGCAAAAAAAGCTATTCATTAAACCAACTCTGTTTCGTGAAAATATTTCAAGCATCTTTTACTTGTAGTAGCATTTATGTTATCTGGCCCATCAGTCAAATCTTCCGTTTCTTCTAAATGCTCTCATTATCAGCTCACAATGCTTCAATGATTCAGTGAGCTGTTCATTCATGACCCGCTCTGACAAAGCAGATTTTTTTCTTTCATTATGTAATGTTGATTCTTCTTCTGGGTAAAGTCTTTATACATTTATTTATACATGTAGGCCTACGTGTATGAAGACAAATCCTTATTTCTCTATATTTAAAAATATTTAGTTTGTATTTTCTATATCGAAATATAAGAAGGTTAAACAGGCCTGTAAATTGCTGGGATGATAAGAGACTTAAATGTATTCATTTTTGTTCATGTCTTCCTTTTCACGGTTGTATTGATTTGCCTGGATTTTTTATTCATTGATTAGTACGTATGAGTGACATATTAAATGTATTTATCATGTTCAATAAAAAAGAAGCGCTCAGTCCGGTTCGTGAACAGATCATTTTTGTGAAACGGTTCAAACGATTCATTGAAAAGATCCGACTCAAATGAACGATTCCGTTCACGACTCGGCCATTGCTGTTCTCCAACTCTAAACCCGCGCAGGAATGAGCAACGCTCGCCGAGCAGCGGATACGCGCCCGCTCTAAACAAGCAGCCTATTTTAATCGTTCCTGCGGACGTTTGTGCAGTTTCGCATAACTGACAAGTAGATATCGCATGCTAAAGTGGGTCGTCAGTTCACGAACCTTAACATGTAACAGAATACTCGCTGGTCCCGGCTTGTGAAGCAGGAGTGAAGAGCAATCAATCACCGGACACCTCCACCGTTATTCGTGTGTGTACAGTACAGTGAGCGCTGCTGAGGCAGGGGAACCGCTGCTCTAATGCTTCCCTGACCACACCGACTCAGCGCTGCTATTTTAACGCGATATCTTGTTTTCGACCAAACATCAGATCAGGTTATATAGCGGCACAAGATGTTGCAAGTGTTGATTTGCGGCGTTGTGGTCTTCCCCGGTCTCTTTTTCACTTTTAGAAAAGTGCTTCCGTCCATTTTCAAGCAGTGGACAGATGCCGACGTCGTGCTGGTCAGCGAGAGGTGAGTTTGGTGACAGTTGAGCAGTTCTTTAAGGCCAGACAGCTCTTGTATCATCACCTAGTGGTTTACTGCTGTTTAGTAGTAAAACGAGCCTCACTCGGTCAGTTTTAAAGGTCAGGTTTGCCCATTCTCAGTAATATTTACATAAAAAGCTATTTTGCAGCTGTGGTGCATTGTAACAACTTGATGGAAACGCTTATACCAGCTGTTAAAATGCAGATGCAATGTTTGCATCTTGACCTGTAGCAGGGGCTTTACAGACTCAGGGACCACCAAACAGGCTCTCGGCCAACTCAGGGGCCCCAATTTAGAAAAAGCTAGATTTCCCTAAGTGCAGTATAACGTTTTAAACAACATTTACAAACATTATTATTACATTCGCTTATCAGACCTTATGCAGACCTGCTATCCTTAGAAAAACATTTAGAAATATAGCTTATAGAATTGTTTTTAAGAAATATATTGTTTTAAAATATCTTTTAAGAAAATATGTTTGCAATCCCAGCCAGGGGCACCTGGTTAAAAAACCCTATAGCACTTAGAGTGATGGAGTTATACATGTTGAGGCTTGTGTGTTTAAGGGATCAATTATATGTTTATAATCGGACTATGTTGTGCTCATGTTATCCTATGATATGTTCAGCTGATCCCATGGCCTTAATCACTCCCTTATTCAGCCATGGACAGTCAATGGAGAATGAGCATGAATGGACCAACTTCCAGAGATGATGTCAGATTTCCATGCAAACATGCCTGGGTGAAATAGGTCTTCAATGATCAATGAACCTGAAGTCAGATCGATACAAACACATCTGGGTAATAAACCCAGTACACGCAGTCAACTTTTAACCTAAGTGTGAGAGATTCTCAAACTCAACATCTGCATTTTTGAAACTAGCCACTATTTAAAATTGTACATGAGGGGAACCTTTATCTGTGGTCATTCATACATGCATGTTTTTGCAGATAAGCAGTTTTAGATTAGTTCTGGGTGGGTTCAGCATAAATTGTCATTGACAGTAGGTTTGTGCTCTTGTTAGCTTATACAATAACCAAAAATGCATCTACTAAATATAAAATAAAACAAGAGTGTGCACTCAGCTTTGGGATATTTGGGCTTCATAAATTTAATGCAGAATTTTACATCTATTTTATAGTTTTATTTATCACCTCTTGTTTACTTTGCCCATTTTCATTCTTTGTCTGTATTATTGTCGCCATTAGAAAATGTTGTTAACCTAATCCCTCTGTTCACATTATGCTTCTGCTTTGCAATTGTTTGCAATTTCTTTTTTTTTATCAATGGCCATAATCCCAGCTAATGCCTATGATTTGCTTCACATCTCTTTGCTTTTTTTTTTTTTTTGCCATCCACCATTTTGCTGTGTTTTATAAAGTTTTATCAGTGTTTGTGTTTTCTGACTGGTGCGTCTATGGAGGTCAGTTACTATTATGGCTAAACTGCAATATTTTGTTGTTATTCATCTATGACCCTGCAAAGTTCAGCTCCTACCCTGATTAAACACAACTGAACCAGCTAAATAAGATCTTCAGGGGCACATGATAATTACAGCCAGGTGTGTTGGATCTAGGTTGGATCTGAACTCTGCAGGTTGGTAGATCTCCAGGAACTGGTTTGGGCACCCCTGTGTGATAGATTCTTCCAATCCAATCAATTAAGTCAATCAATTAACACAAATTAACAGATATCGAAATAATGGGCCAATATTCTTTGTGTAAATGATGGCTCCTTTCCACCAAGCAGTACGGTTCAGTACAGTTCAGTACGGTATGCAATTTTTGTTTCGATTGTCAGAAGTTGTGAATGGTACCCTAATTCCGAACCGTACCATACCACTTTTTTGGCACCTTTCCATTGGGGTACCTCGCACAGTAGTCCGGTACTAAAGGGTGGAGCTAGACTCACTGCAGAACGTTGATTGGTTGACAGAGAATCGTCACTTGCACGTGCTTATTCGGCTGTGCTTTTTTCTTGTAGCCTGCAGCCTTGGCTCAAACAAAGTTTCTTCAAGATCTGCTGTATATGTCGTCCACTGTTGTTTCCTGTGTCGCTTTCTTCTTTGCGCGAGATTGACGTAGATCACTACACCACACCTATCATAAGGGTGCTGTTGGCAGTGGAAACGCAAGCCGGATCAGGGTTTAGCATCCTGAATCGTACTGAACTGTACTGAACTGCACCACCATTATAAAACAAGCCATTATAGTATAGTACCAGTCAAAAGTTTGGACACACTTTCCCATTGGTGTATATAGAATAGAGTATATACATAATATACATATATTGTACATAAATACAACCGAACAAACATACAAATGGAAAAAGTAATTTTTTTAGATTTTTCATGTAGGTCTAAACTAGATTTTCAGGTAGGCTACAGAAATAGTAATTTAAATGTAAAGTATCACTTCATAGTCTTCACTGTATAAATATAGATGAACCCTTATTAAAGTTATTCAGTCAAGAGCAGTGAGTGATTTTTTTTTTCTGTCTTTTGTTATCTTGTCTTTTATGAGAAAACACTTCCATGCCATTGACGAGATTTTCCGGCTTTCCTTGTTTTCACTGTTATACGGTAGGGGGCACTATTATGCATCTCCTGAACGAGTACAGAATCTCCAGATCAGTACAGAGGCGAAGAAGAAGCAGAAATGAGCAATGTCAATTAAGCAGATGCATATGTAAAATAACACGAGCATCAATATTAAACAGCATATAAATCAAAACGACTGTTATTGAATGGAATGTCGATCCTGGGCGAGATATAGGACTGTAAAGCTTTGGGGGTGTTGATGGACTCGATCTACTCCATCTGTGTTTTGCTTATCATACTGCATCCGATCCAGACTTAGTCTTTGACAAAACACTTTTTTTCTCAGTTTTTTTCTCAAAATGTAGATTTAAAAAAAAAAAAAATTTTCATGAAACTTACCCACATTCAAGTGTTAATAAAAAAAGAATGCATGAAGCTAGAATAAAACAGAGGGTCTTTTCTTTTGATATATTGCATGTTCAGATATTCATACAACAAGATATTCTGTGGGTCATGAAACTTGTGAAAATGACTAAAAACGCTGGCGTTCACTTAAAGGAAAGGCTCATTTTCTAACTCCCCTAGAGTTAAACGGTTGAGTTTTACCGTTTTCAAGTCCATTCAGCCGATCTCCGGATCTGGCGGTAGAACTTTTAGCATAGCTTAGCATAGATCATTGAATCTGATTAGACCGTTAGCATCTCGCTCAAAAATGACCAAAGACTTTCTATATTTTTCCTATTTAAAACTTGACTCTTCTGTAGTTACATTGTGTATTAAGACCGACGGAAAATGAAAAGTTGCAGCAGGAGCAATGTTATTACGCAGCGCCTGAAAATAGGCTAACTCAGTGTGACAACCTGCTTGCACAGGGAGCATGATGGGGACTATATTCAGGCGCTGCGTAATATCATTGCTCCTGCTGCACCCATGGTACGGCAGCAAAGTTCCTTGATTATTACGCAGGAATGAGAGTGTAGTTCCTAGCCATATCGGTCTAGAAAATCGCAACTTTTCATTTTCCGTCGGTCTTAGTAAACGATATAACTACAGAAGAGTCAAGTTTTAAATAGGAAAAATATAGAAAGTCTTTGGTCATTTTTGAGCGAGATGCTAACGGTCTAATCAGATTCAATGATCAATGCTAAGCTATGCTAAAGTTCTACCGCCAGACCCGGAGATCGGCTAAATGGATTCGAAAACAGTAAAACGCAACTGTTTAACTCTAGGAGAGTTGGAAAATGAGCCTTTTTTCAAAAAAAGTGGAGTGTTCCTTTAAGACATAACCGACTATGTTTACCATGATACTGATATTTGACATAATTTTGTGTGAATATTCACTTGGGCGCACTTAGGATGTGTGTTGCTGCGCCACGTGAGTACCAAACTGACAGACACTTTCTCATCTATGGGCACTTCAATATTTAAAATGGCAACTTCTGTGAACATGCAGCACTGGCCCGAGCGGGCAAGTGACAGTTCTGTCAACTGGCCTGAGTGTCTTTCACGCACTACAGTGACCTGGGTTTCAAGTAGCAAACAATGGAGCACACTCTGCTGGACAAACTACGTAATTACTCCATTTACAAGGATTTTATCTGCGTTATATGTTTTTTAAAAAAAAAGTCATATCTGCGGCATATACGCCAATATCTGCGACAGGCGCATAACGGCCGATAAAAACGGCAGAACCAATAAATTGGTCGGGCTCTAATTAGAATATTCTTAGTAACAACTACATGCTTAGTCCTGTTCTCTGGGCTTTCGCACTGGGTAGTTATACTCATTTATAGGAAGTAGCTACCAGGGCGGTCCCCCAAGAACTAAATTTCCACTAGGGCAGGTGTTTCCAAACCTGTCCTGGAGCACCCCTAGTACTGCACATTTTGTCTGTCTCTCTTATCTGACACACCCACTTCAGGTCTTGCAGTCTCTACTAATAAGCTAATGAGTTGAATCAGGTGTGTTAGATGAGGGAGACATACAAAATGTGCAGTGATGGGGGTGCTCCAGGGCAGGTTTAAAAACACCTGCCCTAGGACATTTTCCGGCAGTAGGAACTCTGAAGTGATGTAAGCCAGCCGACAGTGACGTCCTTTAAGTGCGTCATTCAACAACTGGAGGATGGAAGACGCCGTGATCGGAGCTGTGTTTTTGTTGTGTGTCGTGGGTTTCCTGATAACGGAGATGGAATGTAGATGTGAAAGAGTGAAAAGGAGGGCTAAGAGACTAAATTTCCTATGACAACTTGCAGTGCTACATATCTTTGAGGCTGAGAAAAGAACACAATACCGCAGACAAAGGCATTTAGCATTAGCTTTCTGTGTTTTTATGTCTTACCGCTGTTTTCCATGTTCGTGGAGTTAGTTCGTTGAGTAAGTATAACTGTGTTTACACTGCTTTTTAAAAATGGCGGGTGCCGGTGTTTCGTTAGGCATGCGTTCGGCATAGGGAGGCTCCGATCAGGCTTTTTTGCCTCCTATACCAATTCCGATACCTGGGATTCAGTATTGGACGATGATGACTACTGATCCGATATTAAAAAAACTGTGCTTTGCATTGAAAAGTAACACAAAGGCAAGAGATGCGAAGTGTCTATGCAATAGTTTATTGAGCCTTTTATTTGAACCGTGTGCACGTTACTGTGCACGTGAAGAACAATTAATAGTGCTCTCTACTCCAGTGTTGCGATATAACAGACACCCGGGAGAAAGTAACATGATTTAGAAACCGCAATAAACTTTAGCAAGATAAGTCCTTTTAATGCAAAACCATATACCTTTATCTATAGATCAAGTATAAAAATAGAAACATTGAATCATCTTGGAGAGAGTTTCGTAGTGTTGACTGTCGTAACCGAATGCGACACGCTGTTGCTGAATGGAGAATGACTGACAGCTGCAGCGGAGAGAAGCATTTGCATGAACTTGAATTGAATGACTTAAATATTCATCTGTACCTGTAACATTAAAATATGGAATGGCTTTAGAACACTTGGAATGTAGTGCACAAAAACTTTATGGTGCTTTATAATATTTTTGTCCCTTTTGTGGGGCTTAACAATAACACAGAATAGTACGCACAATATCGGATTTGGATCGGTCTCGTCTGACCGATACCCAATCAGGCAAAAATGGCAGCATCGGAGCCGATAACGATACTGAGTATCGGATCGGCGCATCCCTAGTTCGGCCAATCTACGTACACTTATGCCACTCGAAGTATTGTGTTGTGTTAGACCCTATTCTGAAGTAGGAGCTTATTTTATTTGTTCCCCCAAAAGGCGTTCCTATAGCTACAATCGTGAACGCACCAAAATAGTTATAGGAACTATGAAAACGCTCCTCCGATTCAGTATATTTTTGCAGACCGTTTGAGAAAGCCAAGATAAAAACACTATAGGAACATCAGTAACTAATCAATGACAAAAAACAACAGCTGCATCACCGAATGGAGTTTGTTACTTTGCCCTTGTGTATCAGAAAAGATACTAGATTGCATAAAATTGAGTTTTGGTCCAAACTCTTGTCAGGAGTGTCATGTTTCTTGGGATGTTGTCCTCTAAAGGGATAGTGTTCAGCAACATGACGTACTGCATAGTTAACACGAGATAGATACCCGGACATGTAGATTGATAGGTGGGTAGTTGATCTTTGATCTTGGTTGATGGTAGTTAGATGATGTGCTGAGGAGGATGGAGGTTGTTAGAGGAGTGATAATGAAGTGACTCTGGACTTTTACACAGAAGTGTTGATTCAATCAGTTCTCTATGTGTACATGTTAGAATGAGGCAATCGGTCTGAATCACTAATGCCAGGTTCAGACTACAGGAGTTTCAGGCTGATTTATGCCCGATTTACCCCTCCTGACATTCGAAGAAAAAATTGCATCCAGGGCATCAGTCGGTTCCTATGTTTGGCCCAGATTATCTGGTAATGTGAGGCGTTTACAGATCAAATCTTAAACCTCCCTATCTGCTTGCGGACACATTGGGGCCGCCCGAAAATATCAAACATGATATTTTAAATCCGGATGGTTACAACTATGAACTAAGAAAAATGTGATATGCAAATCGATACAATAATGCTTTAAGTGTTTAAAATAAATTTTATTTAAATATTATTTAATATTAAATAATATTAGCCCTGACCCATCGAAGCATGGACTCCACTAGACCCCCTGTGTGTGCTGTGGTATCTAGCACCAAGATGTTAGCAGCAGATCCTTTAAGTCCTGTAAGTTGCGAGGTGGGGCCTCCATCAATCAGACTCGTTTGTTCATCACATCCCGCAGATGCTCGATTGGATTGAGATCCGGGCACCCTGACTGGTCTGCGGCAATGCAGCCCCATACACAACAAACTGCGATGCACTGTGTACTGTGTCTGACACCTTTCTATCAGAACCAGCATTAACTTCTTGAGCAATTTGAAATTACAGTAGCTCGTCTGTTTGATCGGACCACACGGGCCAGCCTTGCTCCCCACGTGCATCAGTGAGCCTTGGCCGCCCATGACCCGGTCGCCGGTTCACTGCGGTTCCTTCCTTGGACCACTTTTGATAGATACTGACCACTGCAAACCGGGAGCACCCCACAAGAGCTGCAGTTTTGGCGATGCTCTGAGCCAGTCGTCTAGCCATCACCATTTGGCCCTTGTCAAACTCGCTCAAATCCTTACGCTTGCCCATACTTCTAACATATCAACTTTGAGAATAACAAAAACATATTTTTACATATTATTACATTACATATTTTTTCTTCTGTCTGTTGCTATAATTATCACCATAGGCGTTATTTTTCGGGTGGGATGGGTGGAACATGTCCCCAGGGGTGTTATGCACTATTTTTGAGGGGGCAAGGGGTGACAGTAGAACGTTTTGGTTACTAACGTAACCTCGGTTTCCTGAGATAACGGGAATGAGCATTGCGTCAGTTACTAATGCTTTAGGGGAAACTCCTTTTCCCTGAAATGCTGAAGCCTGATTGAATAACCTCTGTGTATTTGCATAGACATGCCATTTCAACGGGCCCAAACGGTCGTGAGCCCAGTCCTAGGGCACTTGAGGTAAGGGCCCTTAATAGGTCTTTCATCGACCCACACTGGGGTGAAAATACCTGGGGGTGAAGTAAGAATTCACCCAAGGCCACAGAGCTGAAGCCCTTGGGGCATCCTATCATGGGGCAACACTCTGAGCAGACTAGACCCTACGAGGGTCCTGGACTGGCTCAAGCAGACAAGATCTGTGCCTAAAGGGCAGGGACATCCAAGTTATAAAACCTGACAAAGGTAGAGAGCGAGGACCAGCCAGCCGCTACACAGATGTCACCAGTGGACACTCCTCTAGACCATGCCCAGGCCATTCCTCTAGTGGAGTGGGCCATCACTCCCAATAGGGCATTGTAAACCCAAGGAGGTGTAAACCAGCGATATTCCGTCCACTATCCAATGGGATAGTCTTTGCTTTGTATCTGGCAGCCCTTTAGTGGGGCCTCCGAAGCACACAAAAAGCTGCTCTGACTGCCTGAACTGCAATTCAACATATACTTTGAGGGCCCAGACCGGGGAGAGTACACTCTTAGGAAAAATGGTTCTAAACAGTACCAAATTAGGGTTCTTCAGCTTGTAACAATAGCAGAGCCCTTTTTGGTGCTAAATATAACCCTTTTTATAAGGTTCTGTAAAGAACCATGCTGTGGTATAAATAACCTTTTTAATAATGGTTTATTTTCATTAATGGTATTATATTAGTATTATTAATATTATTTTGTATATAAGTAAGTAATATTGTTTTTTTTACCCCTCTATATGACTGGTCTTATAATGTCATGTTGCCTTGTGTTTTACATAAAAAACAACAAAACAGAATGTTGTGTCAATTAGGTACTTTTTTTTTTATTATTGACATGGCAAATTGTAGCAAAAATGTCTGTGTGTGTATGTAATGTAAAAATGTCTTTAACAACAGTTATTAGCTGAATGCATTAATAAATTAAAATTGACATTGAACATGATATAGATGTAATGAAGACCAAGTTCCAGTGAAATATCTTCACAATCCTCTATGATGTCTTTCGTCCATTAGTATGTGTGTATTTTCAGGGGCAGTTTCTCTCTGAAGATGATGGGGATAGCATCTGAGATACACAAGTTTAAAGTTACAGTGTGTCAATTTGTTTATGTAAAAACAATTATGTTTATAAAGGCCAAAATGAGCAAAAGTGGTATGTGAGCCCTTTACAATGTTAAAAGGAAAAAGTGATATAAAGTCATTAGCTTTAATGTTTTTTGTGGCTGGGTATGTTTAAGCAAAAGTAGGCTAATAATTATAAAAATAAAAATAAATCAAAATTCAATATCTGTGTTACTTCATTGGTACATCATTGGTAGGAAACCAGTTACAAATTGAAAGTTAAAATTTACAGACATTTTAAGAAACAAATCATTTACCTGTTGAGAGTTGAGCTCAGCCATTCAATCAAAATCATTAATGAGGTGGCTTTAACAGCTACAGATTTGAAAAACAGGATGGGAATAAAGAACTGTAAACTCTAACACAAAGAACCATTTCAGCATAAAAGGGGTTCCTCGGGATGATATGGTTCTAAATAGAACTGTTACTACGTGTAATGAACCTTTTAAAGAAGCATCTTTTTTTTTTTAGAGTGTAGGTGTAAGAACTGCTCATCCTCTGAGAGGTTAATGACATGTGCTCTGAACGGAGAGCACCTTCGGCACATAGCCATGCCTTGGCTTAAGGATGACTTTACAGTTGTTTGGACCAAACTCAAGGCATGATGTGTTCACCGAGAGCGCCAGCACGAGGTCAGTCTTAAGCAAAAGGGGCTGTAGCTCAGCCATCTGCAAAGGCTCAAACGGAAGACCTCGGAGAGCCCTGAAGACCGTGGATAGGTCCCAGGTTGGAACCATGTTGTGGTGAGGCAGATTGAGCCTTCTAGCCCCCCCTAAGGAACTTCACTATCTGGTCATTCTTACCAACCTACCAACTCCCACGGCAATGGGAGCATGGTATGCCGTGGTAGCTGCAACATAGACCTTGAGCGTGGATGGAGCAGTTCTTGTAGGAGAGACAAGATTGATGCAACGTCACAAGATAATAGGTCTTTGTCCCGGGCTGCATACCAGTCAGAAAAGACAGACCACTTGAGGGCATAAAGGTGCCTAGTAGAGGGCACTCTTGCCTCTGAAATAGTATTCATGACTCTGAGGGAGGCACGAAGGCTCCCGTCGAGAGGCCACAGATGGAGGCCCCACAACTTAGGTTGGGGGTGCCAAATTGTCCCTTTTGCCTGGGAAAGGAGGTCCCTCCTCTGTGGGATTGGCCATGGAGCTTCTGACAGCAGCTGCAACATTTCGGGGAACCATGACTGGTTCTGCCAGAGTGGGGCCACTAGAAGGACCAAGCGTCTGTCCTCTTTTCGTCTGATGACCTGAGGGAGCAAAGCTACCGGGGGGGAAGGCATACAAGCGCAAGCTGGGCCACTTGTGGGCTAGCACATCCTTCTGCCTTGAGAAGAATATTGGGCAGTGATAGTTTTCTTCTGAGGCGAAAAGGTCGACATAACATTATACTAAGAACAGTATTGTAATTGAATATGGTAAATTCTTTGCTTTAGTTGCCAGTGTTTCAGTGTTGTTGTTATGGGAATAGGCACATCCACAATGGGAGTTACACATTCAGACAAGCACGGTCAAGTTCACATGCGCATTTGCGTCCTTTTGTGCAGATGTAAGTTGTAATATGACTTTTATGTATCGGATTGATGTCATATAAAATGTGTTTGAGTATATTAACCCTCTAGAAAAGCGCTTCAGTTTACGCTGCGTTCATTCACTCTTTAGTGTCAGCTCAAACGGAATGCCGACATTATTGACTATGATTAGGTTATTTGAGACGCTCATATTCCTTTTAAATGTTTCTTTTTCAAAAACATTGATATTATTATTAATCCAGCAGTTTTTTTATTGTCATATTTTTTCAGCAGTAGGCCTATGTTTTAACATTAAGTTAGAAGCCATAAACATAACATTATATTGAGAACACTGTAGAATGAACAAATTCTCTGTGCTTTTCCCCGTGTTTCAGCGCGTTGTTGCGGGATAAGCTCCTCCACAAGGGAGTTACACTTTCTGGCTAGCACGTAACTTAGTTCACTTGCTTTTGTGTCCTTTTGTGCAGATACAAGTTGTGATGTTACGTTTAAGTTGTGTATCAAGGTAGTGTTGTCACGATACTGGAATTTCTAACTTCAAAACAATACCTGGAAAAGTATCGATATTCAATACCATTTTTAATACAACGCGAAAAAAACGCTCCATATACTGTCAAATTATTATTATTTATTATTTCTTTTTTTGTCCATCTATTGAGTCTAGGCAATCAAACATTTCTTCTGAAGAGATCACTTTATATGATAAAGCTTTTAAGCTTTTTTTCATATGTAAACATTGATCAATTACCATTCAAATTCTCACAAATATTTGCTAAAAAACAAAGTAATTAAATTTAAAATAACATTGGATAATCGTCATTGTAAAAAATTAAATACAGATGAATCCATTAAAGTTACACAAGTTAATCAGTCAAGAGCAGTAAGTGATTGTTTGTCTTTTTGTAGTTTGAATAACATTAACAACATAGAGAGTGGCACGGCCTGATGCACACATGGATCTTGTTGCACATTCTTCCTGAACTGTTTATGACTGTTTTACATTAATACTCACCAAAATGGGCATTGTGACATTATTTTTGAGTGTATTTGACTATTAATAACCTGGGAAAAAGGAGCTGATTTTTGCACTTGTATGTCAGAGGCGGCTTTATTGCTGTATGTGTGTGTGCTTCAGATGTGAGCGCGAAATCTGCGGGAATGAGTAGAATTATGTGCAATCTCGCGCAAAATTCAGACCCGTCACACCAACACTATTTAACAGGAAGTGAATGAGAGGAGGCGGGTGCGTGTCAACTCGCTGTCGGTCGGAGAGGAGAGCAAGAAAGTGCAGTTGGTATCGATGTATCGATACGGTAAAAAGGAGTATTGGTATCGTTTCAGATATTTCAGTATCAATACATATCTAATTTTTTTTAATATATTTTTGACAACACTATATGAAGGTTATCTGATTAATCTCATATAGGATGGGTCATATAGAAAATTCTTCAGTTTACTGGTGTTTATTCACTATTCAGCTTCACTTCATTTAGCTATTCCTCCTTTTAGATATTTCTTTTTTGAAAATATTGATGCATTGATAATCTAGTAGTGTTATTTTTCTAGTCATATTTTCATAAATTTGAATGAAATTATTTTTTCGTTCTTTGGCTTGTAATATTTTTTTAGTATAGGTATATAGGAATATTTTTTATTTGTCAACATTAACATTAACAATGTTTTAATTCAAATATCTTCATTATCATCATGACGCACACGCCCCCCCAGCCCCCCCCCCCACGAGATAAAAAAAAAAAAAAAGAGTGGACTCGGGCTGGAGCCAACACTGGATTCTGCTCAGGGGCTGGAGCGAATGTGTGTGGCCTAAACGCACATAACAGCAGCAATATAACTGGAAAGGACCACCTCTTCTATCCCACCAGGGCAGACAAGAAAGGCTCAGGAATTTCACTCACTGGAACGGACTGGGGATTCTCTCTCACTGGAACGGACTCTGGAATTTCTATCACTGGAGCGGATTCTGTGATTTCACTCTCTGGAGCGGATGCAGGGATTTCACTCTCTGGAGCAGATGCTGGGATTTCACTCTCTGGAGCGGATGCTGGGATTTCACTCTCTGGAGCGGACGCTGGGATTTCACTCTGGAGCGGACGCTGGGATTTCACTCTCTGGAGCGGACGCTGGGATTTCACTCTCTGGAGCAGATGCGTGGATTTCACTCTCTGGAGCGGATGCAGGGATTTCACACACTGGAGCGGATGCAGGGATTTCACACACTGGAACGGACTCTAGAATTTTTCTCACAAGAACGGACAAAGGAATTTCACACTCAGGAATTGACTTGGGAACATTACTCATTGGAGCGGACTCGGGAAGATCACTCACTTGAAAGCATTGTGATCATAGAGCAGGGGTGTCCAATCCTGCATCTGGAGGGCCACTGTCCTGCAGAGTTTATCTCCAACCTCAATTAAACACACCTGTACCAGCTAATCAAGGTCTTATTAGACATACTGGAAACTTCCAGACGTGTGTTGAAGCAAGTTGGTCATTTTTAGATCTCTCTAGAGATTTTCAATCAGGTTCAAGTCTGGGCTCTGGCTGGGCCACTAAAGGACATTCACAGAGTTGTCCTGTAGCCACTTATTTGTTACCTTGGCTGTGTGCTTAGGGTGGTTGTCCTGTTGGAAGCTGAACCTTCGCCCCAGTCTGAGGTCCAGAGCGCTCTGGAGCAGGTTTTCATCAAGGATGTCTCTGTACATTGCTGCATTCATCTTTCCCTCGATCCTGACTAGTCTCCCAGTTCCTGCCGCTGAAAAACATCCCCACAGCATGATGTTACCACCACCATGCTTCACTGTAGGGATGGTATTGGCCAGGTGATGAGCGGTGCCTGGTTTCCTCCAGATATGACGCTTGCCATTCAGGCCAAAGACTTAAATCTTTGTTTCATCAGACCAGAGAATTTTGTTTCTCATGGTCTGAGAGTCCTTCAGGTGCCTTTTGCTAAACTCCAGGTGGGCTGTCGTGTGCCTTTTACTGATGAGTGGCTTCCGTCTGGCCACTCCACCATACAGGCCTGATTGGTGGAGTGCTGCAGAGATGGTTGTTCATCTGGAAAGGTCAGAGCGACCATCGGGTTCTTGGTCACCTTCCTGACTAAGGCCTTCTCTTCTTGAGGCTGTGAATACATGTTTTTTTTTTCTTCTTTTTTTTCCGTTTTAATAAATTTGCAAAGATTTCAAACAAACTTCTTTCACGTTGTCATTACTGTGAATACTTTACGGATGCATTATAAATCACAACGACCAGAAGACAGGAACCGAATTCCTCATCATCCAATCGCATCTGAAAGCAGGCGTTAAGTGTAGCGTTGCTCCAACTCACCAGATGGGAAAACTCTGCCCCAGAGGATGACCATCTTGACAGAGGAAGAGATGAACTTCAGCCATTTTTTTTCCTTTTAGGTGTGGTATTCTGTCACGCTGTTGTGTAGATCCAAAGCACAAGACGAAGGAAGAAACCTTTATTTAAATTCACCAACTGAAATACAGGAGAAAACTGCAACACAAGCAACTAAACATGACTAATACAAGACAAGGAGCTAACTGAAAATGAGGACTTATATACACAGAAAACAAAGGGAGCTAATTAACAAGACACAGCTGAAAAGAATACTCAAATCAATCAGAAACCATGGGTGACAAACTTATCCAAACCCTATGCAAGGAAAGTCCCTGGCTTTACACCATTCCTCCCTGCCTTACCGGGGCAGGCGCCAGTGCCCAACCCAAGGGCAGAGCTCAAAGGTCTGGTAATGCCAGTCAACCAAGCCAGCATCATCTTCATAGAGCCCACAAGGAAGCTGCCTACTCATATAATCCCAAGGGGGAGACAGCTTAACCTTGTAATTATGCTAAAGTTTTGAAATCTAGAACTACCCCTTAGAGAATCTCCAATGAGAAGGTAGCTCTGCACAGATGAAAGAAGGCACCGCCTGCTTAAGGGACCCAGGGGAGGCAGCTAGCAAGGGAGCCGCCTGACAAGGGAGCTGCCTGATTATGAGACCCCGATTATGAGACCCCAAATACAGGGGAAGCAGCTTCAACCTTGAAACTTTAGCATACGTGAGGGAACTGCCTGCATAAAACCTTAATAAGGTGGAGCAGCTACACCAAGGTGCATAGGGGAACTCCAAGACTTGTGGAGGAAGCTACCATTTCACAACACAAGGGAACTAGCTGTGCAGAGGGGAGGCAGATTACCTCCCCTTAAGGCCCAAACTGGGGAGGGTGTTACTTGTTCTACCAGCCGGTAAGGGGCCGACTACCTAAGGACTCGTCCAGGGGAGGCAGCATTCACTAATAAAGAATAATCGAGCCATTGTGCTGATCAAGGAGAACTGCCTGCTTAAAAACCCCAAACTCTGGGGGAGACAGCAACCCTAGAGCAATGGAAGGGAGCTGCCTGCTTACAGACCTCCAATAAATGGGGGGCAGCTTCAAGTCAAGTCACCTTTATTTATATAGCGCTTTTTACAATGCCAATTGTTTCAAAGCAGCTTCACAGTGTTAACAGGAAAATAATGCAACAGAATTTGATTCGGCTGTACAGCCACTCTAGAGAAAATGGTGATGTCATCAGCTCATTTCAATTATGATATGCGGGCAGATCAGTAATATAGTTTAAATTTAAGTGTCCCCAACTGAGCAAGCCAAAAGACAAAGGCAACGGTGGCAAGGAACCAAAACTCCTTCAGGGCCAGAATAGAGAAAAAAACCTTGGGAGAAACCAGGCTCAGTTGGGGTGCCAGTTCTCCTCTGGCCGACGAACAAATAGTGTATGATTATGATTCTGGCAACATTACAGATCAGAAGTAATATTAGATCAACAGATATTCGTAGGATTATTCGAAAGATTGGATACGGGTTTAATGAGGATGTCGTGTCGATGCGGCATTTACAGGGGGGGGTTTAATTGACACGCTCTCTGCAGATATTTCAGGGATGCGTTGGTCATGTCCAGGCGCAGGTCCACCATCTGGTCCGGATACGGCCCGTATCCGGCCGACTGCAGTAAACCTTGGGATAAACAGAGAGATTAACATTAGCGTAGGTGCCATTCTTCTTATGATGTAATGAGTACATAGGTGTTATGGGAAGTGTTCCCGGTTCCGGCTGACCTAGTTAATGCAGCCTAACAATCATTTTACTGATTTGAATAATATAAATTAAAAATGTTTTATGTGTATGCCATAGTAAAGAGATGTGTTTTTAGTCTAGATTTAAACTGACAGAGTGTGTCTGCTTCTCGAACAAGAGATATTGGAGCTAAATAGGAAAAGGATCGACCACCTGCAGTTGATTTTGATATTCTAGGTATTATCAACTGGCCAGAGTTTTGAGACTGCAATAGACGTGATGGAGTATAATGCGTTAAGAGCTCGCTCAAGTACTGGGGAGCTAAACCATTTAGTGCTTTGTAAGTAATTAGCAAGATTTTAAAATGTATACAATGTTTAATAGGGAGCCAATGCAGTGTTGACAGAACCGGGCTAATATGGTCATACTTCCTGGTTCTAGTAAGAACTCGAGCTGCTGCGTTTTGGATCAGCTGCAGTTTGTTTATTAAGCAAGCAGGGCAACCACCCAGTAGAGCATTACAATAATCTAGCCTTGAGGTCATGAACGCATGAACTAACTGTTCAGCATTTTGCATTGAAAGCATGTGCCGTAATTTAGATATATTTTTAAGATGGTAGAATGCAGTTTTACAGATGCTAGAAACATGGCTTTCAAATAAGACATTGGTATCAAAGAGCACACCCAGGTTCCTAACTGATGACGAGGACTTGACAGAGCAGCCATCAAGTGTTAGACAGTATTCTAGGTTACTACTTGTGGAGTTTTTTTGTCCAATGATTAAAAATTATTTTTTTTCTGAATTAAGTTGCAGGAAATTACTAGTCATCCAATTTTTATATCAGCTATGCATTTTGTTCATCTGAATTGGTAAGTTTCGTCAGGGCGTGAAGAAATATAGAGCTGAGTATCGTCAGCATAACAATGAAAACTAACGGCGTGCTTCCTAATGATATCTCCCAGTGGTAGCATGTACAGGGTGAAAATCAACGGTCCTAGCACTGAGCCTTGCGGTACTCCATACTGAACTTGTGATCAGTGTGACATCTCTTCGTTTACTGCTACAAACTGATAACGGTCAGATAAGTATGATTTAAACCATGCCAATGCAATTCCACTAATGCCAACATAATTCGAGTCTATTCAAAAGACGTTGTGGTCGATAGTATTGAATGCAGCGCTAAGATCAAGTAACACTAACAGAGAGATACAACCACGATCGGATGATAAGAGTAAATCATTTGTAACTCTAATGAGAGCAGTCTCAGTGCTATGATACGGTCTAAATCCTGACTGGAAATCCTCACAGATATCATTTCTTTCTAAAAAGGAGCATAATTGTAAGGACACTTTTCTAGTATTTTTGACAGAAAGGGTAGATTTGAGATTGGCCTGTAATTGACTAATTCTGTAGGATCAAGTTGCGGTTTTTTAATAAGTGGTTTAATAATAGCCAACTTAAAAGTTTTCGGTACATATCCTAATGACAAAGATGAATTAATGATATTAAGAAGAGGATCTATGACCTCTGGAAGCATCTCTTTTAGTAGTTTAGTCGGTATAGGGTCGAGCATACATGTTGTTGATTTTGATGATTTAACGAGTTTAGCCAATTCTTCTTCTCCTATAGCAGTGAATGAGTGGAATTGTTCCTCAGTGACACTACAATGCACTGTCTGATGTGATACTGTAGTAGACGGCTGCAAGGTTATAATTTTTTTCCTAATATTATCAATCTTACAAGTAAAGAAGTTCATAAAGTCATTACTGCTGTGCTGTTGGCAGATATCAGAAGTTGAAGCTTTATCTTTGGTTAATTTAGCCACTGTATCGAATAAATACCTAGGGTTGTGTTTGTTTTCTTCTAAGAGAGTCGAGAAATAAGTTTTTACGGCCTTTCTGTATGCAATCATGCTCTCTTTCCACGAAATACGAAAAACCTCCAGTTTTGTTTTCTTTCAGCTGTGCTCCATTTTTCTGGCTGCTGTTTTAAGGGCCCGGGTGTGCTCGTTGTACCACGCCGTTGGACTATTTTCTTTAATCTTCTTTAAGCGCAGAGGAGCAACTGTGTCTAAAGTGCTGGAAAAGAGAGAGTCAATAGTTTCTGTTGCAACATCGAGTTCCTCTGGGCTATCTGGGATGCTGAGGAGATGAAACTGATGAGGAAGATTATTTACAAAGCAATCTTTAGTCGCAGCAGTGATAGTCCTGCCATATTTGAAGCGAGGGGACGGCTTTGCAGCCTTTGCTAAATTAAGTATACATGATACTAGGTAATGATCTAAGATGTCATCGCTCTGCTGCAGAATTTCAACGGTATCAACATTTATTCCATGTGACAGTATTAGGTCTAACGTATGATTACGGCGATGAGTGGGTCCTGACACGTGTTGCCTAACTCCAATAGAGTTTAGAATGTCTCTAAATGCCAATCCCAATGCGTCTTTTTCATTGTCTACATGGATATTAAAACCAACAACAATTAGGACTTTATCTGCAGCCAGTACTAACTCTGATAGAAAATCTTCACTCTAGTAGTGCTCAAAGGTGCAGTAAGCGATTTCTGGTAAATGCTGTTGATAATTGAAATCACCAAAAGAACCATGCCCCTACCCAAAAGGATCACACCCCTATCACGCCCCCACATTCACATACACGCTATGCAACTCAGGCAATGACTATGGCGGAATCTGCTGTGCTTACTGCCTGAGGGTATGATGTCATCATCAATAAGTGAAAGCAATTTGTGTTACTATGATAATTCAGGTCAAATGTCTAATTGTTATTTAGCTCCTCTGCTTTGATGGCAAAGTCATCCCTTCCATCCCAAAAAACAAACACAAGACTCATAGGAGTAATACAACTTCTGACCGTTCCAGGAAATCCCTAATATGGACAAAGACATTGACTGTGTCCGAAATTAGGAAAGGGCCGGAAGGGCTTCCGCCTTTGAATAGTTTGTGCTTGCTGTTTAATAATTATTTGAAACTTATTTATTTATCTTGAACTCTGTCATGGAAAATGTATAAACCTTAATTAAAAGTACAGCTATGATCCACACATGAAATTTGAAATCTTTTTAGTTACTTTATTTGCCATTGTTCACAGAGGAATAACACATACGTTTCGGCTTGCAGGCCTTCTTCAGTGTTTAAACCTTCATAATCAATTAAAAATGAATTTATACCTGTATGATATTATGCGGTAGCCACATTGGACCAATGGTTTGGAAAATGGATGAATGGATGATTCAGCTGTGGGTGCCATTTTTTTAATTTGACTGATAGCATTATTTGTTTTCTATAGATATTGCAATATATCGTTATCGTGAATTCTTTTGGCCACGATAATTGTGCGGTAAAAAAACGATTGGATATTTTGACAAGTTTGAACGGTAGAATATAATTTCTTTTAAATATGGTTTAGTTAAAAACGAAAGTCTGGGCAGAACATATTGAAGGGTGTTCACTGTTCAGCTCAAAAGTCTGGAAACTAGAAAATGTGTGTGCTAACTGAAACTCTAGACTTAATTGGATTAACAGTGCAAACATGACTTTTAGATACTTAACAACAGGGGTGCCCTGCATCTGGAAGGAGGCTTTTGTTCCAACTCTAATCAAACACAGCTGAACCACAGACAGACAGGCATACTGTTGTTGTAGCACTATTGAAATTAAAGACAGTTTAGGAAACAGACCACTGTCTCTCAAAATAAGTGAGAGGAATCGCAATGTTGCAAAATCGGCCCTTATTTTGTATCTATATCAGTGGGGTTTATATTTTCCCCTGTATTTGTCACTAAAGGATTTGAGATTACTTAATTGTTAATTGGTGTCATTTGTGGTTACATCATTTTACTGTTGCTCCAAAGTAATTAGTCTCATGACAGCTGATTTGATCAAAAAACTTTGAACTGACTGCCAATAAGCAAATATGTCAGATTTCAAATCACAGTTCGCTATATATAGCAACAGATAGCTATATAGGATATCTATTTAGGTATTTAGGTTCTTCCTACCTCTGGATATTGACTGCTAAAATAATTACAAAAAAAATAAATAAAAAAATAAAATTCAAAAACGAATAAAAAATGTGAAACCACACAAAATTACTAAAATTTTAACTAAATCAGTTTGTAATTGTAATTAAAACAGGATTGAACACTCTTGTTTGCTACTTTTTATCTGTTTGATATTTGGAGACATAAGAAAGTATGTCATGCAAGCCACCCCCAAAGCTACACTAATGAAGCGTTTTCTTCTCCTCCCTTTTTTCTTTCTTTCCAAACTTGTTGTAAGAGAAAAACTGAGAGAGAGGGGGATACAAAGAGTGGATTGTGTAAAATGGGTCTTGTGACCGTATTCAGGCAGCAAGACTCCAAGGATAGAGTGATGTGGGGAGCAGAGCTCCGTGCGTGTGTGTTTGTGGAGGGGAGCGCTTATCCAGTGGCCAACTCAGGCGTAAGATGTCAGGCCCAGGTCATGTGACCGCCGTTGTCATGACGAGGAAGCGTCATCCCATGTACAATGCTCAGCCGTGCAGCTCAGCAGGCAGTCAGAGGCTTAGACTGAGCTCTACAATGAACTTACACTTCATTTCATTCTGCTTCATAGCCCTAATGTGACTCTAATATATTGTGCTTTATAAAGACTGCAATATGCTGCAAAAAAAAATTCTTAATCAGTATCTTTGGGTAGTTGACAAATAACTTGCCAATTTTTTTTTTTTCAACATTAAGGTTTTATATTATATTATATTATATTATATTAATTAAATTTATTTTATTATATTATTATATAAATACCTACTAAGAAAAGCCCCAAACTGAAGATAATTCAAAGACATTACATTACATTATTGTGCAAGGGGCTTACAGGCAGAGGTCATATTAACCAAATATTTTCCATCACTGACTGAATTTTTTTTAGCAGTGACAAAAGGTAGGGGGGTTCCAAAAGGTGAATGCTACAACAGAAATGAACCCCTAACCCTACACATCCTAACAGGCAGCTTTCGCGACCAATTGTAAAGACATTTCGGAACACCCATTACTCCAACATGCAGAAAATGAAACCCACACTTGAAGATGACGGACAATCAGAAAGTCCAACGTGATCTCTGCTTACAGATCAAATTATTATGTAATCTTTGTCTTATTTTCCAGTAAAATTATGTAAATGTATAATTTACAGTACATGAGATGTAAAAATGTGTAAGGCGTTAAGACCTTGTCAGACAATATGATTTGAATGTGTAATTTCTTTCCATTTCCATTTGTAATCTGCAAATGTAATCTCTTCAGCCTCAAACTTTTTGCATGGAACAAAACAAGCTATAATTTTATTCTAAATGAGAAAGGGTAACACTTCTCATTTGTTAACATGAACTAATGCATTAACTAACATGAACTAACGACAAGTTAGTTATTTAAATTAGTTAATAAAAATGTTTTAATAGAAAACAACAAAAAAAACTAAACATCTTCATTTTAGTTCACAGGGTATTAACCAATGTTAACAGAAACAAATGTTAATCTTAGAAATGCATTAGTAAATGTAGAAATTAACATTAACTAAGCTAACCTTAACCTCTACCTCTAAATGCTGTAGAGGTATTATTCATTGTTAGTTCATGTTAACTAATGTTAATAAATTAATTTTTTTAGATATTAAAACAGGAACAATTAAGAAATATGAGAAATATGATGCAGTATAGGACTGTACTATCTGTACTGTACTATCTGTACTATCTATTCTAGTTTTTTAATTCCAGAATGTGAATGAGCATCTTTAAAGTATAGGCCCAAGAGAAAATACTGACACACCGTCAGTCAGCAAAGACAGAGATATCACATGACCTATGACTATTATTAATGAATTCAGTTTGAAAGGTGATGGATATAAGCATCAGTAGTCAAAAGGATTTTTTTTACTCAAATTGTCTTGTAATGTTTTCTATAATAATACTCTATGAGACTAGAATGAAACCTTTTAAGATTGGTCTTTAAAGCAGTTTTTCCCTAATAATGAATATACACTATATTGCCAAAAGTTTTGGGATGCCTGCTTTTACATGCATATGAACTTTAATGACATCCCATTCTTAACGCATAGGGTTTAATATGGAGTTGGCCCACCCTATTGCAGCTATAACAGTGAATTTTTGACCATTCTTCTAGAAGCGCATTTGTGAGGTCAGGCACTGATGTTGGACGAGAAGGCCTGGTTCGCAGTCTCTGCTCTAATTCATCCCAAAGGTGTTCTATTGGGTTGAGGTCAGGACTGCGGGCCTGTCAAGTTCCTCCACACCAAACTCGCTTATCCATGTCTTTATGGACCTTGCTTTGTGGGGCCATCCCCAAACTGTTCCCACAAAGTTGGGAGCATGAAATTGTGCAAAATGTCTTATGCTGAAGCATTAAGAGTTCCTTTCACTGGAACTAAGGGGCCAAGCCCAACCCCTGAAAAACACCATAATCCCCCCTCCACCAAACTTTTGCATCTGACACTTTGCATTGCGCTTGTTGGTGATGTAAGGCTTGGATGCAGCTGCTCGGCCATGGAAACCCATTCCATGAAGCTCTCTACGCACTGTTCTTGAGCTAAACTGAAGGCCACGTGAAGTTTGGAGGTCTGTAGCTATTGACTCTGTAGAAAGTTGGCGACTTCTGCACATTGTGCGCCTCAGCATGCGCTGACCCCACTCTGTGATTTTACGTGGCCTACCACTTTGTGGCTGAGTTGCTGTTGTTCCCAATTGCTTCCACTTTGTTATAATACCACTAACAGTTGACCGTGGAATATTTAGTAGTGAGGAAATTTCACAAATGGACTTATTGCACAGGTGGCAACCTATCACGGTACCACACTTGAATTCACTGAGCTCCTGAGAGCGACCCATTCTTTCACAAATGTTTGTAGAAGCAGTCTGCATGTCTAGGTGCTTGATTTTATACACCTGTGGCCATGGAAGTGATTGGAACACCTGAATTCAATGATTTGGAGGGGTGTCCCAATACTTTTGGCAATATAGTGTATGGTTTTTTTTATGATTTAACACTTTTTACCCCACGGTTCCAGTTGGTGAGGAACAGCAGGGTTTGATGGTGGTGGATGACTTTCAGGCCTGGCTTATTCTAACATTTAACCTCATTAACACGGAAGCTTAACTCAATTATCACTTAACTCAAGCACGGGCGCCAAGTCATGACTTAATAAATAAAGACTCAAGTCAGAAAGCTTGAAGGCTGTCAAGCTCAAAAATGACAAAAAAGCATAATAAAAGTATCATAAAAGTGATCCATAGTGGTCAGTTATTCACTGAAAATCTTGACATCCACTAGCTCTCCTTGATGTGCCATTTAGTTAGTCAAATTACAAACTGTCAAATTATTGTCCAAGTTACTGTTAAATGGATCCATATAAATAATAGTGATTCCTTTTTTCTTTTTTTTTTAACTATAGTATTATTTATGTTGTTTATAGGGTATTCTAGGGTGGAAATATCTTAATATGACTTAACCTGCATTAATTTGTCTTCTCTTCCTCTCATAGGCTGGTGTCGTCCATTCACGCTCTTATGGCCACTGCAGCTGGAATCATCGTGGTGTCCTCCTGCAAAGGCAATGTGATTATGGACCGGTAAGTGAACCAATCCTGTTCCACACCTTTCACAATGAGCTTTTCTGCAGCAAAGGATTATATTGTCCTGCATCTTTGTGTAAAGGTAATGATAAAACAGATAAAGCAGCACTAGATGCTGATTGGTCAATACAGTGTACATTTGTGCTGCTATGAAGACTAGATACAGTGCTTATAATAGAAATAAGGCGCCTGTCAAACTGTATTACTTATTTCAGTAACCAATTACAATTAAATTCTACATTAACGTTTAAATGATATGGGTCAGTAAGATTTTTTAAAATAAATACTTTTTTTTTTAGCAAGGACACAATAAATTTATGCAAAAATGACAGTAAAGTCTTTTGCAATGTTTATCAAATTTTCTTTTACATTTATTTCAAATAAATGCTGTTCTTTAGAAATTTCCATTATCAACAAATCCTGAAAAATGTATCAGTTTCCACAAACATATTGAGCAGTACAACAGTTGTCATTGATAATATAAAGAAATGTATCTTGAGCACCAAATCAGCATATTAAAAAGATTTCTGAAAGATCATGTGACACTGAAGACTGGAGTAATGGTGCTGAAAATTCACCTTTACCATCACAGGAATAAATTACATTTTAAAATATATTAAAATATAAAACTGTTATCTTAAATTATAATATTAATTCACAATATTTCTGTTTTTACTGTATTTTACTGTATAAATTCAGCTTTGGTGAGCATAAGACACTTTTCAATGGTAGTGTACATTCTGTTCTCATAAATTATGAAAATACAGAATTAAATTACAGAATAGGAAATTTGCTCAAATCCTCTTTCTCTAAAGCATCACTAAACTACGTCAAAAGTTTGATGTTCAAAATTGCTGTGATGTTGCTTTAAGAAGGTGTTCCATTAGACCCTGCCTGCCCATGCCATTGTTCACCTCAGTGGCCAATCACAACAGCCTCTGGGCAACAGTGCTAACCTCTATTATCATGCCACATCTGCTGACCCCTTTGGCTCCGCCCCCACCCCAAGGACACATGGAGGAGGAGATTAGGTACATGGAGTCCCAGGGCAACAGCTGTTACCTTCCTCTGTGCCCTTCCTCCCTCTGCCCTTCCCTGGTACTAGACTGACACCTGCAATTTCAGCCTCTGCCACCTGTTCATGTGTGCTGGTTGGAATGTGTGCGTGTGTTTGTGGCATAACAGAGTAATCCACGAAGGCACTTGCCAGGCAGACCTAGAGAAAACTCCCAACCACCCTACTAATCCCCCCAAAGGCTTAATACTTGGCTTGAGCACATGCGCAGCCATGATACTCAGTGACAAGGAGCATCCAATGATACTGTGAGTGTTAAAGGAACAGTTCGCTCAAAAATGGAAATTCTGTCATCATTTATAGAAATATTTCAGATATTTTCACAGGATGTGTAAGCTGCTGTTTTCCATTTTAGCGGATGGGGACCAGAGGAGGCTGTGGTTACCTTTCACTTTGATTATATAGAAAGGAACGGCTTGGCCATTCTGCTAGATAACCCTTTTTGTTTTCCACCCAAGAAAGAATGTCACACAACAAAAAAGTTTTGGGTTGGTAGAATTTTTTCATGTTTTTGAAAGAAGTCTGGTATGCTCAAAAATACAATAAAACAGCAATATTGGGAAATATTATTACAATTTAAAAGTTTCTATTTTCAAATTCCAGTGATGGCAAAGCTGAATTTTCAGCAGCAATTACTCCAGTTTTCAGTGTCACATGATCCTTGAGATGATTCTATTATGCCGATTTGGTGCTCAAGAAACATTTCTTATTATTATTATTTATTATTAAAAACTGAAAACTGTTGTTCCGCTTATTTTTATGGAAACCTTGGTGAAACCTTCTTTGGTGAATAGATAGTTCGAATCATCATTTATTTGGAATTGAAAACTTTTGTAACATGTTTTTACTGTAACATTTGATCAATTTAATGCATCTTTGCTGAATAAAAGTAATAATTTCTTTAACAAAAACCTACTGACCCCAAACTTTTTAACAGTAAGATGTTGCATACGATACATACAATGGTACTACAGGTGCTGGTCATATAATTAGAATATCATCAAAAAGTTGATTTATTTCAATAATTCCATTCAAAAAGTGAAACTTGTATATTATATTCATTCATTACACACAGACTGATATATTTCAAATGTTTATTTCTTTTAATTTTGATGATTATAACTGACAACTAAGGAAAATCCCAAATTCAGTATCTCAGAAAATTAGAATTTTGTGAAAAGGTTCAATATTGAAGACACCTGGTGCCAAACTCTAATCAGCTAATTAACTCAAAACACCTGCAAAGGCCTTTAAATGGTCTCTCAGTCTAGTTCTGTAGGCTACACAATCATGGGGAAGACTGCTGACTTGACAGTTGTCCAAAAGACGACCCTGACACCTTGCACAAGGAGGGCAAGACACAAAAGGTCATTGCAAAAGAGGCTGGCTGTTCACGGAGTTCTGAGAACCACTACGCACAGACGTATGCAAGACATGGGTTTCAGCTGTCGCATTCCTTGTGTCAAGCCACTCTTGAACAACAGACAGCGTCAGAAGCGTCTCGCCTGGGCTAAAGACAAAAAAGACTGGACTGCTGCTGAGTGGTCCAAAGTTATGTTCTCTGATGAAAGTAAATTTTGCATTTCCTTTGGAAATCAGGGTCCCAGAGTCTGGAGGAAGAGAGGAGAGGCACACAATCCACGTTGCTTGAGGTCCAGTGTAAAGTTTCCACAGTCAGTGATGGTTTGGGGTGCCATGTCATCTGCTGGTGTTGGTCCACTGTGTTTTCTGAGGTCCAAGGTCAACGCAGCCGTATACCAGGAAGTTTTAGAGCACTTCATGCTTCCTGCTGCTGACCAACTTTATGGAGATGCAGATTTCATTTTCCAACAGGACTTGGCACCTGCACACAGTGCCAAAGCAACCAGTACCTGGTTTAAGGACCATGGTATCCCTGTTCTTAATTGGCCAGCAAACTCGCCTGACCTTAACTCCATAGAAAATCTATAGGGTATTGTGAAGAGGAAGATGCGATATGCCAGACCCAACAATGCAGAAGAGCTGAAGGCCACTATCAGAGCAACCTGGGCTCTCATAACACCTGAGCAGTGCCACAGACTGATCGACTCCATGCCACGCCGCATTGCTGCAGTAATTCAGGCAAAAGGAGCCCCAACTAAGTATTGAGTGCTGTACATGCTCATACTTTTAATGTTCATACTTTTCAGTTGGCCAAGATTTCTAAAAATCCTTTCTTTGTATTGGTCTTAAGTAATATTGAGTTGGAAATGAATTTGGGATTTTCCTTAGTTGTCAGTTATAATCATCAAAATTAAAAGAAATAAACATTTGAAATCTATCAGTCTGTGTGTAATGAATGAATATAATATACAAGTTTCACTTTTTGAATGGAATTAGTGAAATAAATCAACTTTTTGATGATATTCTAATTATATGACCAGCACTTGTATACAGAATGTTTTCCATATACAGGAATTGGATGGTGCATTTTTTTCTTTCTTTTTTTTCTCTGCCAAACTCCAAAAAGAATAAAGTAATCACCATAAAAGTATGATAAACAAATTATGTGCTATATTCCAAACCTTCTGAAAAGTTTATGCATACTGTTCGTTGATATGTGTGTATGTTAATTGGCATGTCTATGGCAATAATTTTCCTATGGCCCAGGCTTTTGTGTACCTTAACTATTAAGTTTTCTTTTAGTTTGTTAATATTACAAATATATAAAGTTTTTAAAACCAATGTGAATCTTATATTTACCATATAATTGATGCATATCTCATCTGTGGAGTGTATGAACAGTGTATAAATGTTTCAGGTCAGTGTAACTGTGAGTTCTCTTTGTGTTAAAGAATTCACCACTAATCACATGTGCAAAGTCTGTGGATCAGTGTGACGTTGCTGTAGGTTATCCGATACAAACACACACACACAAATGTTTACTTAGCTATCAAAAATGAGTACATATCTTAGACTTCTATTGTTTTTATATAAAGGTAATAATAAATAATTGCCTGCACCAAAAACAATAATGCATAAATAATGTATAAACAGTTTTTACAATTGAAGATGTCCCCAAAGGGATATTTTCTGCAGACAATTTTGTCTTTTGTCTTATATGTTCTGATGCATAAAGTATTATTATAGGGCTGTCAAAATTAACGCGTTAATAACGCATTAACGCAAATTCATTTTAACGGCACTAATTTTATTAACGCAGCGCGCATTTTCTGTTTGATCCGTGTCCTAGCCAGTAGTTGGAGAAATCGACGTAAATGATGCAGCAGCAAACAGAAATAGGGAAAGAAAAGGGCTAACATTAACATTATTCTGAAACAAGTGACGTTATATAGCCTACATAAGCATAACCATTTTTTCTGTTTAACTTTTATTAGACTCCAGATCGAAATAAAAGAAAAGGGCGTTTTTACACTGAGCACGTTTGCTGCAGTCCATGTCCGAGCGCGATAGTTCTCGGTTTCCCCCGTAGTGCTGGTCAACTTGATTCTATTGAACCCTGGTGCATTTGCGTGCATCTTACATAATCACAAACATGCACAATGATTGATAGAAAACAGAATGCGAGTCAATATATTGTTTTTTTTAATAATTATTTTGAATTTAGTGCTATTATACGCAGCTGAGTAAATGACATTTGGGTTTACTTTAGGCTGTGTGTGTCGGATGAAGGGGGCTTTCTGTTGCATGCTTGCAAAGGGACTCTGAGGAGATGCGCAATGCGCGAATACACTGAAAGCTCGCTCTCGCTCGTATCTGATCCTCCGAGGTAAATCATTAACACCATCACCACTTACACATGTTTTGTTGAACTAAATAAATTACAATCGGCTAAAACTAATGCGTAGGTTACTTTTTTTGAATGAGCACTCCCGAGTCCATGTTTCTTACACTGTTCACGCGAATCGCGGCACAGTTCGAGTGCAATCTAACTCAGAGCGCCTCCTCCGGGTAGGCTCGGGTGTGGTACCCTGGTGCGCTCCCAGATCCGCATGACAGCTTTCACATTACCAATTTTTCATGCGAAACGTGCCGTTCTGAACTAAACTGCCAGTGTAAAAACGCCTATTTCTATTTTTAAAATAAGAGAAAGTACTGCTTATTCTGAATTTTTAAGTTTAGGCTTAAGAGACATGAGCAAGTTCTTTAAAAAAACATGTATGACCTTTGATACATGTCTAGTCTTCATGCTCTTTTGAGTATGGTTTCACTAATAATAAATCATGCATATTTGTCCATACCCATGCCGATTAGAGTATTAAAAACGTGAGAAACGTGTTAATTTAAGGTACATTTAGAACTGATAAAAATGTGCGATTAAGTTGCGATTAATCGCAAGTTAACGCATGACAATCATGCGATTAATCGCGATTAAATATTTTAATCGATTGACAGCCCTAATTATTATCCATCCATCTATTAATATATTTTTATGTAATGCATCCTGCCACATAGTAAATGTATAATGTAAAATAATTTGGACAATATTTGTAGCCTATTTAAAATTGCCACTAGCTAATGACATAATGAAATGTGGCAAACAAACATGACACATTTTAGCTACACCTTACAGAGACAGAATACATTTGTCTGTTTCAATCCACACCCTTATGAAGGCTCTTCAAGCTATTATGTCTATTATAATTTTGAATGTTACAGTTCTATTTTAATAAAGAACTCTTTAATATATTGCCCCACATGAGTGCTTTAGATCTCTTGTTTCTCAGTGGTATGCTTTGCTAAGCTATCAGACGATAAAACAGCTGAAAAAATGTCATAGCCTTAACTTGAAGAAGGGACCTGAATCATATCAAAGAACCAGAATATCATAGAGACTCTTTTTGACTTTGGCCAGTAAGAAATCACCTAGCAACTCTTTTGCAACCACCCAAGCAACCGTATAGCAACACACTTATAGGCCCTGACAACCACCCACAACATTGTGGTGGTGAATTTTGCACAGGAAAACAACACTCATTTTCTTGAGAATAATCTAGCTAGTACACTAAAATTCAGTCAGTAACATTTTTAAATGTTTTTGAAAGAAGTATTTTGTGCTGACCAAAGCTGCATTTATTTGATCAAAAATACAGTAAAAAGCAATATTGTGAAATATTATAACAATTAAAATAATTTAATCTATTTTATATATACGTATTTAATTCAATTTTTTTATTTTTTTTTAATTATTTTATTGAGAAAGTGAGAAGTGAGATTACATAACAGAAAGAAAAACAAAAAGAAAAACATACACACATACATATACGTACACATACATACATCCATATAAAGTGCAAAAGTTGTTCCACAGCCTTTCAATACATGTAGGAGATAAATAAAAAAATCATCATCATAAGAAGTCATTATAATATACACTTTTATATATATATATATATATATATATATATATATATATATATATATATATATATATATATATATATATATATATATATATAATATATAATATATATATATATATATATATATATATATATATATATATAATTATAGTGTATACAAAATCCTTATAACATCAATTGCTATTAACATAGGGTATACACATATGGTATTAATATACTTATTTTAAAATGTAATTTATTCCTGTGATGGCAGAGCTGAATTTTGGCAGAGCAGCCATTAGACTTCAGTGTCACTTGATCCTTCAGAAATCATTTTAATATGCTGATTTAATGCTTAAGAAACATTTATTCTTATTATTAATGTTAAAAACAGTTGTGCTGCTTAATATTTTTGTGAAAACCATGATAATTTTTTTCTTGATTCTTTGAATAAAAAGTTTAAAAGAACAGCATTTATTTGAAATAGAAATCGTCTGTATTGATGTAAAATCAATGTCTTTACTGTCTCTTTTGATCAATGTAATGCAAAGTATTAATTTCTTAAAATAAAAAGTTCTTACTGACCGCACAGTTTTGTAATAAAAAGGTGTATGAGAATGAGCATATTTGTAATTTGTTTGAAATCACTCCACACATGATTTGTTCACCTATTCTGTTCATCTTCTGTTCCAGACACTGGCTGACCACCTATTTTGTCATTTGGTATGGCGTCCCCTACATGTCATATGACATCTTCGCCATGTATCTCAGCCATTACTATCGCTTCCGGGTCAAAGGTCACAAGGACTATAAAAGCCACTCTCTACGAACCGTCAACTCATTTGTGAGGAAAGAGTTCCTGCTGGTCCTCCATCACATTGCACTACTCACCATCCTTCTGCCTGTGACTCTGGTGAGAAAGAGGACAGAAATACAGGGATAGAGACTCAGCATGAGTGATAGACAACCAATAATATGACGGGAGAGAGTAATGGGCCTTCTCAAATAACCACCTTCACCTATAGCCAGGACCAAATGGGAGGGAATGTAAAAAGGGGAATGCAGTGCTTTTGTGTCCGTTAAGTACCTGATTCTGTGAGAAACAATTACTTTAATAGCGGCTGTTACACTGCCAGAGTACATGCAGTGGGACAGACACACACACACTGATGGAAACCTGGTCTTTTGTTTGGTGTCTCTGGGCTGTCAGTGGTGATATGAGATCACTTTACCCACGCTTCCATTATTCACACACAGCTGCTACTCAGATACCACCCCCCACACACGCTGCTTTGTGCTCCTGTTCCACAAAATGTCCCACGAAACAAAGTCACAAACATGGCCAAACAGATTTTGACATGCATGGTAATAACACAAAGAAGGGCAAAGCCCCAGATCACCACAACAAGACTTGGCTGTTATACAAGATATAGAACAATTCACTTCTTTTTTTAAATTCTTTTTTTTCCACATTTATATTATTTAATACATTACCATACAGTAAGGCATTTTGCATGAACATAGAGGATGTATATATAAATTAAATATAGATAAATATTATAGAAGATATAGACTCCCATCCCTTCCCCCAAACAGTGTGGTATAAGATTACGCTTCAGGTTAGCTGGGAGGGTTCAGGTGGCTGTTCTAACTGGTCATTCTTATCTTGTTACATTTATACACACATTACGCATTGTGTTTCATAATACATATGATGTGGACCATTCGCAAAACTAGCCAAAGAGTAATTTCTAGACATTATCTGTGTCTGTGTAAATGCCATTCTCTCCATCTTTGTCTTTGCTCATGAGGGTCATTTTCACTTTGTTTGTCTTTTAATTTAGTATTGCCTATAACTTTATTGTAGCTTGATTTGAACTGTTTTACTGTTTGAGTTACTTTGGCCTAAGATTACTAGCAGAACACTGACAAGGAGGTGTGAGCTGTGATGTAGAGAGCCTGATTTGTCACTAGGGCTGTAAATATTCTTTATTAATGCTCTAATGATTTATGATACGATAATAGTTTGTTTTATTAGCTTATTTTAGTCATTTTAATTATTTTAATAATTTTGATTATAATTAATTAATTAATTACAATATACATTTTATTAATTATAATGAATATAAATTTAAATTCTTGAAAAATTTTATAGTTAATAACATAATAAATATGCCCAAATGTAACCGGAGGAACACTGGAAGTAGATAGGGTATCTGGATATTTTTAATTTTTTGGGGGATTATTTAAAAAAAAAAACAATTGAACAAAGGCGATACACCATGTTCAAACTTTTGGGGTCAGTAAGATTTTTTTTTTTTTTTTTTAAGAAATTATAAACTTTCTATTTATCAAAGTACTAAGATAATACTAAGAAATGTTTCTTCAGAACTAAATCAGCATATTAGGATGATTTCTAAGGAACACTGAAGACTGGAGTAATGGCTGCTGAAAAATTCAGCTTAGCTATCACAGGAATAAATTACATTTATTTTTTATAAACTTTTAACATTTTTTGTTGTAAATATTTTTTCACAATAATTTTTAATGCAGTCTTGGTGAGCAAAAGAGACTTCTTTCAAAAACATTTTAAAAAATCATACTTGACCCCACATTTTGAATGGTTTTTATTTTCATTTTATGATGGATGCATTACATATTTACACCCTTATTGTTCACATATGTGGTGTGTGTGCTCATGTTTGTGCTGACTGTGGTTTTTGGTCTCTTTGTGTACATCAGTTCTTCAGGAAGGACCAGGGTGATTACTTCATTGGCTGTCTCTTCCTCACAGAACTCAGCACTCCTTTTGTTTCAGTGGGCAAAATCCTCATTCAGGTAACACATGCACACACTCTCACAAACTGATTGTGTATTTTACTCAGCTGTCCTTCACAGTGCTGCACACAAGCTGCCAGTTAACACTTTTCCAGTTTCCTTTTAGTCAAGATAAATGGTTAAATACAGAGATGGAGGTCTGTCAGCACACCAAACAATTCAAGCCATTGTCATTTATTTATTTAATGTTTTTAAGTTTTTGAAATAATTATCTTATGTTCTTAGGCTGCATTTATTTGTTAAAAAAAGTTATATTGTGAAATACTATTTTGATTTAAAAATAACTCTTTCTTTTTAAATATATTTTAAAATGTAATTTATTCCTCTGAGGGCAAAGCTTAATTGTCAGCATTACTCCAGTCTTCTTTCATGTGATCTTTCAGAAATAAATGAAATATGCTGATTTGGTGCTCAAGAAACATTTCTCATTATTAATGTTGATAACAGTCGTGCTGCTTAATATGTTTGTGGAAACCGTGATCATTTTTTTTTTCATGATTCTTAATGAAGAGAATGTTCAAATGAACAGCATTTATTTAAAAAAGAACTCTTTTGTAACATTATACATGTCTTTACTGTCACTTTGATTTAAAGCTTTAATTTTTTTTAAATAAATGTATTAATTTCTTATATATCTCTCTTACTGATCCCAAACCAAGTGAATGACTGCAACCTTAATAATGGTGTATGATAGGGACATGTACTGCATAACAGCATTTTCCTGCTATATTTCCTCCATTTCTTTACTCTGTATTTTTCAATAACTATTTTTCTGCTGATTCTTGGTCTTTGCTTATTTGGAGTGATTAGGTGAAATTGCTTTCAGACATGCACCACATGTGCCTCCACATGCCTCCTTTTGGTAGTCATGAGTATTACATTTCAAAGCAGTCCCAGCATCTGTAATTGTAGTGACATTTTATTATTTTTTTGCCAGATGTTTGACTAAGTCCGGTCCGCTTGAAAGGCCTTGATGGAAAAAATTAAAATTCTGTCACAATTTGCACACCTTCATGTCGTTCCAAACCTGTATGAATTCCTTCTGCAGAACACAAGAGAAGATATTTTAAAGAACAGTTTTGGTGCCCATTGACTTCTATTAGATACACTGAGACATTTCTCAAAATATTTGGTTATTATAAAAGAAAGTAATATGTGCAGATTTGGAATGACATGAAGGTGAGGAAACTACTTTTTTGTTGTGATTTGAGCATCAGATAGTCTGCGAACAGTCCATAAGTGTTTGTGAGCATGTTTTCTGAACTGAGACTACGTGACATTTCCCTTCACAAAAATAGAAGCATAATGAATAAACGACTGAACATCTAAAATGATCATTCAAAGAATCCACCAATATTATTATAAGAATAGTTAACCCAAAAATGAAAATTCTGTCATAATATACTCACCCATGTAATTTTGGTTAATCTTCAGAAAACAAATTAAGATATTTTTAATGAAATCTGAGAGATTTCTGTCCCTCCACTGAAAGTCTAAGTAACTTAAACTTAGAGGATCCAAAAACGTCATAAAGGCGTCCTAAAACAAATCCATATTAATCAAGCAGTTAAATCCAAGTCTTGTGAAGAGATACGATCGCGTTATATAATGAACAGATTTAATTTAGGCTTTTATTTACATCTAAACAAAAGTATGCGTGTGATGTGTGAGATCCAATGAGATTCTAGTGTGTGGCGCCCACATGAGTTTCTGTGTTTACTATATGTGGCACGCTCTATGTATGTGTTTAAATGTGAATAAAATTAAATCTGTTCATTATATAAAGCGATTGTATCTCTTCACAAGACTGTTATTAAAACGCATGATTCATATGGATTCATTTACATTTGACTTCTAGGTTCTTCTAGGAGGGACAGAAACCATTGAGGTTTCATTAAAAAAAATCTTAATTTGTTCTTTAAAGATTAAAGTCTTATGGGTTTGGAATGACATGAGGGTGAGTAAATGACAGAATTTTAATTTTTGGGTGAACTATGCCTTTAAAGTTAACCCTGTTTTGCCTGGATCTTCTAATCTTCCCTTTCTCTTCCTCTCATTCTTCTCTGTTGACTGTCTCTTCCTGTAGCTGGGGATGCAGGAATGCTGGCTGCACAAGGTTAATGGTGGCATGGTGCTGCTGAGTTTCTTCATGTTCCGCATCACACTCTTCCCCTACATGTATTGGGCCTACGGCTCCCACTACGGCATCCCTCTCTACAGGGTTCCCTTCCATCTACCGCTCTCCACCAACCTGGGCAACCTCTGCATCCTGTCGCCGCAGGTCTACTGGTTCATCCTTCTCTGCCGTAAAGGCTATCGACTCTACAAGCGTCAGCAGGATGCTCAGAACCAGGCCTCTCCGCTGTCCTCGCCCGAGCCTCTCTCAGATATCTCCAAGGCTGATTAGTGAAGGTCTTTATCTAAAACAAACAATCAACCAACGTCACAGCTGAAGGCTACGACACTGCATCTACTACTGTTACAGTACAACCAAGACTTAATGTTAGACATACCCTTATTGCTCCTCTTCATTTTACTCTTCTCTGCTTTACTCCATTCCACATACACACTCACATTTACATGTTCGACCATTACAATGCCGCTCCACTGGATTTACTGCAGTGACCTCCAGGGAACATCTTTTAGGTCAGTTATCGAGGGCCAAGACCCTCTCTTCCTTCTCTGATTGGAGTATGTTACAGTTTGGACTAATGTCTTTAAATGTCATTGGAATTACCTGTTAATTTTTGTTTTTTTGTTTTTGTCCAATATATGAAATTGTGCTTAAAGTACAAAAATATTCTGGTTTAAATGAGGGAAATTATTATGTGAGTGGCATAGCCATCATTATAATAAATTCATCAGATTAAACCCACAGTATTTCAGATTACATCCAAACAACATTTTACATCACTTCCCACTCGGCGCAAAGCTCCAATCACATGGTAAGCATTTCCATGGCTGCAGTGCTGCTGTTCTTGTTTACAGCTCATTAGAGTTCTGTGAATGTGTTTGCACACACACACTGCCCTGCTGTGACTGTTTACACTCCTCTAACACACACCGTCCCACACATGCTCTGGAGGCTGCTAATGAATTCTGCTTCGCTTCTGTGGGCCTTTTGAGAAGTCTTCCCATCCACATGGGGGCAGTAGAGAATCGGTCTTTATGTTTAAATCAGGGATGAGCACGTTCGGTCCTGGAGGGCCGCAGTCCTGCAGAGTTTTGCTCCAACCATGATAAAAAAACTCACCTGCCTGTTGTTTTTTTGTAATCTGGAAGAATCTGATTAGCTTGCTCGGGTGTGTTTGATAAGGGCTGGAGATGAACTCCTCCAGGACCGAAGCTGATCATCCCTGGTTTAAATGGCATACATAGGACTCAAGTCTATAGGGGGATGGGGTCTTTGCAGGGTACAAAGAGTGAGCACATAACGCTTGGCATATCTTTTAGGCCACATTATGCTCGAAGGCATCGCCAGGCAGTAGTCAAAGCAATAACACAGGGGGCTTCAAAGCAATGGATTTTGGGTAGTTGGATAGCTCATGTGAACACATGGGCAAGGATAGATAAGTTGCATGCCACCTACTTTGAAAACTGATCTTTGTACATCTAAAGGGCACAATACTGGGTTCCTACGGTCTTGGGAAGATGATGTTTGTGATTTTCATGTGTGGAACAGTCATCGTAATCTTTCATCATTTTTTTTAGTTATGCTCAGCTCTACGGAGGAATAATATTTTCAGCTATAAATCACTTTTTATGATTGCTATGTCTACTAAATAATTTCTAGATTTCTAATCATGGAAAAAGTCAGAAATTTGCTGGTCAAAAGAAGTGGGAACCCTGGTAATAGTGTCGTGTTTGTGAGTGTGAAATGCTCTTGACGTGGGGCATGATTTTTTTATGAATCTTTCTATTAACTGAGCCTACAAGTTTGAGTTGTAGATAAATAATTGTATTTATTTATATATTGATGAATAGTGCAGTATAAATGGGTGATTTGCTGTTGCTTGGGGTCATTTGTAGGGATAATCTGTGGCACATGAGAGCTTGTGTAAGTGTAGCAAGGAACTCAGAAGCCTTTGTTTCAGGGCTTTTAACATAACCTGCAGCATCTTTCATAATACATTTAGTGAATGCTGGATGCCGTATTAATGCAACTAACAGTTCTAGATTCCATTAAGCATTTTCAGAAATGCTGAACTGTCCGATTCAAATGTTGCTCCGTACGTAGCCATGCACTCTTATTGCCTTTAGCAAGTGTGTTTGTGTGCGAGAGACAGAAAGAAGACTTATGTAACAGTGTGTATAAGCTCCCAGCTCACTCTTTAGGAGGCTGAACGGGGTCTTTGCTGGACTGAAAGAGAGAGAATGCATGTTTTGCTCTCCATTTCTAAAGCTTTAGTACTTTTCAAAACTAACTATGCAGTCTTTCAAGCTGCTGCTTCTTGTCTATTGCAACACTATGCTTTCTTTAGTTTTGCTGAGGTGGGATGCATTTGGCATTTGGAGGAGTTGGCCATATTAATCATAATGCATGTTATGTTTCTGATATTTTCTTTTTTTTATTTTTATTTGTAGTGTATCATGTCAATGCTTTCCTCAGTTGTTTTTCTCAAAACCAACATTCATTTCTCTCATTTTTCACTTTCATTTTCAGTTTTATAAGACATACCCATAATGTAATATATACACTATATAACAGAAAGCATGTGGACCCCAAACAAGCATTTAAAATCAAATCAATGGGCATTAATTAGGAGTTTGTTATTCCTTAGCTGCTATAACATCTTAAATTCTTCCCAAACTGTCGAACAAAGTTGGATGCACACAATTCTGTCGAATGCCATTGTATGGCGTAGATTTTTCACTTGAAATAAGGGGCCTATTGTTAATTATAAAGGGATGTCCACAAACTTTTGGCTGTGTAGTGTATGCCTAGAATATATGAACAGGTTTATATCCAGAGTTTTGAAATGCATGGAACATTACCATAAATCACTAAATGTACTGTCCAACAGGCTTATTTATGCCACACTTAACCTTTAAATAATAGTGCAGTGTATGATGCTGATAATCTTTTTTTTTTTTTTGTGGAAATAATAATACTAGTCTAGTGTCTTCAAGGCCTCCTCTCTCAGCTCAGGGTTTGATAAAGACATTATCATTTATCAATTATTATTTAGAGATGAAAGATGAGACTGTGATTAAAAAGGATTTACATAAGACACATTTATAATTGAAAATATCTTTTTCAACACTTTTTTGGGTTTGGTAGACCAAAGATTCTTAGGCACTTTTTATAGACAAGTGACATGTAGCTAAACTGTCTGAGACTCCACATCATTGCCTTCCCCTTGCTCAACATCCACAGAGGATCAGATCTCTACAGGACTGGCTGTAAGTATGGCACAGGCAAAAATACTGGAATTGCTCTTACTGGAATATTTGGCTACATTGCTTTGTTGTTTTACTGTAAATTACAAACTGGGTAAATCTGATGAAAACATGTCCAGATCATATTTCACCCCCAAAAGCAGTAAATAAATAAATACAAATAAAATGAACATTAAGCCAATTTTCTTTCAAAAGTCAACATAAAGATAGCATGAGAAATTAACATGTTTAATTGTCATAAAATAAAAAAGGCTTAATGGTCATGAAATGGACTTCATTTTCTTTAAACATATGACCCAGACATGCTTTTAACAGGTTTTGTGAGAAGGACAGAAGTTGAGAAATAAGAGGTGTAGATGTTCAGGAATGTTATCAGCTGCTATGATTTTTAATACATATCAAAACTAGACTTGACTCTTGCTGGTTTGATGGGTGCTTTGCTTGGAGCTTTATAGTGTACTAAAAAAATGGATGTAACAGAGGAATGGGTGATGGCAAATATATGCATAAAAGTCTGAGGATAGAAAATTGAGCTATATTATTAAATATAATATCTATAAAAGTTTTGTTTTACCCCCAAACTATGTGTTGTCTGGAATATCGTAAAATACAGTGCCTTGTATTAAAGTTGTGTGTGCTATTGACACAATCTCAGCGCACAGCAGCCCTGGGCAGGTGGTGTTTTAGGTTGTGACTGTCTGCTCACACTTTTGTTTTATGTTCAGAGTACATTACACAAAACTAAGAAAAATCTCTGCATCATCAGGCACAGTGTACTGTACACTTTAACCCTTTATGCTAGTAGGTTTGATTTTAATGTATAATTTGAATAAATTGTTACCGCTAACTTTGTCCTTCAAAGTCTTAAAAAGTGAGGTTTTGTATGCTTGCTGTGTTGTCTTTATATTTGCACTGTTAGAGCGAATTTAAAGAAAATCTAAACTCTAAAGGTCTATAATGTTACCCAGTTTTCTGAACTGCATCCGTTCCTCATGAAACAGACACGATTGGACAATGTATTTGGCTGGTTTAAATCCCTGTTACGCACCTACAACTAGATTTTTGCATGGGTTGAGAAGCATCTTATCTTCCAACACATTCCACACTCAGTTCAGCATTATTAATGTTAGAGGCCAGTGGGAAAGGAAACTTTTCAGAGAACTGGGAAGTAGCCAGAAAGCATGTTTGCATTATCTGTTTCCTGCTGAGGAAAACTCATTTCCTTGCTATGTCAGCTTGACCTCAAAGCATGATTTCATTGTGATTTCCTAATGCACAACCTTTAGCACTCCCTGCCTATTATTTTTGATCACATTTTGATTTTCACACATATATTGTATCAGATTTCATATAAATATATAGTTTTCTGTTTGTTTGTAGGATGACATCTTAAGAACTCCTTTTAGAAAGGGGATACAGAGTGAAACTAATATAAACACTTGATTGAGCTTATTTTCTTGAAACTTGTAAATCCAAACACCACTTTGGAGAAAATAAATCTGATTTGGTGAATTCTTTTAAACTGAGCTGCCTTTGTTTTCTAAGAAGCTGTGTGTTAACATTTCACTGATATTTACACAACATAACAGAGGAAACAAGTGTAAAAAAAACAAAACTGAATTTATAACCTACTACACTACGAACTTCAATAAATACTTGATACCACTTTTTATTTTTTTCACAGACAAGGTGTAACGCTATGCATTTTAACTTAATTCGCTCAGAGCATCAACCAGCACAAAGCATGACATTTTCAGTACAATTATGTACAAATAAGTTTTCAGATCATCAGATGGTCTGAGACAGAAAGGTCGAGACATCCCTTAGATTGTACAAAACTTCTGCTCGAGTTTGTTGTCCTATTGGTCCACTCAGGCAACCTAATCTCTTCTGGAGGGATGGAACACCTCTTGATTGGTGGGAGACAGGAAGATTGCACAATGTCCCCCATGATAATGTCTTCCATTATACTGTGAGGAACACACAACAGTACATGGTAGCAGTCCTGGTGCTGATGTTCATCTGAGGTAGTATTCAATGGCAGCAGAGAAAGCAGCAAAACCTCCACAGCCCAGAACTCCAGCTTTAAGACCAGCTATTGAAGAGAGGAACAGCTTATTCATTTAGTCCAAATAATAATAACAATAACAGCCCTAAACAATTACCACACATCTAAATCCTTCCAAGTTAAAAAATTACCTCTGAATCCAATGGCACCTCCTGTAACACAGCCACTGTATACTGCATTTTTCCAGTCAGACTTCCCACGATGCTAGAAAAGAGAAATAAAACCATTCTTCATACAGGAGGTAAGTACTGAAAAATTGGTCTTTGAAAAATCTCTACAAAACATTCTACAAGTAATGGATGAGTAGAAAGAATGCTGAAATATACAACCACTAGGTGGCGCCATTACTCCATATTAACCTGAGCAATATTTAGCAACAGAAGCAAATGCGAGTACATTTTATTTTTTTATTTGAATGAATTAGTCAAACATGTTTGAAATTGTATACTGCTAGTATTTCATACAGTCTACATCAGTATATAAAATATGATGGCAAGTACATTTAAGTGGATAGATAATGTAAACACTGTAAAAAATAATAATTAGCTGTGTCATTTCGAAGGCTGTAGGTCACGTTTGTCGGCCGCACATGTCATTGAGGCTGCTTCATTTCAGTAAACTGACCACTACATTACAAAGTCAAATAAATTACAACAATTTACTCTTCACTAGGAATAATGGTCAATTTTATCATGGTTACTGTTCTGAAAAGACATCCTTTACGTATTACGTATGCAGTAATCTACAAAAAAAATCTTCCTAGGACTTAAAAGTTGCCACCATGTGATAATGTGTGTTTATTTAGACTCAACCTCAGACATCATGTCCATGGACCGTTGGCTGAACATCTGATGCATAAGCAAAGACTATAATATAGAAATGCCCTGTCCAAATACCCACATTTGCGGTCTTGGCCACTTGAGAGTGCATGCACACGACAGGAAGTAGTGCGTAAGATTATCCCATTTCTTACAAATGCCAAAGTGCAGTGCCCTCAACGCAGAAAAAAAACCTCACTCGAATACTGCTCCGAGGGTAAATATAAAAAAATATTAATATATGAATTATACCTTGATACTTAGTTCATAGTGCATTAATGTTAAGAGAAACAACTTTAAAATGTAAAAATGTATTAGTAAATGTTGAAATTAACAATGAACAATACATTTATTAACCTTAGTTAATGTTACAAATGGAATCTTATTATAAAATGTTACCATTTCACATAAATCCAAACAGTCATGCTTAAACATGGCCATCTTTAAATATCTACACAAAAGGCCATAGCCATATGTATATTGTATGTATACTCTCTCACACTTTATTTGCTTCTATTTTAGAACACTTGATTATCTAATAAAAAATAACTGAAACTGAATGCATTTCTGATTTATGTTGTTTTCTTTCAGTTACATAATGATAACAGTTTACTTTCTCATATCACTAGCTTTAAATATGCAACTTTGCTGCATAACGAATGCATAAAAGCGACTAGCTGGATATAAATTAATGCAAATAGATGGTAACAATCATGACATTAAACAATTAGATCGGGCTTGTGTGTGGTTTTTTTCCCCAAATGTTTTTAACCGCTTGAGAAATTAGTAATAATAGCGTCTTCTCAGCCTCGGCGACAAACATACTGCTGTTCTCCACTAATGCAGCATCCAGTCAATAAATTAATTACTTTATAATGATATGAAAACATGTACGGTAGTGTAATGTATAACACACCATTTCATTGTCTTTTTAAATCTTCATCTGAAATGTCCCTCTCGGTGCCTCTAATAAGGCGCACAAAATTGTAAACACTTTGGGAGTTTTGAAATCGCCATCTGATTGGTTGAATTTTACAGGATCTCTAGAAGACGTGTGTGTCGTGTTCTTTAACGGTCCATCTGGAAACAAAGCTGTCGTTACACCAAACCCCTCTACAATGAGTGCTTAATCACTCAACACTGGATTTTCAAAAGTATGTGAAGATCACGGCATAGACTTTTAAAAAGATGTCCAAAAGTTTAGCTTGAGGCACTTAGTCGAAACGAAGAGAGATATTTTAACTTGTTTTCCAACTGGATATGGGAAGAGTATTATTTCCCAAGCCAGGCCAACCCTTTGCAAGCACTTGAAACGATTCCCTAGTGATCCAATTTTATTAGTTGTGTGCCCTCTCACATTAATTATAAAAGATCAGGTAACCGAGAAGGGGATATCAGCAGCATATGAGGGATAAACATGAAAGAAAAGATGCTGACATCGCAGCTGGCCTATTCAGTCTTGTGTTTGGTTCTCCCAAACTGCTTGTTGGCATTAAAAAGTGGAGAGATATGCTCCAAACAGATGTTTGCATGTCATTCTTAAATTAATGATCTATGGTTGCACGGCGGTCTGTTATTGTTGGGAAATTGACTTTACATTTTCACACCCCTAAACATAATGCTGAACATAAACTCTGATTGGTTGCTTTACATGTCAGTCAGACTCTTTGGCGGCTCTTGACCAATAAAAGCTGCAAAGGGAGTCCAAACCTTCTGCCATCAGTCTGATGTCAAATGAACACTAGTCTGGCTATGCGAGACTAGTGCTTATTTGATTAGAGAAAAAGGAGATGACACAATGGAATGTAGTCTGACAGACAAAATAAGACAATGGTAATGTTACTTACTGATTCTATGAGACACTCCGTGCATGAAAACATTGCACCCACAATAGCAAAGTTTTTAGCATATGACATTCCTCTCTGCCCCATGTCTCTCAGCACCTCCCTTGCTGTGGGGGTCTTTAGGGGGTCTTTGGGATCAAGACCAACATTAGAGTCAATTCCGGCTGTGAAGACACCAAAAGCACCTCCCAACACAAACCCTAAAGGAAAGAGAAATGCTGAATTAGAGTTGTTGATTTTGATTTAAATATATAGTTATTGAGAATATCACCTGTCTCATTACAAAACCTCTCACATATGAATTATCATCCACATATAAATTATGTGTGCAACTCAATAAATATAGCAATGTATTACATGGCTTTGCATTACTCAGCAGTTTAGTATGAATATACCACAGTGCCCAATACTTGAGTTACTGTGTTCATTGATAAACTGTTGAACTGTCAAACATGACAGCACATTTATTTCATCAGGCAACTATGCAACCAGTGTAAAACGTGTTCAATATCTATCAATGGAATACCTCCGACACACGCTATCAGTGATTTAAACGCGCAGCTCTCCATTCCCCTCTCGATCATCTTCTGCTCCTCTGTTTTCTGAGGACTCGGTAAAGCACCCATAACGGTCGGATTCAAGTCTTTAATCTGTCTTTTGTCACCAATAAGGTGATCCAAAAGAAAACTATACTGTAGTGGAACATTTTCCGCAGATGAAACAGTTTCCGATTGACCTGTAGTAACTGAGAGTGATGCATCCGTGCTCCTAGCGGGCGCAGCCATGTTAAAACAAAGCATGTTTCAGTCACGTTACGCGGACGTTAAACAAGAGCACATTCGTCAACATTTATACGAAAAACGACCAAATAACATAAATAACACAGCTTGCTTATTTTTTAAGTTCCGTAAATACTCAATATTATGTGTGTTCCCCAAGCGACATTTACATAGTCTAATAATAATAATTATAATAATAATAGTAATTGATTCCGCAGATTCGACAGAAAGGGAGGTGACCTTTGCATTGGCACTGCAGTCCACCTATCACGACGTTGACGTTGAGAATGTTTTATATAATATACATTTTTTGTGTGTTCTGAAACCTAAAATTATTTACTTTTCTTATGATTACTAACGACCCTTTGCATATATTTACAATATTATTATTTCCCTTTATGTGTAGACTGTTTCTGATCCTCTCAAGAAGCTTAAATGCAAATATCAATAAATATGAAATATATGGTGTTTTTGAAAATAATCCAACTACGCGAACTACAATACCCAGCGTGCCCCTCGTTCACTGCACCAAATGTCTCGCGCGCCTCCTGGCGGAGAAATTGGTTTTGGCGCTAGAGCATCTTCTTTAGTTGGTAGCAGCGGCCAGCGGCGCTCCTCGGTGTCAGGGAACAGGTGAGTAGGTGAATATTTATTATTATTTTTTTGTCTCGGAGACTATATTGTCATTGCAATGATTCGGTTTCATTTATTTTATCACTTCAAGAAATCATTTATAGTCATCAGTACTTACCCGCACTTTTATCAACGGATGTTGTTTTCGTGTTGCGCGCGAGAGTGAACGAGCTGCTGTTTTAAACGGTGACCGCTGTCTGGCTGATGGGCTTTCTCACCGGCCCTTAAGTGTGATAAGGATAGCGATTTAAAGCTCACATATATTGCTTTTATTTTATATTATTTCCGCTTGATGTCTTCTCTGGATAGCGACACAGTCAGTGTGGTGAGATACTGCAGTAACGGTAGTTCTATCAGGAGAGCTGTGTGAACTAGAGACATGAGGATTAGATTTGACATGTCATATTTCATTTATTTTAAAGCGTTTTGGACGATTCTGCATGTTTATGAAGGGAACTGAATAGTGATAAGTCTCAGTGTTAAGACTGTTCAGATGTAGATAGTGTTCAGAATGTATCTATCTAAAAGCTATCTATCTGTCAATCTGTGTGTCTGACTGCCTGTCTGTCTTGCGTGTGTGTCAGTGTCACTGTCAGTGTCAGTCATTTTTGGGATTTCAAAAAAGGGTCTCACGAATTGTTGACTCAAACTTCTTAAGCGAGTAATGTCATGAACAAGTATTTTCGTCCATTCAAATGGTCTAGAATTTATAGGATTTACAGTAGTTAGTTGTGTTTTGAAGCACCACTCTTCTCACCATTTGTGTTTGGTTAGAGTTGCTATATTGTGCAGCTGTAGCAGACATTCTTGTTTTTGCTATGGGCTTCTGTGAGAAGTTGCTGTCTGAATTGTAATAGATCTCCAAAGTGCTCACACATATTATGATATGGTCACAAAGCTGTATTTTACTTCTTGTACTTATTCTCATTAATTAACAGCACAGTTGAAAACATTAAAGAGACTGAAAGGCATAATTATGAAATTGTAAAGCATCTGGTTCATCATGCTGTCACGTGCATCTTGGCGTAACTTAATACTGTTGGTTATTTTATTTTAGTTTTGTATCGTTCCTTATGGTTGGAACTTATAATGCAAACTTATGAAAACTTATAAGCAAAAGGATCTTTTACCCATCTGGAGTGCAGCTATTTCTATATCGGAACTTATAATGTAAGATGTTAAACGAAATGTAGCCATCCATAAGTCCATAATTTTTGATGTTTCAGAGTGAATCAGCTTTCATAACTACAGCTTTGCATACAACCTAAAAATTAAACTGATCTAAACATGCCCTTTCCAGAGGAAATGTTTAGACTTCTATTGCATCTTCATAAGTTAATCAAGTCAATCAGTCCTGGGCGTAGTCAGTCCTCCAGTGCGATTAAAAGAACCCCTATGGAAAACAAGCCATTTTTCATTTGAAAACTTTAATACTTCTCCTTTCACCAACCAAAATAAAGCTATAAGTAAAACTTCCCTAAATCACTCAGTGTCTAGCTATTTGTAGGTAATTACAGCCTCAAGTTTTTTTCTGGGTAAACCATCGAAGGAAATAGCAAGTGTGTCTCTGGCATAGACAGCTAAGCTCTCTAGAACACACTGCCCTAGATAGAGCTCTCTGCATCTCTACAAGTCTATACTGCAGCAGAATCAGAATAAAACCCCTACTGTCTCAAATGATACGTTTTTTTGTGAGATGCAGCATTTTGTGAGGTCATACCAGCAGTTAAGACATCTTTAAACCTTTAATCCATATGTAACTGAGGTGTTTTTAATAGTCATATAGACCTTGACTGGTAATTAAAGTATATCAAAAACAATTAAGTATATCTTTGATCATTTAGGAAAGCATTGACATTATACAGCCCAGTTTCCTGGTCACATCACCCTCATTGCTCTAACAAAAGCACACACTACAGATGAAGTTAATATAAATAGTCTTTGGCCTCTGGAAAATAAGAAAGCTCCAATCGATCGGCCGTAGATCGGTATTGGCCGATAATCACATTCTCACGAACCGATCGCAATTGGATGACGTAAAACCATCAAATTCACTGCCAACTAGAGTTGCACGATTAATCGTTAAAAGATTGCGACCTCGACTCAGACACCTACGCCATCTTATTTCTAAATGACAACGATTCCTCTATGTCTATTACCATGGCTGTTTCACATCACTAGCGTCAGTGGAGAGCGAGCAGCACATATTTTTTCTCTGCCTATGTTAATGAATGAGAGAGTCGGCCATCGGGTTTCCGATGTGTACACTCTCATTCATTGATATGGGCAGCAAAAACACGCTGCTCGTGCTCCACTGACACTCGTGACGTGAAACAGGCTTTAAAACAAAGACTTCAGGGACTTTGTTTACCCTTTTAAAGTACGATCATCACACTGCAACATTCAAATCTGCTAATGCCATGAAAATGTACAGATAAGCAGCTTCACAGTCTATATATTCCATAAATATATAGTAAAATAATAATACAATTATTCAATTTAATAGTATGAATAGGCTATAATAGATTTAGTGCATCTTTGAACTACAGAAAAACGCTATAGGCTAATTCTGTCATGTGACACCACATTTATTTGCGTTAAAGCCCTTTTTCTCAACAAAAACTGTTTCCAAACTAGTTTTCGTGACATTTGAAGTATCGACATAGAATTTATGCACTAAAGGAAAGGAAAAAGATTGTGTCGAAATTTGCAAAAAATGATCGATAATTGCCATTTCCATCAGCTATATCGGTAAACATTTTGATGCGCTAAACCTTTTTTCGAAAAAAAAAAATCCTTGGATGGAAACCTGGCTAATATTTCCCACCCTAAGCGATCATGTTATTAAAGGTAGAGGTAGCATAGCACACCACTGGACCAGCCTTTTTTTGTAATACCAAACAAGATTCATGCATTTTGTTTGTTTTATTGCCATGTGTGACTATTGTGCATCTAACATAATATGATATGGTAAATACGGTATCCTAATTATGAAAACAAATTTTTTTTTTTAATTTTTCACAAATTTCTGGAAATGACCACCACATTTTGATCTCACACAAATCACAAAAAATTTGTATATATATATATATATATATATAGTGAAATCCTGGTGGGATTGAGCTATGAGGAAGTGCAAGTTTACTAATTCTTTGTTTCATTTGAATAAATGAATTTGCTTTGCAAGTAATTTTGTGATTCCTTTGTACGTTTTTTTATTGCGTGATATAGGTCTTAAATTTAATTCATAATGGTCTTAAAAAGGTCTTTAAAAGTCTTACATTTGACTTGGTGAAACCTGCAGATACCCTGTCTTAGAGCAGACGATGAATCTACTTCAACAAAAGCTGATAAGCCTATCAACTATCTTAATTTACTGGCTTAATATCTCTCTTGGACCGTACATACAGTGACCATACAGTGAAAAAAAATGAGAAGAATCTTGTTAAAGTCAGTGTTTGAAGAATTTTAGTGATATTATATTATTATTAATTAATTTGTAATTGGATTGTTTTTAGTGTTATTGTTGTCATTTAAATGTTTTGTTAATGTGCTATGGAAACAAAACAAAATGCTGACAAACAACAATGCCATTTTCATCTTTGCTCAAACAACAACTGTACAAGAATGATGCTCTTTTATAACAAGTAACTCTTGACAGTTTTATAGACAGGTTTAAAAACATTTTCATTGATGTCCTCAATCCTCATACACACGCGCGTGTCAGTTTCACAGGTGTGGTTATGTGGTGATGTTGTTATGAAATTAGGGAAAGCAAACGAATTTTAGGTCCTAATATTAATTTAATTTAATAATACTAGCCTTATAATAATAATAATAACAATAATAACATGAATAATTTAATACATTAATGGGAAAACAAGCCAATTCTCGTCTTGATAATATCGCCATTGGCGAAACAGCGATACCTTTGATTATCGAAGATACTATCGTCTATCGCACAACCCTATTCCGAGGCCTGGAAGAGTTTGGTTGTCTGAGGCCTGGAAAAGTTTGTTGTCCAAAAGACGCTATTTTCACACTGGAATTGATACATAAAAAACCAATGCAATCATTCCAGATCGTATCACTGTGTGAGGAACCCTAAGGAGTTGAAATTCAGATATGGTAATAGGCATTTTGTGCTGTAAGTGGTAGACCAATCACAACAGACTTGGCTGTCAGACCAATCAGAGCAAGGTAGGCTCGCGGAAATGTGCTTAGAGAGACTGAATCTTACCATTCTCAGAATCTTTTTTTTATTTTATTTTTTTATGAATTAACCGTTTTCAGAATCTTTGAGAAATGAAGTGATGTGCAATCAATATATATTATGAGAAAATAAAAGTGTTTTTGACCTTAGATGCATGAAAAACTATTGTAGGAGACCTCCAAAACAAAATTAAGAACCTTTAAAATAGCATAATAGGGTATTCAAAAACATGTAGGCACTTGTAGGGTAAATATAAATGAGAAGATCTGAATATATGATTTGGTTCTGCTATTAAAAAGTTATAAATAAACCATTAGTTCTTATGTAGCCTGTGTGTGTGGTTGCTTGAGTGTGAGTATGTGTAAAGTAAAGGCTAATTACATTACATTAAGGATGTTGCTTACGCAGCAGCTCAGCATCACACATCCCATTGCAACACCACACTATGTCACAGCTCTGGTCTAATCAATGAGACTATTAGAAGAGAACTGATTTCAGTGCAGTTATTTTAGTAACAGGGATGCTCAGCATGTCTCTACAATGTCAATTCTGAGTCTGAAAAGAGTGGTGACTGAAGTCTTGTAATGAGATTATTCATGAATGTGAATCTCACCTTAATATAAAAATGGTAGTGTAACCATATGAGTCAGCCAAAAAAGTCCATATACCATAATCTGTGATTGGGTCTGTTCACAGACACTGTTGAGCACATGAACACAATGGCCAATCAGAGGCGTTTAAATGAGTCAAAGAGTTTTGTTCAGCACGGGCTCACTGACTGAGTTCTACACTTTCGTGAATCCTCTCATTATACCAAAAAATGTGTAGTCACAATGTAAATAAGAGGTTCATGAAAGGCAAATGATCTGCTACTCCCCACTCCCTTTTCAGAAGTGGGCGGAGCCTTTCCAGCTTGTGCTTACTACAGCAACAACAGAACTGGAGAACCTCACACAACGAGTAGAATTCTCAAAGATGGATCAATACAAACTTTATATTCAGAACATGTAAGTACCGTACGTTATATTTTGTGAACGTACGCAAATGCCTTTGTGAATGTGCTCGTTAACACGCTAATGGCTAATGTGGATAAAGTTACCATTGTCTCTGACTGTTCACAGAGATCAGAACTATATCGTAAGTTTTATTTTTAAGAAGTAATGAAAGTGCGCTTCTGAATTGTACAGGCGGTGAGCATTTTCAGGTTAAAAATAACAAGCATTGGAGACAATGGTAACTTTTTCCACATTAGCACATTCAGAAAGGCGATTTGCAAACACACATTATAAAGTGCGGTACTTGCATGTTCTGGATATGAAGTTGGGTCATGAAGAGTTGGTATTGATTCATCTTTGAGAAGCAACTTGTGCAAATCCTGCATTTTAAGGACTTCACAGGGTATTCCGCCATCTTAAGTGAGATTCCAATCCAAAGGGAGGGTACTGGTACTGCGAACGGCGTAGGGAAGAAGGGAACATCGATACATTACTTCACAGGAAGTGAAGAGTGAAAATCACCCAACTGTCATTGCGCGTCACATCACCAGTCTGAACTAACGATGGAGCAGAGCCATTAGAAGAGTTTTTAAACAGCTCTGCGATGGAGTTTACGTATGTATTTGAATATTCATTCATAGTTATTATAAAAATTTGAATATTTATGATATGATATTATATTTTATAAATGCTTCAGGCTGGGATAAAGGAAAGATTCTGCCTCATGGAGGTGTGGTATCAGGTAGTTACTCTATGGTCAAAGTACAGTGAACAGTAAACAAATTAAAAGTGTTGAGAAGCAGCTGAGGGCTGTCATTTTTTATATTTTACTTTATTTACCTCAGGAATGTTTACTATGCAGCTGCGCGTGGGAAAGAAAGCACACGAGACAGAGACCATTGATTAAGAATACATTTATACATAGTTAACCAAATCAAAATGTATTTTCATATTGAATGACAGGTGCAGCTTCAAATCTGCTCATAGTCAATTAAATATACAGGTATATGTAAACTAATAAAACGAATAGACAATGTTTTGATTATATTTTTTAGATACATACTGTGTGTGTAAATGTATATGCTTATTATATGGTTTTAAATTTGAAAGTAAAGTAAATTACAATATTAATTTATGTTATATCATAATCTGCGCGACCCCATCTTTAACTTCCTTTGATGACGGTGCAGGGTGTTGCCAAATGAGCGATTATTGTCAGCGAAGTCCACTTCAACTGATATATCGTACTCAGGGAGTAGGGAGCAGTGAACACTGCATAGGGATCCTGTCGAATGGAACGCGCCTAATGTGTTCTTTTAGGTGGGTTATTGGCAGCGCCACCCTATGGTTACATGACAGCGTCACCACCACATCAGCACCAAAAACATGGGGAATTATTATTATTTTTTTAGACAGTAATCGCACAATCTATTCGATATTTGTGACTCATCCCTAGAATGATTTACACAAACATATACGATTTTAGCTAATTTCTTGGGCACATTCCCTTCACAAATGAAATTAATCCACTGCATCATCAGTGGCTTAGATGCCGGGAGTTTATTATTACAGCCAAAACCAGAACAGTTATAATGTTTAAACAGCTGATACATTTTATGACTAGCTGCTCTAGCGAGGGTATAAACATGGCAGACTATGGCCGCATTCACACGTAGACGCGTTTAGCTGTATACTTATAAATTTTGTATTGTATCAGCATTTCGTCCAGACGGAGCCGGCGTTTTGTAAGGCTGAAACCTCTTTTTTTAAACCGGATCCCAGAGTGGATAAATCTGAAAACGACACCCTTGCGTTTTCATGTGTACAGCCAATCCGTTTTGTGCAAAATTTTGTGAAACGATGATGTCATCACCCCATGTCTCGATCATAGACTGTAAAAAAATAGGGACGTAGTGTCCGTGACGTCACCCGTAGGTTTCTGAAGAGCATTGTTGAAGCCTAAAGTCGGCCATTGCCATCTTGCCAGTGTGTCACTGCATGTCACTCCTGGATAACTGAAAATGGGCAAAGAGGCGGGATGAGGTGCCTGTTTGCTGAAACCACTCCCGCCTAGCTTGACCATAGTGGCAATCCACCTGTCACTCAAGTGACCACGCCCTTAATTATGCAGAACTTTAAGGCTTAATATAATTTAAATGGATAAGTTATAAAAAAGACTATCCCCAGTGGTGGACAGTAACGAAGTACATTTACAGTACAGTTGTACAGTTACAAATGAAAAGTGTGTGTATATAACATTTTGTGTTTATATATTAATACAGTAGTCACCAACCTTTTCAAGCCGAAGATCCCTGACCTCAGCCTTGATGAAAGGCAAGATCGACCTATATATTTGTAACGGCCGATTCAGAGTTTTTTTTTACAAGCAAATTTGCTATTTCTGATACCAGCTGCCGATGTTTTTTTTTTTTTAAGCAAATTTATTTGTTGTTTATTTGCTCTATAACAGGTCAAACTGGCCTTAAAAAATGTGCCATTTGAAATGAGAGGCAACCACTGCATTTTAATCACGATCCAAACAAAGATACACACATGTAGCATGAGCAGTTGTTTTTTATTTAAATTAGATTGCATAATTTCAAGACAAATACAGAAATACAGAATGGTCTGACTTTAGCTTTGTGAAATTGTTACATAAGACACACCTGCACAAAACAAAAACAGATGGACTGAATAAATTCACTCTCTGACAGGTGGTGCTTATGGAAAAGAAGCGTTTCTTTGGGTACCACTGTAAAAATGCCATCGAAACTATTCTGAAGAAATACATTCATGTAACTCCCCCTCCCCAATTCAATATTAATATTTTTCTTCCTGTATTTCAAGCATCGCGAACAGTTATCTTGCTGGGCCTATTTATACCTGGTCCACTTCATGCGTTTTTACAGATCAGATATCTATCTGATTTATCAGAATGATTCCATTTACACTTGGTCACATAAATGTGTCTCTGCAAAACGGATATAAATCCGATCTTCAATTCCCGCGCTATATGCATTTTTAATGGAGTTCACGTCACCGTCACGTTTATTGATCAACAGCTTCAAAATCAAAGACCGCAATAGGAGAGAGAGTGGCATAAGCACTGGTAAGATAATTTTCTTTACGTTTAATGATGATGATTGTGTATTGAGCGTCTGCAACTTTCACTTTTATTTGCAGCTGTTTGATGAAGAGATATCAGCTGCGGCGATGCGTGCTGCAGTAGCACTGTCATATCTGACTATAACGTCATATAGCCTATAACACGCTCTCACACATTTATTTATTAGCATTGTTATTGGGAGGAGTAAAATTTACATATGTGGTTTCAACAACCAGATGCATTTACACCAGATGCATTGAGTGATCGGATTTAAATCCGTCTCTAATGCGTGTTGGAGGGCATTAACACCTGGGGCCTGTACCATGAAGCCAGTTTAGCTGGCTAGCCAGATATGTTTAAGCTTAGTTTGTGCCAATCCTGGGATTTAGGTACCATTAAAGTGGTTTGGCTTTTAGCAGTGTTCATCTCCATAGTAACTTACGCTCCACGGCTAACCTGCTCCAGGGCAGGTTATGTTCTGGATAAGAGATCTCAAACTGAAATTGGACTAATCAGCTGTGAGCACACCTCTGATGCAATAGTCACTCCTCCAGTTTCTACTCCAAATTAAAGGTCACTACATAGCAAATGGTTTTTAAAGACTAAAGCGTCTGGCTTTAACAATGCTTATTTATAATAATATTTTTGAATGATTTAGATATCAAGTATGTAATTATTATACCCTTAATCAATTACACATGTATCGTTTTAGTTAACACTTAGTTAAAATGAATATAAATAGCCTATATAAAGGTCATACAAATAAGCTTCAAAATTAATAAATAAAGCTATAAAAATGACTACATGTGAGCTTAAATGTTCAATTCTCCCTATATATCAACTAAACTAACTTCATAACTTTTACTTGCATTGATGTAGTAAGATTTTTCTTTAAGTTGTCCTCTTTTATAGACCGCTCTTTTCTTCTTGCTGTGTAAATTTGTTTAAATTCTTAATATTTTTCAAACATGTAATATTCTGCAGAAGAGAGAAATGAATCTCAGTTCCACTGATCCAGAGCATGTGATTGGCTGTTCACTACTGATGTCACAGCTAAACTCCTAAACTCAGGATCAAAGCCTGAGTTGACAGAGAAAGCTGATGATCAGCATCATGGGACCAACAAAGCCTGAATAGATTGGTTTGGTTTTGTCAACTAGAAACTAATCCTGTAACCCTGAGTTTGTTAAACTACCATCATGGTACAGGCCCGTGGTCTTTTCACGATTGGATCCCGTTATCTGATCAGAGAAAACGCAAGTGACCATGTGTAAACAGGCCCACTGTGTATGGTATTTTCTCTGCTGTGTGTCTGCACTCTCCTCTTTGCGTCCATCTTCAGCATGTCCTATCTCTGGCCTGTGTTAACGTCCTTTAACAGATTTTGTAATATTTTCACACCAATTACATTCGGGAAATGATTGCAGTTCAGTTCAGTTATTTTTTGGTTATTTATCGGGTTATTTATTGGGTTATTTATCGGGAGCTACCAGGACAGTGATAAAGATCTACCAGTTGATCGCGATCGACGGGTTGGCAACCACTGTATTAATATGACTAATAATAATTATTATGATAACAAAATAAGAAATATTACTATTACAATAACATTTTGATTATTAAAAATTAAAAATAGAGTATTTAAGAATAAATATAACAATATAATAATAATAATAATATTTATATTTTACAGAAAGCTTATTTTACAAAAAAAACCTGCTGGGTTACCTGTTAATATGCAGACAGCCTATGACTAAAATCATTAGAAAGGTCTAAGGATTTATTGTAAAAATATATATATATATTATTATAAAAATCTGTGCTTTTTATCTGTGATATCAATTTCTTAAAATCTATGTCTTTAATATGAAATATGAGCCTCTTATGCATCCACTGTGGGGGGAAAAACTCCTGTACATTGAAGAAAAACATTTGGATTGTCATATACATTTATTTAGAGAGAAGTATTATTTTTCTTATTTTTTTTACCCAAAATTTCATTCATATTGGAAGCCAGAGAAGAAACTCCACATTTGCCTCAGAGAAGTAATAGTTTTCAGGAAATCCCTAATGTGAAGCTAGTGCTGTAGGCTGAATAAAAAGAAGATAGAAACGCTTTGACTGATAAAACATAAACACGACTGCATCAAGATATGGTGTATTTGAGTTCTTCAAGCCTTCTCGGGTATTTTCATAATGATGAAGTATGCAGTGCTGATTGACATTCTGTGATAAGAAGCCACATCAGCTCACAAACACTCGACTGACGATATGAAGTGAGTTAAAACGTGTTATTAAACGTTGTATTTTGTTGGACAGCAGGTTTATGAATGCTTTGCACTACTAGTTTGTGAAGATGTTTGACGCTAGTTGCTTTTTCAAACTCACGTTATAAGCGACTCAAACTCGCAGTGCTTTCAGACGGAGCAGCATTTACTACTGATCACAGAGCCGCTGATTCACTAACACGCTGTGCATACATTTATTTAATTAAAATCGCAGCCTTTGCGCTTTCATAATCGCACATAACCCAAATCGCAGTTGCTGTTCGATTTTGACTAATCGTGCAGCCCTACTACATTTCTATCAAGGTCCTATCAAGTCGAAAGTCGTTTTTCCAGACAGCCCATCAGTAATCACTCTTGTAGGGTCACGTGTCGTGAAGTTTAATGATTTCCCAGCATTTTTTGAGCGCTGATCAGTTGATGGCATAATGGAAGACGGTTCCTCGCGCAGTGTGCACACCCATGACCATACTTAGAAAGTATGTTTCAGTTTTCTGAAAAGATTAAATATTCGTTTAGTTTTAAATGTTTGCTTTGTTTGCCTAAAATAAACCATATCATATTTCAGTATTGCAGTGTTAATTTTGTTGACAAATCATTTGTTGACAAAAACGAGGCGACAACTAAATAAAATCAGTTTTGAATGACAAAAACTATAGAAATTTTCTATTGACATTTTTGTCAACGAATAAAAATGAGATGAAAATGTTAGGGAGGGATGATTTGGGAAGAGATCCAGTCAGAACTGATGTCCTGCGTGAGACGCACACATTTAAATTGTAACGTGCTGATGTACCCGGTGGGACATAAGTTGGCATACCGTTGCTGCATGTCTCATAAAACGTTCAAAAATGTAAATGCAGACATGGCATGAATCTGAAAAAGCATGACGACGCGAAAGAGAGCTCAGTTCAGTCCGTTTTTCTGTGCGCACGCAGAAAGCTGCCTGTCAGACAGCGCACAAGTACTGAATTGAGCTCTCTTTCGCGTTTTTTTGCACTTGGACAGACAAATACACAAAAAATGATGTCAGCAACAGCACTGGTTGGCTCAACAAGAGTGAATTATGTTCAGGAAACATTCACAGAATACGTCAAATGAAACTGGTGTGATCTCATTCACTTTGGATAAATTTTACTCATCAGTGCAATTAACCCAGTTTAAGTTCAAATAAATCAGTTCAACTGTGTGGAAATAGGTGTCATAATGTTATTAAGTTAGACCAACAAGCTATTTTTTGAGTGAATCACGGAACAGTTTAACGTCACATAAATTGCTTGTTGCTGCGTCACACCATCAGCGTCACACCTGGTTAGGACACAGTGTTGGACTTCTCTGAAAACTAGAGAAGCCTGTTTTGACTTTGGAGAAAGAGACTGACTTTATTCATGACTTGTTTACAGGCAGTCATTCAGTCCTCCTCTGATCATATTTTTCCCTTCTCTCTTGTTCTGTGGCTGCTGTTTGGTTTGTGGGTGGATTAGTTTAGCAGTACCCAGGAGGACTGAGGGCTGTGACTCTAATTGAAGACATAAAGACAGCAGGGCGATAGGACATGTTCCAATTTACCTTTGTATCTGGATAGACATTGTATGCTTGAGACCCTAAATGTTCATTCAAAGGTATTTGAACCTCTCCATATCTATGATTTTTCAATTTTCACTCATTAGACTACACGCCCCACATGATGATCCTGACGTAAACACAGCTGATGTTGTCACTGAATCTTTGCTGTAGATGGTTTGCATTTTTTTCAAGCACGCAAGTACACACCCTTTGGCTGCTACTGACAATGATTGTTGCACCAGCCTCTTATGTTTTCTGTGAGTTGGCAGATGGAGGTGTGTTTTCAGTCTATCTAACGCTGCTCATTCATTCTGCCGGCTGTTCCTTGTTCTGCTTTTAGGAAATAATAATCCTTCCACACTACAGAGGAATAAAAGGTAACTGAACCTATTACTGAATTTGTTTTGTGAACATTTTTGATGATGGCGATTAGGATAATAACAGACTGTATTATAGTTCAATGAAGCCTGTTGCATTTTGACTTAAAGAATCTTAAGTGTAGAAGAGACAGATGTGTTCTGAAGCCGAATATTTAGAAGTGCATTTGGCAGGTCTGCTTGCAGACGACAGGAAATGGACTGCATACTTGCAGTGTAAATCTCAGTCAGCCTGGGTAACTGTGTGGAATTTTGTCGCTACATCAGATAGTAAAATGCCACAGCTAATTTCATACCAACCAGTCTTGAGTTTTGACGTTTCTTGACCCTTGAGGACAGCAGACAGTGCTTTTATATTTTAAACTCTGCATTTTTATATAATTGCTGCTTTTGTTTTTATTGCATTGTAATTTGGGAAACTACTCCAGGATATTTTTAAGTGTTATAACCTAGGTAAGCAGAAATTAGAAATATCAGTAGTAGGAAAGACAGCTGGTATGGAGTGGATCACATTCTAGGCAGAAAAAAACATTACCCTACAATGACAATTTGGCCAGTTTTCATTTTTGATAAGTTAGTACAGGCATATTTGTGTCATTTTGTGTGTCATTTGTGTGCCCAAAGTGAACTAATTGCTGTATTGAATAACACCATCTAAAGTACATTGTATATCTATTATATTTTGACCTCTTTTTATGTTCTGTGACTGTTGTCAGCCATAAAGATTCAGCTCTTAGGAGCCAAAGATTGTATTGTGTTGCTGTAGTCTTCTAGAAATAATGTAAAATACATGCAGTAACATGCAGTCAATCAACAAATAGGGCATGTGATGCAAGAGATATTTGGGAAATGAAGTCACACTTACTGTATGAATTTTACTGTACTGTGGTACAAAATATCAAACCAAGTGTCATCTTCAAGCAAATGATGCTAAACCAGGGGTTTCCAGTCCTGTTCCTGGCAGGCTACTATCCTGCAGAATTTAACTACAATCATAATTAAACAAGTTAATCAAGATCTTCAGGATTACTAGACCCCTCCAGGCACCTGTGCTAAGGCATATCGGAGCTAAACTCTAGGAGCAGGATTGGACATCCCCTTTTGTCACAATTAATTAGCCATTTTTGCAATGACATTTAACCAGCTGATTGCAAGATTATAGTGGATGCTTTAAGTCGGTTCACACAAGTGTCCTATCACATTCATTGTGAAAGTGATCCATTAACGTTTGACAAGCAAAAAGTGTCCAAATATGTTTTATCTTAATTTGGTATTTTCATACATTAAGCATGATTTAAGTGTCCATATACTTTGTAAACACAAACCAGCATTCTTGATTTAATTATTGAGATTGAATTATGCATGTGAATCCTCTTGAATTCAGTTTGCGTGTAGGTCAGATGAGGTTACTGTATCAGAAGAAACCCTAATCTGTGGAGTGTTTACTCATCCAGTACTTTGACACCACACATACAGGAAGCGGCACTCCATAGGGACTGCAAATCTCTGAGAACAGGGCCTGAATTTAATTTTGGAAAATGAGGGGCAATTGCCCTCATAGTGTCACAGTTATGTTCGGTTTGTTTTAGTTTTCATGGACTATCAGTTGTTTTCATTGGTCACATGTCTTCCTTTGTTCTATTTTCCCGCCATAATCTGTCACCATGGACACTGATCACATTCATCACAGCCGTTCGTCATTTTAGTTAATCATCTGTGTATTTAAATTCCTGCTTGTTTTCTGTATAGGTGACATAGGTGACTCTTAAAAAAAAATTATTAAATTACATTTATCTCACTCTATGTATTTCTATTTTTACAATGGGGTAATTTTGTTGCATATGAATCTACTGCCATTATAAAGCTTGTAAGCGTCAGGATATTTATTAATATAACTCCGATTGTGTTCATCAGAAAGAAGAAAGTCATATACACCTAGGATGCCTTGAGGGTGAGTAAATCATGGGGTAATTTTCATTTCAAAGTGAACAAATCCTTTAAACTCCTAAATACTGAGAAAAACTTTTTAATAAAAAAAATTAAAATATATATATATATATATATAATGTGAACAGCTTGGTTACAGTTTTGACGTAACCAAGATCTTCTCCGCATTGAGCTTCTCTATTTCTGCAGTGTTTTGCATCTAGCGCCGCATCTAGTGGGTTAAACTGGATAGGCTAACAAAAGCATTAAAACGCAACAACATCATCGCATCTTGTGCGCCACTGCCTGACGCACACCTAAAATACAAGTGCACCGTTTTTTCATTGAAATGTGGACTTTTATTTTACATTTCGCAAATAGTCAAAATTTGACAGCCATACTATGCTCTCATCCTTTTTGATAATAATTGTAATTTCCACTCCACTATCTCTCAGGGATAAATGTATCATTCATAGAATAGTTAACATTTTCTGTTAATAAGTCATGTTTTATATGGCACTATAATAAGGAAATGTTGGTAGTGATTACCCTTGAGCATACCCTGTCCAGTTATGACAAGAGAGACTATTATCCCCTTTTTTGTCTTGTGCGTTGTTTGGGATATTCAGCTGAATGTTATATTAATAAACCTTTGTCCCTTCATTTTGAGCTTTCTGAGCCTGAAATTCATCATTTGTATTGCACACACTTATAATCATTCCTGCAAGTTACATATTCATATTGTGAGAAATTCCAGCACAAATATATTTTCAAGGGCTTGGTTGACAATATTTCTCAATTTTACTTGATTCTTTTTTTGATCCAATATTTTTTAAAATCCCAAGAATAAATCTTTTAGTACAGCATGAAATAAACATGAATAAGAAGGTATGTTGAAAGATACAGTACAACTTACTGACATGTATTCTGTCTTATGTAATCAGTGTTTCAAACGAAAAGAGGTTTGACAATAAAACAGCTTGTAAACAATGTCGCAACGTTACATTTACCTCAGAAAAGCAAGTCAATGTCTAGCTTGATAGTTAGCTAGAAAAAGAGAGGAGCATTTTTATGCATTACATATTCATTATATTTTTATTTAACTTGTTAGTGATGTCTCCATTATTTAATGTATAATCCTCAATTACAAAATCCATGACTGGAAAAATAGTCTGCAGGTGTATCTTGTAATGAATGCCATTTCAGCTCTACTTTCTGAGTATGAATTATCATATGCATTGAAAGACAACAATATACAAGCACTGTAAAAGGTTTTGCCACAAACTCAACTGACTGTGATTCACATGAGTCTCTTCAGACCTTACTGTACATGAATTATGAGCTTCCAGAACTTCTGATTGAGGCTATGTGTGACCTCCTAATTGAACTCCTTTCCACAAATTGAACATAGAAATAAAAACAGTATAAATAACAAAAATAAATAACACGGTTAAAATAAGAGGTGGTTACAACTACACAGCCCATCCTAAGATAGGGCCCATTTGGCCCACAGCCCATTTGATATTGGAAGACAGGCTATTGTATGTAGCCTAATTTGCGGGCATCAGGGAGCTCGCGTTTTACTTTCACTTTCGAATTTGCGATCGCACGTACTCTGTGTATAGGGAGCGGTGGTGCTGAGCGCACATTAAGATAAGACATTTATCAGACGCTTAGGCTCTGTTGCAGAACAAATCCTCCGGCATGGTCTTGTCATTCATCTCGCCTTACTCTCGTCACGCGATCAGTGAACTATAATTCCTGCTGCACTGTGAGTGAGCTGGATGAGCTGAAAACGCAGTGTTGCGGTGGGCACCATAATGTAATATGTAAACTTAGCGGTGGCATATTCTAATTTCACCCTCACGCTTCGTCATGGCAATATCACAAGACCGTTTTTCATCTCGACGAGAAATCTCATCACATTTTAATATCGCAAGATCTTGTGGCACGAGAACTGTAAAACCATAATTACAGGGCTAGTGTTATTTTAGTATCACTGAGATACTATATAGTTTTTGTTTATATTTTGAATTAAATTTAATTCTGCTTTCATTTTAATTGTAGTTAAAAGTTTTAGTTATTCTGTTGTTTTGTCTCTCTTTTTTTTTTTTAAATGTATAGTTTTTATTCATTTTTATTTCAGTTTTAGTTTGGTACATCAAGTTAATGAAACTAAATAACAGGTTAAGAAGTTTAAGTATTTTTATTTTTTAGTTTATGTCAGTTAACATTTATTTATTTCAAGTAAAGAGAGATTTTTATTTTTATTTTTATGGTTTTAGTTTTTGTTAGCTATAATAACACTGATACTAGTAAAATCTATATATTTAATATGCGTCAAATAATGTTCTTAGTCTTTCCTTCCTGTGACAGGGCATCCCAGACAGAAGCTACAATAGCTTACTTTAAATTAAATGGAAATTAAATTAAATGGAATTACATACAGTTTGTGTAACCAAATAATAATTGGACACTGTGTGACTTATTTAATAAACAAGCCCGAAATACACCGGGACTCTTATTTTGAATTGTCTTTGCTTTATTAATGCAGCTGCTCATTCAAATTCAGATGAGGGAGATAAGATATGCGTTCTTACAACCATATGCAACATATTACAATATAAACACTGTAAAGTAAACATTGTCATAATTAATCAGCATTAGTTCATAAGCAATCGCTTGGCATAAATGTACACTATTCATTGATTGCGAACTGATCTCAAGCACTGTTGCGCGAGCCTGTAGAACACACAACAGCGATTCACGGTTCATTTAATGAAATCATAGCCTTTTTTGAAGATTTATTTTTGCAGTTTTTTTGCCTATATTATGACAGAAGAGTTAGTTGACAGGTTGTTAGTTGGAGAGAGAGAGGGGGTGTAACAAATGAGTCCACTAGAGGCAAGCTCGATGTAAGAACCCAAATGCAGTTTATTGCCAAACATGAACAGATATAACACAAACAATGACTTGAACTTGACTTAAACTGACTTGACTTGACTTGACTTGACTTGAACCATGACAGACACTCACCAACAGCGGGTTACACGAACAATACTCGACAAGGACCATGGCAAACATGAGGGCTTAAATACACAAAGACTAATGACTAGACAAGGGACACCTGTGAACAACGATCAAACAATGAACCAATGAGAACATGACACAAAATTACATGAGGGCATGGGAATCACATGACAACCAGGAAACATGACAAACAGGAAGCATGAACACCCAAACACACCGTCACGGGGACGGGATCGGGTTCAGGAAAGGACCACGAGCCGGGAGTCGAACTCGGGATGGCCGAAGCGCAACTGTGCTCTATGTCGCCGCTGCCCACGAGGCTATTGCCGCCGACTGAAATCATAGCCTTTTGAAGTTTAATAATTATTAGGCAGTTTTGCGATTTTATGTTTTTTTTCATCCCTAAAATATAAGATGCCTTAAATTATCATTAAGATGCTTGTTATGATCTTACATTTAAGAAAACTGATCCGCAGGAAAAAAAATTTCGCACACGTGCTCCTAAATGCATTTTACAGTTCGCACACATTTATTTTTATTTGAGTGAAATGCTCGAACTAATGAACTCTACACTGTTATTGAAATAAAATGAATGAACACTGAACTGATTTCACCTGAACAATGACTGTTTACTATTGTCTTTTTAAAGCTGCATCACTGAGTATGTTTACATGCACCCTCATAATGCCGAGTTCACACTGCCTGATTTAATAATAATAATTATTATTATTATTATTTTTCACTTGATCTTTTTTATAAACAATGTTTACTTTTAAACAGCAGCATGTAGCCTTTAAATGTTTATATGTATTATTTACTTATAATGATAATCATCATAAATAATATACTCCATTGAATGTAATTAAAAAATTTTTTTTCAAATAGTTAAATAAAATAAACAACATTTTGCTGTACCGAAATTGGTACCGAGAACCGTACATTTTTTATGGTATTGGTACCGACTACTGGAATTTTAATATCGTGACATCCCTAATTCAAGCACTGTAAAACATTTTCCACAAATTCAACTTCATCATGGTGATATCACAAGACAGCTTTTTACCTCTGTTGTAATGTTGTAATATTGCAAGTTCTCGTGGCACGAGATCTCGTCATACCCCACGTCTGGACATGTTGTTAACTTAAATATTATAATAATGTACAAACTGACAGGGTTCCCTGTATAGTTTAGCTTTAGTTCAGAGATATTTTATTTCCTTGAGAAACATTTGCATGTACTGTACCTAATATAAATCCAAATGTATCAATATTGGATTATCCGATATTGAGATTGGAATCGAATCGAATAAAGAGTTTGAATTACTAGAGTAACAACACAGGCAGTAATAATCCAAATTTGAACATATATTAATAAGCAAAAACACCCAGGATGGGAGAGGGGTGTATTGTTTAACCGCTAATTGACACAGCCACTGACCCTATGGCTGGTTAACAAAAACTACCTGACCATGGAAAAAATAACACCTAAAAAATGACCCAACAGACTCAACCCAGCATTTAGATAGAAAAAATATTCTAGTGTTTTTTAGAGTGTACCCACTGCATTAGAGAAAGGTGGTAGTGGTAAAAGTGCTGTGGCTATTATCAGAAGCTTTGCTTCAGGGTGAAGTGCATCATCTTTATAGAACACAATTCTTATCACCGTCTGGCTAGATATACAGGTGTTTTTCTCTGCCTTGAGAGGAAGAGGTATCACTGTTTTTTTATATATATTATTTTTAATGAGTTTTTATCCCTGATAAATCTTTGTGGAGTGTGCCCAAAAGCCCATCTCACAAGAACTATTTGGATGGAAGTTATAACTTCCTGTCCTGCTTTGTGATTCTAAGCTTATGACTTGGCAATTTTAAGGGCCAGCGTGCACATTTATTGTTCCCATGTGCTCTGCAGATGTTACTTCACTGATGTGGACACACAAAAATAATCCTCTGTTGGTAGGCTGTGTGTGTGCATTTGTGTATCTGGAGCAGAGGTCAGTCACTGAGATGATACATACAGTGTTTTAAATGTTACTGTCTGAATTCACCTTATTTTACAACGTGGAGGTAAGCTATTTTCTGACAATTCTGATTCATTAGCTGCTCTAGGCTAGTGGTCAACCGATATATTGGCAAAGCCGATATATCAGCTGATATTTGGCATTTTTTTAATTATCAGCATATCAGCATATTTCTGTTTGGCTGCTGTGTTGGAAGCAGGGCTTTTATTTTGAGAATGCATTTTATTTTACTCCATTAGTTTACTGTTTCTGTTTAACAGTTCTGTCTAATCAATTATTATACAGAGCTGTTAATAAAAAAAGTAAACGTATACAAAGAAGTATTATAATGGCATTTGCTTTTCTATTATTAGTAATAGAACAGCAAATGCTATAATACTTTCTCACCTACCGTCTGCATTCAGCAATAAGCATTTATATCATTTAAGCAAGTATTTAAATATCTAATAAACATTTAATTTCACAAGCCTTACAAACTTTGGCAAATCCAGCTCAGACATCTTGTGAATTGTATATTTATAATAATAATAATAATGCACACAAACGCATGTTACTCTATGTGCATAGCATTCCATGCGAATCAGATGCAGATAGGAGAGTTCAGCTGTCACTGGAGATGCATGAACCAGAAACTTTAAATTTGTAAAAAAAAACTATAATAGGATTACAGAATCATCCATTGCTATCTAAATTATTAATCAGTTTATTTTACAGATTTATTCTTTTAAGTTCATTTAAGTTTAAATGATTTTTTTCATATTCATTTTCAAATTCTTTATTTCTATTTTAGTAAATATATTGTCAAATAAATGTAAACTTAATTTCAGCAATTACTATGCATGTGTTTTTACTATCTTTAAATTAAATGGTGTGATATCATATATATCAGCTATCGGCCACCCTGCTCTTTAAGATATTGGCATAGAAATTAGATTTAAATTTCATTTAATTCAATTTCATTTAACCTAGATTACATTTCAGGAGGGTTAATCCATCCATATATGTTGCCAGTAATTTAGAGCGTTTTAAGGCACTCCTTTTTTTTAATTGCGTTAAGGAATTAAATAAAATCTTAAACATGGAGCACCTTTAACAAATCTACATTTGTGTAAAAAAACACTTGGCTACAATTGACATATTACACAATCTCAACCTCTTTGTTTTGCACAAAGACACCAAATTTAACAATGTGATAGTCAAAAGCAGGCATTACATTTTTTGTCATCAACCACTCATATAATACAATCTGTCCCAAGAGCACTTAGCAATAGTACAATTAATTAGTACAAGAAAAATGTTTTAGAGATTTAATATCTTTTTGACAAAATGTACATGCATTACTATTCAAATGACAAATATCAAGTTCTAATTTTGATAGTGTCAGCTTTTGAAAACCTTTGAGGTAAAACATTTCTTTTACCAGGAAGAGGAAAATATTCTACCAGTAGGTGACGGCAAGTGACTTTTAAAAATTTATTTGTCATTGAATCATTCATTCAAGATTTGTTCAAAAACACTGATTTATCCAACTCACTCTCTTTGCGAGAGAGTCATTGAATCATTCCTTCAAATTTTTTTAATTAAATTAAATTTTTTAAATAGAATTACATTTTTAAATAGACTACAGCAATTAACATTTTGTCAGTAGCTCTAGTAAATTACATGTTTTTTTATGATCATGATCTCTATTAAAAAAAAAAAAGTGTGTTCTCAATTTGTCCAGAATCATGCAGCTCTAGTTTATGAATATGCTAAAAAATTGATAGCATGATAGGAAATACCAGTTTGCACTTTACAGTATCAAGCAGCATAAAAGGAAGCAAAATACCTGGATGCGGATGACACTGGAAGCCTCACGCATTCAATTTACAAATGACTGCATCCACTTCTTGCGTTAAAATACTAGGGGTGTGCTTTTTGGAAATCTTAACTGCTTGAATACTCGATCAGATAATAGCTATCAGATAAATCAATAAATGTGTTAAAATCCACAATATTACTGTGACAAAAAAAACTAATTTTTTTAGCACATCTGAATACAGCTATTTCTGGACTTAGAATACTGTGAAATCAAGTCATACATTTGTGTTTTCATGAAACATGAAAGTAAAAATCACTGTTACCCTTACTAAGTGGGGTGACAGGAGCCTACATACAAACGGCAGAGTTACACTTGTCTAATTTGGCAGTTCTTTGAGCATGTCTGTTGTCTACTCTACATCAGCTGTTAGTGGCTCAGAAAATCAAGGCACATCTGTTGTTTGACAAATCTTACCCTACTACTAAGAAAGTTTTCCTTTCTCAGACACAGTTTGCAGAGTTTTGAAGTTGAATGCAGGCCTTTAGTTAAAGGTTGGTCTAAATAAAGGGGACTTAAACCACAGTTGTTCATATGAGATACAGATGTTGTCCAGACTTGCAGAGTAGGTCTTGTGGTTAACTTGTTATGTCAAATCAGCAGTAAGAATGGAAAGCACTATGGTTTTGTTAAAAACTGGGTTGAGTGGATGTTAAAATCCTATGTATTTATTCCATACTGACTACATTCATGTGACATTTTTTTCTGAGATGGAGAACCGGATGTAGCCGATCCTCCTCTGTTGCTGATGTTTTTCCTGTAGAGGACTCACCTAGCTGGGTCTTAGGCTGCATCCCAAATACTGTGCACTTCAACATGTGATGATGGCAATATAAAGGGAATTCACACTAAGGACGATAACTACATCTAAGTTTTAATAATCAGTCTAATTCTATGAGAATAGCAGTCAACACCACAACTAACGATAACGACACAGAGGAAAGATGACATTGGAAACACTTTCAGAATTTTTTGTTTTTATAATTATTTCTCTCTGATGAATGATAAAAAGCATTAACAGTCAATCAGAATCCACCTGACTTTATAGACGACATGCCAGCAGACGACATACCAGCAGCACATGCCTATAATAAACAGTGTGTTATTGTCCATAGTTGTAGACGCTAATATATCGTATTGTTCCGAATATAAGACGTTCCTGAAGATGAGATTTGAAAATAATTTTCATATCACATATTTTTCTTTCTTTTTTATTGCTTTTATTTTGTTCAGTTTAGGATTAACAAATAATAGTTACAATGGTTACGTATGGTAAATACTGGTAAAATGTACCAACAACAGTCACATTCAGAAATAAACACTTTATGGCATAGCTACCATAAAAATAACCTGAAGTTCTCATTTAGTAGATTTCACTATGACTGATTTATCACCTTTTTTATGTACAGTGACAGATGCTGGCAAAAAACACAGGTGTTTGATCTGCATTATCTATCTGATCCAGGGGATATGAATGTTTTTTCCTTAGGCCGATCACATAGCGCTGAAAAGACAGCAGTTTCTCCCTGAAGTGGGAGGGCAAGTGATAATCCATTACGCCGCTTCGAGGATATTGACAGGCAAACTGTGCCTCAGTACGTAGCCGAAATAAGAAATGATGGGCCACATTTCCAGTGCCTTCAGCTGGATGACGGCTCTGGTTATGGGCAACCAATCATTTCTTTTTTCAGCTACTTACTGACACTTGCCTGTCAGTTTCTTCGAAGCAGCCGCTTTTAGGACCGCGGTAAGCTTTTCTTTCACTGTTAGTTTTTTTAAGACTGTCTTTTTGGGCTCGCCATCTTCTAACATTACACTCTGACACACCGTATTTCTTGGCTGCTTGTTTGACTCCTCTGCGTCTATCAGTTCTGGGGGAAACCCGCGTTTTACACGAATTTGGCGCTCCCTTAAAGTGTGCGTGTGTATTATTGACCCTGATTATAAGATGACCCCATTTTTTTTTCAGATGTATTTACAAGAAAAAAACATGGTGGTTTTCTTTATAGTTATTGTTCATGGTGTGAACGACCCTTTAGACCTTAGTGAGAGTTTAGACCTTGTCACATATTGTTTCGTGTATACATTGGTGTCTAGTTCATTACCTTAGAATTATTACTTTATTAGGTTCATACATAAAAAACAACTGACAGCTTTAAACTTGCATTCCTCACTTTTTTTTTTGTTTGAAAAAATCTGTACTATCACTTGCTCTTCTTTTTCTTGTGTAAGCACAAGGGGTCGTGGTGGGCAGTATTAGCTGAAAAGACAAGCATGGATACCCACTTTGTAAACCTTCCAGAAATAGTATACCATTTGGGCACCTTTGACATACTTTTTTCAATAACACGATTTGAGATGGAATAATTATATTCTTGCATCTGATTTAGGGCAGAAGGTATGTGGATTGGGACTCTCCATTTGTTTCAGAAGACTATTCATGTCATAGAGTAATATATAAATAGAGTCCCTTGTCTGTCCATTGTGTAGGTGTCTTGTTGTCTTGGGTCATTTGAAAAACATGAATAGATGCCCTTACTGCACATGCCTCCGTCTTCTGCTTATGCATTGTAGCATGTTAATATTGCAAAGGGAGCTATTGTATACCAGCATGTAGGTGTTGGCCTCACTGTTCATTGGCTAATAGACATTGAATGCGGATGGGTGATATTTACTCTGGGATTGGTTAGTCTAATTTTTCCTTGACGCTGTATTTTTGCAGCATCTGAATGAAAAGGAGACACAACAGGATTCCTTTGAAGGAATACAAACATTTAAAAAATGGATGAGTAAATAAAACCATGTTGCTATTGGCAGGCATGTTAGTGTCATTATTCATGTCTTCAGAGTTTGTGCATTGAGCATTTTAGTTAGACATGGTTATGGATGGATATAACAGTAGTTGTACAGTACAAATTCACCATTAAAACATTGAAGTAGGGCTGCATGGTAATGACAAAAACTATGATTTATTACTGATTATTACTGACTAATTCAAGACAACTCTGATTTGCTATTGCATCGATATGCACAACTAACCCGTCTCTGCATCAGGGCTGCACGATTTGATTTGAATTGGGATTTTTCTGATTAAAATTGGTATTACAAAAACAAACACAGAAAAAACAGGTTTGATGTGCTTGTGCTTGTTGCATGGCTGGCTGCACTATTTGACCTACATTTTGTAATTATATATCTAATATCAGTCATATTTATTTATAAAGCACATTTAAAAATGACAGCTGTTGGCTAAATTGCTGTACAGAGTTTACAAACAAATAACTAAATAATTAAAATTTAGGAGTCGGACACAAAACACAATAACAGACAATGCACAACAATTTTACCCCTGCACCTACTCGTGATATATGCAATAATAAATAAATGAGTTTTAAGAAGAGATTTAAATCATATGTTGATTCAGTTTTTATGTAAAGTGGCAAATCATTCCAGAGCTGTGGAGGAGCCACTGAGAAGGCTCGATCTCCTTTCAGTTTGAGACGTGTCCTTGGAACAATCAACCATAGACTATTGGTTGATCGGAGGCCTCTGGATGTATTAGGATGAAATGAAAGAAGATCAGAAATATATGGAGGAGTCAAACCATGCAGACCCTTATAAACGAACAATAATGCTTTGAACTGAATACGATGTTTGACTGGGAGCCAGTGGAGCGCGACCAGCACTGGTGAAATATGTTCCCTCTTCTTTGTTCCAGTCAACAGTCTAGCGGCAGCATTTTGGACAAGCTGAAGGCGTGACAGTAGAGACTGTGAAACACCCAAGTACAATACATTACAATAATTAAATTTGGATGAAATTAAAGCATGCATGTAATATGGCTATAAAATAATAATAATTATTATTATTGCTAAATAAAAATATTAAAATGACTAAATATAAAAAAACATGTTTTTTATTTTATTAGAACTTTACAATGTTTATGGCTGTCTTAATCTGTTCATTTTCATATGTTAAAACCATCCAACATTTAATTTGACAGAAAACTTCAGGAAGCCTTAAAGCATCTTATTTGTTAATAAGTGCTTCTCAGTAAGAGTATGGGAAGATGGTTGGCTCATGTTGCGTTCCCAAATGCATGTTAACGCGACCCAAACTCAGAGCACATGCAGAGATGGAGTTTGTGTGGAGCAGCATTTACAAAGCACAGGCTGCTGAGCTGAGCTGCTGATGTGAACACAGTGCTGCGCTTCCCTTTGAAACATGCAGTGCTTTTAATCAAATCACAGCCTTCGCGATTTGGTGATGTAACTAAGCCATACTGCGATTTCGGTTTTATATAGTTTAATCATGCAGCCCTACTCTGCATGGTTAGTGTTCAATTATTGCAAAAAACATGTTGTAAATCCAAACCTTCGACAAAATGGCAGTAGACATACAGTAAATCAGATGTTGTACCCTGCACTTTTCATGATTATTTAATAGAAGTTGCATTCTTGCATTTCTGTTGCCCCAGATTCTGAATTTTCTACATCTCTATCAGTGATCAAATTTAGAAAAGAATCATTCAGTGAGATGCACAGACTCACATTCTGTCTCTATTTCTCTTCCCATCACAGAACAGGTGGCAATATCAGAGAGACTGTCTGTATTGGCTGTAGGCCTTACCCACTCCTCTGCATTATTAACACTGTAACACTATGCTCTGTTTCTTTATCATGTGACTGCTCATTGCATCTATTTACAGTCATTGGTTGTCAACAATAAAAGGACCAGAGTTTTTTCACAAGCGTCAGTGTAAGAGTGTGTGAGCGTAAAAACAGAAGTAAAAAAAAATTGTTTATTACTGTTATAATTGAAGGGTTCAGAGTAGGAATGCTAGTAATTAATCAACGGTCGATTAATTGTTGATCAAGTTTAATCTATAAAACGTATTGATGTTTGATTAAGCAAGGTCATCATTAGAGTGTGTAGTTTTGCGGCTCATGCACAAAACACGTGCAGCAGACACACAAGAAAAAATGTAGTGAGCACACTGTAGTTACGTATTCCAAGTGTATTTGTCTTCAAGCATGCAATGGATTAGGTAGACTAGCTGTTTATTTCAAAACATTATTAACCAAGGACTAATTATTATTAAGTGATTTCACTGAGCATACATACTAGTTAATCCTGGTTAATGAGTTATGTTCTTCCAACACTGTAAACAATTTCACTCAAACATTTCTAGCGACCGATCACATCTAAATTTTTCAATCGGCCTAAATTAATTTCTGTGAATTGAATTTTTTCATTTGTGGCAACAGTCTGCTAACATTGTCTCAATCAGAAATAATATGTTGAGCCAACTGAAAATGTTAGTTCACCAAACTGTGTTGTTCGTCCAATTAAATATTTTAAATTGTAGTAGCAATTTATTATTTATTTATATTATGTCCCAAAGTAATTTTTTAAAAAGAAAAACATAAATACATTAAGCAAAATACAGAACACAGACAACAGGTTTAACATTTTATCACATCACTTTATTAACATCAATTCCAACACAGGATATTTGGTGAAAATGCCTTATTTTAAATAAGGAAAAACACTGAATACATTTAAGTCTTCTGCATAACACAATGTCTTGATGTGGTGAAGAAAACTTTCTAAAGCAGCACTGCATAGGTTAAAAATCTGCAAATACAAATAAATTATAACATTAATGACAAAGTTCCCCTGCATCTTGCAAGTGACAGAACAGAAGTTACTTAATTATATAAAGGATGAGACTTGTCAGTTGATGTGATTTTGCTTTATCATTTATTTTGTGGTATGTAAATATTTCCAACTTTCAGGACTGCTTAAAGTTACTGACACAAGCGATACAAAAATAAATAATGGATGAATAAGAAAATCACGAGCTTGACGTGTTTGATATTAAAAGGCAATGAGCCCCGAAAGATGCCGACGCCACTGCAATCTAGCGACACTGTACAGCGGTCACATGGCGCACATATCAAACAAATGACTTATTACTTGTTATTTTAGACATACATGACGTGAGGAAAATGAAACTATTGGCTACCATCAAATAATTATGGGGTAACCGGGAAAACACGATCATGATACCAAAGAATACATGAACTTGCAATTCTACAAAATGCTTTTTAAACTTCATCCTAAAGCAAAACTTTGGAGAATAATTTTTAGTGCTCATAATCACCATAACGTCTTAAAACTTGTGACAATGAATATCTGTATTCTCTTGGGAATGTTTTGTTTCGGTCTTCAGCACCGGCTAGTTCAGCTCCGCTCGCTCTCCAGACTCCCACACATCCGCATTTGAATTCTTCATTCCAACGCTTTTCCTCAGGCACATTTGGTAGCGTAAGCCTTTTGAACTGCAGAGGCACTTTCAACACTTTTTCCATAAATTGAATACGGAAGGCGATCGGCTGAAACTTTACTTTATAAAGTTTTAAATATGGATAGTTTTCTTACACAAACTCATCGATTTGCTTCAGAAGGTTCTTTATTAACCCCCGGAGCCGTGTGGAGCACGTTATTTGAGGGACAGATGCATTTTTTTATGGACTTTAAAAACAGAGCAACAATTACTGCCATTATAAAGCTTGGATTAGCCAGGACTTTTTTTAATATAACTCCGATTTTATTCGTCCTAAAGGAGAATGTCATATACACCTAGGATGACTTGAGGGTGAGTAAATCATGGGCTAATTTTCACTCTTGGATGAACTATCCCTTTAAGGAAATTGAATACTGTCACGTAACACATCTGCTTCATATTGCGTAAAAAATTAAATGAATTGCTAATTACAACATTGAAATAAAAATGTAAAGGGTGTACAAATACTATAAAATCATGTTTAAAAAAAAAAAAAAAAAACTGTGCACATTTAATTTATCTATTATAACGTTTATGTTGGTTTGGTCGCTTATAAAGGTCCAGAAATTCGTGGTTTTCTTTTTTTAATTTGTCAAGTTTTTTGCCAGGTGGCTTTTTTAATTATATGATGTCATTACGTTGCTGTCTTCCCGCCAGCCAATCGCTGCATTACTGATCGTGGTTTCGAGTATCGATACATCTGCCCTCTTCAGGGAACACAGGAACGCGCAGTAATCTTAGACAACTTAATCCAGATATTTGAATCCATTTAAATCCAATATTGAAGAACCAAATTAGCCAGAGATCAGTTATCACGATTGGAAGATCTGGGATCTGTCAAAATTATCTCAGATGTATTAAGTGAGGTACGAAGAACGGACCCCTGGCAAAGGGACTACCAATGAAAACTAGCCTTTGGGCTTATTTGGGTACATTTACATTCATGAATGTTGATTAATGCACACTGTCCCTTTAAAAAAAAACAAAAAAAACAAACAAATTGTAATTGTCAATTTCTAAAATTACGTTTTATTTTTTACAGTGAGAGCTGTTTTAGCTGTGCGCTCCTATTCTATGGCATATGGTAAATCAAGACCTGTCAATCTGAGCGATAAAACCAATCCAAGTGCCCTCCAGCTTTAAAACTGTGTCCGATTGGTCTCGACATCGCACCTACCCACTATACCCACTCAGCATACCCTAGACCCAGTTTCTGTTGGTTAAACTTTCAACACTGCGTCATGATTGTGACGCAATTGGATCACAGAAGTCTTATATATTTATCCAAGCAGCATGTCATGTCACTCTGTGTACATTGTCTTACGTTGTGCTTGGACTCGTTTGAGACCATCTGCTCTAAATAAAGATATGTAATCTACTATGATTTACTAATGTTTCATGTTACAAAGTTACAAACCAAAACGTGGCGCAAAAGCATCATGTGTATAATGCTTACATGTACGTCTGCTGCACTTTTGCATACAAATACTTGGTATAGTTTGGTTTCTAACTAAAACAAATATGCTTGTTGTATTCTGCTAGTTGATACTTTTTCAACGATATATCGCACAAGTCTATCTGTTATGTACTGTGATTTTACAGATCACATTTTCATGTAAAGCAGTTATTTTTTCATGCTATGAAAACAGCACTTCTAATATGTCAGCAAATTTAAAAGCACTTGTTTAATGATGCTCATGTTCTCTATATTCACTGTAAAGCCAAGTTTGTAAGCTTTAAAATGACACCTATTTTATGTTGGTTAAGCAAGTGGCTGTTAAGTAACATGATAACTTATTAGCGCTCCCTGCTTTGGATTTAAGAGGTTTAGGTTAACGATTAATAGATTCATTAATGTTAATTTAATCAACGATCGATTATAGGAATTTATATAAATTGACATCCCTAGTTTAGAGTTTATAGTGTTTTTGCAGTTGATGTATATGATCGCAAGGGAATTTATTGCATTTTAACTCTTGCCTGTGAGAATATTACCCACAGTTGGCTCACCTAATGTTAACCGCTAAATGGTTTCTTCTTTTACACCTGAGTGTGGTTTGAGATTGGCTGATCAGAGATTTTTTTTTTCCCCCACTGCCTCCCAAGTTCCTTGCTTTCTGTCCACCTCATGGAGTCTGTTTAAAACACATTGCCATAATATCATGCTGTGGCCTGTCTGACACCATTTAAAAGCAAGGTTCGTTTTCTTAGCGTGATCCTGGGCTGCAAGAATGCAGGATCTGGCCTTAATCACGTTTGAAATCTCTGTCTTGGGTGTAAAACAGGATTTAGCGGCTCATAAAGCCCTCTTTAAATGTCTCGCTCATTAGCAAAGTCTCAAAAGTTAGACGCTGAGACGTGGCCACTCATAGGTTCCATTTTACTGAAGACCGCAAACTGCTGCCATTTTACTTTTGAAAATAAAACAAAAAAATCAAAGATGGTCTTTAATGCAGTCTAACTGTCCCTGTTTCTCTAGCTCTCTTTTTTCCCTTCTACCCTTATTGCTGTTTTATGAGTGGCCAACCACAAAAAAAACTAAACAAGTTAAGAGAAAGTTAGGAAAACCTTTATCATGGCACTCTTCTACCGGTACTCACAGATTCCAAACGCTCACACAGAGGAGCTCTGTCATGTTGTCCAAACTTTAGGCCAGGATATTCCTAACACAACTGTGCTCACATCTCAGTCCTTCCACTCTTAGTCATGTTGGAGATCTTACAACAAAAAGCAGCAACTTTATTCACAATGGTGAAAAAGGTGTCACCGCTATGGTTGGTTTAATAAAACTGTAATTTTAATGTATGTGTAGCTTTATTAGTCTCTGTTACATTTTTAAAAAATTCTAATGTGCCCAAGGTGCAGTGAACCAATTTCTGAACCACATTGATAACAGCACCAAACATAATTACACTTGAAGGCCCCCATTGTCCAACGCAATCTTCTAAGTTATAATTTTCTGTTATAATTATGACAAAGCTCCTTGTTTTTATATTTAAAAAATTATAAACAGGAACTGGAAAACAAACAGAAACAATAGTTATTGAGGTGGAACAATAAAAAAGATCTTGTTTTTGTGTAGTTAGATTATATACATTTTTAATAATAATATTAATATTAATAGTATTAATATGATATAAATTGTAATAATCCAGCAGGAAGTTTGTTGAGGCCCTGGTGGGTCCCAGACCCTCTCCACTGTACTAGAGTCACACACACACACACACACACACACACACACACACACACACACACACACACACACACACACACACACACACACACACACACACACACACACACACACACACACATATATATTATAGTTAGAAAACATTTCTGACATCAGATCACATAATATAGTTTAAATTGTGATTTGAATTGTGGGCCATCTTTCTACTCCTGTAAAGGGTATTTTTCAGCATAACAGTAATTGTTGATGCTGACAGTAGTCACTTACACATGGGGAACAACAATAGCGTCAGAGATGCTGAAAGCTGCTTACTGTGATTTAGCTGGGACTCTGGGAATGGTTTGATACCCTTGTGATCACAGTATTAATAGACTTCAGTCTGCAAGTAAATGCTACGCTACTGTGACTGTTTGAAATCACTATTAATGGCTGTAGGGGAGAATGATCTCTTTTTGAGAATCTTTAATCTCCTGATACACTATATTGCCAAAAGTATTGGGACACCCCTCCAAATCATTGAATTCAGGTGTTCCAATCACTTCCATGTCCACAGGTGTATAAAATCAAGCACCTAGGCATGCAGACTGCTTCTACAAACATTTGTGAAAGAATGGGTCGCTCTCAGGAGCTCAGTGAATTCAAGTGTGGTACCGGTCCGTGATAGGTTGTCACCTGTCACAAGTCCATTCGTGAAATTTCCTCACTACTAAATATTCCACGGTCAACTGTTAGTGGTATTATAATAAAGTGGAAGCAATTGGGAACAACAGCAACTCAGCCACGAAGTGGTTGGCCACATAAAATTGGGGACTCCACAGAGTGGGGTCAGCGCATGCTAAGGTGCACAGTGTGCAGAAGTTGCCAACTTTCTGCAGAGTCAATAGCTACAGACCTCTAAACTTCATGTGGCCTTCAGATTAGCTCAAGAACAGTGTGTAGAGAGCTTCATAGAATGGGTTTCCATGGCTGAGCAGCTGCATCCAAGCCTTACATCACCAAGTGCAATGCAAAGCGTTGGATGAAATGGTATAAAGTACGCCACCACTGGACTCTAGAGCAGTGGAGACATGTTCTCTGGAGTGACGAATCACGCTTCTCTGTCTGGCAATCCGATGGACGAGTCTGAGTTTGGTGGTTGCCAGGAGAACTGTACTTGTCTGACTGCATTGTGCCATGTGTAAAGTTTGGTGGAGGGGGGATTATGGTGTGGGGTTGTTTTTCAGGGGTTGGGCTTGGCCTCTTAGTTCCAGTAAAAGGAACTCTTAATGCTTCAGCATACCAAGACATTTTGGACAATTTCATGCTCCCAAATTTGTGGGAACAGTTTAGGGATGGGCCCCTTCCTGTTTCAACATGACTGCGCACCAGTGCACAAAGCAAGGTCCATAAAGACATGGATGAGCGAGTTTGGTGGGGAGGAACTTGACTGACCTGCACAGAGTCCTGACCTCAACCCAATGTTCATGTGCATGTAAAGGCAGGCGTCCCAAAATGTCTGGCTATATAGTGCATCTCTTTCTACTGTTTTTTAGTGTCTCTTTCACCTTGGATTTTACTGATAACAATAAGTAGGTTGGATTACACTGGCCGATTACCCAATTAATCAACCGATAGTTTTTCAAATGGATACTGAATGAGAAGAAACATAACGTTCAGAGAACCATGAAACAACCATGAAAATGTACTGTACTTTTAAAATGAAATATATAAGGGACCGTTTAAATGTTTTTATCTAAAAACGGAAATCTTATTATTTTGGCTGTCCATTTACATGACAACAGTGTTTTGGGGGCCTGAAAACGCAAACTTTTGCAGGCCATCGGATTGCCACAGAGAAGCATGATTCGATGCAGAATTTAAATTCTGCATTTACTCACTCTTATGATGTTTTCACGCGTCACTCAAGCATTTGAACGTCCGTGTTTACTACAGTATGTGCGTCTTTGTAAATCTGTTCAGTATTTAATCGTGTCTCTTCAGAAGGCTTGGATTTGGACTAGAATACTCGATTGATTATTTTTTACGATGCCTACATACATTTTTTTTTGTGGATCTTTTAAGTTTTAGTGGAAGGAACTTTAAATGGAGGGAAATACATTTTTTAGGTTTCATAACAATAAAATCTTCATGTAATTGTGTTTGGAAGTTTAATGAAAATCTTAAAGGTTTGAAAAGACATAAGATTGAGTAGGCCTACATGATGACAGAATTTATATTTTTTGGTGAATTAATCCTTATAAATACAGTAAGCTGAGCCTTGGATAACTCTATCACAAATTATATCGTTTACATCATCGATACATATCGGTGCATTTTATATCGCAATATCTCGATATAATGATGTACTTTCCATCTTCATTTGCTTCTTAGAACACTTGGGGACAGATTTACAGGGCAAATTAGCATGTGAGCGCAATTCCAAAAAAGTGACGATGGGAGTGGAAAGACGTGATGATCTACTGACGGAAGTGCAAATTAAAGAACACAGACACAGCCGGATCATTTTCATAATGACCAACGTAATCAACCAAGAGCAGCACAAATTAGTGTCTGTTTTTTGGGTGGTAAATAATGGCACAGATACCAGTAAATTGACTAGCGCAAACCTTTGTAATTCACCTTGCGTGTTTCATTTAAATATTTTCCTTCCATAAATTTTGTGTCTGAAGGGGAAACTCTTACAAATGCATATGCAATAAGGTCAGCCGCAAAAATAACTGTGTCCACGCCTTTTCAGCGCAAATTTTTCACTGCGTGTCTTTAGTAAATCCTGACAGTAGGGTTTGCGCTGGCTCAAGCTGTTAGTAAATCTGGCCCTTGATTATCAAAATATGTATTACAGTGACAATAAAAAAACAAAAAACTAAAATTGTATGCGTTTCTGAAATACAAAATGTGCAGGGCTGGGGTTTGAAAACCACTGCTCTAGCTACTGGTACTGGTGCTTTAATGAGAGGACTACATATTTGTGGCTGGGTGTGTGTATGCGCTTATGTTTGATAGAGCTGAGGCCAATTACTTGCCCAAACAGCTTTCATTCAAGTTCCCTGTTCTTAGTTTCGTGTCTTCAACTAAGCTGGACTGTTGTGCCACATTTTCATGTCCCCTTTTGTTGAAATGCTGTTGATTTATTTTAAGACTCTAGCTGAGGCCAGAAAATTTTTTAGAGGATGTGATGAAGCTGCCTGATATTTAGCTTCTACATCCTCTCAAAAAACGAACTCTGCCTAAACATTACCAGACTCACAGCGATAACATGCAATACACTCTACAGAGGACAAACTGAACCTCAAACCAGAAGGATTTGTCTGCCTCACCCTCATTTTAAATGCATTGACAAAATAAATGTTTATGGTTTGGAAAAATAACATGCTATAATTTTTTTGAAAGGAAAGGACCATGTAGTAAAAATATTTAGCTCCAATGTTCATTAACAGTTGAAACTGAGAACTCTTGAGTCATTATGAGCTTCCTCTCTGTCTTCCTTTGTAGCTCACTAACAGGAAGTTGGTTATACTGAATCATCCTCACATTGCAAGTAGGAGGAATTCATCTGTGATTATAAAAACACTGTTTGACTCACCCTACATTTAGCATTTAGCCTGCTGTTCAGGAAGAAATTTTGCATCATTCTTCTCCCTGATTTTCAAAAGACTTGGCGGTCTATAATTCCTGGAGTTATTTGTTAGCATTTCCATTCATCTTAATGGCAAATGCTTGGCTCAAAGTACATGACTACATTTGAATGCCCATTAGTAGGGGTGTGCAATATGTATGGTCTAATATCAGATATCATAATATAATATCATAATTGTTGTCATTCACTAGAAAAAAACACCTTGAGAGTCACTTCATTCACTTCATGAAGTAACCTAGTACAATAGATTACTGAGCGTTAGAGCTGCACGATTAATCGTTAAAAGATCGCAATCTCGATTCAAACACCCACACGATCTTATTCCTAAATGACCACGATTCTGCTATGTCTTTTACGCCTGTTTCACATTACAAGCGTCAGCAGAGTGTGAACAGGGTGTATTTTGCCGCTGCCCATGTTGTGGTGCCGACAAGTGAGTAAGAAATATTACTATTACAATAAAAATGTCATTATTAAAAAAATAGAGTATTTAAGAATGAATATAACAATATAATAATAATAATAATTATTATATTTTACAGAACTTATTTTACAAAAAACTGCAGGGTTACCTGTTAACATGCAGGCAGCCTGTGACTAAAAATCACTAAGAAATATGATATTATTATTATAAAAATCTGTGATATCAATTTCTTAATTTTTGTCAGGAAGTATGCAAAATCAAGAACGAGTCTATGTCTTTATTATGTAATATGAGCCTCTTATGCATCCACTGTGGGGAAACAACTCCTGTACACTGGAGAAAAACATATGGATTGTCATATACATTTGTTTAAAGTATTATTTTTTCCTATTTTTTACCTAAACTGGAGTGAGCACTGCTGGGCACTAAACACACTCATGTTTCATTCATACTGGAGGCCAGAGGGCGCCCTCGAGCAAAAACGCCACATTTGCCTCAGAGAGAAGAAATATAATGACGTTTTCTGGAAATGTGAAGCTAGCGCTGTGTAGCTGAGCTGAATAAAAAGAAGATAGAAACGCTTTGATTAAACATGAAGACAATAAACACACGACTGGTGTGTTCTTGGGTATTTTCATAGTAATAAAGTATATTGCAGTGCTAACCGACATAGACTTAATCACTGTATAGAATACTATAAAATAATTCATCATCTGCCTTATTCTGTGAAGCCACATCAGCTCACAAAAAGGAAATATCAAACATTCGACTGACGATATGAAGTGATTAAAAAATGTTATTAAACTTTTTTTATCCTTTTTTTTTATTAAACTCACGTTATAAGCAACTCAAACTCGCAGTTCTTTCAGACGGAGCAGCACTACTGATCACCGAGCCACTCTTCACTGACACACTGATATTTATTTGATTAAAATCGCAGCCTTTAGGCTCTCATAATCGCACAAAAGCCAAATCGCGATTGCGGTTCGATTTCGATTAATCGTGCAGCCCTATTAGAATGCCACCAAAAATCAAGATATTGGGGCAAAAGATGCTGCCTTCTATATTTGTATCGCATGATATAGTTAAGCCATATCACACAAGAATGTTTTTCTCAAATCTCCCATTCCACCACATCCCAAAGCACCTTTTGGATTGCAATCTGGTGACTGTAGATGCCATTTGAGTTTAGTGAACTGTCATGTTCAAAAAGTTTGAGATGATTTGAGATTTGTGTCATAGTGCATTATCCGACTGGATTCAGCCATCAGAAGATGGGTACACTGTGGTCATAAAGGGATAGACATGGTCAGCAACAATTCTCAGGTAGGCTGTGGTGTTGCTCAATTGGTACTAAGGGGCCCAAAGTGTGCCAAGAAAATATTTCCAACTCCATTACACCACCATCACAAGCCTGAACTGTTGATACAAGGCAGGATAGATCCATGCGTTCATGTTGTTTACGCCAAATTCTGACCCTATCATCTGAATGTTGCAGCTAAAATCGAGACTCATCAGATCAGGCAACATTTTTCCAATCTTCAAGGTTCGACATCATGTGCATTCAGAGATGCTTTTCTGCGTATTCTGTTGAACCCTGGTGCATTTCTGTTGAAACGTGCACGGCACATGATAGAAAACAGGCCGTGGTGTATATTGTGTTTTTTTATTAATTTGGTTCTATTATGCACAGCTGAATAAACAACACTTGGGTTTACTGTATGTGTGTTGCATAAAGGCAGCATATACGATTGGTCGCTTTATACGAACCTCTTGTCATCGCCACCAGAACTCCTGGCATCGATTACTGGCATGGGCCGAGCACACACAAGACTCCCTCCGCTAGTCAGCCACGGGACTCACCTCCTTCCAGTGCATACTCGGGTTCCCATGGTCCAGTGGGCAGTACGCCGGCAGGAGAGCCTACATGCCTGTAGATCCACAGCTCCAGTCTACCAGCCCAGGCAAAAGGTGTACTGTAGCTCTTTACCAGAGTCATCAAGCTGCGCCTGCCCTATAAGAAGCTCAGTCCCAGATACTTTGGTCCCTTCATCCTAGAAGTCAACCCGGACACCTACCTTGTGTTTCTCCTGCCGTTGGTTCAATAAACTTACCATCTCTATTCCTGTGCCTCTCGTTTCTGTGTGCTAAAGCTGTGAACTATACAGGATCCCCTGTCAGTTGATACATTACTAATATTAGTTAACTATTGAACTAATATTAGTAATGTATCAACTGACAGGTTAAAAAATAGATATTATAGTAAACCTATATACATACAAAAAGTATACATACAGTTGCAAGAAAAAGTATGTGAACCACTTGCAGAATCTAACTAAACTAAATAAGAGGGATCATACAAAATGCATGTTATTTTACTAAGTAACAGTACTAAAATGAAAAACAATTATATTTAAACAAAATAAGAAAAATTTGGACATCTTCATCCAAAAGTTTTGACCCCTGCGACTCTTAATGCGTCGTGTTTCCTTCTGGAGCTTCAGTGAATGTTTGAACCTTTTTTAATAGTTGTGTTTGAGTCCCTCAATCGTCCTTAGTGTGAAAAGATGGATCTCAAAATCATACAGTCACTGCTGGAGAGGGTTCAAATATGAAAAAGATGCTGGAAAACTGAAGAATGTGCAGGACCTGGAGGATTTTTCTGAAGAACATTGGTCAGTTTACCTGCTCAGGACAAACAAGAGACTCAAGAAAAACCATCACAAAACACACACACAGCCGTGGATCATCCAGGGAACGACACACAGTATTGAGAATCAAGGGTTCATAAACTTTTGAATGGGGTCATTTTAATAAATTCAGCTATTTTTTTGTCTTGTGGACTATATGTAAACATCTTTCATGTAAAATATCTTATTCAGAACAGTACTGAATAAAAAGTGTGATCTCTCTTATTTAGGTAAAATTATTCACATTACACCTAGTGCCCAACATGCTGTCAAGAAAAAAGATATTGAATTGGATTAAAACTGCACTTTTAATGCCAAAGCCTTTATTTAAACGTGCAATATGTGGAGAGCAATATGTTTTTCATATAGAATGGTCTGTAGAATAGTACTTTGATCCTTATTTAAATAGATTAATATGCTTCATTTTTCTATCGTCAGCCTATGAGATTGGTGATACACGATACTATCGTGGGGGGTGGGGCTTAGCTACTTATTTGTTCATTAATTTAATTATTTCTTTACTCATTAATTTAATTATTTAATTACTTTGTGAATAGATTACCTTGCAATTAAATTTTGATGTGGGTTATAGTTTTGTAGTAGTTTTTAAAAAACATTTTCATTGAGGAGTCAAATACACGTGATGTCGCACGTGTGGTAATGTGGTGATTTCGTTATGAAATTAGGGAAAGCAAATTAATTGTAGGTCCTAATATTAATTTAATAATAATACTAGCCTGAAAATAATAATAATAGTAATAATAATTTAATACATTAATGGCAAAACGAACCAATTGTCGTCTTCATAATATTGTCATCGTCGATATCTCTGGCTATCGTCGATACACGATGCTATCGTCTATCGGCACAACAGATAACTGTACATGTTCTGTGCCATTGTAGTGTTCCGTTTGCAAGCTATTAGAGCGTAGTGTGCTAACTTTTCTTGTGCTGAAACTGCTGATGTGGTTTTTGTAGGCTATTAACAACAAGGATAAATGCTAAAGGTTAACATTTTGGCTGCGATACAAAGAGATGCAAATATGCTTTGCAAAAATTTTCTTTTGCTACTTGCAAATGGGCACACAAAAAATATATTTAAAGTATTCTCTCATTAACCGCTATAAAAGTTAACCCAACTATGACGACTTCCGCTCTGAGAAACCCGGAAATGTGAAAAGGGTCTATTGAGATCTGGGTTATCATTGGTTTAACACTTACACTCAAATTTCAGCGTTTATAAATGTATGTCTATATCATGTTATACTTGTGTGCCCTCTGTTTGCTGTGTGATCTTCAGATGGGCCTGTTGGGTACTTATGTCATATGACCGTTCCTTCAAACAGTCTTCATACTGTGCTGTAATCAGATAAGCATTCACAGGCTTCCTCTAATTACACCCACCCACCATACGTTTACTGTCTTCTCACCAACAACAGTCAGTGTGCATGCAAGTGTGTGGTTTTACAGGCATTTGAATTGGAGTGGTTCAATTGCTTTTAGAATTGTTTTTCCACTGCTTTTAGGGTCAATCTATCTCAAGTGATCCAATGCATGGTGTCTACACCATGTGCGAATTTTGTCGCGTCGCATCTCAACAGCTTGAGGTTCTGAATCCAATTGTTCTGTTGTCGGAAGTAGCGTGATCGCTTGAAGAGTGCTGCATCCATTGTAGACACCTTTACATGGACCCTTATAATCTGGGTCCTAAAAGTCACATGTAACCACGTCAATCGGAATGAATTGGCCAGATCTGATTAAAATTTCATTTGGATTGTAAGGGGTGGTTTATTACTTTTGTAATCCGATCGAGAGGGCATGTAAACACTTGATCTGATTAAAAATCGAAACTGGAAGGTACTGCACATGTGCAATGACGTAGAAATAGTGTAATTACATATGACGCGCGGAACGAGCTGTTCTTCCTGTTGAATAAAGTGTCTTAAATGATTGTCCTGTCATTCTAAAATTCTCTTTCCACTCATCGTCTGTGAAGTGGAGCAGTAAAAACATCCCACCAGTACTTGTTTCAGACCTCAGACGCCTTGTTTTGGGCGCAGGAATGGCCGTTTGTACTGTTTGATAAATATAAGCAGCACGGCATAACAGTTCATGTGCTCGTCGTCACCTAATTAGGACCTGAAATAGAAGAAATATTAAGTCTGCTTTTTAAAACAAAGAAAAGGACAATTGTTAGTATGCAACAACAGCGGGAAACTCTGCATATTCGTGCAGTGTGTGCATGTCAAAAGATTAAATCCGATCAGAAGCTTGTGACATAAACGCACACTCACCCCGATCACTTTCATGTGCACTCACTGAATGCATTCACTTTTCATCAGTGTTCATGTAAACACTACATTCGGATTCATCAATCGGAACAAATTAATTCAGATTGAAGCAAAAAGTGTCCTTGTAAACGTAGCTAATGTGTAAGAAACAAGAATGTGCAAAATGTTCAAATATGTTCATGTAACTTGTAATTTTTGCTCCAATGAGCTAGGACGATGCTTAGCTCAGATATTGACATTTCTGCAAGTTTACACTATTAAAACCAACATTTTGTTTGCCAAAAAAGTCGACTGCTGTGGTTAAACCACTGATCTATATATAGATGACTGGATTGCTCATTGCGTTCCAAACTGCCAGCAGGCAGCTTTAACAGAGGGCATCATTAGCCTAAAAAGTTTTAAAGATAAATGCACGTAGCCTACATTAATTGATACTTTGAACATTATCTGTAATTTTAGTCTTTTCGGGTAGAACAAGTGATATATAGAAATCGTTAAGATCGGTGTGTCTACTGCACACTGCTGACACAGATAACCAGGGTTGCCAGGTCTGCGCAACCAAAGTAGCCCAAAAATAGCCCAATGCGATTTCTCCATCGGGCAGCTGAATTCTCCACTGAATTTGTATGTCTTGGGTTGTTTTGGGGTTGTTGGAGTGCCAAAATCATATTTATAGGGGTGGAAATCAACCCACAGAAAAAAAATTTACCCACGGAAAGCTTGGCAACACTGCAGGTACCTGACCTAACACAAAATAGATTTCTTTATGTACATAATTATGCAGGAAATATTAACATGAACATATATCTGGGATTATTAGCATTATATATTTTAATCTTTATTTTAGATATTTTATATACTAGTCTTTTGGTGAAGTAGCATTGAGGGGGGATAAATACAAATAATTCAGCAGATGCAGGGATATTAGGGCCAGAGGGGGGAAATCCCCTCTATCCCCCAGCAAATCGCACCGTCACCTATCTATGACAACCTCTCTCTCTGGGTTAGTGGCATATGATTATTCACTTTTAATGATTATTCGTGCAGCTCTACACCCTACATTGCAAAATGTTTTACATATTACACTTGAATATTAGGCCAGTTATTGCTGTTTGTGAATGGTAAGACAAGAATGGAGAGAGTGAAAAGCAGGAAGTAGAAAGATGTTTGTTTGTTTTTTGTGAAATGAGCAAATCTTTCTCACTGATTTTCGATGTTCATATATTTATCATTCCACATCTCTTGGGCTGTTGTTAATGGTTGAGCCTTTGTACATTTGCACCCCACCATTATTCAAGTCAATGAGAGCAACCCACAAGGGTATATGCTCAGCTCTCTGCAGAACACATTAGCTCCCTCACCCTCTTCCCTTCTCTGGTTTAAAGAGCACTTATGCCTCTTTCAGTCAATGGCCACCTGTCCATTCCTCTCACATTACCTCTGCTTTGTTCACTATATGTCACTAATATCACTTTGACTCACCCAGTTTCTGTGCATTAACTGTTTTTTTTCTAAACCTACACTCTGCATTGAGGCTGCTAGGTCTCTGATAGGGGCTTTTGATTACTAAATCACAAAAAAAATTAAAAGCTTAGACACAGGAAGCTTCTTTGGAAGATTTTCTGGGTTGTCTCTCTTCCCTATCTCTCTCCCTCTAAATTGCCCTGCTTTCACTTGCATTAAGATTATATCTCTTGGATGATGCTGCATGTTCCTGGAAGGTTATTCCTTTACCAGATATCTTTGCTGCCTTTTTTTTCATGCATTGAAAACTTTGAAAACGATTAATGAGCACTACGCTGGCTGAAGCCTAAAACTTAATGAACCCCATGATCTGACCCGACCGGTACTGCTCTGTTTTTTCTTTAAGGAGCAAGTAGTCCCAGATGCACAGTCTCACAGACATGGCTAATTTAACGTTAAAATAAACACAAAATGATTTAATGTTTTATATTAACTTCCAACAAATTTAAATCAGCACAAACCTAAAAAGTTAAATTCTAAAGTTTGTCAGGTTTCATCTGGCTTGGGTCGTGTAGCAGACATCTTGCTTAGCGTACTACATTGACTGGTCTTATTGGCAGGGGAATACACTTATTAAACCGACATGCAACATGTGTGTGTTCTAACGACGGGTGTTCTGGTTCTGCTGAATTCTCTAGGTGCAGATTCTGTATAGGCCTAGTTATGATGAAACTCTGAAGTGTAGCACTTGTGGTAACTGTTTGTTTCCAGCAATCCCATTGGGATTAAACTATTTCCTGTACAATAATCTAAATTCAAACATCTAACTCCAGTGTTTCCCACAGGAATTCTTTTTTCTTGTGAGGCTATGGTGGTGGACCTTGGTCCCTATAGGGGATGTACGGGGCATAAACCCACAAAAGAAAATGTTGTACATTTTAAAGTTAAATACATCAATCATGTTGAGAGTTCCAACATCAGTGTCCAAATTAAACAGAGTAAAAGTCTGTATATTGGCTGGATGACCTGGACTTTAAAGTGGAATTTTGTGATATAGAATTTGTAATGTGTGTACATTACATTTGCACTAGTGTTTTAGGAAGCCAAACGATTAGAATATTATTAATAGAATTAATAGAATTACTATTATTATCTTTTCTTCACTTGAAAGAGTTACCCTCAAGCATTTATTTAGTCAGAAAATAGCAGTTTCTTTGAAAACAGGTTTACAGACCTGTTATTGAAATGCTGTAATCAACTGTCCACAAAAATTTTGTGAATTATGCGAATTTGAAAACTGTAACCTCGGTTCCCTGAAGAGGGAACAAGCGTTGCATCGAATGACGCTATGGGAACGCAATGCGTGATGATGTCTTGAAGCACATGTAAAATCAGTCCAATGGTGTGACGGGACGTCAGAGCCGGTGACGTCACGAACCAGGAAGCTATAAAGCCAGCCCAAAACAAAGCCGCGCTAGCTTCGCAAGTCTGAGGTAGTCGCTTTGACAGGCACGTAGGGGATATTGCAGGGCGATGCAACACTCGTTCCCTCTTCAGGGAACCGAGGATACAGTCGTAACCTAGGCGTTCCCTTTCAAGGGAACTCCCGTTGCATCGAATGACGCTATGGGAACGTCTATACCAACACCCCCATAGCGAGAAGTGACTGTCCAGTGTGAATCTGAAGCGCAGCACTAGGACGAGAGCACCTGGGACACCTGGTGTAGAGTCCAAGTCCAGAGAGTAAAATCTCACAAATGTGTGCGGTGAGGACCATCCTGCCGCATCACAAACGTCTTGAAGAGCAACTTCTGACATAAGGGCCTTAGAGGCTGCCATACTCCTAGTGGAGTGGTAACGGACAGCCATAGGACAAGGCTGTCCGACCGACTCATAAGCAAGTTAGATGGTCTCAACCACCCACTTGCTCATTCTTTGCTTAGATGCAGGGGACCCTTTGTTAGGGGGCCCAAAGCACACAAACAGTTGTTCAGATTTACGCCACAGGGCAGCTCTGTGGACATAAGCGTCTAAAGCCCTAACAGGGCACAGCAAATTATTATTTTCCTGGTCCGCATTTTGAAAAGGTGGAGGACAAAAGGCCTGTAGTACAATCGATCTGGCTACATTCGTAGGGACCTTATGAATATAACCTGGCCTCGGATGAAGGAAGGCCTTAACCATACCAGGTGCAAATTCCAGGCATGAGGGTGCAACCGACAGTGCTTGCAAATCTCCTATCCTTTTAAGAGATGAGATAGCGAGGAGGAACAAAGCTTTTAAGGCTAAAAACTTAGCAGGAACCTCCTCCAATGGCTCAAAAGGAGCCAGGGAAAGGCCCTGAAGGACAGTAGCCAGATCCCAAGTCGGCACCCTAGCACAAACTGCAGGCCTCAGCCTCAGAGTACCACGGAGGAAACGAGATACCAACGGATCTTTACCCAAAGACATACCACCCAAAGGAATGTGGTAAGCAACTATGGCCGCCACATAAACTTTTAAGGTGGAAGGGGATAGACCTGCAGTGAACCGGTCCTGCAGGAACTCCAGCACTGTACCAACCGGGCAGTTAACTGGATCCCACTGACGGTCACTACACCATGAAGTGAAGACTTTCCACTTTAGGGCATAAAGTTTCCTCGTGGAAGGAGCTCTGGAGTGTAGAATGGTCTCCACAACCTCAGTTGAGAGACCTGCCCCTATGAGCTGGGCCCCCTTAGAGGCCAAGCCCACAGGTTCCACAGTTCTGGACGGGGATGAACAATCAAGCCCCCTGCTTGGGACAGAAGGTCCCTCCTGACGAGTAACTCCAGTGTAGGCTATTAAAGTTAGGCATATTTGGTCCCTGCGAGTAAGCAGAGCAATCGGGGGAAATGCATACAGACGCAGCCTCGGCCAGGTCTGTACCATCGCATCCAAGCCCAGAGGAGCTGGATGCGTGAGGGAGAACCAGAGTGGACAGTGAGACGTCTCTCAAGACGCAAACAGATTCACTTGTGCCTGGCCGAACACCCTCCATATCTGCTCCACCACCTCGGGGTGGAGCCTCCATTCCCCGGGCCTCAGCCCCTGTCTCGACAGGATGTCTGCTTCTATATTCTGGGCCCCAGGGATGTAAGCTGCTTTGAGTGAAAGTAACTCAAACTCCCTGGGACCACAGGAGGATCTGGTGCGGCAGTTTGCAAAGCCGACGCGAGCGCAGACCCCCCGATGATTTATATAGGCGACCACTGATGTGTTGTCTGTGTGGACTAGCACATGATGGCCCCTGAGATCTGTGAAGAAATTCTTCAGAGCAAGAAATACTGCCAACATCTCCAGGCGGTTGATGTGCCATGAGAGATGGTGGTCCCTCCACAGACCTTGAGTCGAGCGTCCCTCTAGGATCGCTCCCCAGGGCGTGAGAGAGGTATCTGTCATTAGCATTTTGCGATGACCCAAAGCTCCTAACACAGGACCCTGGGACAGGAACCAAGGTTTCTTCCACATAACCAGGGCACATAAGCATCGCCACGTGACCCTGATCATGTGAAAAGGGTTACCCCTCAGTGAAAACCCTTTGCTCCTGAGCCACCACTGCAGGGGTCTCATATACAGCTGTCCAAAAGGTATCACGTTGGAGGCTGCTGCCATCAGACCCAATAGTCTCTGAAACTGTTTTACAGTGAGTGACTGGCCTAGCTTTATATTTATCACAGCCGAAAGGATGGACTCTGTACGTGCCGGTGACAGGCGTGCCTGCATCGACGTTGAATCCCGCACCACGCCTAGAAAAGTGGTCCTCTGTAGTGGAGAAAACACACTCTTTTTGGTGTTTAGCCGTAACCCCAACTCCTTCATGTGGGCGAGAACGACATCTCGATGCCGAACTGCCAACTGATGCGACTGAGCTAGAATCAACCAATCGTCGATGTAGTTCAAAATGCTAATACCCTGAAGGGGTGACCTGCATCTACGCATTTTGTGAAAGTGCGGGGTGATAATGCTAGGCCGAATGGATGAACTCGATATTGGTATGCTCTGCCCCCGAAAGCAAACCTCACCACTGTGGATAGGACCCCCATAAACCTGGGCGGGCGAGACCCGAACTGTATTTGATACCCTTTTTTTATGGTCGGCAGGACCCAACGAGAAACATTTGGCAGTAGCTTCCACGCTGCCAAAAATTCTACTAGAGGTACCATCCTCTTGAGGATGGCTTCTGGTTTTTGTTGTGCTGGCAGTCCGGTGCCCTGTAACGGCGAACCGGCAGGGAACAACCCAACTGACTGCTCTAAAACCCTCCTTGGAGGGGGCGGGCATCCGAGCGCCACTGTGTTTCCGGGTGGACCTTGAGATATGTGCTCGCTGGAGACCACTGTAACACCAGAGGTGGCAGGGTTGGCAGAACGGCCCCCTGAGGGCACCGAAGGGAGACGGGCACCATATAATGAGGTGTTGACCGCTCTGCTTCGGGGGGGACTGCCCTCATTGGCCTGACCCCTCGGGTGTCAGGACCTTTTCCCCGTAGCCTTCTAGGACATAATAACGGTCCTCAGATCCGTTTTACCCCTTGAAGACTGCGGTTGAGTCTTCAATTGATTTAGCCGTCTCCTTGGTGGCCCTGAGAGACAGGTCTGTGGCCCAACGTAATTCGCGAACTGCGTCAGGGCCAATACCATATCTCCAAGCAACTCAGCCTGGTAGGCCTGCAGCAGCGACATTGTGTGAAGGCATGTTGCAGCCTGACCAGCCGCTGAGTATGCTTTTCCCACTAGCGCTGATGTTGTTCTTACTGGCTTAGTGGGAAATGTCGGGGCCTTTAGGGAAGATGCCGACTTAGGGAAAAGATAGCTAGCTAACGTATATTCTACTTTTGGCATCTTCTTTGTAGTTTAATATAGAAGAGTAGTGTGATGTTTGTGCACTGTACAGTCTATAAGAAACTGGTTTCTCCCATGATCTCGCCACCTCGGTGTGGAGATCAGGGAAAAACGGTAGGCCCCGACGTTGAGGTTGTGACCGAATTGACAGGAAGCGTTCGTCTAGTTTGCTCTTAGAACGAACGTCCTGCTTGTCTGTGGGCCAGTCAATATTTAACCGATCTACAGCCAGTGTCACAACCTCAACCAGCTCTTCATACGCGTGTGACTGAGGTGGCGAATCCTCACTTTCTCTGAAACTAACACTGCAGATCCTCAGAACTGGAGAGCTGCATCAGAGGTGCCTCAATCGGGGCGGAAGTAACCGCAGCGCGTGCTTCCAGACCCAGGGAGAAGGCACTGGATCTATCAGGTGAAGGCAGAGATAAGGCTGGGCCCATCTCTAACCTCGCTGATAGATCCATTTGCGATCCCCATAACTGTGATCTGAGGCACAGAGGCACAGCAGAGGGACCAAAGCCCTGGGGAACGCGAGCCTGAGCGTCCTCGCGAAAGAACGCCAGGTGGGATCAGAGCTTCCGCAATGGAAGCACTTCACAGTGCTCACAGCCAGAGCCCTCGATTGATGACCGTGCATGCTCCTCACCCAAACAAGCTACACAAAGAGAATGTGTGTCCCCATCCGTTAGGAAACGTGGGCAGGGGTGCACACACACTCTAAACTGCTGCTTATTCGCCATAGTGTTTTTGTTTAGCTTTATTTTACTGAACTAGAAAAAACACTTGAAAAAAACACTGAACAGACTTCACACAGAGCGCTACTGAAGACACAGAACCTAGCGCGGCTTTGTTTTGGGCTGGCTTTATAGCTTCCTGGTTAGTGACGTCACCGGCTCTGACGTCCCGTCACACCATTGGACTGATTTTACATGTGCTTTAAGACATCACCACGCATTGCATTCCCATAGTGTCATTCGATGCAACGGGAGTTCCCTTGAAAGGGAACTGCACTGTTCTGTTCCAAAATGCACATTAAACTCACAGCACATGTAAAGATGGAGTTTGCTACATTCACTGTGAACTGTGCTGCTCCAAGACAGAAAACACTGGATCACGAGCTGATCACGTGAGCAAAATGTGCAAATGTTACACGCAGTGCAACAGTGTATTTAACAGTGTAATCACAGTTTTTTGTGATTTGAAAAGGGCACTAAGCCATTTAGCTCTTTCAATTTTTGTTAATTTAACAGTTGCAATCCCAAAGCAAAGGTACAAAATGCAGCGTTAGAGAGGTTATATTACTATTAGAAGTGTTAAAATATTTTTGGTTCATTATGTAATTAATGGGAAACTCTGACCCTCTGCTTACTTTTGTTGCTTTGTCCACAGAGCAAGTAGCGAGAGTCGCAAACTGAGAAGACCATGTTGAAAGGGGGCACCGTCAAGGCGGCACTGCCCAGAATAGGTGCTCCAGAGCGTGCAAAACTGTCTACAAACAGCTCTCAAGGCTCGTACTCCAGCAACATCGGGATGAAGACCTCCAGATCATCCAGCACCATCGCCTCTGATCTGCGACTCAGCAAGGTGATCTGTATGATTTAATATGACAATGGAATGGATGAGAAGTGGGAGTGATGGGACCCTGACACAGCAAAGGTTCTTGAGTTTAAAAAAAACAACAGTAAGCTGCAAGATGTGATGCCACACCAAAAGATGTGTTTCTAACGTGTACAGTACACAGGACCTATTAAAAATTACATTTGACACATAAAATCTTTACCTGTGTATGCTATACTGTACAATACATAGTTTTATTTTCCTCTCATAAAAACAGTTTTTATTCCCCATAGTATGTATTATTTTAGTTGTCACTACTAATAGGACATGGCTGTATAGCTAAATATATTTTTAATATTTAGTATTAATATTATATTTATAAACATTAAAAATATATTCCTATATTCCTCATCCAATATTTGATATATATTGTATATCAATATTTAGCAGCATTGGAGTTAATTTACCTTTTGAAAGTGACTTGGTGCTTCAAATAAAGATTGTATCTATTACATCATTACACCAGTAGGTGGCGACAAGTGACTGTTAAAAAATATATATTTGTAATCGAATTATTCATTCAAGAGATTAGCTTAAAAACGTTCATCCAGTAATGAGCCGAGTGGAGTTTTTATAAGTTATTAAATAATTTATTCAAATAATACAAATTAATTAATAGGTTTTTTTCCATCATATCTAATCATCTTTAAATCATAAAACATTTACTTAAGATTCAAATGCAAATGTAAAATTCAAACTGTAACAAAATTAATTGAGTTTAGGCTTAAAACAAGAACAAATATCTGTCAATGAGTTCAAAACTTCCCTTTAAATTAGGTTGATTTTTCTTAGCCCAAATGTATCTTGATTTAAGAATATTTAAATTAGTTTGAATTATTTTATGGCATTTATTCCATAAAGTATTAACATATGGTAGTGAGCTACAATGACTAGATGTAGTTCTAGATGTATAGAACATTTCTTTGCCGTATGCCCCGTCCTTAGTCCAAATCCTAGCGGGATGCAGATTCGGCTGATCCTGCCTGAAGATGCCTGCCTGGCCTCCGACATAACAGACATGGACTAAAAGTCACATAACTCCCATTTTCATTTTAGAAAGTATTGCCTTGTAATGCTGAATACAAAACCTAGTATTCTCAGCTGTTTTCACTGCCGGTACTAATGTTCTTCTGTTTAGATAAAAAGGGCGAGCAGTGATGATGCTCTGGCTAAACCTGTTCTGGGTTCAGTGGCTGCAGTGTCCCGCATGAAGAAGACCATCACCACAGGAGCCATCTCTGAGCTTACAGACAACAGACCACGCAGCGCTTCAAGTAGGATTTTACAACCTATAAACATAAATCTTGTGCAGTGATACTTTATTCCTAATAGTGTGCAGTCTATACTGTTTGTTACTTTTTAAATGACTTAATAGTTGTTTATATAGGGCCAGATTCACTAACAGCTTGCGCCAGCGCAAACTGTCTTTTAACGTTAAAAAACAGGATTTACAGGAGACAGGGTTATTTTTGCGGCTGTCCTTATTGCATATACATTTGTAGGAGTTTCATAATAAAAAATCATAAAAATAATGCAAAAGCATTTTATCAAACTGTTATAGTATGACCAGTAGGAGAACATTGAAGGGTAAACTGAATTTGGAGACACTACAGTGTGTAACATTGAAGTTAATAACTTGAATGACTTTGTAGTAATGCTTTTTTAGCACTTTGCAGACGGTCCCTTCGGACTTGTCTCTTATATTATAAGGTTTGTTTGAAAGAAAATTAGGTTGTAGCTTGTCCACGTTAAAGAGGTGTAATTTTTGTTTTAACAACATTTACCATGTTTAAAACGTTTTGTAAGGGAACGCAAATATCTTTGCGAGGGAACGCAAATTACTTTGCGAGGGAACGCAAAGTTTCTCGGGGGAACGCAACGTTTTTTTTCCATCATATCTAATCATCTTTAAATCATAAAACATTTACTTGAGATGCAAATGTAAAATTCAAACTGTAACAAAATTAATTGAGTTTAGGCTTAAAACAAGAACAAATATCTGTCAATGAGTTCAAAACTTCCCTTTAAATTAGGTTGATTTTTCTTAGCCCAAATGTATCTTGATTTAAGAATATTTAGATGTTTGCACTGGAAAACGTCTCAGGTTACTGGTGTAACCTATGTTCTCTGAATAGGGAACGAGACGCTGCGTAGCTATGACGCAATGGGAACGCCCTCTGGGTGTGCCGATTGTCTGAAACCCTTATAGAATCACGCCAATTCGTTGGCTGATGGCGCGGGCGCCGCCCCGACGCTCTTACGTCGTCATATTATACTGGCGTGCGCGCCATCCGCTCCTCAGATTTCTCTGCCGAAAAGGGGGGCCTGTCGGCAGCTCGGCAGCGAACGCAGCGTCTCGTTCCCTATTCAGAGAACATAGGTTACACCAGTAACCTGAGACGTTCTCTTTCATAGGTTCACTCAACGCTGCGTAGCTATGACACAATGGGAACGATGTACCACACAGTCGGTGTTCACTCTCAAGCCAAGAGACTGAATGTGCTGAAGAGCAATGTCTCTGTGACAAGTCACCAACTCCCTGGAGTGAGCCAGGATGAGCCAATCGTCCAGGTAATTGAGTATACGGATGCCCTGGGCCAGAGCAGCATCCATACACTTCGTGAAAGTCCTCGGCGCCAGGGCGAGCCCGAAGGGAAGGACTTTGTATTGATAAGCCCTTCCCCCGAAGGCGAATCTGAGGAACTTCCTGTGTCGTCGGATGACCTGAATATGGAAGTAGGCATCTTTCAGGTCTACCGTAACGAACCAGTCCCCCGCACGTATCTGAGATAAAATAGCCTTCAGCGTTAACATCTTAAACTTCCCTTTGTAAAGGGCGAAGTTCAGACTGCGAAGGTCTAGAATGGGTCGCAGTCCACCGTCCTTTTTTGGAACCAGGAAGTAACGGCTGAAGAAGCCACATTCCATTTCCGTTGAAGGGACCTCTTCTATCGCTCCTTTGAGGAGGAGAGAAGCAAGTTTCTGTTGTAGTACAGAAGCCTCTGAGGCACTGTTCACTACAGTTGGAATAATCCCGTCGAAGCGGGGGGGTTGCGACCGAACTGGAGTGTGTAACCGGACTGAACTGTGCGGAGGATCCAAGGTGATACCCCTGGCAGACGTTTCCACTCGTGAGAGAAATGAGACAGAGGAAGTGGAGTGCTGAGGTGCAGTGGACATACCTGAGATAGGGTGTCGAGCTGATCCTTGAGAGGAGGCGTGGTCAACCGCGAAGGAGAGCGCTTGGCGTCCTGATGCGGAGTGGAAGATGTCACGGTCTGAGTGGAAAAAGTAGGTCCTACCAGCTCCTGGAGAAAACCAAACGTGTCTCCGTCTAAGCGAGCGGCAGATAGCAAGCCAATCGGACGTGAGGGGAGAGAGCAAGACGCGTCTCCTTCCTTCAGCGCCGGTGGAGGCGTGGGTCGAGCCAGCTCTGCACTTTGTGACGCGCTGGGCGGCGAAAGTGACGGGGCTGGATAAGGAGTGCTGTTGAGAGGTGGGCAGAAATGCTTGTGCGGTCTGACCCAACGTAAGGCGGGGCTCTCCTTTTTCTGACCTGAGGGTCAGGAGCGACTCGAAGGAACCGAAGCGGAGGGTTTGCTGGGCCGCTTCGGATCAATGCGCCTATGAGGTTGTTGCCGAGAAAATGGGCGACCAGGAGCTCCCCAGATCGTGGTGGGTGGGGGATGACCCTGGTCGCTCCTCCTACCAGGGAACTCCTTCCTGTGAAAGGGACGCTCTCTGGACTGAGAGGGGGAGGGGTTGGGGGAGTCCCTAGCCCTCCTAGGCATAAACTGCTTGAAAGCAGCCGACTGGGACTTGGCGGCTCGAAATTTCTCAACCACCGTGTTGACCGCCTCCCCAAACAATCCAGACAGAGAGACTGGGGCATCCAGTAGGAAGACCTTCTCTTTATCACGGATTTCCGTGAGATTGAGCCACAGGTGGCGCTCTGCCGCCACCGCGCCCGCCATGGAACGTCCTATGGCACGAGCAGTGTGTTTAGTGGCTCTTAAGGCCAAATCTGTGGCTTTGTGCAGCTCTTTGACCGCTTCCGGTGTCAAGCCACCGCCCTCGTCCATTTCCTTTAAAACGTCTGCCTGGTAGGTTTGGAGGATGGCCATGGTGTGGAGGGCCATACCTGCCTGACCAGCTGCCGTGTAGGACTTCCCGATAAGGGCGGAAGTAGTCCTACACGGTTTAGTGGGAAGGAGAGGGCGAGACTTCCACGAAGGAGCCGAAGAAGGAGAGAGATGAGTGGCTAGCGTGTCTTCAGCTGCAGGGATGGCGGAATAGCCCTGCTCCACAGAACCAACGAGGTTGGTGAAGTCAGCGGCTGCCGCATTATTCAAGCGGGCTGAGAAAGGCTGTTTCCAGGATCTGGAGATTTCACTGTGCAGATCGCTGAAAAAGGGCAGCTTTCTCCACGCTGGCCTAGTATAAGGACCACTCAAAAATGTCTCGTCGAGTCTAGATGAATGTGACTCGCGGGGCTCATCCGGCCAATCAATAGCGAGCTTTTCTGTAGCGCACGAAAGCACGTCGATGAGCTCGGCATAGGCCGCCGAAGGCCGCTCTTCCTGCCGACTAGGCGGGAAAGTGTCGTCGATTAAAGCAGGCCCGAAATCTTGCGCGCTTCCGGGCTAGGGCATAGGTAGTCGTGTGAAAACTCGACCGGCGGAACCCCGCGCACGTGCTCCACATCCTCAAGCTCTACATCCGAACCCCAGGTCGCGGATCCGAGAGAGGCCTGCGCGGCTTTGGGAGTGCGACGGGGGAAAAACGGATGACTCTTTCTCAAAAACCGCGAGCCTAGAGCGGAGGGTTTTGAGAAGGAGATTATCGCAGAATTTGCATTTAGAAGAGCCCTGAACGGCCTCGCGTGTGTGTGAAAACCCCAAGCATTTAAATGTTAAATGCCCCCTTACTGTGAGGGTCGTCATTCGCAATAAAGCTAGTGCATGGCGGCAGGCAGCGACAAAACTCCATGACACTTCACCGCAAGGAGAACAAAGTTCCACTATCCGCAGTCGCTGTAGTGCTGGTGATGAAAGTTGTACGAATTCCAAAGTATTTTGGGCCAGAAAAACCGAAGGGCTAGAATGGCCGCTTCGTGAAGGCAGAGAAATCTGAGGAGCGGATGGCGCGCGCACCAGTATAATATGACGACGTATGATGATATGATGACGCCCGCGCCATCAGCCAATGAATTGGCGTGATTCTATAAGGGCTTCAGACAATCGGCACACCCAGAGGGCGTTCCCATTGCGTCATAGCTACGCAGCGTTGAGTGAACCTATAAAAGAGAACAAGACATAAATACTGGACATACATACCTTCTACTGTGTTATAGACATACATAACAACTTTTTCAAGTATTTTCTTAAAATATCAATGGGATTGTTCACCAATAATGTAAGTTCTGTCATTATTTACTCACCCTCATGTTGTTTCAAACCTGTAGAACATAAGTTATTTTAAAAAAACTTTTATAACCAAACAGTTTTGGTGACCATTGACTTTTATTGTATAGACAAAAACCACTGAGACATTTCTCAAAATATATTCCTTTATGTTCCATAGAAGAAAGAAAGTCATACAGGTTTAAAACAACATTAGGGTGAGTAAATGATGAAAGAATTTTCATGCTGGAACTATTAAAGGGACGGTCCCTTATAGAATAAAATCCCCGTGCAACTCTTGTGAGTGCAGCTGATCACCTCTAGAGGGCAACATGAGATCATTCTCTGATATTAAATCTCTATTGTAGAGAGAGATGCAGGTGATGGCAGTTCAATGTATTTGTATAAATTATCAATCCTTGGACTTGAACTATTCTAAAAGAATCTGATAGATGATTTGTTTTCCCAGCAGAAATTAACAGAATCCAAAACTGATATGGAAAACATGATTTTGACTTCCAGCATTAGACAGAACAGGAAACAGAACCGTCAAAAGGGATCTGATTTGGTTCTGATTAAATTGTCTTTGAGAAATGAGATATGGGGGATTGTGTCTTTGTAGTGTGCATGTGCTCTCTATTGACCTTAGACAATGTAGACGCCATGTTTCATTTATTCAAAAATGAAAATAAGGGATAGACTGTTCTATGCATTGTACTATTTTGTGTTGATTGTTGGAGTACATTGATGGAGTCTGAAATCAATAATTCCACTTTCGTCAACATTCCCACACACAGGAGAAAGATACAAGCTGGAATAGACATTGTGTTGTACAGGAATGCTATCAGGCCACATGACCTCTGTGGGATTGGCCCTATGTTAAAATATCAGTATCAGGGTGTAGCAGAATTCTTTATACTTCCTGTGATGCTCGGCTCTTTTACTCATAGGTGAAGGAGGTGCTAATGTGCTCAATTATTGAGTTGGATGAGGACAAGAAAAATAGAATAGACAGAATATCATCATGGTTACATACTAGACAGGAGGACAGTGGGAAATATGTTTTTTTCATGCTTAAAGAGATAGTTCACTTAAAAAATCATATTGTGTCGTATATTTACATATTTACATTTACATTTCAAACCTGTAAGCTGTTATTTTTTTTAATGTGGAATAAAAAACAAATATTTTTTTAAGAATCATCTGTTGCCAACTTGCTACTCAAGAACCATTTCTTCTTATTATCAATGTTGAAAACAGTTGTGCTGCTTAAACGTGACACATTTTCAGGATTCTTTGATGAATAGAAATTTGAAATAGAAATTGTTTGTAACAATTCACCTTTAGTCACCTTTATTTATATAACGCATTATACAATACAGATTACTATATAGATATACAGATTCATTGTATATTAATTAATTGTAATTTTTAAATATTTTACTTTGCCACTATCCTTCAAACCACTAGGTTTTACCGATTTTCTGCAAGAAGTTTTTGGGAGGAAGTAAAAATCAATTATAATAAAATTTAGTATGATCACATATTCTTTTATATACAGTATTTTAATAAGTGCAGGTCAGAATAAGTATATTGTTTAACTTTTACATAAATATATACTGTGTGTTACTCTGAATGACATTTTGCCAAAAAGGGAGAGAATATTGTCATTGTTCCCATAAGTACCAATGTTAATAAATGCCCATCACACCAAGTACGATAACTATAACGATAATGATAAAGATATAGTTCTAAAAATCTTTTAAATATAAAAGAATAGCAGAGTCCACATCACAACAACGATAATGGCACACTGGCACAGAGAAACGATTTTGCTGGTGTTACTTTCAGAACGATTTTTCCAGCTGATGAATATATAAACATTGACAATCAGAATCCATTCCGCTTTAAAGAGCTTGAGCATTTAAAGTGGCAGACGACAAACCTGCAGCGTGCGCTTCGAATAAACAGAATGATATAATCTGCTGGTGTGGATGCTAATATAGTTATTGTTTTGGTTATCTTTATTGTTATTGTTCTTGGTGTGAATCAGCCTTAAGAGTGCCTACTGGGTCTGCATTTACTTTTTTGCTTTTTACAGTGCCTGACAACTCTCTCTAGGCATCTAAAGTAAATTAATAACACAAAACAAAACAAAAATGCATTAAAATAGTAATATTTACACCGATCAAAACAGCCCTGACCCGTCGAGGCATGGACTCCACTAGACCCCTGAAGGTGTGCTGTGGTATCTGGCACCAAAATGTTAGCAGCAGATCCTTTAAGTCCTGTAAGTTGCGAGGTGGGGCCTCCATGGATCAGACTTGTTTGTTCAGCACATCCCACAGATGCTCGATTGGATTGAGATCTCAGGAATTTGGAGGCCAAGTCAACACCTCAAACTCGTTGTTGTGCTCCTCAAACCATTCCTGAACCATTTTTGCTTTGTGGCAGGGCACATTATCCTGCTGAGAGAGGCCACAGCCACCATGTGGAATACCGTTTCCATGAAAGGGTGTACATGGTCTGCAACAATGCTTAGGTAGGTGGTACGTGTCAAAGTAACATACCCATGGATTGCAGGGCCCAAGGTTTTCCAGCAGAACATATGCCATAGCTGTGCACACTGCAGCCTACGTTCAAGTCTCAGCTCGAGGTTCAGGCTTATTTGTTCAGTAATGACGTCATCAGCGACTCGTCGACGTAAAAAATCATTCAACCCCTACGACTGTGAATTTTGTGAATATGTGAATTTTTCCATCACCCCTAGTTTTGATGTATATAAAATCACTTTAGTAAATTTAATTTGATGCGGATACCAAAATGGTGACGTCTTGTCTTTGACCCGGTTATTTGTGCTACTGTTTGTAATTTGCTTATTTGTTCTTATTTTATTACTGACTGTTTACTTTTTTTGTAAATTCAATTCAAAATTGGAAATCAGGCTTGTGCTGTGTGTAAGCTAGTGTGCAGCAAAATTGCCGCATTGTAAAAACATAAATGTACCAACCCCAAAGAGTAATTAAGGCGAGAATTCCCCCCATTTTCCAAAACCAAATTCAGGCCCTGAATTAAGGTCTGTAAAACCCTGCACAGAGAATCACAAAATAATACTACATAAAGTAGGCTTCAAATAGACCACATGAATGGTATTAGTGATCGATATCGTCCCCAAAAATCCTGATTGAAGCAACCTTACTGACTACTGTAACCTAAGAATTAAATAATATAATAAAAATATATATTTTTAAATAAAAAAATAAAATGGAGAGACTTAACAGAAGTGTAAATGCCATTCTACTTATGATGTAACAAGTACATCAGGAGTTTTCATCAGTGTTCCCGGTTCTGGTTGACCTAAGTTATGTAGCCTAATAATCCTTTAACGGATTTTAATTATAGAAATGGGATAGTGTGTTATGTGTATGCTATGAGAGATGGATCTTTAATCTAGATTTAAACTGACAGAGTGTGTCTACCCCCCGAACAATGCTAGGAAGACTGTTCCAGAGTTTGGGTGCTAAATAGGAAAAGGATCTACCGCCTGCAGTCGATTTTGATATCTAGGTATAATCAGCTGGCCAGAATTTTGAGACCACAATAAATGTGAAGGACTATGATGCAATAGGAGCTTGCTCAAGTACTGAGGAGCTAAACCATTTATAGCTCTGTAAGTAATCAGCAGGATTTTAAAATGTGTGCGATGTTTAATAGGGAGCCAATGCAGTGTTGACAGAACCGGGCTAATATAGTCATACGTCCTAGTTCCAGTGAGAATTCTAGCTGCTGCATTTTGGACCAGCTGCAGTTTGTTTATTAAGCATGCAGGGCAACCACCCAGTAAAGCATTACAGTAATCTAGCCTTGAGGTCATGAATGCATGAACTAACTTTTTTGCATCTCACATTGAGAGCATATGTCATAATTTAGATATATTTTTAAGATGGAAAAATGTGGTTTTACTAGGGTTTTACTCTCCAACTAAAGATTTCGTCGACTAGTAGTCATTCATTTAAGCGAATAGTCGGCTATTTGCATGTTTATGATATTAATTGAATTACTTAAATATATACTTAATATATAAATTAACATTCAAGCGCACGCATTACACATGAGCAGCACACCGGGAAGTAAAGATTATGATTTTCGGAAAAAAAACAGCAAAGAGACTTACTGAACATTTTAATAATGTATTGTTAAACTAGTGTTTTCTGAGTCAGTGTTGACTGCAGAGATTGACTCTCCATCTCCGCAGTATAGTGAATGCACCTATAGAGAAAAATGCATGTTTCATCCGGATACTTACATAATCAGATAATATTTGTTTTCGAATATGAATTGGTTTTAAAAGTAGACATTTCAGGTTTTCTAAAGACATGTACAATACAGCATGTTTGTGAGGCAAGTATATGCTTGTATGAGTATGAGTTTTTTGTTTTTTTTCTGACATGCTCCTTTTTTTTGTTATTGTGAGTGTACACAAATAAAAGTAGACCCTCGTTGATGATGTTTTACTCTTATATGTATGACAAAAAATTATGGAGTATTTTAATTTCTCTCTGCTGTTATCAGGAAAAAATGTGATCTCTGCATGAATGCTTGGATATGCGACAAAAAATTGTGCACATTTAGTTAACATTAGAGCGACCGCCTTGTAAAGTGACTAACGTTAGGCTACTACTTGCATGTTTCAAATGATAAGCCATATTTGAGTTCAGCAAATATTTGGATTTTCTGCCCAACCTACTGTAATTACCACATGGACCAGCCACTAACCTACTAATTAAAATTTGGTCGACTAAGCCTCTTCTTGTCGACTAAGCCTCTTCTTAGTCAACTATTAGGGGACAGCCCTAGGTTTTACAAATACTAGAAATGTGGCTTTCAAATGAAAGATTTAACAGAGTAACCATCACATTTTAGAGAGTATTCTAGATTATTGTGTGTGGTGGTTTTTGGTCCAATAATTAAAACTGTTTTTTTTTTCAGAATTTAGTAGTAGGAAATTACTAGTCATCCCATTTTTTATATGCACACAATCCGTTAGTTGTGTGAATTGGTATGTTTCATCAGGCAGCAAAGAAATATAGACCCGAAAACTAACGCCATGTTTCCTAATAAAATCTAATAATATTTTTTTCTAATAATAAAAGTCTTTACTGTCAGTCTTAGTCAATTGAATGTGTCCTTGCTGAATACAAATATCAATATTATTTTAAATTCATATTATATTACATATTTCTAAAATGTTATATTATATTATATTATTAGTATTTAAGTATTAAGTATTTAAGTATTAAATAAAAAATAGTTTTAGTGTTAGTGGTTGTGTATTTTTGTACTAAAATATTTGTGTTAATCTTATGGAATCTAAAAATAAATTATTTACTTTTCATATGAACAAATACAAGTAAATAAAATTGATGTCCAGTTTATGTTCATATTCAGTGAGTAGCATTTTATACTACAGAGGCCACATTGCTCACTTTGCATGGTAATATTATTATAATACATGTTGTTCATAAGTACACTTATATAAAATAATAACAAATCAAAATCTGACATGCACTAGACAGAAAATGTAGTGTGATGTTTTTTTCTTGCAACATTGATGAAACAACTCTTAGCATCAAAGCAGAGCATATATTACACTGACTGTATAGTTATGTAATAATTTCATCATGTGAGTCAAGATGTCCGATGTTGTAATATTGTCATGTTTTCACTCATAGTGCATTAGCTGGGCAACCTCCTTTTCAACTCCTGTTCTGTCTGTTGATGTGGTTTGTGGTCATGTTTTCATATACTAAAGCTTAATGATTAAGTAGCTGGCTGCTAACCAAGGAATCCCATGAATATTTGGAAAGATGGTCTTAATTACTACATAGCATGATATATCATCTGCCCTTCAGAAGCTGAATCTTAAATGAGGGATCCACCTAATATGGAAGAATTTGTTGTTGCTTATTTACATCATAGATATGGCAAAAAAATTATATAATGTAAGGTGCTGTAGACAAACCCCCACCTTGCTAATGCAAGAATGATAATAGCACATATATTCTGAAATATCAACCCGATGAAAAAAATTATGAGTTTTATGAGTTTTATGAGTTGGTGATTTAGTATGAGGAAAAAAAAAACCCATGATGAACAAACCAAACCAATAAAAAGTCCACCCTAAACCTAACCCTCAGTGGCGCAGATTGTACTAAAACATATAAATGAGATCATACAAATTCGTCACCCAATTTGCCAAAATGTAAAATAGTTACAACTTGCCATGATACATCGTTTTTTAGGCAGCTTTATGGAGACTTATCAGCTACTGCTACAGTATATGACAACTCACATCACCTTAGCCAGCCATAACAGGGCATCATTAATATTTAATGAAGCTATCCTTTGCTGTTAGGTCTCAAAAGTGAAATGAAGTGAGAGGCACAGGGACTCTTGTCTATAAATAACATCTACGCTAGTGTTAGTGGACAACCTGCCCATTATGCCTAAGGTCACATGTCCCTCTGTGTCGTTGTTTTTTAATTAACACTCCCATTTCCAATACATACCACTTAACAGCTCTGTGATTCTGTATCAGTTACCATATAGAGACTGAGTGCTTATGTGGGCAGTTAGGTTGGATGTAATAGCGCTTATGTCATTGTCAGATGTATTAAGTGTATGACTCAGTTGAGGATTTAGCGTATGTGTGAATAGTGCATTGTCACGCTGTGTCTTACAGGAGTTGAGACTCACAGTCTGGCTCAGCTGAAGTTGATGGTTAATTAGACAGAGCTGCTATGTTAATTTCTCCCTAGATAGGCCATGTGTTTCCATTCTGCAAAATAAATCCTGCAAAAAGAAATAAATAAATAGATTTAAACTGTTCAAAAGTTTAGGGTATTTTTCTTTTTTCCTACTTTTATTCAACAAGGATGGATTAAAATGATCAAAAGTGACAGTAAAGAAATGTATAATGTTACAGTTGTAACGTTAGATTTCTATCCTTCAGACAATCCTGAAAAAAAATATCATGGTTTCTAGAAAAATACGGTGATAATAAGGAGAAATGTTACCAGATCAGAATGTTAGAATGATTTCTAAAGGATCATGTGACACGGAAGACTGGAATAATGATGCTAAACATTTAGCTTTGCCATCGCAGGAATAAATTACTTTTTAAAAATATAATTAAATAGGCTATGTTCTGTTTTTGGGATTGACAATATGGAAGCATATGGGTAGCAATATTCAATTTAAAATGTAATATGCAAAATGGCAATGCAATATGTAAAATGGCAATGTATTTTTGTATTTAAATGTATACGTAATAAACGTTTGGAGCAAAATGCTAATTCAAATTCAATAATATAATTAAAATTTCCTACACTAGTTGCATTTTCAAACCTAATTTTTGTGCGCAAAAAAACAAACAAAAATAATGACTTTATTCAACAATTTATTCACGTCTGTGTCAGTCTCCTACGCTGTTGACTTAGTAAATACAGTATAGTGCGTCCGAGTTACACCAGAACGCCGGCTTACCATTGGCCGATGCTGTTCACATGAGCACCACGACGTATGCGTGTGATGCTGACGCAGGAGCTGATCAACGTAAACTGCGTAGGAAATTGAAGACGTGAAGAAATAGTTGAATAAAGTCGTTATTTTTGTTTTTCGACATGAGGGCGAGTAATTAATGAAAGAATTTTCATTTTGTAAATGCAATTAAGAAAAATAACATTTAAATGATAATTTTGCTACAATTCTTTCCTTAAATATGTTAAACATATAAAACGTTAAAATATGTGTTTAAATTATACACTCACCTAAAGGATTATTAGGAACACCATACTAATACTGTGTTTGACCTCCTTTCGCCTTCAGAACTGCCTTAATTCTACGTGGCATTGATTCAACAAGGTGCTGAAAGCATTCTTTAGAAATGTTGGCCCATATTGATAGGATAGCATCTTGCAGTTGATGGAGATTTGTGGGATGCACATCCAGGGCACGAAGCTCCCGTTCCACCACATCCCAAAGATGCTCTATTGGGTTGAGATCTGGTGACTGTGGGGGCCATTTTAGTACAGTGAACTCATTGTCATGTTCAAGAAACCAATTTGAAATGATTCGAGCTTTGTGACATGGTGCATTATCCTGCTGGAAGTAGCCATCAGAGGATGGGTACATGGTGGTCATAAAGGGATGGACATGGTCAGAAACAATGCTCAGGTAGGCCGTGGCATTTAAACGATGCCCAATTGGCACTAAGGGGCCTAAAGTGTGCCAAGAAAACATCCCCCACACCATTACACCACCACCACCAGCCTGCACAGTGGTAACAAGGCATGATGGATCCATGTTCTCATTCTGTTTACGCCAAATTCTGACTCTACCATCTGAATGTCTCAACAGAAATCGAGACTCATCAGACCAGGCAACATTTTTCCAGTCTTCAACTGTCCAATTTTGGTGAGCTCATGCAAATTGTAGCCTCTTTTTCCTATTTGTAGTGGAGATGAGTGGTACCCGGTGGGGTCTTCTGCTGTTGTAGCCCATCCGCCTCAAGTTTGTGCGTGTTGTGGCTTCACAAATGCTTTGCTGCATACCTCGGTTGTAACGAGTGTTTATTTCAGTCAAAGTTGCTCTTCTATCAGCTTGAATCAGTCGGCCCATTCTCCTCTGACCTCTAGCATCAACAAGGCATTTTCGCCCACAGGACTGCCGCATACTGGATGTTTTTCCCTTTTCACACCATTCTTTGTAAACTCTAGAAATGGTTGTGCGTGAAAATCCCAGTAACTGAGCAGATTGTGAAATACTCAGACCGGCCCGTCTGGCACCAACAACCATGCCACGCTCAAAATCGCTTAAATCACCTTTCTTTCCCATTCTGACATTCAGTTTGGAGTTCAGGAGATTATCTTGACCAGGACCACACCCCTAAATGCATTGAAGCAACTGCCATGTGATTGGTTGATTAGATAATTGCATTAATGAGAAATTGAACAGGTGTTCCTAATAATCCTTTAGGTGAGTGTATGTTAAAACTAGTGTAGAAACATTTGGTATGCAAAATGTTAATTTAAATATGGAAATACATTGCCATTTTACATATTACATTTCAAATTGAATATTGCGACCCGTATGCTTCCATATGACAGCAGCATTTACCTACAGGCGTGAGTCTCGAAATGTCCCGTTCACACAGCAACTTACAGTGGTGTCTCGAATACTGTCTGTATGAACGTGCAGGAGAATGTGCCTGTATTCTTACCAGTAACCAAGGCAACAGTGACCAAAGTAATATCAAGTATCGTCGTCCATAAATTTGAAAAGTCTTAGCACTTTTGATACGACAAGAATCCAATCGAGCCGTGAATTCGTCCATCAAATCTTTATTAACCGTCAACAGTCACGCATAGAACACAAAACTGACGGGAGCATCTCCGGTGGAGAACAGTGACTGGATCTAAAACCTTCAGATGAAACTCAGCTCATATTTCCGAAGTTACCAAAAGTGAAACCACACACGGTAGACATGCTTTTGTGCAGCTGTGGCACTATCCATAGCAGAGTGACTCGCTCGCACTGTATTCGTGACAAACAATTAGTTGTCCAGTCCGGTTCTGTTCACACAGCGCAGGTTTTCTGAGAATGCGGTTATGAGTGCATACCGGTGTGAGTTTGGTTATGGAATGCGGTTGTTACACCCATAAATAACTGAATTGTGTATGAACGTAACCATATTAAGGACTCAAATACAGGACTGAGAACCGTATTCTATTGCTGTATGAACATGGCCATAGAAGCACTTTGACGATTGTTGTGTGACAGGGTTAAGAGACACCCTCAACTGTAATTTAAACGAGTACAAAGACATTTTTAATGGTCATATCTTCTGTAGAAAAATAGTGCGGACACTGGATAAAGATTAAACTTGCTATTATGCTATCAAATGCAGTATACTTTAAAAGGCTATGCATTCAGCAGTATGCATACGTTAAGTGTTTGCTCCAAAACTGAAGTATACTTTGGGGTTTATACACACAGGAATACCAGAATGGGACATGACATTAGTATCTGCAATGTCAGCTGTAGTTTACAGAGGCTTTGTTCTGCCTCTGTTTGTGACTGTGGGTAAGCTACAGGAGTGCAGATTAGAACTTGGTTTATTTACCAAGGGTGGAGCAACTTTATATAACCTCAGTAAAATTCAGGAATAAGACCAATAAGAAATAATATTATAATAATTCACACTCACTTTAATAACTATAATAATTCACACCCCCTAAAAAGAACCAAACAAAAGACTCTGAGACTTCAGTACTTGAGTAAATGAAAGGAGAGTCTCACTAATAAATGAGAAAATAAAAACACAGGAATAGGTCATTACACGGTTCTCTGGAAAACTTGATTCTTATTGTAAAATTTGCAGAATTTTGTGGTCAGATTGTTTTGTGTAATGCTAAACTGTATAACTGACTGAATTTCTATTTAGCTTTGCTGATTTCATTTTTCTAATATCCCACAATATTCTCTTGCTGCTCTCATAATAAAATAACTCAAATCAATATTTCATGCCTGCTTATTTATTGATTTGGTAAGTAGCTGTATAAGAAGCAAGATAATCTGGGTTTATTTTACCATATGTGACCCTGGACCACAAAACCAGTCATAAGTCCCACGGGTATATTTGTGGCAATAGCCAACAATACATTATGGGTCAAAATTATAGATTTTTCTTTTATGCCAAAAATCATTACAATATTAAGTAAACCTTGATTCCATGAAGATATTTTGTACATTTCCTACCGTAAATATATAAAAATAAAATATATAAAAAATGTATTATTAGTAGTAATATGCATTGCTAAGGACTTCATTTGGACAGCGATTTTCTCAATATTTAGAGTTTTTTGCACCCTCAGATTCCAGATGTTCAAATAGTTGTATCTTGGCCAAATATTGTCCTATCCTAACAAAGCATACATCAAAGCTTATTTAGCAGATGATGTATTGGCCCTTATTACTGGTTTTGTGGTCCAGGGTCACATATTAAACCACATTAAAAAAAATGAAATAAACTACTAGTTTAGTACTAAATTTTAAAACAAATAATATTTAATGTTTAAAATAAATATTTACTATTCTGAACAGTTTCTAGGTCAGTATAATTAGTGAAATTGATCATGTGATCCAAAGAGCATATTTAGCTTCAATCATCTCAAATCATGCTGGACAACATGATTATCAGGTTTGGCATGAAAAGATAGATGTGTTGCGGTTATGAGTCCTGAAAATGTATGGGCGTGAGTTTGGTTATAGAATGCGGTTGTTACACCCGTAAATAACTGAACTGTGTATGAACGTAACTGTATTAAGGACTCAAATACAGGACTGAGAACCGTATTCTATTGCTGTATGAACATGGCCATAGAAGCACTTTGACGATTGTTGTGTGACAGGGTTAAAAGACACCTCCACTGTAATTTAAATACAAAGACATTTTTAATGGTCATATCTTCTGTAGAAAAATAGTGCGGACACTGGATAAAGAAGAAACTTTCTAGTGTACGTTCCAAGCGCCTGTGTTTGCACATGCTATCTAATGCAGTATACTTTAAAGTCCCCCTGTAGTCACTAATTTTATCCCTTATCCCTTTTTATCACCAAAATGACATATTTAAATGTTTTTTTCTTGTGAAGAAAATTTCTTCATGCCTTAAAATAGTTTGAATGTAACTCTTGAATGTACTTCCTTGCTTCATTTAGTATATGTGGAACCATGAATATGCAAATTATCCCCACCTCCACTCCACTCCACTCCACTAAATATTCAACTATATTACTGATCTGCCCGCAGTGACACTATATGATAATTGAACTGAGCTGGATGACATCACTGTTTTCTCCAGAACAAATTCTGTTGCATTATTTTCCTGTTTAACACTGAAGATGCTTTTAAACAATCAGCATTGTAAAAAGCGCTATATAAATAAAGGTGACTTGACTTGACCCACACCAGCTCAGAGCTCCACTCAGTCAACTTTACTGTAGTAAACGCTGCACAATGGTATCGCTCTTTACAATGTCGGACACATAATGGTAATTAATATGATTAGCCTTTTGCTTGACTTGACGTTATCAAACAGCTAATACTCTGTTGCTGATGTTACACAAACCATGTTATGTCTTGAACAATTTAGAACACCAGTGGAGAAAGACAGTTCATCATAACATAGTAATATACACTCACCTAAAGGATTATTAGGAACACCTGTTCAATTTCTCATTAATGCAATTATCTAATCAACCAATCACATGGCAGTTGCTTCAATGCATTTAGGGGTGTGGTCCTGGTCAAGACAATCTCCTGAACTCCAAACTGAATGTCAGAATGGGAAAGAAAGGTGATTTAAGCAATTTTGAGCGTGGCATGGTTGTTGGTGCCAGACGGGCCGGTCTGAGTATTTCACAATCTGCTCAGTTACTGGGATTTTCACGCACAACCATTTCTAGAGTTTACAAAGAATGGTGTGAAAAGGGAAAAACATCCAGTATGCGGCAGTCCTGTGGGCGAAAATGCCTTGTTGATGCTAGAGGTCAGAGGAGAATGGGCCGACTGATTCAAGCTGATAGAAGAGCAACTTTGACTGAAATAACCACTCGTTACAACCGAGGTATGCAGCAAAGCATTTGTGAAGCCACAACACGCACAACCTTGAGGCGGATGGGCTACAACAGCAGAAGACCCCAACGGGTACCACTCATCTCCACTACAAATAGGAAAAAGAGGCTACAATTTGCATGAGCTCACCAAAATTGGACAGTTGAAGACTGGAAAAATGTTGCCTGGTCTGATGAGTCTCGATTTCTGTTGAGACATTCAGATGGTAGAGTCAGAATTTGGCGTAAACAGAATGAGAACATGGATCCATCATGCCTTGTTACCACTGTGCAGGCTGGTGGTGGTGGTGTAATGGTGTGGGGGATGTTTTCTTGGCACACTTTATTGGGCATCGTTTAAATGCCACGGCCTACCTGAGCATTGTTTCTGACCATGTCCATCCCTTTATGACCACCATGTACCCATCCTCTGATGGCTACTTCCAGCAGGATAATGCACCATGTCACAAAGCTCGTTTCTTGAACATGACAATGAGTTCACTGTACTAAAATGGCCCCCACAGTCACCAGATCTCAACCCAATAGAGCATCTTTGGGATGTGGTGGAACGGGAGCTTCGTGCCCTGGATGTGCATCCCACAAATCTCCATCAACTGCAAGATGCTATCCTATCAATATGGGCCAACATTTCTAAAGAATGCTTTCAGCACCTTGTTGAATCAATGCCACGTAGAATTAAGGCAGTTCTGAAGGCGAAAGGGTGTCAAACACAGTATTAGTATGGTGTTCCTAATAATCCTTTAGGTGAGTGTACATCATATACATAATTCACCCGCTATATTGCTAAATTTACACGATTTTACATATCAGCAGAAAAATATACCAGGATAACCTGGCTTCTCTTGAGACTTCCCTGACCCTTGCTTCACAATTAATGATATGCTAAAGCCCGCCCGCATGTTGATGTGATTGGTTACAAGGTACTTTGTAACGTAAGAAACGCCGCGATTTCAAACCGCGTTTTTGAGACTGTCTTTGGTAAACTGCAGTTTTAAGGGGGAAAAAAACAGCAATGGTGTTGACTGATGAATTTGCACATGGTTTGTCCTAAAGCATATAAAAAACACCACATAGACATATAAACAACATTAAAAACTTCATTTTCACCACAGGGGGTTTGTGTAAAGTCAAAAAAAGTGTTCTGAGTTTGTCACACCACAGAATGTGTTATTAACCACCCAGCCAAATTTGAATGATAAAAAACGGCAAGTAAATAAAATAGCTTAACAAAATCTTGAAAAAATAAGCAGTATTCTCTGCTCTCAAACGTTGGGGGCGTGTCCGCTGTCTGAAACCACGCACACTCGTGGGAAAGCTGACAACACTCATTGGTGGGCACGTACTGCCCACGATGGCACCAGTTGTCAGCGGGACGGGAGGATGATGTAGTCGGTTCAGCCCAATTCTGCAACGGTTTATCAGTTAATCCCAGTTGTCTCCGATGAAAGTTTGTGAAACTATCCGGTGTAAAATGTTCACTGCAGAGGCAGGTGTTGGTGGTGATCAGCTCTCCATCAAGGTGGCTCTTCACAGAATTAATGTGATTTTGTTGTTTTTTCGGAAATTTAAATAAGGACACCGAGCTGTTTTGTAAGTTATTGCAACCAGGTAATGTGCATTTACGTGACGAAGGCATAACTAGCTAGCAAACTGTAGGCTGTAGTAACTAACGTTACTGACAGCAACTTGCGATTGAGCGGGCGAACTGATGCAAATGTGCACTAGTTGCTATAGTGTTAGGGCAGGGGCCATGCTCAGTGGCTCCAGTGTGTCATCGAGCCACCGTTATAGCACCGCCCAAAAAAACATGAACACAGAAACTTTTATACACACAGGAATATCAGAATGGGACATGACATTAGTATCTGCAATGTACTGTTTACAAATTCCTAGACTAGTAGTCCTAATGATGATTTATCAGGTTTGAGACAAACTTGTGGAGTACATGCAGCTCAACTGCTGCTGAGCAAAAGAGAGACAAACCAAAAACTAAAACATTCTGAAATTTATGTAGATTTTTTTAAATTTAACTTTTAATATAATTTGTAATGAAATAAATGTTATAAATTAGATAGTTGTAAATTAGAGACTTTTCATGGTATCAGACTTTTGTATGAGATATATGTAAATTATGTAAAATATAATAATGAAATTTGTTAAGAGATAGAAGTGAAAAAAGATTTAGTTTAATAAAAGATGAAATAAATCAGGGAGCAACAGAGATGTGAATTATATCTGTATTGTCAAGCCAGGGACAGATAGGCAAAGATGGCATGTTTTTTTCCTAGCAAGAATATTTAACGCACATGCGTTCTACACGAATAGAGAATGAGGGGGAAGGAAGGAGCTAAAGAAAATAACACATCTATCTTTTCATGCCTCCTACTGAGAACAGAAAAAAATTGATCAGTCTAACTCAGGGGCTCGAATTTACCTTTCTGTGATAATGCAGCAATCCATGAGAGAAACATGTAGTGGCTTTGTACATGTGTGTCCCAGTGTAATCGCCCCCTTTCTGCCTGGTGTCCTCTGCTACAGAACAGATGAATGATGTCAGAAAAGTTAATGTGGAAGGAGACAAATAGAACCTCCTCTTCTTTCAATCTGTTCCTCTCCAACATACATACTCTTCATTTCTGTAGATAGAGGTAAAGTGAAGGGAAGGCAGAGCGAGATAAAAGAGGGAGTTGCTTGCTCTAATTTTCATGCTTCAGTTGGAGGAGGAGCAGATATACAGAGGGAGGCCACACCCCCAAAACAGTGACTTGACTAATAACATACTGAATACACTCCTGCTGCAGCTGCTGCCTGACGCTGAGAGAGAGAGAGAGAGAAAGAGAGAGAACAAGTAAATGAGAAGAAGATTGAGAGAGTTGCACTGGGACAGACTGACAGTTAGCAGGAATGTTGTCTGGCTGCTGATTCACAGCCAGCAGGGCGAGAGGAAAGGACAAACACCTCTGTCTCATTGTCTTTGTCTCGTACGCACCAGTGCCAGTGAAGTGAGTGTGCACTGTCAGGTGTGTCAGAGCTCTGCTCGGATGGATTAGTGTCTTCTGTGGAGCAGCGTGTAGCAGCCATGGGGAACCAGGAAACCCGGGTGGAGGAGCCGGACACAGGTCTGACTAACATATCACTGTTCTAAAAGAACTGTTGTATTATCATTCATTCTGGATGGGGTTTATTAGAGCGTTCAACTCTATTTGTGTTTAGCTCTCTAATACACTTACTCTCTGTCTCTGTCTTCTTTCTGTCATTGGCTCTTTTGTGGCCAGTATCAGCCTGCAGCTGTAGGGGTAAATGTAAATTGCATGACAAATGGAGCTTTTATCCACACTTGTCCGGAATAGTGTTGTTACGATACTGGAATATGATACCTTGAAAAATATCCATATTCAATACCATTGTCGATACTGCGGGGAAAACTGCCATATGTACTTCCATATAGATATTTTTATTATCTCTCTTTTGTGATAATTTAGGTAATTTTGTTGCAATGGCTTACACATAGCACAGGGAGGCTTTATTTGAAACTTGGAATTTACAAAAAAAGACAAGTAAACAGTCAGTAATAAAATAAGAACAAATAATGCAAACAATAACACAAATAAATGCAACAGAATAAAAAGACAAATGAAATGAACACAGCTTTAAGTTTTTCAGGTGGGTCTAAGAGTAGTATTCGGATAAGAAATACTATAGAAATTAAATAAAGAAATCAAATGTAAAATAACTGCATATGCTACAGATTACTGCTTACAATTACAGTTACAAAAATTATTCGGTCAAGATCAAAGCGTGACTTTGTCTTTATTCTCTGAATAACATGACAGACAGCAGCAGGTATATTAGGCTGCTGTCACTTTAAGAGCTTATGCACATATTTACATTCCAAAAATGACTGTTTGCCTGCATACTTGACAAGATGGGCATTTTGACATAATTTTGTGTGTATTTGGCCGTTTAAGTGCGAGATGTTTGAGAGGCGGCTTTATGTGCGTGCCACTTATGTAGACCGAGAACGTGAACACATTATCTCTCTATGTGTGTGTGGATTTTCTATTGGATTTCCATTTCAAAGTTTGCTTCATTTTAACAATCCTTGATGGAAAGCAACAGTCTGCTTTATCTCACTGTCCTCCTGCACATCCTCTTGGGTCACTCTTTCTCCATATCACTTCATATATTGCGCTGTCTCTGTTCTTGACTTATTTACTGTGGCTCATGAAAATTCATTGAAACATTCAGTTCAATAGCAATGTTATTGAAATCTTCTACTGTTCTGGTGATTGAATCGTGGGCTTGATACATGAGTTTTCTGAAAATTGAGTACTCTGTGGTTGGTCTTTTTTGTAAGACCACTAGTATAGCTTTCTTTGTAAGACTTGCTAGAATTTGAAGTCTTGATGTGTGTGTGGCTGGTAAATGAGGATGTGTGTTGTCTGGCAGAGAGATTGTGGCTGACTGCCACATTTACCACTGCAGGAGCCTAAAATGGAAAACGCTGCCAAACTCTGTGTGTTTGAGATGAAACAGTAGGTTCTTATACTGAACACACGCAAACATTTCTAAGCTGAGGTTAGGCTTTATCTACATCTACAGCTTGACACCCTTTGACAAAAGTAAAGATTGTTTTAAAAAGTATCAGTTGCAATGCTGTGAATGTTCACAAAAAGAGTTTTGATGCTGATAACATTTCCTTTCACTATCCAGATGCTAATAATCTCTGATTTATCAAATATATTTTTTAGTAAAGCAGGCATTGACATAAAATAAAAACATGTAATAACTTAATACACAAGTTAAGCAAATACAGTATGTTGGAACATATCTGACTAAATATATACAAGCCCTCATATTTTGGCTGAACTACATCTGTATGAAATCATTAATTCAGAGCTCAGTATTTTGAACACTTGCCTAGTTAAATAAAATTATGTTTGTGGTTGCTAGAGTAATATGACCTTTGCTAAACTTTTTAATGTACTTACTGTATATACATTTTGATCACAGTATTGTATAGATTTCATTCTGTTCTGTTGTCTGGGACTATAAATGTCAAGAAAATCCATCCAGAACTATACTGTAATTATACTTTATATATAGTCACACGGCTGTGATTCGGCCGTAGGCACGAGGCCGCAGGTAATCACAGCTCGCTGATATACAGCCATATTGCACGGCTACGAGTGTGATATTGCGTTTATACAACAGTTCGACGGCACAAGGGAGTAAATAAACAAGAAACTACAACAGAGTGTCTTTAAAACACTCTTTTGTGCAGAACTACTAATCTCCATTTGACAGTTTAAAGGATACATAACACAGTTTCTGCCAATCTCATGTTAATCTTGAGTATCTATAGAGTAGTACTGCATACTTCATATCTACGAAGGGTCTTTAGTTTTATCATATTTATAAAAGACAGATACGTTGTACCGAGTGGGCGGAGCTAAAGAGTCACAAGCACACAACATTATGTCTCAACAAAATAACTGTTTTGAAGAATCATGTGACACTGAAGACTGAAAATTCAGCTTTGCCATCACAGAAATAAATTACATTAAAAAAAAAATAGAAAGTAGTTATTATTTTAATAATAATAATATTTCACATTAATACTGCTAATACATTGTCTTAGTAAGCATAAGAGACTTTTAAAAAACATTTTCTAACCGACCTCAAACTTTTGAAGTAGTGAATATCACTAGTTGCTAATGTAAAATAAATGAATATGAAATCTCCTTTAAACCATATATATTTTGGTATATTTGTCTTGAATTTTGCTTACAGTGTTAATTAATATTACAGGTTTACTACAGTAACATGGTTAACGTTTTAGTTTCTGTTTATATCTATATCTATATGTATAAAATGGTGGGGGAAAGAAACATGAGCCGTTTGGAAGCCTTTATCAAGCTTGTAGATGGACAGGGTTCTGGCCGAGGGGTCTGTGGCCTTGATCCAGCGAGGCACACACACACAGTACATCATGGCATTATCCCTGGATAACTTTCGATTTACTATACGTTCGTATTGTTTACATCAGTGGTCTTCAAACCCTGGGTCGTGACCCTCGGGTGGGTCGCAAGACTTAAAAAATGGGTCGCCAGGATGATTTAAGGAAAATGGAGTAGGCCTACATTACAAATAAAAAAATAACAAAATTTGTTTTCATAAAATCAGTCTATAGGCCTATATAAAAGGAATAAATACGCGAAATATATTTGACTTAATTAACAGATTAACAAAAAGAAAGAAAAAACTCTGCGTTTGTGCTGCTGAGTTTGGTTCATTTTTGTGAGGCGCGACGCTCCTCAAACAAGTTCACGGAAAGGAAACCAGACAACAGAAAGCACATCTTGTTTTCTTTATTTTACAATAGCACAATGTAAGTAAACACTTTGCAATTTTGAACGATGTCCCACTCTTATTATCTGTATGACCAAAATGACGGAGTAGGCCTATTTTATGTTTCCTCTGTTCGATTGCGCCAGCGCCTCGCCACACACACACATATTCCAGCATTGCAAACTTGACATCGCAGCCTATTAATTATCAAAATAAAATAGTCAACCTAACAGCTCAGTTTAAATAATTAGTAGTAGCCTACAATTTGTGCCATTCAGCGTGAGCACCGCAGTTGTGGTGTTTCCAAGCACATTTTTGCGCATCAATATTGGGACGCGAGTGAAGTACAAAGCCTATAATAAATAATGGTTTAGCATCCAAATACATCACGAATATGGAAACATTTGGTTTCGAATGAGAGATTTAGGCTACGTGAGCCTAACGCTGGTTACTTTCAGTTTCTCATTAAATGATTTCGTTTTGGCTTTATAGTTATAGCCTACTTATATTTTTTAATACCGTTAAATTTAAAGGATTTGTTGTGGAGTGAGGGGAACTAAAATAACCTATAGCTATGTTTGTAGTGTTTATAATGTTTGTAGTAGCCTACATTATAACATTTTGCTTTATTTACTGGTATTATTTCTGAATGCAATCAAATGCGACTTATACGTGACTTACCTGTTTTTTTGTGTATGTGTATGTAGTTTATTTTGAAGCATGCAGCAAATGATTAATTGGTTAAAATTCTTGTTGGTTAACCAGTTAATTAGCGTCCCATATATAGGCCTAGCTATCAAATTAGTGCAGAATCAACTTTCAAGGATCAAAAGCGGTTGTGTGGAAAAGTGCTGAGCTGAATTTTTGTGCCATTTAGTGGTTTAATGGAGAATACAGTAAAATGGCCCATTGTATATAAATATTCTTAGGCTCGGCTTGACTTGTTACTTGTTTGATTGTAAATGGTTGTAGGACTATATATGGGTCGCGGCAACAAAAAAAAAAAAAAAGATGGTCGCTCTTAAAATTTTTTGAAAACCACTGGTTTACATTATATGCACTTACCAACAAAACACAGGCATTTCATGCAGTTTCACTCATCGCCTGCGGCTTCGACTCATGACCGGGAACAAACAATCACTTGCAGAACTCCATTGCTGCTTCAGAAAAACAAACTCCATCCACTGTTTCCTTAATGCTGGGTTATTTGGGAAGCTGAACAAGGTTATCTTTCCCTCACAACCAAAAACACACTTCTTTAGTGACATTGTTGATTTTGTGGTCTAAAAACAACATGACAGCGCTGCCGACAGCTACGGTAACCAAACGAAGCTCGTTGATGGGCGTGCTCTTGCTCTCGCTCTGGTTGATGTGTGTGCGCGCTCAGAAGTGCCCATACAAGGAATTCCGCCCTTTATGATATCATACAGGGCCATACTTGAAAAAAACTTTCCGAAACTTTCAGAAATACTCCGTCATACATCCAACTCATTTTTATTTTTACATTTTGGCCATGTTTAGCATGGGAATCCAACTCTTTAACAGTTTAAATAAGTCAAAATGCATGAAATAGCATTAGACCCCCCTTTAACAGTTGTGACCAAGCCTCCGTTACTAATTCTAAAATGTCACTTTAGAACTAGTAACAAAGGAACGTTGAGTCGCTTCACTGAAGCTTATTGTATCATGTAGAGTATAATGGTATGATGAGAGAGAGATCGACTAAACGAGTGTATTACCTGCATCTGATATAGTATTCATTCTTCAGGTCGATGTCCATAATATCCATTATTAAAAAGGAGTTTGTCAAACTTTCTTAATACCAAATACGGCATATTATTTATATAAAATAATATTTATTGAACGCTAATATTTAAATTGACAACAAAAGCCATTATAATAGACAACAGGAAATAAACACATGCAAACAATGCAGTCAAACGTACAAAAGCAGCGTTCCTACTAGAGCGCTGCTTTTGTACGTTTGACTGCATTGTTTGCATGTGTTTATTTCCTGTTGTCTTTTATAATGGCTTTTGTTGCCAATTTAACGTTAGATAAACAGCCTAACATTAAATATAAAGTTATCACACTTAATTTCTCCTTTAACCCAAATCGGTTCGCTCTGGAACAAGTGATGGATTAATAAGACCAAAGATTGCCTGTTTGATATACCCCAAATAAATTATCTCATGTTTAACCCCTACGGGTCTGCACAGTTTTGGGGCCCTTTAGAAGTTTTGACATGCTCTGACATGGCTTTTTTCAGTTGCTTATAAACATATTAATGGTCCTGTGGATTGCGAAAGCTGATTCCAAATCATCATTCCTCGTCCTCCTCGATCTATCTGCTGCCTTTGACACTGTGAATCATCAGATTCTTCTTTCCATTTCTGGGCATCACGGATTCCACTCCGGTTTGAATTGATTGGTTGGTTTGAATTGTATCTCACAGGTAGGTCTTTCAAGGTTGCCTGGAGAGGGCAGGTATCCAAAGCACATCAAATAACCACGGGGGTTCCTCAGGGCTCAGTGCTTGGACCTCTACTCTTCTCCATTTACACTACATCACTGGGACCCATCATACAGGCACATGGCTTCTCATACCATTGCTATGCTGATGACACACAGCTCTACCTTTCATTTCAACCAGATGATCCCACAGTAGCTGCACAAATCTTAAGCTGTCTGGCAGACATCTCGGCATGGATGAAAGAACATCACCTGCAGCTCAACCTGGCAAAGACTGAGCTTCTCGCCTTCCCTGCCAATCCAACTCTACAACACGATTTCACCATCCAGCTAGGTTCATCTTTGATTACCCCTTCAAGGTCTGTCAGAAATCTTGGAATAACCTTTATTGACCAGCTGTCCTTCAAAGACCACATTTCAAAGACAAAGATCAGACCATTCCTAACAGAGCATGCAACACAGCTTCTCGTTCAGACCCTGGTCATTTCTAGGCTTGACAGCAATTCTGGCTGGACTTCCATCATGTGCAATCAAAATGCTTCAAATGATTCAGAACGCAGCGGTCTTCAACAAGCCCAAAAGGGCTCATGTCACACCTCTCTTCATCTTTCTGCACTGTCTACCACTTGCTGCTCGCATCAAGTTCAAGGCGTTGACGCTTGCTTACAGATCCACCACAAGCTCAGCACCCGCATACTTCAACTCGCTCCTACGAGTCTACATCCCCACCAGAAGCCTTCGCTTGGCAAAGGAGCGCCGGCTCTTGGTACCACCACAGAGAGGCACGAAATCACTCTCCAGAACATTTTCGTTCACTGCTCCTTGCTTGTGGAACGATATCCCCACCTCCATCTGGAATGCAGAATCGCTGACAACATTCAAAAGTCAGCTGAAAACTCATCTCTTCCATGAGCACTTAACCTTAACCTACTCTAAGCAGTGTCCAAGACTTAGTATTTCAGGCACTTTTGTGATTTTTCGCCTCTTCATGACGGATCGGATCATTTCCTGTATTCCTCAGTTGTAAGTCGCTTTGGATAAAAACGTCTGCTAAATTAATAAATGTAAATGTAATGGCAAAAGTGTCATTACACTGTATTCAACACAAACTGGGTTACCATAATATGTGAGCAACATGTATGTACATGCTTGTTTTTTTAAGAGAATAACATTTATGCATGGTTTTTGAAAAAACAAAAAATGTAAGACACTGAAATAAGGCCACAAAACACGCAATAGATATGTGTCCACAAGACTTTTGACTAATAGATGTTGTTGCCTAGAGTTTTTGCTTCAAACTGATGTGAGAATTATTGTGCCTGCTCATTCACATAAAACAATATATTGATTTAAATTTTGTAAGACACTTTTTCTTTACAAAGCCCATATGCGAAGAGACGTGAATGATACTGAATAATGCTGAAAAAAGAACCACATAATGAGCCGCATAATGAATGAGCCGTTGAGTCAGGTATGTGACTGAGAACTACAAGAATAGGACAAAATAAATATATTTTTTGTAGTTTATTTAGAATATAGTTAACAATATAAAGTGAGAGCCAAAGGCACATTACAAAGGCCTATTATATTTAAAATTATCAAAAGATTTGACATTACTATTTTTAATGTTTTTGAAAGAAGTCTCATGCCAGAGAAGTCTTTCATCTGGAGTCCGAGTCAAGTCTGGAGTCTTTTTTCACAAGTCCGAGTCAAGTCTCAAGTCATTTTATGTCTTACAAAAAAAAATCATATTCAAAAATCCTATATTTTTTTAGAATTTTGACAAAAATATATGACCTTTCTATCATCTGTTTTGTTTGTAATAAAGGTCCTAAGATTTAAGGGATACATCCAGCCTGTTACATTATAATCCATTATAATGTAAAATAAAAAACAATTGTCCTGGCAACAAGACGAGTAGTCATTTTCAATACAGTCGCTGAGTGGACACAAGATGGCGCCAGTCACATTTGTTATACAGCGTTGTTATTGACGACCGACATTATCAGAAAATATCAAACCTCCGAACGTTTCTAGTTTATTCTAGTCAATAGAAAACTGTACGCATGCTGATTGCGATATGTTAAAATGTGCGCTTTAAGAAATAAATGGATTAACATCTTTCTATCACTCTCTCGTAGACACACGTTGAGAGAGAGAAAATCTGTGAAAAGATTGATAAAAGTAAAACGTAGTGCTAGGTTTAAAGGTTAGATTTTATTCATGTTTTAATAGGCAGGCAATTCAGAAGAGGGAAAGAATCCACACATTCTTTGCATCTAGCAGATCTGACACGGTAATACATCCAAATGTGAGAACATATGGCACAATGGATCCTGTCATGTTTCATGGGACTCTTATGACGCGCGCAATACACGGACACCCGTTATCAAATTCTATGACAAGGGTCCGATCTACCATGTCACGTACATGTGAAGCAGATATTATAACATTCAAATAAACCTTTTTTTTTCCATTTACGGTAGATAAGGATTAAAGATTTGAGTTGTTTTTAAAATTTCACGAGTCTTTTTTTTCGAGTCGAGTCAAGTCTGAAGTCATTTCAGGTCGAGTCCCGAGTCAAGTCTGAAGTCTCATAAAATGTCCGAGTCACTAACTCGAGTGCCCATCTCTGTCTCAATGCTAAAAAAACAGTAATATTGTTACATTGAACACATTGAACTACATTGAAACTACTTTTTTTTACAATGACATTGTTATACAAATAACTGAATAATTGGTAATGATGAATGTTATAAGTAAAATATTTGGGGTTTAAAACAACATAATGCAATGCAATTATGATTTCAAAGAGTATAGGGTGAATTCAGGTTGATTGGGACACATTTTTCCCAGTCATTTCAATGGCAAACATTTTCTGAGTCTACTAGTAACTATCCAATACACAAAATACTCAAATATCATGTCTGTGAGGCAAATAGCCTATACGCTGAGTTTCGGTTAATTTATGAGACGCGCTCCAGTTCACGTGCAATGCAAGTGAGTGCCGGCGCCTCTATGTCATGATTATATTGTCTGCTATAGCCTATTTGCTTCTTATTTATTAAATCTAGGCAATTAAAAATAAGATACAATTAATACAAAATGAAATTCACTTTAAAGAAAGGCTTTCTACAAAACAAAATTTAATGAAGTGGTCAAAATCATGTCTGACCCACTCCATGTCTTTTGACATATTGTGCATCTTATGATGTGTCCTTTCTTACTCATGCTGTTCACTTTTCATAATTAACATAGATGAAATTTAAAAAATAAAATTAGACTATAATATTTAAACATAAATATGAAACAAAATAAGTTTTTAATGGCTTCAACAAGTGTTGTACAAAAAATGTTTGACTGGTACTGTATTTATAGCATCTGAGCAGAAATTTGCAAACAAAAGCATTATTGATGTGGCACTACTAGGCTATTTTACTGTAAACACTTCATAATCTGTCCAAAACAGGCCAAAGAAATCTTGTCTAAACAGTCTTAAGTCTGTGACATTTTATGTAGCATATTTGTTATATTATAGAGCCTATAAATGTTAATCTGCAGTTTAATATGTCACGCAGACACATGCAGGATTCATATTTAAATGGTCTGTGAAAATCTGTGAAACATTTTAAATAAATTGTAAAACAGGCGCTATGTTTATATATGAGTCACATATTTGATGTCTAAATAACGTCTCAGGTTACTGGTGTAACCTACGTTCTCTGAATAGGGAACGAGACGCTGCGTAGCTATGACGCAATGGGAATGCCCTCTGGGTGTGCCGATTGTCTGAAGCCCTTATAGAATCACGCCAATTCATTGGCTGATGGTGCGGGCGCCGCCCCGACGCTCTTACGTCGTCATATTATACTGGCACGCGCACCATCCGCTCCTCAGATTTCTCTGCTGAAAAGGGGGGCCTGTCGGCAGCGCGAGAAGCTTGGCAGCGAATGCAGCGTCTCGTTCCCTAATCAGAGAACATGGGTTACACCAGTAACCTGAGACGTTCTCTTTCATAGGTTCACTCAACGCTGCGTAGCTATGACGCAATGGGAACGATATACCACACACGCCAAGCTAAGCGCTGCCATATCTGGCACCAAAGAACACCCCTCCCAGACTCTGCATGCTGGTCTGCCCTCGAAAACCGCGCCCCAGCCGGTCAAAGAGGCGTCCGTCGTAATCATTTGGCAACGGAAAACAGCCCCCATGTTGATCCCCCTCTGAAGAAAGAGAGGGTCCCGCCATACTGATAGGGTGCGGGAACAACCGCGTGACACCTTCAGTAGGCGAAGAGCCGATCCTGTTGATCGGGCGCCTAACAGCTTCATTCACCATAGGAAGAGCCTCATATGAAGCAGCCCCAGGGGAAGCACCGGGGAAGCTGCGGCCATGAGACCCAGGAGCCTGCGACAAGTACCCACAGAAACATGATGGCCGAGCCTGAAGCGGGCCAAACATGAAGCGAGACTGGAAATCCGGGCAGGAGCCAGACGGGCCTGCATCAGAACGGAATCCAGACGAACTCCTAAGAAGGTGGTCTGCTGAGCTGGGGTGAGAACACTCTTGTCGGTGTTCACTCTCAAGCCAAGAGACTGAATGTGCTGAAGAACAATGTCTCTGTGACAAGTCACCAACTCCCTGGAGTGAGCCAGGATGAGCCAATCGTCCAGGTAATTGAGTATACGGATGCCCTGGAGCCTCAATGGGGCCAGAGCAGCATCCATACATTTCGTGAAAGTCCTCGGCGCCAGGGCGAGGCCGAAGGGAAGGACTTTGTATTGATAAGCCCTTCCCCCGAAGGCGAATCTGAGGAACTTCCTCTGTCATCGGACGACCTGAATATGGAAGTAGGCATCTTTCAGGTCTACCATAACGAACCAGTCCCCCGCACGTATCTGAGATAAAATAGCCTTCAGCGTTAACATCTTGAACTTCCCTTTGTAAAGGGCGAAGTTCAGACGGCGAAGGTCTAGAATGGGTCGCAGTCCACCGTCCTTTTTCGGAACCAGGAAGTAACGGCTGAAGAAGCCACATTCCATTTCCGTTGAAGGGACCTCTTCTATCGCTCCTTTGAGGAGGAGAGAAGCAAGTTCCTGTTGTAGTACAGAAGCCTCTGAGGCGCTGTTCACTACAGTTGGAATAATCCCGTCGAAGCGGGGGGGGGTTGCGACCGAACTGGAGTGTGTAACCGGACTGAACTGTGCGGAGGATCCAAGGTGATACCCCTGGCAGACGTTTCCACTCGGGAGAGAAATGAGACAGAGGAAGTGGAGTGCTGAGGTGCAGTGGACATACCTGAGATAGGGTGTCGAGCTGATCCTTGAGAGGAGGCGTGGTCAACCGCGAAGGAGAGCGCTTGGCGTCCTGATGCGGAGTGGAAGATGTCACGGTCTGAGTGGAAAAAGTAGGTCCTACCAGCTCCTGGAGAAAACCAAACGTGTCTCCGTCTAAGCGAGCGGCAGATAGCAAGCCAATCGGACGTGAGGGGAGAGAGCAAGACGCGTCTCCTTCCTTCAGCGCCGGAGGAGGCGTGGGTCGAGCCAGCTCTGCACTTCGAGACGCGCTGGGCGGCGAAAGTGACGGGGCTGGATAAGGAGTGCTGTTGAGAGGTGGGCAGAAATGCTTGTGCGGTCTGACCCAACGTAAGGCGGGGCTCTCCTTTTTCTGACCTGAGGGTCAGGAGCGACTCGAAGGAACCGAAGCGGAGGGTTTGCTGGGCCGCTTCGGATCAATGCGCCTATGAGGTCGTTGGCGAGAAAATGGGCGACCATGAGCTCCCCAGATCGTGGTGGGTGGGGGATGACCCTGGTCGCTCCTCCTATCAGGGAACTCCTTCCTGTGAAAGGGACGCTCTCTGGACTGAGAGGGGGAGGGGTTGGGGGAGTCCCTAGCCCTCCTAGGCATAAACTGCTTGAAAGCAGCCGACTGGGACTTGGCGGCTCTTAAAACCTATTCCCAAAGCTGCCCAAAGCTTCCAGCTGCTGAGACCAACTTTTACTAAAGAATAGAGAGAAGTCTTAATCTAAGAGTAAGGGCGGGGTTGACCTCGTTGCTATGGATGATGTCATCACACTTCCTAACTATGACCACAATGATTGGCTGATAGGGGAGGGGTCTCTGTCAATTATTTAATCATAGAAATGTTGTAGAATGAGGTATCATGTTACCATATTCAAATAAAGGTTTTAAAATAAGAATGTTGCCATATTCAAATAGAGATTTTAAAATAATTGTTTTTGCCATATTCAAATAAAGATTTTAAAGGCTAAGTGTCACTAATTAAACAAGTATATGTTCAGCTAATTGTCAGTCTCTTACATGTCTTCATCTTGAGAGATTGCAGAATTCAAGCGACAAATTATATTTTATAAATAAAGTTCAGGAGGAGCATTATCTAATCAGCTCGAATATATACATTATACACAGCCGACTCACCTATTTACCTCAACAGCTTTCTGCATTGCTCCGCCACCCCGACTCCTCACTCTCGGCCCAGCCGGGGATTCGGTGGAGAACTCTGGGTTTGGGCTAAATTCTGAGCTCGGAGCCCTCGATCCCCTCGGACAGCACGCCAAATAGGCGTGGATTGTTTGTGATTTGGTCTTAGTGACTTAAGAGTCCTCTGGACTACTCCTAACATTTCACAGATTTAGGAGCTAGTTTTAGCGCGAAAATGCTTTGTAAAATACTCTTAGAGCAAAAATTTAGGAGTCCTAAAATTAGGACTGACACGCCCATTATTTTTAAGAGTTTCTCCTAAATCGGCAAGTTAGGAGCTACTTTTAGCCTTAAGATGTTTGTGAATACATACATACATATACACACCACACCAAACTCGCTCATCCATGTCTTTATGGACCTTGCTTTATGCACTGGTGTGCAGTCATGTTGAAACAGGAAGGGGCCATCCCCAAACTGTTCCCACAAAGCTGGAAGCATGAAATTGTCCAAAATGTCTTGGTATGCTGAAGCATTAAGAGTTCCTTTCACTGGAACTAAGGGGCCAAGCCCAACCCCTGAAAAACAACCCCACACCACAATCCCCCCTCCACCAAACATTACACGTGGCACAATGTAGTCAGGCAAGTACAGTTCTCCTGGCAACCGCCAAAACCGGACTCGCAACAGAGAAGCGTGATTCATCACTCCAGAGAACATGCCTCCACTGCTCTAGAGTTCAGTGGTGGTGTGCTTTACACCACTGCATCCGACGGTTTTTTATTGCACTTGGTGATGTAAGGCTTGGATGCAGCTGCTCGGCCATGGAAGCCCATTCCATGAAGCTCTCTACGCAATGTCCTTGAGCTAATCTGAAGACCACACAAAGTTTAAAGGTCTGTAGCTATTGAGTTGGTAACTTTTGCTCACTGTGTGCCTCAGCATGCGCTACTCCCGCTCTGTGATTTTACTAGGGATGAGTCACGATTTTCAAATATTCGATTAGTTGATTTAATTATAGAATATCGAATAGGTTGTGCGATTATCGTCTAAAAAAATCCCCATGTTTTCGGTGCTGATGTGGTGGTGACACGTTCCTGTAACCAGAGGGTGGCGCTGCAAACAACACACCTAAAAGCTGTCAATCAACTCTCAGGGTGTTTTATACTGGGCACGTTTGCTGCGGTCAGAGCATGATTCTTCCCGGCGCCCCCCGCAGCGTTGGTATGGTTTCAGACTCAACATGATTCTGTTGAACCTTGGTGCATTTTGCATTCATCTTACGTCATCACAAACATACACGGGCAGGATAGAAAACAGAACGCGGGTCAGTATATTGTGTTTTTCTATTAATTTGGTGCTTTTGGAGTAAACAACACTTGGGTTTACCTTATGTGTGTCGCTTGAAGGTGGCTTTTGCTGCCTGCAAACAGACTCTTTTAAGGAGACAGTGAATTGCCATTTATTTGCCCTGATTGCACTCGCTATGCTCGAATACACAGCAGGCTCACTCTCGCTCGTATCTAAGGTAAATCGTCAACACTATCATCCCTTACATGTATGTTATTGAACTAAGGACATTGTAATCGGCTAAAATGCATGCGCTGGTTACTTTTCTTCTGAACAAGTGCGCACCTGAGTCGCACCTGAGTGTTGCTTTCACGTTCACGTGAATCGCGGCACAGTTTGAGTGCAACCAAACTCAGGTTGTGGGTTCTCGTGTTCGGTACCTCAGTGCGCACCAAGCTCTATATGACAGCTTTCACATTAGCAATTTTGAACTAAACTGCCGAACTAAACTGCCAGTGTAAAAGCCCTGAGACAACAGAAGAAGAACACAAGTCTCACATGCACACTGTAGACTTGCGTGGCATATAACGGTTACAGTAACTTGGGGCGATGTCAAATAACAGTCATATGTTTCAGCTTGTTACAATAATTATATGACTTGAGTTAATATAGCCTATTCCCTAATGAATTAAACCGTTTGTTATCATACAGATTGAGAGCGTGAATGGTCTCTCTCTCTATGTGTGTGTAGCCTATACATGTGTGCATGTGGAGAGAGGAGTTGCGATTTTTTTGAATAATAATCGAATAATTCCCAGCGATTATATTCCCATCTAATATTATTTTAGCTTGAAATGCCCAACCCTAGACTTTACGTGGCCTACCACTTTGTGGCTGAGTTGCTGTTGTTCCCAATTGCTTCCACTTTGTTATAATACCACTAACAGTTGACCATAGAATATTTAGTAGTGAGGAAATTTCACAAATGGACTTATTGCACAGGTGGCAACCTATCACAGTACCACGCTTGAATTCACTGAGCTCCTGAGAGCGACCCATTCTTTCACAAATGTTTGAAGCAGTCTGCATGCCTAGGTGCTTGATTTTATACACCTGTGGCCATGGAAGTGATTGAACACCTGAATTCAATGATTTGGAGGGGTGTCCCAATACTTTTGGCAATATAGTGTATATATGACATTTAATGATACTTTGTTAGGTATCTTTAACTATTTACGTCAAAAATCAAAAAGTAATTATTTGGTACAATTAATTGTGTTCATGCTTGTTTTGAGGTGGGTTAAGGGGTAAGGGAAGTGTCAACTGTAATAGATTACGTGCAGGTATTTGTTAATGTAAAAACTCATATGTACATACACAATAAGTACACTGTACCAAATTATTCAGTTAAATGTTAGTACATAGTAGTTAAAGACACTTAAAATAAGGTGGGCTTGTTTTGTCTAATGAGTACATCCATATTGGACCATAATGTTTGAATTCATGCATGGTAGCCTTTTTATTTATTTATTTATTTTTACTTTTCAAAGACATCAGATTTTCTTTTTGTGAAAGACCCCTAACCCCTGCATTCAGTGAGAGAGAAGAGACTCCAAACCTAGTAATCTTCTTAGCAGAAATAATCTTTTAAGGTTAGCTTAGGTTACAGTCTCTGAGTCAGAGCTGGTGTTTGGCTTCATGTTGTGAGAATGAGGTGGTTCATTGGAAGTGGAATCTCATTTTATCTTTCCACACATTCCCTTCTGCTACAGCTGAGATATACCAAGGAAAGAAGTCAAAAGCAACTATCCCCAAAATCCATGAAATTTTTTTTTTTTTTTTTTTAAACAGAACTCAGACGTGACTTTTAAACTTTATTCCATCCATGTTTATCTGCAAGTAGACGGATGGCAGCAATGTTGGACGTTCCAGCAAAGCAATAGGGTGTTATTTTGCAGTAAGCTGAGCGGAGAATGAACTGGTGCCTGTGCTCAGCAGCTATTCAGATGACCCTCTCATTCAAATATGGCTCAACAGTGAGGCTATTTTCAGATCAGTTCTGAAATCAAAAGCACCAGCCTGTACCCCGCATGCTGTTTGTCCGTCAGGGTGGGTTAGAAAAATAGTAAAAAACTGGAGGAAAAGACAGCAAATGCATGCACAAAAAAGGACTGAAGAGAGCTCCAACTAGGTTCACATTGTCCACATGTTTTAGGATCTGTGTAATACTGAACTTTGATGCCAAGTGTTTTGTTGAGGGGAAATGATAGAGAGAGCGTTTAGATTGTAACAGCAATAACAGTGCTGGTCATTAGAACAACAGCTCTGTTTGTTTTCTTTGTCCAGCTCATCAGTCATTAAGTGTGCATTATCTGCTTGTCAGCAGTGATAGTTATTTTGGAGAACAACAGAAGGAAAAGGGATTTTGTTATTCCTTTCCAAGGAATTTGTTATTTTGGTATTCCTTTCTGGAAATGTCTCTATTCACTACAAAGAGAACGGCTACAGTATGATTTATCTGTGTTTGGGAGTAAATATGATACTTGTTTCAAACACATCTAGTTTTAACACTTTTATAAAGACGCTCTTCCTTAAAGTTAGTGGTTCAAACAATGTTTTCCTCTACTGGGGTATCTAAACTAATGAAGTGGTATAGAAACAATTTTCACTCAGAAATGGCTTGTAAATTTTACAAACAATTACAAAGAATGCAACACATTGAATATGAAATTTTGAAGTAGAAAAACTGAAATAGTACTTTCTTCTAAAACATACTCTTTATTTCTAACTTCGACTTGTCTTGCCCAGTGGGCACCGTATTTTCCGGAAAGTGAGATTTTATTATTGCATTCATAAATAATGTAAAATACCAGTGTATAACATAACTTAGTAGTGTTCTTATAGACAATATTTATTTTAAACGCCAAGCCTAAACAAATTTACAAAACGAACGTGAATGTGCAGTGGAGACATCTCTGCCGGAAACCTGTGTAAACAGGGTTCCCACTCATCCTGGAAAACCTTGAAAACCTGGAAAATTGATGATACATTTTCCAGTCCTGGAAAACACATGGAAAATTTGAAAAAATGTAAAATGTCCTGGAAAATCTTGCTGTTTTTTTTTTTAAGTTCTTCGGTTTTTCTTTAGCCGAGTACAAAGAGTTTATCACTGGCCCAAACAATTACCTGCAGAAAGTGCGATGTTCAGGAATGAGTTTTGACAGGTGAGAGTAGTGTTTTGAATGATGATGTTTAGTCTTGTGTTGCCACTTGCAGCAGTTAGCTAATACTATCAACTGCTCAAATGTATGCAGTAAATGTTAACTGGTAAGCAGCTACCTAATCACATCATTTTGATATAAACTTGCAATTGTGAGTTATAAATAAGAATTGCGAGATATAAACTTGCAATTGCGTGATATAATCTCGCAATTGTGTTATAAAGTCAGAATTGCTTGATATAAACTCGCAATTGCGTGATAAAGTCAGAATTGTTTGATAAACTCACAATTGAGAATTAGTGTCAGAATTGTGTGATATAAACTTGCAATTCTGACTTTTTTCCTCGCAACTGACTTGCTAGTTTATATCTTGCAATTCGGACTTCTGTGAGATATAAACTCACAATTGCAAGTTATGAAGTCCACTTCTGAGGGAAAAAGATGACTTTTTTTTTAGAATTGCGAGTTTTTATCTCACAATTCTGACTTTATATCACGCAATTGCGAGTTTATATCACAATTATGTAAACTTGCAATTGCGAGAAAGTCAGAATAGCCTTTTCTTATTTTCTTTTTCTGTGGCGGAAACAAGCTTCCATAGTCATGATGTATGATTAAGAGCTCATATTAAAAACTGTTTTTATAGTTAAGTCATGGCAATAAACTGTACGCCTTTTAAAGACTTAGAGAGCAATATTTGGCACGATCCTTGTCTTTTATTCCCATCGTAGTAAAATTGAAAATGTCCTGGAAAAGTCCTGGAAAATGATTGCTGAAAAAGAGTGGGAACCCTGGTGAACTCTCTTCTCCAGCTCAGACCAACGGGCTCTATGTCAATGATTAGCTCGTTTAGTCTTTTTCATTTCATTAAGCGTCATTTTACCTTTTCACTAGTATTACACCAAATTTGCATTCTGCTGCACGATTGGAGTTTTCCTTTACTTTACAGTCAATTCAAACGGAACTGTGTAACTTTTTCTGTTTTTTCTTTGATGGAATTTTAGTGTTATGATGAGGAGGCTGCGATGATAGAACAGATTTGTTTATCATGCATATTTGTGTGCATGTATGCACACTCTATTTGTGTGCTTGACCTTAATAGCATTATATAAGTCACTTAGAAATATAAGTTGCAGCACGTTTCAGAGGATAAAAAAGCGTGGCTTAGCCCAGAAAATATGGTAACCACCTAGCAACCATATCCCAAAAAGATCATTCAAAATCTTCTCTCTATGGACAGGTTAATTTAAAAGATGATATTTACTGTATATTCAGAACTCATTATGTGCAGTACACAATGTGTGAGGTAAATTAATTCCAGTTTTATAAGGTATTCACTAAATGTGTCCTGTGTGCAGAGAGGTGTGATTAATGGAGAAATTATGCCAAGTGCTTCACCTGTAAAAGGGTGGTGACCTGCTGTTGTGCTCAAGGGCACAGCTCTCTGCCCTCACTCCCATCAGCAAGTTTTCTTTCTCACGGTTAAAAGTGACACTTTCCAGCTGCAGCCAAATGGATGCAAACAAGGGATGTCAATCAACTGCATATGTGCTGATTAATGAATGAAATTAGTATTGTTCATATGAAAGAAACGTAATTAAAAAGACAAAATAAAAGAGACAAAATCATTGAATAGAAATTGCACAATGATGGTGGTACTGCAAGATTGAATTTCTACCATGGTAGAAAGATTTATTTATAATAATAAAAAAAAAAGTGTATTCAGCAAGAATGCATCAAAAGTTACAGTAAAGACCTTTACTGTTCAAAAATTGTCTTTTTATCAAAGAAGCTTAAAAAAAATCATCACGGATTCCACACAATATATTAACTATTGGTAGAAGATTGATAATAATGAGAAATGTTTCTTGAGCATCAAATCAAGACTGGCGTAATGGCTGCTGGAAATTCAGCTTTGCCATATATTCAAATAGAAAACAAATTCTAATATGCAATAATATAACACAATATTACTGTTTTTCATGTATTTTTGATCAAATAAATGCAGCCTCGGTGAGTATAAGAAACTTCTTTTAAAAACATAAAAAAATCTTACCAACCCCAAACTTTTGAACGGTAGTTTAAGTTGAAGTAAAGGGGCAGGATTAATGACATTTTTGTAACATTTTATTATAAGTAAAGTACTTACAAATTATTTGCAAATTATTAGCTTTTAGTTAATTCATAGTAGTCTCTACATTGTTAATATATTAATAGGCTATATCCAAATAGTGAGTTCTTCATTCGTTGTCACTATAATTATCCAAATTATTATTGTTTAATTATTATTTGTTAGATAATGTTTTTTATGCTTTGATAACTTATTAACTGTAAATAGTTCTCACTTTAGGTCACGGAAAATGGGAAAATGTCATTATTTAACTGCTTTAAACCTTTATTAGACATTAATTGCATCAGTATTAAGCGTTCCTTAAAAAATAAAAATTCACTAACCCTCACACTAACTCTACCCCTAAACCTTCACATCATATATATATATACATATATGTGATGTGTAGGTTTAGGGGTAGAGTTAGTGTGAGGGGATAGAATATACAGAATAGAATAGAGGGGATAGAATATACAGTTTGTACAGTATAAAAATAATCTAATAATATCCAATTGTAATCAGACTAGTCGCACAGTTTTCTTATTGGATAAAAAATGTATTTGACATTTTTAGAATTTATGCGCATCTTGGCATTTCGATTCAGTGTTTTTTTTATGCGATATCCCAAACTGCGCATAAAAATAGGTGGATGGAAACATAGCTAATGGGTCCGTGTACCTTTGCGTCCATTAATTTTTTAACCACGGAAACAAAAACAAGAACAAAAAAAAAAAAACTATTATTGTTTCTCCCACACTTTCGAGGGCCATGTCTCTGAAACCATGACTTGATTTTAAAACTGAAACTGGCATTGCAGAACACCTCTCCCAACATGATGACAGGCGAGATCCTCCCCTCTTGTTCCTATTCAAAAGTCAACCCACTCATGAGGGGTCCGATACTGCCGCATAGAGAGTCCAAGAGAAATGCTGTCATTATACTGATGGCAACGCGGGACATTCTTAAAAGCGCTTAACGTGAAACACGCTTAATGTGGCTTACTGTATAAGACAGGGATATTGGAGGACCAAATTCAGTACACATTTTATTGCTGTAATAAACATAAGCAGATTAGCCCACAATATGAACCCAATTAATTAGACTACATATTAAGCCTTTTCCTAAAATAAAATACCGTTAAAGCGCTTAATGCATCAAGACAGTGATATTAAAAGACCAACCTGTATACACATTATTGTGCTTACACGCTTACACTATCAGCGTTTTCCACATAGAAAACGTATAAAGGGAACACTTAACGTGGCTTAATTCAAGACAGTGAAATGAAAAGACCAAAATCACGGCTACACCACTGATCTATATAGAGATCAGTGGGCTACACACATTAATAAAGGCATAGACAAGCAGATGAGCACAGAATTTGAATGCAACGAGCAAGTTTCACGTTAACATTTACATTTAATCATTTAGCAGATGCTTTTATCCAAAGCGACTTAAATGAGAACAATAGAAGCAATCAAACCAACAAGAGGGGCATGCATGGGAATTTTATCTTCATGAAAATGATATATTGGGGTATAATTTTGTCTTCATGATAGGCCTATATGTTAGGGTATTTTCAGTTTGAACAGCCGGCTACATCTAGCATATAGTCTAGTAATATAGTCACAGTAATTTAAAGTCGTTTTGGCCTTTATTCATTTAAAACAGTGAAAAGCAAAGGTATGGGATCGAAACCACAAGCTTGATAATGTGTTTAGAATTTTGATAAGGTTTAGAAATGGTCGTGTTTAGGTTGAAATATAAATGTAAAAAAATAATAATAATTTAACAAATTAGAATGTCATCTTTTTAAGGCATTTTGATGGGAGTCATTTTATTGACGCCAGAAGAAAAGGCAGCTGGCGCTTATAGCGTCTGTTTATTGACACAAAAACACTAGAAATTAAATTTAGCATATTTACAAAAACAAGTTTATAATTTATATTATTTTTAATAAAATAGTAATATTGTATAAGGAAATGTAGCTTGTATCAGCTAATTCTATTAATTAGTGTTAAAATAAAAAAGAAGAAACCGCATCTACCATATTTCATTTCTGGTTTAAAAAAGAAAATGGGAATGGATGCAAAAGTACACAGACTCTAATGTGTTTCTGTCTCTTTCTTTGTTTTTCTTTTTTTCTGTTGCTGATATTAGAGTTTTATTCACTGTAGTAAACAAACTCTCTTTGCCAGCTCAGGTGTGTCATGTTTGAATTACTTCTATATCCTGTTAGTCTACGGGTGTTGTATCCCCAGCACATACACAAGTAAAAGTATATTTGTGCAGCTAGATCATATAAAGAGATGCAGTATTAATTATTATGTTTGCAAAGACGAGATAAGATCACTGTGATATAAGAAAATAATTATAAAACACTTAGCTTTCAGATCTATAAATAGATAACTTTGGAATTATTTGTCCATTACAGAAATCATTTGTTTCCTGTCATGAAACATTAAAGTGTTGGTGTTAAAAAGCTTTCACAGTCAACAGACAAAGGACAGTTTGACGCACCCATTGAAGCTGCTTAGTTTTTTCTCTCATTCTCTGGGCAAGGTTGCAAAGACTTCCCTCAGTTTGCTCTTAGCTGAAAGATAAGAAAGAAAATTAGGTTAAAGCTCTACGTATGTCAAATTCTTAGTCAGATATGTCCCAATGCACATGAAGTTCTGTTTTCTTCCATTCCCGGTGGATATGCGCAGTAATATTGCTTAATATTACTGGAGATGCTTGGGAAGGATTATGCACATAGCAGAAATATCTCAAAATAAAAATGGAAAGAAATCAAAATATAGTGAACATAAATGCTCTCTTATTATTTGGTATTTTTGTCTCTGAAGAAATATTAGTCCAGGGCTATATCTGGCTTGTTTTTTCCTCTCCCAGAATAAGTTGGTGCATTTTTATTGGGTTTGAACCAAGAACAAATATGTATGAACCAAGTGCTAAAATGTTCTTATCAAGGCAGCTCTGCTCAGTGTCCATACATCATTATGCCACTTCAGATCTTAGAAAGAACGGTAGTCCAGTGGACTTCTGGCCATGAGTGACATGCTAAGCTACACAATCCACATTTCCCTGTAGCTACAAATTGCCCAGATTTCATACATCCCCTCTTCCACCTCTATTAGCTGTCCTTCCTTAGCCCGAAGTAAACAGAGACAGAAATGCTGTGTACCCACTTGCTTTTTCCAATTTAATCTGATACTGATTCTGTTTAACACACCATGTTCGTGCGTTCGTTGGCCAGAGGAGAACTGGCCCCAGACTGAGCCTGGTTTCTCCCAAGGTTTTTCTCCATTCTGTCACTTGATGGAGTCTGGGTTCCTTGCCACTGTAGCCTATGGCTTGCTTAGTCGGGGACACTTAATTTTCAACAATATTATTGATCTGACTGCATTGACACCCTTATATGAGATTTGAACTGAGCTGGATGATAACATCACTGTTTTCTCTGGAGCTGCTGTATAGATAAATGAACTAAATTAATAACTAATGATTTTTACAACAGAAATGAATCAACACTGAGCTGGACAATGACACTATTTCCTTCTAGAGCTGATGTACAGCCAAAACAAACTTTGTTGCATTTATTTCCTGTTATCACTGTAAAGCTGCTTTGAAACAATCTGTATTGTATAAAGCGCTATATAGGTGACTTGACTTGACTTACATGCACAAATTTTTACCATACAACTAAGCTGACCAAAGTGGTAGGTCATGCAGTGCAGTAAATGGAGGCAACATACTGTCAAATGACAAGACTGGGGCAATAATCCAAGCAGAATCAAACGGCTGACTCTGTATCCGAGTTGACGGCTTGAAATGCAATTGGTTCATGAATGAGAAAGCACTAAAAGTCCATCAGCTGATTGCACAGAAGATTGGTATGTAATACATCAGACCAGAATGTATAAGACGTTTTCCCAACAAGGACAGAAGAAGGGAACAACGTTAAGTCTATGCTGAAGGGAGGGCATTAGGTACAAGTATATAATAGAACCTTTTATGGACTTAAATATATTTTTTGTTATGGACAACCAACATGGTTAAAATGTTTGTATAATTACATTTTAATCATGAAAAGTAACCACAAACCACATAATGTGTTGATGAATGCATATTAAACAACCACAGCTATCCTCTTTTCTGCAAACAATAATACACTTCATTCTTTTCTAAGAGCCAAATGACAGTCCCTACACTGCTCTGAAGTTATACAATCAAACTTATACCCATACTTTTATACACTTACTGTATCATATTTGCACTGTATCAAATTTCTTAGGCCTTTAAATTAAAATGATCAAAACTTTGTTGGGGGAAAAAAAATGTATACATGCAGTTGTTATACATGTAGTTGTTATACATGCGTTCTGTCATCTGATTGATACAAGTAAAAGGTCTTTTAGTGTAATTGTAAAAATGTCCAAGTTGTGGTACACGTCTTTTTGCTGTGAAATCTTTATTTTATAAAGTAAACATACAAATAACTTTTATATTAGTAATATTTAAAGATGAACAATTACTGGACTGAAGCAACTAAAGTTTACTTGATTATTTATATATTATTATTTTTTAGAAAAATCATTCGCATCAAGACAAGTCACCCTTTATTTATATCAAGATTGTTTCAAAGCAGCTTTACAGTGATAAACAGGTAAATAATAATCAATCATGCAAACAGAATTAAGAATTAAAGCAGCTCTAGAAAGACAATAGTGTCATTGTTCAGTTGAAATCAGTTGTGTTGATTCAGTTTGGTTCAATAACTCTATAAAGTTAATCAATTATGGAGTTCAATTCATTTTAGTAGCTCTGAAGAAAACAGTGATGTCATCGTCCAGCTCAGTTCAGTTCTCATCCGATAGTGTCAGAGTGCAGTCAAATCAATAATATGTCAGAATATTAAGTGTTCCCAGCCAAGCAAGCCAAACTCGCATCTGTGACAGAAATGCAGAAAAAAAAAACCTTGGGAGAAACCAGATTCAGTCGGGGCAGGAGGCTGATTCTGCTCTGTGTGGTGGTGTAGTGTGGTTTAATCACAGGCTGCGTCACACATCACATCAATAACATCAGACTTTTGAGGAACATTTATTTGTATATCTCTCAATCATTAATGTATTGCATTGCATTATATGTTTCACCCTCACAATAAAAACTACAGAGCTTTAATCATGAAACTAAACGTTTAAATATCACCTTACATACTGCATTATTGGGCGATATAGAGTGACAACTGATATTTTAATGCACATTATGTAAATAGTCTGTTATAATATTACAAAGATGTCATTGATTTACATTACAAGCTATCAGAATTCCGTCTAACTTTTTGTCTATATAAATAACAACTGCACCAAATTGCTTATTTTTGCTCAGTTTGGACCTGTGAATAAAATTGAAGTGGGTTTTTTTTCCCTCCTCAGGAATGAGCTCCAATTTCTCCTATATCATATGAGCCATAACAGCATGTTTTTAGATGTCAAAAGGTTCAATAAAATAAAATAAAAAATAAATAAATAAATTTGACTATCATTTCATATGTCAGGCTTTACAGAGTTAAATTTCACACATGGAAAATGACCAGATCCACTTACTGTACATACTGTGGCTCTAGGCCTAACTGCATATCATTGCAAATACCTTCACATGATGTCATTTCCTGCTTTGACAAAGCAATGAGATTTTTAAAGTCTGCATTTAGGTAATCTGTGGCACACTTTCACAGATTTCAAAGAATGACACACTTTCGCTTTAACACATTGTTTGAGACATTTAAATGTATCTTTCTATTCATCATGCAATTCTTTATAACCACACTTTCATTCAAGTGGTTGTTTTGATTTTAAAGTCCTTTGGACACTTTCTCAGACTACTTAGATTTTTGTGTCACCCTGACTGGCATAGTGATATGAGGATCATAAAAGACTTTTGCTTCACACGGAAGCTCTCACCGTTCACGATGGCCAAAGTGTGTCACTGTTCTGACGCACATGGAAAGTCATTGATTCCGTTTTCCTCTGCATGCAGGATGTGGAGTGAAATGTCAGCATTACTCCCTGGCTACATCTACATGTTTACAAGCAGCTACAATATTACTAGCTGGACAACAGAAAGATGTGGCAGAGACTTTTTAAACTGTTTCTACTACATACGGTACTTGCTTGGAAATCATTAGTCCAGCCCTGAGGCTGAAGGTTTTTTATTAGGCATTTAAAATGAGTTTCTAAGGATTCTTTACCCATCTTACGAATACATCATCTCACTCCTGATATCTAATCCCATGACAGCTGACAGCCCAAGAGGTTTCTTACTTACCTGTCAACCCTTTGCAGTTAATTACTCCAGGATAATTTCATGATGCACTCCATCAAAGCTGTCCAGTCTTGTGATGATTATTTCTTGATCCACAATTACCAGCAGATGATTGAATGTGCTGTCCACATAATTCAGTGAAACATGTTTTATTTAGATTGAATTATTATTATTATTTTTTTAAGTAAAATCTTATTTGGTAATGCTGCTTCATGCTAAGAGGAAACATTCATCTTTTGCATAACAATTGCGGTTTATGGTTGTATTATTCTAGTCTGAACTGTTAATTTTGGCTTTCATTGGCTTCTCTTTTTGGACTTACCCCATGGTTTCATGTATAAGAAAACAACATAATTCTTAGATGATTATATTAGCTTCCCTCACATTTCAGCTCAGCCAACAGTGAGCTCTTTCTTTGAGTCATGTTAATGCACTAATCCAACTCAAATTAGAGTGAATTCATCACTGACACTATAGAAACCACCATTCATTGTGATGTTGAATATATTTGTCTCTGAATAAACTGTGCTTTTATTTACTCCATGTACTAATAACAGCCTCTGCTTAGTGGCAGTAGGACAATACAGACCTTGTCTTTTGATTTTCAAGATTAAGGATGGACAGATGACTCAGACATGTATATCTCCCACAGTCTGATATTTTACACAAAGCTGAAGTACTGCTTTTCAGTAAGGACTCTCTCTTTCTGTTAGTTTTTTCTTAAGCCTTCATGGTTGTCTCTTTGAGCGCACAATTAGTCTGTTTTGCGAATGCATTAGCTTGATGTTTACATTCTCAGTCCCACACCATCTCTGTCTTGCTTTCTCTGTCTCTCTTTTTGTTTTTCTTCTTTCCTTCTCCCTTTCCAAAGGCTAAAAATAGAAAGTTTTCATAGTCATTCAAGCATGTGGGCAGCATTTGGAATCAGGAAGAGCTTGTCTTGCACAAGAATTAAGGTTCTTTTGTGTGGTCATTAATCAATTGCTGGCATAATCCTGCTTTTTTGTTCCATTTAACTGCTTGAGTGAACTTAGTTCCCAAGTTGCAGCTCACACTATCTGTTCTTGACTGAAACATGTCTATTGTGTGCCTTCTTGGCATGGTCCCTGACATGGGGGGAGGTCAGCGAGGATGGAATAGTTGCATTCAGTAAAGGGTGATTCATGCTGTGTAGTTAGATGAGATTGTGTAGAAATGGCACTGCCCAAGCATTAGTCAGACTAATGGAAAAGAGAATCTCTAATCTCATCATTTGCTTGTTATGCAGCAAACATATATAAGGTTGCCTTGCCTAAGGTTGAACTGCTTAGAACCAAATTAACAGGGCTTTCATTAGCAATGAATGACTGAATCATTTCACATGTACACTATATGTGTTGAGTCATAGGCTACATCTAAAATGTTCTTACTCTATAAGAAGCAATTCTTGTGATGTGGTGACCCTGTAAGAAGCAATAAAAAGAAGCATTTCTTAAACGTTTTGAAGCAATTCTGAGAAGTTATGATATTGCTAAAGATGAAAATGGTAATGTATAATGCAGGAGTGTGCGTCCTGGTTCTGTCTTTGATGGATATGCGAGTGTGAGAGTGGTAGATTATAGATTTATAGCATCCCAGCACAGCCTATCCCAGTGGAGTGTTTCATTCACTTTAAGCTCTCAGATAGGGAAGGGAAACTTAAATACATTAATCTGAATCTGAATAACTATCTAGTCACTCAGAACAATCCTCTCAGAGTTATATGAGAGAGGGAGCTGCTTTCTTTAAAATCAGTCTTTGCCCCCTTAAACTGTACCATCATATTTCCCATGCAGTGCTTCACCTTACCACAGCACTAAACAGTTTCATAGATGTTGTTGGGTGGTGACTGAACTAGTAAAAAAAAGAGCCCATTTAAAGTCTATGATATTCTGGTCCCTAAACAAGGGGCTCCCTATTATTGATTTTTTTTGTCTGTTTTATTGTAAACCAGAAGAAAAGTCATTTGTCTGATGCAAAACCTTTCTCTATTTGGACATTTCCTGCCACCTGAGCAAAAACATCTATTGTACCAGACCTGAAAAGGTTAAGTCATGCAATTGGAACTTAAAACGTTATAGTGCTATAGTTTTTTATTTGATTTGACTTAAAGTGCCCCTATTGTCCTATTTTAAAGGTAATTTAATAATTTTGTTTTGGAGGTCTCCTACAATAGATTTACATGCATCCAAGGTCAAAAAAACACTTTTCTCATAATGTACATATCACATCACCTTGTTTCTCAAAGAGTCTGAAAACGGTTCTCCTTTCTGCAAGCCTACTCTGACCTGATTGTCAGTGTGGCCCATTCTGTTGTGATTTGTCTACAGCTTACAGAGCGCCTATTACCATATCTGAATTTCAGCTCTGGAGGCTTCCTCAGCACTTGTATACACCATTATACAAACAGTAATGATGGCCGCGGTTTTACCGTTTCAATTCGAGTCCTTATCCTTTTGATGTACATGCAAAGTGAATTTGCAGCAAAGAAAACAGCGTTTTTGACGTCAACAACACCAGACCAAAACCAAACCAAACACTTCCAGGCCTCAGCTACAACTACAGTGATTGAAGGCGGGTAAAAGTAGATGTTTGTGGGCAGCCAGCAAAGACCATAGGCTATTTTTTTTGTGTATGTAGGTATGTTACGGAAATGAGATTCGTTTAGGCAGTTCAGAATCAATTCTTTATTTTAGGAGACATTAACACTATTTGTTGTGCAGTTTGACCTTTTACGTTCACAAACAGTTGATGTAACTTAAAAATATAGAATCATATATTTTTAAAACATGCAGCTAATTTAGAAGTTACTAAATGAAGCACATTTTTAGAGTACCTGAGCAGAGATTTCTTTACAGAGGTGTATTAATTGTGCTGTTCTTTAACAAGAAATTCTGTTTAAAAATGTCACACAGTATAGTTAATTTCTTTATTAGGTTCATAATCAAATCACAACCATTAAAGTATTCAATCATTAAAATATTTTTACAGCAACTGATTTTGCTTGCATTGTGTTATTTCTATGAGATCTCTAAAACAGTGATTTCTTTAAAAACCCTGTCGATCTGAAATAATCTCTGTATTAGTGCAAGGCATCAGCTTCAACAAGCCCCAGTCCAGCATATTTTGTGTTGGTATTTGCTGATTATTCCAAAACCCACAAAATCCTTTCACCAGCCTGCCCTGCGAAAGAATAATTAACCTCCATTTTGCAAACAGCATAAAGGGGGGATATATATCACCCACTCTGATGCCACTCAGATGCCAGTGTTCTTGTTTTTGTTGTGCTGCTGTGGCTACAGTGCAGTGAAGCAGTGCCTGGTGGCCATTTGAATGTGATGAGACAAAACACATTTTGTCCTGTCATCACTCTAAATGAATGATCTCTCACACAGATACGCCAGTCTTTGTACAATGGAATGAGAAAAATGGTCTCATTGTCAAATATCTCTCGACTGGTGGACAGGAGTTGGTTAACTAAAACAATGATGTTGCTTTAGTTGTTTCAGCATATTGCTATTTAATTCTTATTGCTTAGTCATACGTAAACATCATTATTTTTTATCATATAATTTATTAGGCTAAAGATAGATATCGTTATAGAGTTATAGTTGCCCAGAGGAATATTTCTCAAACAATTTTGTACTGCATATACTACGACTAATATATCCAATACTAACAAAACATAATTATTTCCTCTATACCCAGGTGTCCAGTCAACCAAAAAGTCAGGGATCCCAGCTCCTCGTGAGATCTCGCAAAGCATCTCCAGAGAACGTGTCTCATTGCGTGACCAGCAGAAAAGCTCTACTGCCAAAAAGATGGTCACCAGTGCCAGCACCTCCAGCCTCTCTACGCTGGCCAAGCATTCTCGTGGCTCTGTCAAGACCAAAGCAGAGTCTGTTGTTTTGGACAAGACCCTGCTGGAGAGTCAGGTGAGGGAGCTCCTGGCTGAGGCCAAAACCAAAGAGTTTGAGATCAGTAAGTTACGGATGGAGCTCCAACGACATAAAGGGAAGGATTCATCATCAGAGGCTGGTACACCAGAGGGAAATTCAGAGATAGAAAGGACACCGGCACAGCCTGGCGATATCCAGGTGCTAGTAGGGGAACTGAGGGAGAAGAATGGACGTTTTCAGCGTGAGTTGGCCACTTTGCGGGAAGAGAATCAGGCTTTGAAGCAGAAGCTTATTACATTAGAGAGCACTACAACATTGCTCACCAGCTCCAGCAAGCATTCAGTTAATGGGGTTTTACCAGATAACACCACTTCAGATGCCGTCAATGGAAGCCACCTTAAAACTTCTGTGTCATCTGGTAGTAACATCAAAAGCTCTCCTTTACCCTCCTCAGACTCCTCAGAGTTTGAGAAGATTCCCTCCCTTTCAGACTCAGTCAGTAGCAGCATTAAGAGTGTGGTGCCCAGTGGTGCGATGAAGGAGCTCTCAGTGGAGTCCCTGACAGACCGCATCCAGAAGATGGAAGAGAGTCACCACAGTACGGCCGAAGAACTACAGGCCACTCTACAGGAGCTGGCCGACCAGCAACAGGTTGTCCAGGAGCTAACAGCTGAAAATGAGCGTCTAGCAGAGGAGAAGGGCCTCTTACAGACATCCCTACAGCAGCAAAGGGAGCGTGTAGAACTCTTGGCGCAACAGAATGAGTCCCTTCTCCAGAGGCTCAGAGAACAAGCTCAAAGTCAAGAAGCTGAGGCTTCACGTGCGTCTCGGGTTGCAGAGCTTGAACAGCGTTTGGCTGAGCAAGTGGAGAGCTCCCGCTTCGAAAGAGAGAAGCTGGTTGACATTCAGCAGCAGCTCACAGGTAGTCTTAGAGCTGTGGAAAAGGAGAATCAGGAGGCACAAATTGCTGTGAAGGGCTTAAATGAAGAATTAGAGCTTCTTCAAGGGCATCTGGATAGCGAGAAGGTTGCTAGAGATGAGGCGGTGAGGAAAACTGAGGAACAGCGGCTAGCCACGGAGGCTTTGAGAGTGGAGAATGTCAGTCTGAAGACACAGGTTGAGGCGGAGAGGCAGAAGGTAGCTGAGTTGAAGGCGGTGCAGAGCACCAGTGACAACACAGAGTTGCAAAGTCTGCTCAAAGCAGTGCATGAAGATAGAGACAAGCTGGAGCTGAGCTGCACGGAGCTACGACAAGAGCTGCAACAGGTGCGCAGTAAAACGGAGTGTGCTCAGGGCGCGCTAGACAAGGTATAGAACAACACTGGTAATTTATAATATAAAGATGCAAGTATCACCCAATTCTGATCATTTTAAAGTGGCCAAAATACCGGCCAGTTATTTGTTTATCACTAGTTTTAAATTTGGTAATGCTTGTATGCAATTAGGATATTGTTTTAGGTCCACAGATGCAACTACAACTGTAAGGTAACTTATAGGTAAGGTAATTTGTAATGCAAATTGTAAAATGTGCTATGAGTAACGGTTATCATATTGTATACACCACGGATATCCAGTCCTGTTTGTGGAGGGCCACCTTCTTGCAGAATTAGTCAAAAACTCCTGCCTGGAAGCTTGTAGTGATCCTGAAGACAGCGGTGTCAGAAATCGCCTCCTACACCCTCATGCACTGTTCCCTATATTACTCCACTAATATAGCCTGCTAAAAGACTTGAATTAAAATGAGTGAGTGAATTCACACACTGAGTGCGAGATGCGTAAATTAATTTGGTTTGATGCCCATAGTACATGGGTATTCTATAGCGACTAGCCGTTGAGTGTACAATGGTTGCTAACTCATTTAGTTGCACAATTGGATTTAATGTGTGCACTTGATAATGTCCACTATGGTTATGGACACCACTACAAATGGCTATCTCCTCAAATAGAGAACTGCTTTATAGATAAAAAATAACTAATTTAATAATTGATTATCTTTACAATGGAACTGAATCAATACTGAACTGACTTCAGCTGAACAATGACACTATTTTTTTTTAGAGCTGCTGTACAGCAGAACTTAACTGTTTGCATCATTGAATCATTTTCCTGTTATCACTGTAAAGCTTCTTTAAAACAACCTGTATAAAGTGCTATATAAATAAAGGTGACTTGACTTAGGCGAATTCGGACACAGACCTTGATTAGATGATTCAGGTGTGTATAATTAGGGATGGAGCAAAACTCTGCTGGAAGGTGGACAGCCTTAAATAACTAAAATAACACTAAGTTGGTGTCATATTCATTATGGTTTTTCTTGTCTGCCTTGGCCTTGGCCACCTCTATGCATTTTGAATGTCCTGTGCATCCATTTCCTGTCAGCCAAATAACCAAAATATAGATGACACACATTACCCATATCTCATTCTGTATAAATGCATAGATTCTTCAGTCAAGCTCTGGCTATGCTTCTTGGGAAGATGTGCGTAATTTACACTTTGCAGGTTTAGATGCTCAGAGCCAATATTTTTCTTAGAGATGCAAACTGTTTGAGATCATTTTAAGGCTATTTAGGAACTTTAGGTTCATAATGTAGTGAAAATAGTTTTGGTGTTGGAAATGGATGAATTCTTTGTCCAATTGGCTTGTATTATGACTATCATCACCTCAGAGGTTTTTAGTGCCAAATCAATCATAACTCATTTTTGGCATACTCATTTTTTTTTTTTAGCTTTATGAGAGTCCTATTTTTATAATGATAGATTTTTGGACAACAGTCTTGGGACACGTAGACAGATTTGTAGACCTTTCTTCCTTCAAGACATTTTATTATGTACCCTTTGGGGAACATTTATGTGGTATATTAATTTTAAAAGGACAACTTGGGTAAACAACTTATCATCTCTGGGTGCTCTTTCAGCTCTCTAGTTCACTTTTAATGTCAAAAAAGAAATGCTGTAACCTATAAAAATGTTACCACTTATCCACCCACAGAGCATTTATATTTTTTCATATTCTGCATGGAACACCAGAAAATTAGAGAGCCTACGTAAATATCGAAAGGCAAACTTTTGTAGCTCCCTAGTCTGCACTTGCAAATGTTGTAGTAATGTAGTTTAGGGGTATACCTCATCCTTTAAAATATAATTATACACAGACAGGACCGTTATAAACCCACAAGAGCATGAACATCACTGGCACCTCATAGCTGTCACTTGAACCCAGTGCACCTCGAAATGCAAAATGAACTTTAATTTTCTCTGACTTAACCTCAGTAAGACGAGCCTTTTGGATTTAAAATACACCCTCAGTCCAGATGCCATCTGCGGAGTTGCCTTTAGACAGTGCTTTAGGACACACAGTGAGCACTTCTCTGTGCACAGGACTCTGAAGAAAGAGGTGTGTGTGTTACTCAGCTGTTCTGCTCTATACAGGGTGATCCAGCTGTCAAGTGAATCATGGCCTGGCCTGTACAGCTACAAGTATGATCTAATTCTCAATGAATTAGTATGCAACATTGGAGAAATATTGTTTTCTGCTGTCTGATCTAAAACTTTTCAGAAGTTAAGTCTAGGAGGATGTACATGTTAATACTAAATTAGTAGAAATGTGCAAAACTACACATTTTAGACTGTGATTATTCAGTCTGTAGTGAGGAATTTGTTTAAAAAAATCTTGTTGGATGGATGAATTTAGTTTAATTTTAGTCAAAAATAAAACGCATCTTTTGTGACATCTGGGGACACTTAAATTTGAACTATACTACTGATCTGCCTGCATTGACACTATATGATAATTGAAATGAGCTGATGACATCACTGTTTTCTCCAGAGCGGCTGTACAGCCGAATCAAATTCGGTTGCATTATTTTCCTGTTTAACACTGTGAAGCTGCTTTGAAACAATTGGCATTGTAAAAAGCGCTATATAAATAAAGTTGACTTGACTTGAATTGACTTGACATCTTCAGAGAGGGGTTTAGTCTCTGACAGTCAGCATAGACTTATGTATGATGCTTAATACCTGTAAAACTTGAATTATGAATATAACATTATTTATATTAATTAAATTAAGATTAATTAAAACCTATTTTCTCAACATTAAAACATTGTCTTAAATGCTACAGTTAAATACACTACAGTTTAAAAGTCTCTTATGAACACCAAGACTGCATTTATTTGATCAAAAATACAGTAATTTTGTGAAATATTATAACAATTTAAAATAACTTTTCTATTTTAATATATTTTAAAATGTAATTTATTAATGTCATGGCAAAGCTGAATTTTCAGCTGCCATTACTCCAGTCTTCAGTGTCACATGATCATTCATTCTAAAATGCTGATTTGCTGACTTACTGACCCCAAACAGTAGACCTAAACAGTTAAACCAACCAATCAACTTCAATTATGTTATTTATGTTTTTATGCGTCTTACAATAGCACAAAATTCCTACAAATCAGAGTATTTGGTCAAATACAATAGGAAATCTGGGATGGGCAGATTATCTTATATTTAGTTCTTCAAATCCATATCAAGTGTTTTAAAAAATAATTTGTTTTGTAATTAGGTTTCTCCAATAAACTCAGTTATTTGATTAGTCAAAGGCCATATATTGCAGTCAGTGCGCAGGGCTGGCACAGTTGCAGGGATTCATCATTGCATTGAAGAGCCTTATTAAATAAGATATATGATCCCTGAATAGCTGCACTACAGTGTTTTAAAAATAGTAACAGTTTTTTTAAGCTTGTATGTGTCTGTATGTACAGGTGGAGGCAGACAAGCAGCAGCTGCTGGAAAAGGTGGAGAAACAGGAACAAGATCATAAAGCCAACATGATCGCTCTAGAGGAGAAGAGCAAAGATGCTGATAACCAGATCAAGGACCTGAAAGAGACCATCTTTGAGTTGGAGGACCAGGTGGAGCAGCAACGGGCAGTTAGACTGCACACTAATCAGACCATCCTGGACCTTGAGAGTATGACCATTATTTGCCTCCCTGTCTGTCTCTAGCTCTCAGTATACCACCTTGCCAAAGGATTATGCCATATGTCATGTGTGTGCTTAACTGCTATCCCTTAGCCAATGCTAAATATACTGCATCATCTGGCAGAATCTGGCCTACACATACTGACTAGAGTCTGCTGTGTTTAGTTAAACACATTGATTGGATCTGGAAGCCTGGATGGATTGAGATACTGAGCTATTTAATACTCCAGCTAAAATCTTTGCCAAACTGCATCATGCAGAATTCATCTGCTCTGTGAGCTCGTCTGCCTTCCTCTCTTTTCCTCTCTAAGCAGGGGGAGGAAATTTCATGGTGCAGATTATAGTTTTATTGCAGCCTCAGCCCATGTCTGTCCAGCTGCAATGAACTAAATAACTTCAAATAGCTTCTCGTAATGACCCTTAGTTATATATACTAAATAATATTTATATTTCAAGACTCTTTCAAGAACATGTTCGGCTCATATTTTACCCCAAATTGACTTTAGTAATAAAAAAGGAAAGAAAAGAAAATTGATATAATTTATGTAAATGTATAAAATATATACATATGTGTGTGTGTGTGTGGCCTGGTAAAACCTACGGTATGGGGACAAAATGTCCCCACAAAGATGGCAATATCCGAAATCCTTGTCCTTGTGGGGACATTTTTTGGTCCCCATGAGGAAAACAGCTTATAATTCATACTAAGTGATGTTTTTTGAAAATGTAAAAATGCAGAAAGTTTCCTGTGATGGGTAGGTTTAGGGTTAGTGTAAGGGGATAAAATATACAGTTTATACAGTATAAAAACCATTATGTCTATGGAAAGTCCCCATAAAACATGAAAACCCAACATGTGTGTGTGTGTGCGCACGTGTGTGTGTGCACGTGTATGTGTACAGTATGCTACAATATTTACAAAACCTAAAAGACAGGAAGTGAAAAATAAATAAATAAATGAAGAAAAAAAAAACTACCACAGACAAAAAAGGTCATACTGATTTAGAGCATCCTTTAAATATAAAAATTAAAAGATGTCCAGTATGCATGTTAAGGGAGCTCCATTATATATTCCCAAAGGGGAGACAATATCAGCCAGAATATGTCCGATTTTTTTATGTTTTTCGTAGATGCTTTTCAAGTGGTGGAGCCTGTGATGCAGACCAAAGTGTAAAAATATATATATTTTTAGCTAAATATACCATTCAATAAATACAAAGCTGGAGTCATGTCGAAGTGTAATCCAAGAATATCTTCCATTACATTGACAACAATGAAGAAATGAACGTTTATTTTCACTTGAAGCACAGGCCTGTAGCGTTGATAAACATCTTCTTAACACGCATCAGTATAAGATATATCCTGAACTTGAAATTGAGCTCATGGATCCCAAGGGAGGTAAATTTAGTGTACATATATCACATAAAACAGCCCAGTCATTCTCTTCATTGTTTGACCAATGTACTTCTCCCAGACACCCTTCAGTCCCAGCAAGGAAGAGGCAATTACTAGACAAGATGTCATATGTCCTTGATATTGATCCCTTTAAGCAGATTGTATTCAGTAAAAGGTCTTCAATCTATGTTATGTCCATTTTCCACTATCCTTTGTCTATCTTTATTTTTTTAAATGTCGCAACTAAAGACATTTGTAAAAAATTAGACTTTAGAACTTTATATTGCTCCACAATCTGTTGGAAAGACTTTAGAGTGCCCTCTGAAAATAGCCAAGATATTTAAGAGAGTCCCAGCATTGCACTAGCTAGTTGACAAACTTTTAGCTAGCAATAGCACACATTAGCATCTTAAATGCTAAGCATTAAAAGCTCCTTCAGCAAAGCCGTTAAGACATTAGATGTATTAGTCCACAGCCTAAGCAAATGCTCCACTCTTCTCCACAATGGTATTCTAATAATTGTTCTAATAATTCCAACATAATTGAATATTAAAGTTAAACACAATCAAGTCTCCCCCTTTCTCATCTTGATTTAGCCATATGCAAAGCATGCTGGGAACGAACAAGCCCCGCCCAGTTTCAGTTAATGCAACACAAATCATTCATGTAATCTCAACACAAACGGATTAAGTAAACTTCAATTTGACTTATATTTAAGTGGATTGAACACAGGACAAAATGTATAGCAATTGTGTTGATTTAGCTCATTTCAATTAAGAAATTTGAACAAGCAGTAAAAATATTTTTTTTCAGTGCACAGTGAAAGCCCTGCACAATTAATTCCATACTTATTTATTGTTTGCTGCATATTTGTTTGTTTTTAGTTATGGACCTAATAATTACTACTGTTGAAATTTAATTGAAAAAAGCATGTTTTTTAATAATAATTTTATATTATTTTTTACTGTGGCTCTTTTGGAAAAATGCATTAACCAAAAATGAAAAAATGGCTCTTTGGTCAAAAAAGGTTCCCGACCCCTGTTTTAAAGTCTAATTTAATGTGATGGCAAGATGTGAAACGTAAAAATCCTTCCGAAATTTCCTTCATAAATCATTCTAATATGCTGATTTGGTGCTGAGTAAGCATTTCTTATTATTATCGATGTTGAAAACAGTGCTGCTTAATACTTTTCTGGAAACCGATACATTTTCTTCAGGATTCTTTGGTGAATAGAAAGTTAAAAAGAACAGCATTAATTTGTAATAGAAAGCTTTTGTAACATAAATGCATTTACTGTGACTTTTTAAAATCATAAGTTAAATACATACTTGCTGAATAAAAATATTAATCTCTTTCCAAAAAAAAAAATTAATGACCCTAAATGTTTGAACAGTAGTGTATACATAATTTTGTGAATTATTATTTTCATTTTGTTTTGTTTTTTGTCCTTATTTTTCAGATCAAACCAAGAGGCTGGAAGAAAACAAGGCTGAGCTGGAGAAGCAGATTAAGGCCATGAATAAACAGATAAAGGTGGAATTGTTTATCTGTTTTTCTTGTAGTTTCTTCTTTTTGTAATGAGCTACAGCGTAATCAGGCATGTTTGACAGTGTATGTCAGTTTCTATAATTCAAGAAAAATATCTTCCATCTGCACAGAACTTTGAGGTGCAAATGCAAGCTGTATTGCAGTCTACCATGTCAGTGCCCATCAGTCGCAGTGATTGAAAATGACATTTCCATGACCAGCCCAATGAGCTCATGAGAAGGCCAAAACACTTCCGCTCCACATGACTAAAAACGCATATGTGTGTGTGTGTGTGTGTGTGCACTTTCAGGATGAGACAGAGGAGTGGCGCCGTTTCCAGGCAGACCTCCAGACAGCAGTAGTGGTCGCCAATGACATAAAGGTGGAAGCTCAGCAGGAGCTGCGCACACTGCGCAGACGTCTGCAGGAGGAGCAGGAGCACAGCGCAAGACTGGCTTCAGAGTTGGAGCAGATCCAGGGCACCAGGTACACAGTCACTCATCAACTCATCACTGCCCTCCTCTCCGCCATCCATCTGGGCTCTCAACTCTAACAAAACTCTCCTCTATTCAAATATCAATCTCCGACAGCCGCTGGCTGAGTTCACTGGTATAGTTTGCTACATCGTGAAGTTAAATGATCATACAATCTCACAATCAGATAAAGTCATTTGACATTTTAGGTAACTGAAATTCATGTCTGACATTTTAAAGACTGTAGTAAACTGTACCAATGAACACTCAAATCAGTAGTCATGCAAAATGACCCTCACTCCTCTGCTTTTACACACTTTCTTGCATCTATTTACTCTTTGTTTATGTATAGTAGCTGCAAACTGTGATAAGCCCAAATATATTCACCTGCTGTGTCCGAAATCAAAGCTGCCTTGCTGCTCAGTTAGTCAATGTTTTTCCTAAGTGGGGAAATTTCAAGCCAGCTTAAAATACATTGTATTACATCTAAAAATCTTGAACAGATTAGAGTGAACTTTAGACATAAGCATTGTAGTCATTAAATTTTTTTATATTTCAGTTTAGCTTTAATTTTTTTTTGTTTCAGTTTCAAGTAATTTTTGTACTTCAACTTAGTTGCCAAGGCTTAGTTTCTATTGTAATTTGTATGTAATATTTATATTTTATTTTATTTATAACTCCATTTCATTTAACAAATATAATTTTTTAATAAATGTAGTTTTAGTGAACAATATCACTTTAAATGTTATTTACTTTATCAATTAAACAGCATTTTTATTTTTTCAGCCAACCAACAAAGCACATGAAAAAAAAATGAATTGAAAAAAATTTTAAACATGAATTGTGGCATGTCAATAGGCATTGAATAACATTTTTCAGGTTTCGTACATAGACTGACTCCCACTGCCTTATTTTTTAACACAAATAGACCTGTCATATCTTTTAAATGATAAACACATACAGATGAATGGAGCTTGAACTGATAATGAGCTGATGATCAATTTTATGTGCATTTCATGTGCAAATTTACACAAGAAATACACAGAACAAACTGTTTAGGGAAATGAATAGCAACATCTTTACCTGTGTCAAATAGTGTTTATTCCCTGGTGTTGGGCGGGCGTTAATGCTTTGGTTTTCATTTTTTGTGTACTACTAGCTTTGTAGAACATTTTGCATCAGACATTTTTCTGTGGCACTAGACCTGTGCACTTCATAATAGAAATCCAATAAGATTATGAGCCTGAGTGCATGTATTGAATACTGGTTTAAGTATTTTGAGATAGGCTTAATAAAATACAGCGCTTCTATAAGTAGTGCGTTTGAGTTGCTAAATATTTAAAAACTCTTCCCCTCCGTTCAAATGGACATCCAGTGTGTGTCGATCTCCCCCCCTCCCTCCGATGCTCCCTGAGATTGCTCTCTAAAGGATTTCCCTCTGACCCAGGTGAGTGCATTGCTAGCTCCAGTCCCAGCACTCATACTGAATGCTAGTATGAATACTTATGGATGGTCAGAGTGATTTAATCATTGAGGATGTTCAAGAGCTTGTGTCTTGCCTGTTTTCCCACCCTTAGCCACCCGCCCACTGCTTTGAACAATACTACTATCTGATTGGCTGTGCTCATTTTATTCAAAAGGGGCTGGGTCTGCTTTGCTTGCAGGGTCTGCTGTCCTTTTTCTCAAGTTCTTGCCCTCAAAATCTTTGTATGTGGCGACACCTGCTGTTTGCTATGATTTTTGCACACAGATTGTGAAACAAATATCTCACATTTCTGGAAACGTTTGAAGGTTTTCTTCCTTCAGTCATCAGACCTGCTTATAAATCTGATAATAAAAAATGTCAGATGTTTTACTGATTTCCAGTGATGCATGAAGGTTGATGGTGACAAATGAGCATTTGCTGCAATGATGAAAACATTTGTTTTATAAATGACGCTCAAATTACTGTTCATCTCAAAAGTCAATCTGAGTCTTTCATCCAAATAAACTCAATTTAGCAAGTATTTTTAATATACCTTCATTTGGACACCATTGTTTTCTTTGTGTTTCTTTCAGAATCACCACTGGACCTGCATTTGAGAACTCCAAGACTGCAGTTGAGGGGCGATAGATAGTCAGAGTTAAAACCAATGACTGATTTACAGTATTGTAATACAGAGTTATCTGTGTGTCAGTATTATTCACGAAGATGAAGAGGAGACATATTCTGAATTTTTGACAGGAAAAAAAATCCTAAAACCAGAATACATATGCTGTTTCCACATCTGCTCAGAGGAGATATTTGTATTTGTTCTAAACAGCACCTGCACTATTTGAAATATGTTTGAATTGATCATTTTACCTGCTTTAGGCTTGTGTTGTTGCACCTTTCAAGCAGGGCCAACTGAAATGTGGGGGATAGTTGGAAGACAAAGTGAACAAATTGTGTAAGGATGTATCTAACATTAATTTATTATATTCCTAACTGTATTTTTAAAGTACAAAAATAGCTTTGTATTGTGCTGCCTTAGGAATAAAGCCAACATTTACAGACTTTTACTACTCTACCAGCACTTTTTGATTTTGTCTTAATGGTTTTTATTTCGACAGCAGCCAAAGAGCTGTATCTGCCTAAAATAATCATAACTTGAATTAGATATAAATGTATGTAATTAAACAGGGTTTAATTGCCTCTATTCTATGTTATTTCTTTTATTTTTTTTCTATGTTTACAAATTAGGCATAGCAGATACATCTGTTTGAGTTACATGAAAACTTTGGGAATTTTCATGTGCCACTTTTTAAACGACAAAATTTACTGTGGTGTGCAAGTCCAACACTAGATGGCAGACAAACAATTCTTATCAGCACTCCAACATATCAAGCTTGTTGTAGTCTTTAAAAATAATTGGATTCTTATAGTTAAAACCAAGTTGGTTTACAACTTTTAAATGATTTTATTTGATTTACACAACGCGAACCAATGAAGATGACTTGTATTGCATTACATTTGCTGTAGGGTGGTTGTCTCTATGTCGTTTCTGTTTCATCACTAGAAGTAGTAATAAGAAATCAGTCACGCTTTTGAGAAACGTGCTTTACCTCACGTTCAAAGTAAACAAGCACTTCTATTGTTGTTCCTCATGCAGGAACATTTCTACTCCACTCACATTCCTATTTGCATTGGTTAATGATCTGTGGCCAATTTCAGTTTGAAAGTTTCTCACTGAAATCGATGGATGTGAATCACAATGAAATTATGAATGCAAATAAGACATGACTCTCAAGCATGAAGTGTCAGGTCCTCAAATGCCGTTTTGTCAAATCTCAGGTTGTATCTTCTCGCAGGAGCATATTCCTCTAGAGGCAGTTCACCGGAAATGAAATCACATGCTGCTGCTGGTATTAACAGAAGTTCAGAAGTAACACACCTCCTCTGCCTTTAAATGATGCAGTATATGTTGTGATTCAGTGAATGTGCAAATGTAACTTATGTACTGTTTTCATGTGACTGCAATGATTTGTGTACTTATGAGAGATACACTACTGTTTATCTCTACCACATGGGGTTTTAAATGTACGTCCATGTATTCTGTTCTTTTGAAGTCAATAAATCAAACTATTCCTGCATGTAATGTCTCTGTGTGTTTTTAAGACGGCTTCCACTGGGGATTCTCATTTTTCATTTTCTCATGTTTCTATGCATCCATTTACAGTGAGGAAACATGATATGGGCAGTTTAGGACTTATCATCACCAGAGCTGTGTTTTAAGAGTTCTTGCTGATATTTTGCATGCCTACTTTATGCATATCGAACTATTTTTGTACAAAAGGAAATTTCTGCCTCAGGTAGTAAAACTTCAGTGTGTTCAAATGTGAATTTACAATCTCACCGTAACTATGTGTTGTGTGGAGAATTAGCCCTAACATACCAATGTTGTCTAAAACACACAAAACACTTGCCTGACTTAAAGAACTGACTACTGGGTATTTATTAAACATGAGAAATGCTATCTTTATGGTCCTGTGCGAAAAAAAAAAAAATTAATAATCTATTATTGCTGTTCTTTCAAAAACCTTTTTGTGAACATTATATGTTTATTTATAAGAATCAGCCATAATTTTCCTTGATTGATTATACTTATTGAATCTTAACAAAACCTGTCTAGAAACATGATTGTCATATTGCTCCTCATAATCGAAAGAAATGTTATTGTGCATAAAGAACATGAAGCCAATTTTAGAACCTTTAAGGTTTAATCCTGACAATTAAACATGTTTACCCCAATTTTTTATTTCCATAATGTAAAAGAAAAGGGAAAAATAGTGGGGGAAAAAACATTTAATAATATCTACAACATTTTTGTCCTGGGTTTGTTGATTTAAATGTAACATTGTATTACAGTATTTAAAGTAAAAAAAAAAAAAAAAAAAAAAAAAATATATATATATATATATTACAGTAATTGTAGTATATTACAGTAATTGTAGTAACCTGGTAGTAACTAATGAGAATGCCTAGACACATTACGGTAATAAGAATCTGGGAAGGAAATGTGCCTAATTGTGATGAAAATAATGTGGCAAAGCAAAATTTGTATAATTTTTTTTAATACAAATTTACTCTTTTTTTCTTTCTTTTTTTGATTATTAGGGTGAGATGTGACCCAAACATGATTTTGTGAGATTTGCCTAATTTATTAGTATTGAATGGCATTATGGTTATTAATTACTATTATACTATTTAATATTATTTAAAGCAAGTATTACAAAAGCATTGTAAAAAATATATAACAATATTTGTATATTTGTAATGTAAAGAAAAGTATGTAAAATAGTTTATTCTTTTCATGTAGTGTCTTGCATTCCAACATAAACACCGCTGTGGCCTGTCTCTATATCTGTATGTCTGTTCTGTGATTGATAGGTCATGGAATGAAGATGTTAGTCTCTCTGACTCAGATGGCGGTCTTCACTGGTGCCGAATGACCATGTCCCAGAATGCACCTGTGGGTTTCCTAACCCACGGCAGTGGGAGTGGAAGCAGCATGTCTTCAGAACCAGGAGCCACGGTCAAATCTCTCATCAAGTCTTTTGACACGAGTGAGGACACAACCTTTCTCTATGCTTTTCTCTTTTTTTTTTTCTTGGTCACCCCTCATTCTCACTCTTGTTCTCTCCCTTTCTCACCTCTTCTCTCTACCTTGTAACATTCATTTTAAGATCTGAGACATTAATGAGTAAAATGTCCTAGATTGTAAAATGATTGCTAAGAAAATATTTAGGCAGTGATTAAGTGTTTAGATCATGGCGCTATTGTGGTGAAACAGATGCTAACATAAGCTGTTCTTTAATCTGAGCTAATAATTTAATGCTCTCCACACATATCCTGTTTGCCTTCAGTAACACGGCAGCAGGAAAGTCTGGCTCTCATTACATCAGCCAGACCTCTCAAAACATTCCCGCCTGTCTTTATGTTGGACAGATACTTCTGTAACATATGTGTTGTGAGACAGCAGGACTTGTTCTCATTAATTACAAAAAAATCTCATGTTAGATTAGAGAGGTTGTTAAATGTTCTTAGAACCATAAGACAAAGCGTCCCAATATTAATTACATTTAGCGCAGCTTGTGATTTTTATCAAATGTTCTGCAGAATACAATGGGGTATATCAAAAAGTCTAATGTGGCATCAAACAGTTATTCCAGCTTCATCAAACTATAACTATCCTCATAAGGGCCTTCACAAACCATTTATTTACATTAAAGGTGCAGTGTGTAGTATTTATGATGATCTATTAAGTGAAATGCAATATAATATACATAACTATGTTTTCAGTGGTGTATAAAGACCGTACATAATGTACCGTTATGTTTTTATTACCTTAGAATGAGTCATTTCTCTCTACATACACCGTGGGTCCCCTTACTGTGAAATCGCCATTTTGCGGCGTCATGTTTCTGCAGTAGCCCTAAACGGACAAACTTCTCTACAGAGCGCTAGTCACTCTCTGCTCTCTCCGACGATGACATTTTTGTCTTGTGTCGGCCACCGTAGCTTCTCTATGCGCTTTGAAAGGAAGGGCTGAGCAGTGGGTGATTGCAATTCACAATCTTCACACACTACACCTTTAAACAAGTTTTATTAAGACAAATTAAATTTTACCTAAACTTTTGAAATAAAAGTTATCATTGTACCATGATAGCATCAAACTCCAAACTTCCTCTCCAGTCCCAAAGACCATCTATTGAAACTAAGCTGCCAAAACTGCTCCTTCTAAACTTACTTCTAAAGAGCAGTACACTAAGACTAAAATGCAAAAAAAAGTCTGTCAAACCTAATGGCTTTTCTGGCTGTGTGTATGTTAAAATCAGAAGTTTATTTTTTAAAAACCTTGCTAATCGTTTCAGTTGTGAATTTGGTCCTACTTCCTGTGTCATTGATCTTAAAGGGATAATTCATCCCAAAAATGAAAATCCTTTCATCATTTATTCATCCTCATGCCATTCCAAAAGTATATGACTTTCTTTCTTCTGTGAAACAGAAGATATTTTGAGAAATGTCTGTGTTTTCTTTTGTCCATACAATGGAAGTCAACAGTCACCAAAACTGTTTGGTTACCAACATTCTTCAAAATATCTTATTCTGTGTTCCAAAAGTCGTACAGGTTTGGAATGACATAAGGGTGAATAAATGATGATAGCATTTTTATTTTGGGGTCAACTATCTCCTAAAAATGTCAAACATCTTCTTCAGATTAATTTGTGTTTTCTCTGGCTGTAACTAGGATTTTGTATGGCCATTTAAATGTTGATGCTGATGTACTTTACTAGATGGACCCAGCAGCTCAGTACAGATACATACATCTTCCAGAAGCCCCCTAAGTGGCATACCAGTCCGCACAGCCCCTGCTGCTGCTGTCTCACCAATTCAGGTACTACAAATATCACAATACACCACTCATTTCTTCTAGAGCACAGGGCATGCTATCACTGACATGTGCTTTATGTTTCTAGAGGCACTCTGGAATCAAGCAACTGTCAAAGACCCTTGAGAGAAGAATCGCCTTTGGAGATTTCCCCCACAATGGTACACATATCAAATTATGCAGTCTTTTAAACAACACTTCAGTTATCCTTAAACACCCATACTGTAGAGAAACATTTCAATTTAATGAATGAGCTAAACAATTGATAGCATCTGTGACGTTGTTGCTTACCTTAGAAATTTGTGAAATTGTGTTCAAAGCAACGGATTTGTGATGTCTACAAAAGTCAATATCTGTCTGAAATCGATGTCTAAAACGTCAGTGTCTAAAATAGGTTACATTGTCAAGTCAAGTCAAGTCAACTTTATTTATATAGCGCTTTTTACAATGCAGATTGTTTCAAAGCAGCTTCACAGTGTTAAACAGGAAAATAATGCAACAGAATTTGATTCGGCTGTACAGCCGCTCTGGAGAAAACGGTGAGTCATCAGCTCATTTCAATTATCATATATATTCAAGTAATGTAGTTGATATAATTTAGTTTAGTAATTAAATTTATTTGGATATTTATTTGAAAATTTAGTGTCCCCAACTGAGCAAGCCAGAGGTGACAGTGGCAAGGAACCAAAACTCCATCAGGTGTCCTAATGGAGAAAAATAACCAATTAACAAACAGTGTATGTTTATTATTTTGGCAACCTTATAGGTCAGAAGTAATATTAGATCGGATTATTTGAAAGATCGGAGGCATCACGCCGGGTTTATTGAGGATGGCGTGTCGATTAAACAATTATTAAATAGGAATATTCGAAATATCGGAGTCATCACGCCGGAGATGGATCCATTGAGGATGCCATGTCGATGAGCAATTTCAGAGGGTAGACTAATTGACACGGTCTCTGCAGACACTTCAGGGACGCGTTGGTCATGTCTGGGCGCTGGTCCACCATCTGATCTGGATACGGCCCGGATCCGGCTGACTGCAGTAAACCTCGGGATAAACAGAGAGACTAACATTAGCGTAGATGTCATTCTTCTTATGATGTAACGAGTACATCAGGTGTTATGGGAAGTGTTCCCGGTTCCGGCTGACCTAGTTAATGCAGCCTAACAATTTGAATAAAATATAAATTAAAAATGTTTTATGTGTATGCCATAGTAAAGAGATGTGTTTTTAGTCTAGATTTAAACTGACAGAGTGTGTCTGCTACCCGAACAATGCTAGGAAGGCTGTTCCAGAGTTTAGGTGCTAAATAGGAAAAGGATCGACCGCCTGCAGTTGATTTTGATATTCTAGGTATTATCAACTGGCCAGAGTTTTGAGACCGCAATAGACGTGACGGAGTATAATGCGTTAAGAGCTCGCTCAAGTACTGGGGAGCTAAACCATTTAGTGCTTTGTAAGTAATTAGCAAGATTTTAAAATGTATGCAATGTTTAATAGGGAGCCAGTGCAGTGTTGACAGAACCGGGCTAATATGGTCATACTTCCTGGTTCTAGTAAGAACTCGAGCTGCTGCATTTTGGACCAGCTGCAGTTTATTTATTAAGCGAGCGGGGCAACCACCCAGTAGAGCATTACAATAATCTAGCCTTGAGGTCATGAATGCATGAAGTAACTTTGAACCAAATATTGCACTAAAATGCAATTAAAATATGTTGTTCCCATTCAGTCGGTCACTCTCGACGCCACGTCGGAGTACCGACGAATAGGAATCTCGCTAGCGAGAGCCAATCTACTTCGAGTGTAACTAAACGAGCCAATGCACATTGGCATGCAATGATTGCACCAGCTGCTCATGCCACTCCGTGTGGGTATAAATGAGGCACAGGTGCTTGCATCAAATTAGCTTTTTGCTTCGGAGCCGAGTGGTGGATGGTTTGTCCTGAAATCACTCTCTACAAAGCATGTGTTAACATTTTAACGAGTCAAGCTCTTCGGATGGATCTCTCCTCGTTTGGTGTTGGAGTGACGGCACTGCAGCGGGGTCGATTTTCTCTCTTTTTCTATTTTGTTTTATTGAGCAAAAACAAAAGGCTGTTCTCACAGCTGGTTCGGTGCGCTGTAAAGAGCGCTGAAAAGCCGTTTTCATGGCTGGTAAGAGATCGCCTTCTATGAGAGAGAGAGCGCGCATGACAGGCTGCACTTTTTCCCTGTCTGTGTCGCCGCGACTATTCCCCTGTGTGCTTCAGCACCGCGGAGTGCAGTTTCCCTAGAAGAGCTACACAGATAGAGCTTGCATCTTTTTAAAGATGACATTCTACCTGTGTGTTTCTGGTTGCGGTTGTTTCCTGTCCTCACTGACGGCCACGAGCACAGTTTCACATGTCTGGGCGTATGCATGCTGAGACGGTGTTCGTGGGTGGTTCACGTTTTCTAATGAGAACATGACCACGTCGGCACGCCAGTCGCGACTCTTCTTTCTCCGGGAAGCTTGAGTCCCCTTTGTTGTTGGCCAGCCGCCGCTCGTGTGTAAAAGCACAGCCGCTCGACACTCCGGGTCTGCTCGACACTCTGGGAGACCGCGGACATCAGCGACAGCTGCCCGCCGGGGAAACCCAGTGGGACCTCACGCTTCTCTACGTGTCGTGTGCCGTCGAGTGCCGGGCTGCAGCGCGGGTTGTCACGGCAACCCAGCGCTCACTCGCCACTCTAGGTGCGCTGTCCCCTTGCCTATTTCCCGTTGTAGCGCCCTCCCTGGTGGCCAACAGGAGAGGTCTACTTCAGTGAAATCGCTGGGGTGACCTGAGGAGTGGAGGGCTTCTCCTTCGGGGAACCAACCCCCTAGGGCCCCTCCCCCTCTAGCGCACTGCAAGCTGTGCAGCTTCTGGATGGAACTGCTGGTCCTTCTTATGGAGGAACCTAGCATTTCATTTGGGGCTCAAGCTGAAGATCAGATGTCAATCGCTGCATCGGAGAGAGGGCTGTTGTGCTCTGGAAATGAGGATGATGCTGAGCCCACTGTAATGGTGTGTGCTTTGCTGAATCAGATTCAGAGTTAATAGCCATGCTTTCCCGGGATCTTTCCCGGATGTGCATGGAAAACTTGGCAGTATGGAACGCCAGGGGGGCCAAAACTGCATACGTTTTCCTCTCTCACTACCCTCAACGGTGGGGTGGCTGTGCGCAGACCATCTCCGCCCTGCACTTTAATGCACGAGGGTAGTTCTGAGTCGGGGTTGAGCTGCGCATGTTGACTAACCGTGATCAAAGTCACGGCGCAGGCCCTCGGCCAGACGATGTCCACCTCGGTGGTCCAGAAACGCCCCCTGGCTTGCCTTGCTGAGGTGTGAGTGGTCGTCAAAGTGCGCTTTCTCGATGCTCCCATCTCACAAGGTAGCCTTTTCGGTGACACTGTTGAGAACTGGGCCCAGCAGTTCTTCGCAGTCGGTAGCAGGCTGAGGCAATCAAGAGCTTCCCCCGACGCACCACAAGAGTGCCTCGTGGGTTGCCCCTCAGTCTGCTCGTCGCCAAAGGCGTCGTCCCCTGCAAAAAAAAAAAAAAAAAAAAACTTTGGCACAGCCTGCTCTACTGTGTCCGACGCAGGAAGGCGACGCCACCCGTCTCTGCTGCTGTTTAAGCAGTCGGTGAAACATCACCTCTGAGACGGGTGACCTGGAGATGGGCGGGGCTGCTCTTCCCCGGAGGAGGGCCGGGCAGAGAATCTTTTGAGTCAAAAATCTGTTCTGCCGCTGGTGTCACACACAGTGGTACCCCAATTCTCAAAAAAAAAAAAAAAAAAAAAAAAGAGCAGTTCCTCTATCTCTGGGTCCCAAGGGGGTTCGGAGAGCTGTGGACGGTCCAACGCCGGACCACACTCATCCTCCTCCTTCGCCAGCGGGCAGCAGTGGACGGTTCGAGGACGCAACCAAGCCTTCTCACGTACCCTCTGCCCACTCGTGGAATCAGGTAAGTGTTGCACAGCACACTCACACCCCGCTGCAGGCCGCCTCCACGAGACAGCCGCCCCAGCCCGGTACCTGCATTCCACCTCGCTGCCCCACGGTGGGTACGCCGGTGGTCCCTTTGGTCCCGCTTGCACGGTCTCGGCGAGCCTGGTTAGCGCTCCCCAGTCCGTCTCGCTGGCTCATCCGGACCATCAGGCTCGGCTATGCGATTCAGTTCACCCGGCGCCCCCCCAGGTTCAAGGGCGTCCGCTTCACTTCGGTGAACGCCGCAGACGCCCATGTCCTGCGTGCGGAGATCGCAGTCCTACTGGCGAAGGACGCGATAGAGCCGGTCCCTCCAGCCGATATGAAGACAGGCTTCTACAGCCCGTACTTCATTGTACCCAAGAAGACCGGTGGGTTACGGCCAATCTTGGCCGTCCCCAAGATTGGTTTGCAGCGATCGACCTGAAGGATGCGTACTTTCATGTCTCGATTCTTCCTCGACACAGGCCGTTTCTGCGCTTTGCGTTCGAGGGTCGAGCATATCAGTACAAAGTCCTGCCCTTCGGGCTGTCCCTGTCCCCCCGTGTCTTCACGAAAGTCACGGAGGGGGCCCTTGTGCCAATGAGAGAACAGGGCGTTCGCATCCTCAACTATCTCGACGACTGGCTCATTCTAGCACAGTCCAGAGATCAGTTGTGCGAACACAGAGACCTGGTGCACAGACACCTCAGCCAGTTGGGTCTTCGGGTTAACTGGGAGAAGAGCAAACTCGCCCCCGTGCAGAGGATCTCTTTTCTCGGTATGGAGTTAGATTCGGTCGAACGGACAGCGTGCCTCACAGAGGAGCGCGTCCAGTCGATGCTGAACTGCCTGAACACGTTTCAAGGCAGGATGGCGGTTCCACTGAAACAGTTTCAGAGGCTCCTGGGGCATATGGCAGCCGCAGCGGCAGTAACACCGTTCGGCTTGCTTCATATGAGACCGCTTCAGCATTGGCTACACGGCCGAGTCCCGAGATGGGCGTGGCAACGCGGCACTCACCGGGTGAGCATCACACCGGCCTGCCGCCAATCCTTCAGCCCATGGTCAGACCCCTCGTTCCTTCGGGCCGGAGTGCCTCTGGAACAGGTGTCCAGGCATGCTGTGGTCTTCACAGATGCCTCTGCCATGGGCTGGGGAGCCACGTACAACGGGCATGCAGTGTCAGGGGTTGGACGGACCCGCACCTGCATTGGCACATCAACTGCCTCGAGTTGCTAGCAGTGCATCTCGCTCTGAGCCGCCTCAAAAGGCTGCTACGGGGCAAAGATGTACTGGTCCGCACGGACAACACCGCGACCGTTGCGTATATCAACCGACAAGGTGGTCTACGCTCCCGTCGCATGTTGCAACTCGCCCGCCATCTCCTCCTCTGGAGTCAGAAGTGTCTGAGGTCGCTTCGGGCCATTCATGTCCCTGGTGTGAGCAACCGTGTGGCCGACGAGCTTTCACGAGCTGCGCTCCCAGGGGAATGGCGACTCCACCCCCAGGTGGTTCAGCTGATTTCGAGACAGTTCGGGGCTGCACAGATCGACCTGTTTGCCTCCCCAGAAATGTCCCACTGCCAGTGGTTCTATTCGCTGACCGAGGTTACACTCGGCACGGATGCACTTGCGCACAGCTGGCCCCAGGGGCTGCGCAAATATGCGTTTTCCCCAGTGAGCCTACTTGCACAAACACTGTGCAAGGTCAGGGAGGACGAGGAGCAGGTCCTGTTGGTGGCGCCTTACTGGCCCAACCGGTCCTAGTTCCCAGAACTTATGCTCCTGGCGACAGCCCCTCCTTGGCCGATTCCTCTGAGGAAGGACCTTCTGACTCAGAGACGGGGCACCCTGTGGCACCCGCGTCCAGATCTGTGGAAGCTTCATGTCTGGCCCCTGGACGGGACGCGGAGGTTCTAGGTGACTTACCCCAAGAGGTAGTTAACACCATCACTTCGGCACGAGCACCGTCTACAAGACAGGCTTATGCTTTGAAGTGGAACCTGTTCGTCGAGTGGTGTTCTTCTCGCCGAGAAGACCCCCAAAGATGTTCGATTGTGTCTGTGCTTTCCTTCCTGCAACAAGGGTTGGAGCGTAGGCTGTCGCCCTCCACCCTCAAGGTCTATGTTGCTGCAATATCTGCCCATCACGACCATGTAGAAGGTAAGACAGTTGGGAAGCACGACCTGGTCGTCAGGTTCCTCAGGGGGGCGAGACAGTTAAATCCTCCTCGACCCCCCTCCATACCCTCTTGGGATCTTGCTCTGGTGCTCCGAGCACTTCAGAATGCCCCATTTGAGCCCTTGCGGTCAGCAGAGCTTAAGATTCTGTCTATGAAGACTTTGCTGTTGGCCGCACTGGCCTCCATCAAGAGGGTAGGGGACCTGCAGGCATTTTCGGTCGACGAATCGTGCCTAGAGTTCGGGCCGGGTGACACCCACGTGGTATTGAGACCCCGGCCTGGCAATGTGCCCAAGGTTCCTACCACTCCCTTCAGGGACCAGGTGGTGAACCTGCAAGCGCTGCCCCTGGAGGAGGCAGACCCAGCCCTAGCTTTGCTCTGTCCCGTCCGCGCTCTGCGGATCTACGTGGATAGAACTCAAAGCTTCAGGACCTCAGATCAGCTCTTTGTCTGTCACGGAGAGGCCAGCAGAAGGGAAAGGCTGTCTCCAAGCAGAGGATGGCCCACTGGATAGTGGATGCCATCACCTTGGCTTACCAAGCACAAGGTGTGCCCTGTCCGCTCAGGGTGCGAGCACACTCTACTAGAAGTGTTGCATCCTCCTGGGCGCTGGCACGTGGCGCCTTGCTGTCAGACATCTGTAGAGCTGCGGGCTGGGCGACACCCAACACGTTCGCTAGATTCTATAGTCTACGTGTAGAGCCAGTGTCCTCCTGTGTTCTCGCCTCAAACGGGTAGAAGCACTGAGAGGCCCTGGCTCTTGTCGGCTTGCTGCGCCCCGGCGCTTTATTCTCCAGAAGCAAACTCTGTCGAGTCCTCCATCTCCCTCTGTGCTGGACGTGGCGGAACGTCTGGCATCAGGCCCCTTGCCGCTGAATCCTTGAGAACCGGTACTGGGCTGGGGATATATGAGTGACCCTGCGGGGATCCCATATATTTTTCCACGGTCGCTCCTACGGGAAGCCCGTGTCTTTCCCTTGGGAGAGCCCTCCCCTTGGTGGGGCTGGAGCCCCCTCTCAGTTGCGGGCTATGGCTCAGCTTTGTACTCCACATAACTCCTTCGGTGTATGATGTGGGTTCCGCAGCGTTCCCTTCCACTAGGGCACGCTTCCCAGTGTTATCCAATAAGTCACTGAGCGGGTCATGCAGAACAGCAGTGATGGACTTCTCTGTGTGAGCCCCATCTCATCAGGTAAGAGAGCTTAGGAGGCTCACACAGGGCACTGGATGGGGGCAGAGGCCATGGCGCTTTGGTAGGGATTCCTATTCGTCGGTACTCCGACGTGGCGTCGAGAGTGACCGACTGAATGGGAACGTCTCGGTTACGTATGTAACCCTCGTTCCCTGAAGGAGGGAACGGAGACGCCACGTCCCGTCGCCATGTCCTCTGTACCCTGCTGGGGTGCCAGTTCACCTACTCGGCTCCTCAGCAAAAAACTAATTTGATGCAAGCACCTGTGCCTCATTTATACCCACACGGAGTGGCATGAGCAGCTGGTGCAATCATTGCATGCCAATGTGCATTGGCTCGTTTAGTTACACTCAAAGTAGATTGGCTCTCGCTAGCGAGATTCCTATTCGTCGGTACTCCGACGTGGCGTCTCCGTTCCCTCCTTCAGGGAACGAGGGTTACATACGTAACCGAGACGTTTCAAAAGACAAAAAAGGTCTCAGGTTACGACTGTAACCATGGGTCCCTGACAGAAATGGAAACTCGAGTCTGCGACTTGGACTCGAGTCGCACTTAAGTCGCAAAAAAAATGACTTGTGACTTGACTTGGACTCGCGAACAACTGACCTGAGACTTGACTTGAGACTTGACTAGGGACTTGACATGGACTTGACATGGACTTGAAGACTGAGACTTGTGGAAAAAATGCAAGTCTTTTGGCACGGCATTCCTGATTACGTTCTCTATTTACTACCGCCGGCGCTCACTAGAAGACTACATTATTCAGCATTGCTTGAGATCTACAGCAAACTACGGCAACTCAAATAGCTCAAAATACACAGCACTTTTTTCCCCCTTGTGGTGGTTCTAAATGGTATAATTTTGTACAAAGTTGGAAAGTAATAGTAATGATTTAAGTAGTATTTTGTGTGCTTTATTATGCAGTTTTAAAGTAAAAGTAGTCTGTTTTGATAGTTCAATACACTGTTAATTATACCAACTAGCTGAAAAAAATATTGCGAAATATAGAACAAAGACTTGACTTGAGACTTGACTTGGACCCTAAAGACTTGAGACTTGACTTTACTTGACTTGACTTGACTTGGACCTCAGAGACTTGAAACTTGACTTGGACTTGGACCTCAAAGACTTGAGACTTGACTTGACTTGGACCTCAGAGACTTGAAACTTGACTTGGACTTGGACCTCAAAGACTTGAGACTTGACTTGACTTGGACCGCAGGGACTTGTGAACATGTCTGGTCCCTGAAAAGGGAACGAGATGCTGCGTCGGAAGTTACACGGCTATGGGAAATGCCTCTGCGTGATTATGTCTTGAAGCATGTGTGTAATCAGTTCAATGGCATGGCGGGACATCATCCTGTAGCAAGTGACATCATGACCAGGAAGCTATAAAGCACACCCAAACTAAACAATGTCAGCTTCTGATTGGCCGAAGCAAATCAATCACAGGCATGCAGGGTGAGGCAGCGTCTCATTCCCTTTTGAGAGAAACATGGTTACAGTCGTTACCTGAGATGTTCCCTTTCAAGGTGTTCCCAAGTTACAGCGCTATGGGAACGTTAATACCCACTCCACCATACTGGCAAGTTCCTGGCTAGTGTAAATCCTTGCGAGCACAACCTAGGAAATTAGCACCCGGGTCCCCGGTGAGGAGTCCAATTCCTGAATCAGGCATCCAGGAATGTACACTGCCCTTAGTGAGAGCAGCTAGCCCTGGGCCCACAGGAGGATCTAGTGTGCCAATTTGCAAAGGGGTCACGACCGCAGACCCCCAGATGATTTATGTAGGTGACCACCAATGTGTTGTCTGTCCTGGCCCCTGAGGTCTAGAAGGAAATGTTTCAGAACCAGAAAAACAGCCATCATTTCCAGGCAATTTATGTGCCATGAGAGATGATGATTGTTTGGTCCGAGTGTGCTTTATACTGTAGCTTCCTGGTAATGATATTGCACGCTACGAGGTGACATCCCGCCTTGACATTGGACTGATTAAAGTGCTTTTCCCATGTTGGCATTTCCCAACATGGCATTTCCCATAACGTTGTAACTTCCGATGCTTGAAAGGGAACTTAACAATATACATGTTACCATGAAACTAGTAAAGTTTATCTGCTTAGAACAGTAGTCCTGTTGCTAAAGGATGATTTTTAGCAACTTTACAGATAAAATAACATTTTATCAATGACATTTTTGCATGGAAGAATGAATATTTTTGCTTAAATTATCTTCACATCTATGTTTTAAACCTTACAGAATGCGCAATTGACAATTAAAAAAAGAAACAGAAAAAAATATGCTTTCACAGTGCAATCGGTTCTTTAAAAAGTTATCAAGTGTAATAAATATAGTGGAACACGGATTTGATGTACTGTTCAAAACTAAGAGGATACTGTAATATATACCATTCACAAGTTTTGTTTTGGTAAAATCTTCAAATGTTTTTGAAAAATGTCTCACCAAGGCTGCATTTATTTGATCAAAAATACAGTAAAAACTAATATTGTTTGGTATTATTAGAATTTAAAAGAAGTGTTTTGTCATTTAATAAATTTTAAAATGTAATTTTTTCAGGGTTCCCACAGGTCATTGAAATCCTTGTTTGTGAATTTGAAAAAAAAATTCAAGGCCCTAGAAAGTTTTTGAAAATAAACATACATAGATACAGGTCCTTGAAAGTGCTTGAATTTATTTTGTGCAAGAAGTTTTCTGGAAGAAATTAAAAAATTTTCCCTCCAGTCCGCTAATGTGTTATTTCGCCAACACTTCGTGGCCTATGCATACTACGTTATTTACGTTAGTTACACGCATTTACGTGTTACGTTAAGTGTTTCCCGTGTGAGGTACTTTGTGTTGTACGTTGGCATGACATTCACGCGCGCACAAAACTACTATGATGGTACCTCAACGTACAAACCATTGATAATTTTTTTTCAGGATTCTTTGACGAATAGAGTTCAAAAGAACAGCATTTATTTGAAAATTTTTTTTTTTAACTATGTAAACCACCTTGGTTCAATTTAATGCTTCCTTGCTGTATAAAAGTGCTAAAAAGAGCGGTTGTGTACATGTATTATTTTCATGTGTTATTACTTCAGAAGCATTGGTAGTGTGAGTTGTCCTAATTTAAATAAATGTTGTGTAATTAGAGCATTACTTATATATAATACAATCTTCATGGATTTTAATATGTCCTTGAATAGGATATTCTCCAGAACTGTGGCAACAATAGGACACAATATAAAAATTCTCCTGTGTGTCTGTGGTTCTGTCTCTCTCAGGGTCGTGTGACGAACTGAAACCCTCGTCTCTTATGAGGAAAAGTCCATCCCTCGAGTCAGTAATTAAAACTCCAGCTCACTTCAACGCCCGCACCTCATCATTTACTTACAACAGAGCCAACAGCAAACTCAAGTAAGCTTTACAAACACAAAACCACAGATGCAGTGAACATTTTCCTAACTACGGGCACTAAAACAACAAATGACTCAGTCTTTTGAAAGAAAAAGACACATTTACCTTTCACTACTAAAAATATGACTAATAATGGCTAATGGCTAATAAGATAACTCAGACCAGAAAAGCCTAAACTGTATTTCTCATTTGTGATTCGTTTTGCTGCCCTGCTTTGAAACAATGCCTCAAGTTGAGTCAGCCAGTCTTTTTGGTGATTCACACTTTGAACAGAATCATGCTTGGTACATACTGATACAAAGGGGAAAAAAGGTTTTGATAGAGAACCTTGGTCATGATCTTTATTAGTTTTTCAATTACACTTTTGGGAAGTTGACACATAAGGGACACAGCTAGACTGGAGACTAGAGAAACATTGCACCTTAGATGTGTCTTTATTATTTAAAAAAAAATCACAGAACTGCCTTTATACACCATTGAAAAATCTTGGGTTGGTAAGATTTTTTTAAAGAAGTCTCTTATACTCACCAAGTTTGCATTTTCTTGTTTAAAAAAACAGTCAAATTATAAAATATTGTTACTTTAATTTAAAATAGAATAACTGTTTTCAAATATATATTTTCAAATGTAATTTATTCCTGTAATGGCAAAGCTGTATTTTCAGCATCATTACTCGTCTTTAGTGTCACATTATCCTTCAGAAATCATTCTAATATGCTGATCAGATGTTCAAGAAACATTTCTAATTGTTATCATATGTTGAAAACAGTTGTGCTGCTCAATATTTTTGTGGAAACCGTTACATTTTTTTCAGGATTCTTTGATGAGTAAAAAGTTTGAAATAAAAAGCTATTGTAACAATATACATATTTTTACTGTCACTTTTGATCAATTTAAAGGCACTTTTTGTTGAGGATCTATTGACAGAAATGCATTATAATATACATAACTATGTTTTCAGTGGTGTATAAAGACCTTACATAATGTACCGTTATGTTTTTATTACCTTAGAATTAGCCATTTCTATCTACATACACTGCGGGTCCCCTTACGGTGAAATCGCCATTTTGCGCCATCATGTTTCTACAGCAGCCCTAAACGGACAAACTGCTCTAAAGAGCATTAGCTACTCTCTGGAGTCTCAGACAACAACATCTCCTGTGTCTGCCACCGCAGCTTCTCTATGTTCTCCGAAAGAGAGGGGTGAGCGGTGGGTGGTTGCAATTCACAACCTCACCGCTAGATGCTGCTAAAATTTACACAGTGCACCTTTAATGTGTCCTTGCTGAATAAAAGTATTAATCTCTTTATACAGTAATCTCTTTATACAGTAAACAGTAGTTTAATCCCTTGATAATATATTAGATATTATATTATGCAATAGAGATTCTTGTTTCAAACCCTTACAGATGTCAATGTGAAAGGTGATAAAACGATGACGCATACAGTGTTCTGACTTCCAGTGCAATGACCACAGAGTCATCTAATCATCCAATGAACACAAAACAAGACAATCTGATTATCTTTCATGATGTGTCTCTCGCAGAGCAACGCCCCTGATGTACGGATGTACTCTCACAAGTGTGTGAGGATTTTAGCAGTGGTTAAACATTTAACTGTTCACCAACATGTACAGATGCAGTGTTAGTGACCGTACGTGTGTATGTGTGTGTCCCCTGATGCTAGTGTGGAAAGAACAGACCCTCTGTCTGCTCTGGCGCGGGAGTATGGTGGATCTAAGAGGAACGCTCTACTGAAGTGGTGCCAGAAGAAAACAGAGGGCTATCCGGTAAGGAGCACAGGCCCTGACCCCCTCTCTCACCCTGTCCCTCTCTCTCGTCTTTCAGTGAAGTTTTATTGGCATGACTGTTTAAATACAACATTGCCAAAGGAATGTAGAGTGAAAAGATTTACGTGTTTAAAAGTGAAGTGAGTAATTTCTGGTGTCACCGAACAGAACTGTACAAATAACTAGAAAAGGATATGATGTCTGAAAGTTTAAACACTTTTAAGTGTTTGACTTTACTTTACTTTGAGTTGTGGTGGAGTATCAGAAGAATTGTCATAGGAATAAGGTAAGTGGCCGCCTACTATATACAGTAAACTGTTGGCCATCTTAACATACTCCTTACGTGCACAATAACATAAGTCAGAAACGTATAGTGCTCCACCCCAGTGTGCTGTGGCCCTTGTGCTGTCTTGACTAGACTGTGGTCACAGTGGGGTTTTTTAATAAGTCTTTTTTGTTATTTGATAAATAAATAAATAAATACTAATTTAAATGATAATGTAGTGATTCTATTCATTCGAGCATTTGATTTTGTTTACAAAATAAATTATTCTTCTTCAGTTATGTTTCCTGAGCACCAAATCAGCAAATTTGAATGATTTCTGAAGGATTTCTGACACTGCAGACTGGAATAATGCTGCTAAAAATTCAGCTTTGCCATCATAGAAATAAATTACATTTTAAAATATATTACAATAAAAATATAGATATTTTAAATTGTACAATATTTCACAGTATTTCTGTTTTTATTGTATTTTTGATCAAACAATTGCAGCCTTAGTGAGCAGAACAGACTTCTTACAAAAAAAACATTAATGGTAGTGTATTTAAACATGTTAACATCCTAACAAATTTGAGATCATATCATTTACATACACGCTTACCTTCCATATTAGCCTCAGCTGGTAAACAAAGTGCTGAAAGGGGTGCTCATGCTTTCTTTCCTCCTCCCCCTTTCATCATCTTTTGCTTAGTACTAGAAAACAGAGACCTGTTCACTTAGTTTGCATTGATATTTTAAACACCAGATACTGACCGACTGCTTTCCGGTGATGCTGTTAAATAGAATAACAAAGACAAAATAGTATGTGCCGAAGATAAACAATAGACATAAACAAACAGCAGTCTGGAGAGTAAAATAATCAGAATAATGCCAGAATGCAAGGAGAGGCTTAAACTAATAGTTGTGGATTTCAGCATTGTAAATAGGCAGTTGGCTGTTATAAGACGTACATTTATCTGTATGGTTAATGGAGTTGCTTACATGTTGACATGGAGTCAGATTATTCGTTTGTGCCAGACCTAGACATTGGGTGTGTTAGCAGATGAATATAACATGACTGTAAAATGTTGTTTTGTTTTGTGACTGGGATACTACCAGTAATTTAAGTGACTAACAATGCATTTTTACTCTAATATGACCACATGCCTCTATTGACATGAAACTAACTTTCTGATGTCTACACTTTGTTGAATTTCATAAAACCTTTTAAAGAAAATTTCCCCAAAAAAGCATGTCTTAAACCAGACGCTAACTGGTAGATTGTGTTGGTAATTATGGAAATGATCCGGCTGCGTCTGTGTTCAATTTGCACGTCATCAGTAGATCATGCGCAGAACTTTCCACTCCCATCAGCGCTATTTGGGGATTGCACTTTCATGCTAATTTGCCCTGTTTTGTAAATCTGGCCCCCAATGTTTTTGAAAGAAGTCTCCTATGCTCACTAAGGCTGCATTTATTTGATCAAAAATACAGTAAAAACTGTAATATTTTGAGACATTATTAAATTTGAAAATAACTCCTTTGTATTGTAATATATTTAAAAGTGTATTTTATTCCTATAATGGCAAAGCTGGATTTTCAGCAGCCATTACTCCAGTCTTTAGTGTCACGTGATCCTTCAGAAATCATTTTAATATGCTGATTTTAAGAATAGAAAGTTCAAAAGAAAGCCTTTGTAACATTATAAATATATTTACGGTAACTTTTGATCATTTGGATGCATCCTTACTGAATAAGCATGTTAATTTTTTTTTATATAAAATGTAAAAAATCTTAATGGTCCCAAAAGATTTAAATTTATCCTGTATTTGGGTCCATTAAGATATTTTACATCATGAAAATTAAGCAAATTTTAATTTCTATTAATATTGATTATATATTTATATTGTATTTAAATTAATTATTATATAGCCATGCATGGCCAAAAGTATTGGCAGTGACATAAAGCTTGTGTTTTGCAAAGTATGAACCACAGGTTCTATATCGGATTAAGATCCGGGGAGTTGCCTGGCCACGGATCCAAAATTTAAATGTAATGATCTCCAAGCCACTTTATTATCACTCTTGCCTTGTGACATGCTGTTCCATCATGCTGGAAAGTGTACAGATCATCACCAAATTGCTCCTGGATCATTGGGAGAAGTTGCTCTTGCAGGACGTTTTGATTCTATTCTTTATTCATAGCAGTGGTTTTGGGCAGAATTGTGACAGATTCCACTCCCTTGGATGAAAAGCAACCTCATACATGAATGGTCTCATGGTGCTTTACTTTGGCTTTTGGCTTGCTTAGTTGGGGACACTAAATATTCAACTATATTACTGATCTGCCCGCTCTGGAGAAAACAGTGATCATATAATAATTGAACTGAGCTGGATGACATCACTGTTTTCTCCAGAGCGGCTGTACAGCCGAATCAAATTCTGTTCATTATTTTCCTGTTTAACACTGTGAAGCTGCTTTGAAACAATCTGCATTGTAAAAAGCGCTATATAAATAAAGTTGACTTGACTTGACTACTGTTGACATGACACAGGGGGAGGTATTTGTACCCCTTCTTTTTTCACATTTTGTTATGTTGCTGCCTTATGTTAAACTACTTTAAATGACTCTTTTTTCACATCAATCTTTACACCATATACCATAATGACAAAGCAATAAAACAGATATGTGACAACTTTTCAAATTTATTCAAAATAAAAAAACTAAAAATACATTGCATAAGTATTTATAACATTTTCTGGGACACCTGAAATTTCGCTTAGGAGCATTCCGATTTCACATGTAAATGTTACACTTCGAGTGGAGTTAATCTGTGGCAAATTTAATTGAATGGGTATGATTTTGGAAAGGCACACACCTCTCAATAAAAAGGTCTAACAGCTGAAAATGCATATCAAAACCAAGCCATGAGGTCAAAAGAACTGCCTGTAGAGCTCAGTGACAGGATTGTGTCAAGACACAGAACTGGGAAAGACTACAAAAAAATCTGCTGCATTGAAGGTTCACAGAAGCATGTAACCTCCATAACCCTTAATGGAAGAAGTTGGAAGAATGGAAGAATAGAAAAACCAGGACTCTTCCTAGACTCTTCCATCTCCTTGCCAAACTAAGCAATCAATGGAGAAGGGCAGTGGTTAGAGTGGTGACCAAGAAGCTGATGGTCACTCTAGTTGAGCTCCATGATCATATATGGAGATGGGAGAAACTTACAGAAGGGCAAACATCACTTAAACACTCCACTTATCTGGGATTTATACCAGAGTGGCCAGAATCAAGTCCCTCTTCAGTGAAGACACATGAAAACCTATTTGAGATTTCTAAAGGCTTCTCTCAGACTGGTCTGATGAACCTCAGTTCCTAGCATCATGTATGGAGGAAACCAGGCACTACTCATCACCTGCACAATACTATCCCAACAAAGAAGTGTGGTGGTAGCAGCAGCATTCTGTGGGGGTGTTTTTCAGTGGCAGGGACTGGGGGACTCGTCAGGGTAGAAGGAAAGCTCAGCGCAGCAAAATATAGAGACAGCCTTAATGAAAACCTAGTCTGGAGCATTCAGATCCTCGGACAGGGCAGACGGTTCACATTCTAACAGGACAATGACCCTAAGCACACAGCTAAGACAATGCAAGAGTGGCTTATGGACAACTCTGTGAATGTCCTTGAGTGGCCCAGCCAGAGCCTGAAATTGAACCCAATCCAACATCTCTGGAGAAACCTGAAAATGGCTGTCCACCAACACTCACCATCCAACCTGACAGAGTTTGAGAGTATCTGAGGAGAAGAATCACAGAAAATCACCAAATGCAGATGTGCAAAGCCTGTCGCATAATACCCCCAAAAAAGTGAGGTTGTAAAGGTGCTTCAACTAAGTACTGAGTTAAAAATACGTATGCAATGTACTTATTTCAGTTTTTCCTTTTTAATAAATTTGCGTTTTATTAAAGTTGTCACAAATCAGTTTTTTGCTTTGTCATTATGGTGTATGGAGTGTAGATTAATGTGAAAAAAATATATATATATATATATATATATATTGTACATTATTTTAAAAGTGATAAGATTTTCAATTAAAAAAATTTTTTTATATCTGGATGAATTACGGTGAATTCAGCGGGAAATCCTAAAAAAATGGGCATTATTTTATGTATGCAAAATATATATAAATTATTTCTTGTTTTTGGTTGTTACCATCTGAGAGCAAGTGTTTGCTCATTCATTAGGCACACATTCACTGAACAACCATCTATTTATCCATTTCATATTGTCCAGTGTAGAGAAGAGTGTAGGAAATTGCATTGATGGGAACAGCAATGGCCACAGGCCTTTTCTCATATTGCAGACCCAGGGAAAGGTTAGCTCAAGAACACATGCTTCAAATTGAGCTTAATTTTAGCTGAGGAAAAGGTCAAGGAGGGCTACTGGTCCACTATGTCATAAGAGACATCACCTGTGAGAGCAAGAGAGCAACTAATTACCCACTAACACGCTAAGATGGACAGCATTGTCACCTGCAATCTCACACACAGACACACACACACACACACATACATATATACTGCTCCATCATGCCCTTCCTCAAAGCTTGTTAAAATCCCCCCACCCCAAACTATTCATATCACAATCACTCACAGCCTCCCTCCACAACCTATTTTCTGCAAATGAATGTAATAATGTATTGCCCTCAGTCAAATCACAGTGTTGGCTGTTAGCAGCTAGGAGGATCGTGTTAATGTAATGAAGAGCAGAGCTGCAAGAGCCTCACTGATCGTGTGTGAAGTAGGGATGGGCGATATGGACAAAAAAATGTATCACAATATTTTCTGGTATTTATTGCGATAATGATATCAATGACGATGAATGTAGTACCATTCCCCATGTTTTTGGCTACAAGAAGTGAGAGCTGCATGCATTCTTGAGAGCCTCAGTAACACAAACAATGATCTAAAGCAAAACATACCCGTCATCAATTAGGCTCCTATAATACATAAAAGAATTTTAAAAAACACACAAAAAATCTTAAAAATCCACACCAGCCTATTCAGAAATGGAAAAGTTGCAGATATACTTTTCTTCTGTAAAAGTGCAGGTAATATTTAAATAGTGCAAGTGTGCTGAAAAACATCACACAATACAAACAATAATAATTCAAATCAATGACAAGTTTGAAATGTAAACACAGATTCTGTTTTTATTCATACTTTCATGGCAAAAATAGTGCAAACAGCAAAAGTAATAATCCCAATTCCCAACCATGTCTTCAGATTACAAAAAAAAAATGCAAATAATGATTTAATGATAGATCTTAAGTAATTTGAGCTAAAACTGCGAATGAAAATGTATGAATGCATATTTACATACTGTAAAGGCTCACACCACTACTAGCCCATCAACTCAAAAATTCCAGGAGTTCTTAAGAGGGTGCAGACAGTTCTGTTGAGCCTGTGTCTCTTCTCTGCTTTGCTGCCCACCTGGGAAAGAGAGAGAAACAAAGTTTCTAGTTTTCATATCTGTTAAAGAATACAGTGTAAAAAAACATTAAAAAAATAAAAAGTTACCTATTCCTACTTGCTCATAGAAGAAAATTACCTTGATTTATTTAACATTAACAACTATTACAACAACTTCACATTCGAATATTTTATGTGAATTTTAACAGTTTCCAGTCAGGATTTGTTTTTAAAATGTTTAAAATGTACATTAAAAGTTGGATGGAGACCCAGCTATTGCCGTTAAGTGTCTGTTCTATCTAGAGTTGGTATTCCCCTGCAGGACATTTATTTAAACAGAAGAGTCTGACGGACAGCAGTTTAACATTACGACTTTCATTAATTAATTAATATCAAATTTTGTGAAGTATGGTTAAGGTATTTAGCAGACACTTTTGTCCAAAACGACATACAATATACAGTAGATACATACAATGACATATATTTAAGAAAAACAATGTAAAAGTCAATGTAATTCTAAATATTAAGTTGTTAAAGTGTTAGTTCACCCAATAATGTAAATTCTGTCATTAATTCCTCTCCCTCATGTCGTTCCAAACCGTAAGACTTTCGTTCGTCTTCAGTAAACAAATGAAGATATTTCTGATGAAATCCGAGAGCTCTCTGACCCCTCTATAGACAGCAATTTAATTAAAACTTTCAAGGTCCAGAAAATCGGGTGCAGGTCCCCTACCCTCTTAATGGAAGCCAATGCAACCAGGAGAACTTTTTCATAGACAGAGTTTTTAACTCAGCTGACTGCAAGAGCTCAAAGGGTGGTCTCTGCAGTGCGGTAAGCACCAGAGGAAAATCCCAAGAGGGTATAGAGAGAGGACGAGGCGGATTTAGTCTCCTAGCCCCCCTCAGGAACCTGACGACTAGATCGTGCTTCCCCAAGGACTTACCATCAACTGCATTGTGATGTGCGGTGATAGCGGCAACGTACACTTTAAGGGTGGAGGGAGACAGCCTTCGCTCCAACCCTTCTTGCAGGAAGCACCGATCTAACCGAGCAAGTTCGGGGGTTCTCCTGTTGAGGAGAACACCATTCGACGAATAGGTTCCACTTCAATGCATAGAGGTGCCTCGAAGAGGGCGCTCTAGTGGAAGTGATGGTGTCTACCCAGCCCTGTGGTAGGTCACCTAGAACTTCCACGTCCTGTCCAGGGACCAGACATGGAGTTTCCAGAGGTCCGGCTGTGGGTGCCAGAGGGCGCCCCGTCTCTGAGTCAGAAGGTCCTTCCTCAGAGTAATGGGCCAAGGAGGGGCTGTCGCGGGGAGCATCAGTTCTGGGAACCAGGTCCGGTTGGGCCAATAGGTGCAACCAGCAAGACCTGCTCCTCGTCCTCCCTGACTTTGGACAATGTCTGTGCGAGAAGGCTTGCTGGGGGAAACGCATACTTGCGTAGGCCCCGGGGCCAGCTGTGAGCCAGTGCGTCCGTGCTGAGAGTGCCCCCGGTCAGGGAGTAAAACCACTGGCAATGGGTCAAGTCCGGAGAGGCAAACAGGTCTACCTGTGCAGCTCCGAAGAGGTCCCATATCAGCTGGACCACCTGATGGTCTGAATGATGGCCAAAACTTTACTAATGAGTTTTATGAAGTTTAATGTACTTCACACAAAAGATGAAGCGTCCGTTTTCAAAATCAATGTAAGAGCTGAATAAGTACAAGAAGTGCACATTAAAGTCTTGTCCATAAACACTCTCTCTCCCTTGCATTATCATCAGCATACACAGTGAATTACACAAAAACACTAGTTACAACTAACAGTAAACAAATATATACAGACCTTTTCAGGGGGTGCTCAATAAACCGGATAAACTTTATATACATAAAACAACTCTGGTGAACTGTAATAAAGTGTGCGCTCTCCCTTTCATTACTGCTGTGACCAGTAACCAGTGACCAGAGACTATAAGCTGGATCACAAACATTTGGTACTGATCCATCCTTGAGTAACAACTTTTAGCAAAGCCTGCCTTGTATTGATTTGAGTGAAATGATTTGTGCAGACATAAACAAACCTAAACCTGCTCTGCCGTCGAAACAATGGCGGACTGTGTACAGCTCACTCAGGGCAGGTCTATGCTGAAACGGCAGTGTCCATCAACAGTCATGGGAGGAGCCTGCGCAAAGTGACATCACTTTGCCCAGAATCTGCGAACAGCTTATTCTTGGAGCTATCCTATCATAGCAGCTTAGGATCCACCTAAGCTTTATCCATGCGCCTTCCTCTATAAGAAATCATCCCCTGCGGAGCAGAACTACAATATTGGCAACTAGGAGCTATTGGCAGTCAAGAATCTGCTTCTGCCCTGGGCCAAGTATGCATAGAACTCTCTCCACCAGCCTACCACTGGCTTAACACCCTTCCAGTAGTTCCCTTGGCAGTCCGTTGCCACAAGAGCCTGAATGATGCAAGAAGGTCAGAGACATCCAGATACGAACCAGGACCACAGCAAATGTCATATGCTTTTGAAAATCCAGCATTTAGTTGATCCTGATAAGCGCTTATTGTCACAGGTGTTAACACGACAGCTTTCTTCTTCCATAAGGGGGTTTGGTGTCACAATGGCGGACTGTTAAAGAATGCAACACGTCTCCTGGAAATCCTGTAGAATTCAATCAATCAGATGATAACTTTGAAACTCCAAAAGTGTTTCCAATTTTTTGTGCCTTATGCATCAGACATTCAGCCAACGGTCAATGGGCGTGACGTCTGAGGCTGAGACTAACCTACTGTTAACCTCATTTCTTCTTGTTGTACTCCTCTTTGTGACTCATTTTTCTTCCTCGTTGTTTCCCAAGTTGATCCTCATCATCGATCTCCTTGTTGTTTTCCACATCAACTTCCTTCCATTACAAAGACAGTTTCATTTATCTCTCACTTACTGGTTTTCCACTTTTTCTCCTTACGTGTGTTGTGTTTAATGCACACTTTGGTCATATTTTTTAGTCAAGTCAAGTCAAGTCAACTTTATTTATATAGCGCTTTTTACAATGCAGATAGTAGTAATTATTAATTTGTCCTGATGTCAATGTGTCTAATAACAGGCTAATTAACATGTCTTCTTGATTAGATACTTCTTAGTACCCCATATCTGCAGGTAGTAGATGCTTAATGCTTCATTCCATTTAACATTAGCTTAAATGTGTGCATGTTTATCTCTTTATGTTGTCAACTTGTCAAAATATAAAATATTCACAAATATCACACTGGATGTTCCTGCAGAACACAAATGCGTCAAGTACAATGCAACATGAAACATCCCATAGGAAAGAATCATAAATGAGCATACACAGACATCTGTATGCTCATGGCCCATGCTGTCACCAAGGTTACGGTGCTACTAATCCTAATTTAAATAACCAGAGAACCGCTTTCTCTCATAAATGCATGTCTTTCGACCAGCCGTAATGTTATGTGCCTCTAAAATTTTGTTCTGACACTCCTGGACCCTAAGGACTTGTCGGTACGTGTGAAGTCAATGCTGCACGTATGCCGCGTTAAAATGTCAACCACTGAGAAAGGAATTGATCATGGACGACCCTTAATAATGTAGTGTTGGATACAGTTAGTGTGAATGATGGAAACTTAATGAGCACACAGACTCACACGCAGATGTTTTTGTGCAACACGGATGAATCATCCACCCAAATCACAGTTTATAAATCCACAATTGTTGACTAGCTTCACCTCTAAACGTTGTTTTTAATTGAAGGTTCCTGTTGAGTCTGTTGTGCATTGAGGATTAATCTATGCACTTGAGAGTGTACGGTAGTCATTGATTGTGAATGGATGAATAGATGGAGTTTTCATGTTTTATGTTGCTGGGTTTCGTATTTAGTACAACTCAAGCTCTATTGCTATTGAACTATGGGGATAATAATTCTAGAGGGTTTTAAAAGCATAAGTATGAAGTATGTGTTTTTATTAAAGCACTTATATTAGTCCTTTTGTACTACTAAAATGAACACAATTTGAGCTCTAAATTCTAGATTTCTAAATCTACATTTTTACTAATTATCCTCCATAAAACCCTGGCCTAAAAAAAGTCTAGATCAATACGTGCTTCAGATAGCACCAAACATCATGTACAGGAGAAAAAAATGGTAACACTTTAGTCTGGGGACTAATTCTCACTATTAACTAGTAGCTTATTAGCTTGCATATTACTAGCATATTGACTGTTTATTAGTACTTATAAGCATATATAAATACCTTATTCTGCAAAAGAAAATATGGACCATATTCTATATCCCTTAATCTTACCCCATACCTAAACTTAACCACTACCATATTAACTATTAATAAGCAGTAAATGAGTTTATTGAGTCAAAAGTCATAGTTAACAGTGAATATGTGTTCCCCAAACTAAATTGTGACCCAAAAAATGGAATAAGAAAATATGTGTGCCTATGGCCACACCTGAGTTTAAGGTGATTTTAAATTTGTGATTTCCAGTCTTGGAAGAAGTGTAACAATTCTAAGGGTCATGTTGTCTGGCTGTCACCAGACCAAGCTCAATCTTTAGGGATTGAACATTGGTCTGGGGAGTCTGCTATGTATTTTCTACTGCACAAGAGGCAACGGGCATAATTCAAATGACTCTGTACGCAATTGGATAGTCCTTCAACGATCCGGGTGACGTACTTTGCAGAGCGGTCGGTAGTAAGGCAAATACATCCTTCTTTTGTAGGAATTGTTCCAGGGCAAGTTTCTGTTCTGTTTTCAAAGAAAACTTGCCTTTGAAATCTTTTAAAACAGCAGCGACAGCGGCATCAACGAGTTGCTGCACTTTGGTGGCCGTCATGTTGAATGGAAACAAAAAGCTGCTTGCCGTCGCTTCTCTATCGTGTTAAACCCACTAATAGCGCACCAGGTGGATAAGCCAGTTTGTGATTGGTCCACGCAAATATGTAACGGAGGCAGGATAGAAAGAGCATTTTATCTAACCTGAGCTGCAGGGCGAAATTAAGGGCGAGATCGGGCCAGGTTTACCCAGTCTAAGGGTAATGGAAATTTCTTTATTAAACTGTTTAAAGGGTTAGTTTGCTAAATTCTCCATTGAGCTGCCTTTAAATCACAGCCTTATTGTCATTTTTATAGACTTTCATACACAATTAAGTATGTTTAACTAAAGTCTGGAATAAACTACACTACTTTTAAAATCTGAACATATTTTAAACACTAGTTATCATACACTTGCAGAGATAGTAAATGGTTACAGAGGAAAAACTGGCCATCATACACTTTACATACATGTGATTGAGGATCACACACTACCAGACTTCCAGGTTGTTCCGAACACAACAAACTCACTGCAGAAACATGTGCCTCGTTTCTAGGAGACGCATGACAAATAAAAAAACTGTGTTCTAAAAATTTGCTCAAAATATCAAACATGTCTGATATCCTCCGACTAGATGTAATCATAGTCTGAAGCTAAAAAAATAAGTGTACATCATACACTACATGATTTTCTGTGAAATCTGTCAACTCAAACCTGAAGACTCTAAAAAACTAGCGCTGACTTGTCCAGACTGTAAAAGTGTGTATATTCTAACTGTCACGTCTTGTGGCTGCAATCAGAGCACAACGAATGAGATAATTAAGACACACAAATTTAAATAACCTTTGCTTTAAATAACCTCTGAAGATAAGATAATTGGAATGCGTACTTGTGAGAGGCTATAAATAGACGTAAAACAGGTGCGCCTTCAGGTATGTCTGAAGAGAAGTCTGGACGACCAGTGTGGCAATGTAGCCCAGCATCTCCTTCCCGCTTTTTTAGGAAACAGGGTTACAGTCAAGTAACCTGAGATGTTCCCTTTCAAAAGCTACTCTCAAGGCTGCGCTCATAGTGCTATGGGAATGAGAATACCAACGCCGCCGCACTAGAAATGTCTGGACCCTCACGGTTGTGTAGTGTGTGCTCACAAGCACAACCTCAAGTTGCAGTTTCCATTCCCGGTGTTTCACAGCCTGTCTGGACAGTAAGTCTGCTCCCACATTCAAATGCTCAGGAATGTGAATCGCCCTGAGGGACAGGAACTTGCCCTGAGACCAAAGCAGAACCTGCTGTGCTAGTCTGTTCAGACGGTGTGAACACAGTCCACCCTGGCGATTTATGTAGGTGACTACCATAGTGTTGTCCACCCACACTAGGACATGGTAGCCCCTTAACTGTTTACCCTTATTTGCCTCTGGGGATTGGCCCTTGGATGAAATCCCCTGGCTCTGAGCCACAACTGAAACTGACCTCTTTGAAAGCGATGGAAAGTAATTACCTGACCTAGCCTGATATTGTTCAGGGTGTTTAATATGGCCGAACAGAAGGACCCGATATTAGTAAGCTTCGTCCCCAAAAGCGAACCTCAGGAACTTCCTGTGTTGTGACAGAATATGCATCCTTGAGATCGATTTTGACAATATGCATCCTTGAGATCTTTGTGTTGGATGTGCGACACAATAATTTTTATCATTAGCATCTTGAACTTGTATGTTCTGAGAGAACGGTTCAGACCACGAAGATCCTCAGAACTTGGGCTCATTCACATTGTTGCCAGCAGCCATATCACCCTGTAGCCCGAGACTGGTTTCCCACGAAGGGTGGGAAAGAAGGGTTGAGCCTGATCAGTACCTGGATGGGAGACCTCCTGGAAAACTAGGTTGCTGCTGGAAGAGGTGATAGTGAGGCCAGAAGGGGGGGGATCACCCTGTGCTCTGTGTGGGTCCTAACACATCAGTATAGTGATGGGGACACTATACTGTCAATAAGCACCGTCCTTCGGATGAGACGTTAAATGGAGGTTGTGACTCTCTGTGGTCATTAAAAATCCCAGGATGTCCTTCGATAAAGAGTAGGGGTGTAACCCCAGCATCCTGGCCAAATTTGCCTATTGGCCTCTGTCCATCGTCCCCATATTCTACTAATCACCCCCATATACTGATTGGCTTCATCACTCTACCAATAAGCTGGTGTGTGGTGGGCGTTCTGGGGCAATATGGCTGCCGTCGCATCATCCAGGTGGATGCTGCCCATTGGTGGTGGTTGAGGAGATTCCCCCTTTCATGTAAAGCATTTTGAGTAGCTAGAAAAGCACTATATAAATGTAACAAATTATTATTATTATTATTACTCTGTAGACATGTTTCATCCTACCCTTTTTCACGAGTTCGCACTTACAAATAATCAGATAGAGTAAAAGAGTATGCATATTTGGCATGCTGTCTGAGGAGAGGGGTCCGAGCTCTGTATTTTGGCCAGAACTCAGAGTACTCCCCCCGTATCCTTGACTGTGATAGGAACCAGCCAAGAGTGAGTAGTCAGGGTGGCAGAGGGATACAGAAAACTGTCAAGGAACATGTTCCGCGTAAACTTTGTTAATAAAACATCATCTGTTGCTGATCAGCTCAGGCCACAATAAACAAACATTGTGAAGGGCATTGAAAAAATATATATATATATTAAAGTTAAGCTCCATATGATGAAAGTGTCAAGATTGTCATTCAGCCGTCTGTAAAAAGGTGGAGAAAGAACTGCAACTCCTTGAAAATCAAGGCATAATAGAAAAAGTAGAAGGTCAAACACCATGGGTCTCACCCAGAGGTGGAAAGTAACTAATTTCAAATACTTGAGACATTTTTACAGTACTTGAGTACATTTTTCAGTTTTTTCTACTTTCTTGAGTATAATTAAATTGTGGTACTTTTACTATTACTTGAGTTGAATAAAAATACAGTATTCAACTTCGCTACATTTATTTTTCACCAAGAGTACAAAGTACTTTGACAAAGGTGCCGACGGAGCAACAGGGCAAGGCAGCATTTGACAGGCACTTTTCAAACTTTTGCTGTGAAGCCCTGCACTTTAGCCAATAACAGTCAGGTCTGACTCGCTTCAGCCAAAAACAGACATGTCTGACTTTAATTTCAGCCAGGTCTGACTTGGGTGCCAAACCGATCAAAACTTCCAGTTCAGCTGGGGGGCGGGGAGTTCAAACCGCACTTTGACATTCAATTACTGGTGCTCGTGTTTTGAATTAGCATCGTTATAACGTTTCAATATTTTAGTGAATGTAATTGTTATGATTTTAAATTGTAATTTTGGCAGCTTCTGAAACCATTGATATTATCAGAGCACTGCAGCTGAAGTAAATAGGAAACTCTGCTCATACAAGGACGCAGTTATTGCATGGACGGAGCAAGAACAATGTAAGTGTCTAAAATGCATGCAGACTGCTCAGTTTAATGTCAAAGCTTTCCCTCTTTAACAGTGCAGTTAAACTAACTGCCTGACACAAAATTGTACAAAGCTGAAATAACAACAGTGAAATAAGATTGCATAATTTATCTGTCAATCAGATGCAGGTAAATGTGTAGATCATTACTATAGCAACAGTGGGCTTATGGCACATTTTGGGTAGAACAAAAAAAGAGCATTTTATTTAACATGTTAACCCTGTACCCAACTTTATTTTTTACTCGCACTTTTCTATTCATAGTTTTTTAATCCCCATAATTTCTTTGATCGGATCACTCACTTACCCTTCTTTGCTTTTGCCCTTCTTAAAAAACATTCAAATGGTCTTACGTGGACTTACTTTTCAAAATGAGTAATAAAACAATCACTCTTGGCAACAACAAACACAGCAATTTATGAGATTAATATCATGTTTTGCTCCAAAATCACTATATCTATACGTCAGTTGTGTTTGAAATAACTATTGTGGTCCCATGTGAGACAGAAAATATATTATTTTATAAAATTCTATGACAGGCTATGTCGATTAGCATTGCATTAAAGATATACATCATTCTTATGAAAATACCCAATATGGTTTAAAAATCACAGATAAATATAGATATAGCATCGCAATCGTGTTTATTGTGTTCTTGTTTCATCAGAAACGTCTCGGTCTGCATGTTATTCAGCTGTACCCATATCTGATGTCCATATAAGGGATTTCCTGGAACGTCAAAAGTCAAATGCTTCTATTAAATATTATTAATACTTCAATTAAAATATTCTATACTTCTATTAAAATATATGAATCTCACCCTCGTGGAAGTTCTGTGCGAGGGCTTCCAGTATAAATGAAACAGAAATTACATGAGAGTGTTTAATGCTCCATATTGCTCACATCGCCTCATTTGGGGGAAAAATAGAAAAATAATACTAAAGTACTTTGTAACGCAGTAACTTGAGTAGTTTTTCAGCAAACTAATTATTTACTCTTACTTGCCTAAAATATACAAGCCTAAAAATCCAGAGAAGATATGCATTTGTGTTGACATGTCAATGCCAAACCAAGCTGTACTTAGAGAGAGACACAGTTCACCAATAATAGATGACATCATCCACGATATTCATCAGATGAAGTCTTTCAAAATACCATTCAACAAGTCCTGCTTGAAATCTCTGGAGTCATGAAATTTCAGTGATGACATTCTGGCAAATGGCACGACAGCTAATGCTGATCTCTTGAAGCAGGTTGCAGGTTTTCAAAGGTTGCATGAAAACAATCTAACAATCAACAAGGACAAATGTGAATTTCACAAAACATCCCTGGAGTTCTTTAGATATGTGTTTTCCAATCATGGCATCCCAACTGACCCCCAAAAATCACCTGTATGATTTTTTTGATATTTGATATTGATATTATCAGAGCACTGCAGCTGAAGTAAGTAGGATACCCCACAAACTCAGAGTGAGGTAAGAAGCCTTCTAGGAATGGCCAATTACAGTGCAAGGTTCGTTATTGACTACTCTTCAATCACACAACCTTTGAGGGAACTTACAAAGAAAGACTCCGAATGGGTTTGGGGTAAAGAGCAAGTAGTTGCACTGACAACTCTCAAAGAAAGATTAGTCAATGTTCCTATGATGAGCTAACCAACATTATTGCTGATGCCAGTCCAGTTGGCCTTGCTATCTTGGCACAGAGAGACGAGAACAGTATCCACACATATCTCTCTTGAGAAGCTCTTGTCATCGTCTGGAGGTGTGAACACTGCCATCTATGCCTCTATGGTGCCAAATCCAACATGATCACAGACCACAAACCTCTAGAGCTAATCTTCAACAATCCTAAATTAAAACTACCAGCACAAATTGAAAAATGGGTGCTCAGGCGCCAACCTTACAAGTACAAGGTAATTTACAAAGCAAAGAAAACAAATCTGTCTGACTATATGTCTTGCCACTTACAGCAACTTCACATGTCCTTCATCACGGATGATGTTGACACAGAAATACCCTTCAACTTTATCGTTACTATTGTGATCCCTAAAGCCATGATGCTGGAGAAAGTAAAGATCTGAAATCATTCTACAATGTCAGAGAGGAGCTTACTGTCCTGGATGACAGTGTACTTCTCAGAGAACATTGCATTGCATACAGAGCACTTGAAATCACACATGAATGGTTTAGTCAAAACAAAACAGCTGCTGAGAGAAAAAGTTTGGTTTCCAGGAATGACTAATATCAGCATGCAGCTGCTCACAACAAACTACTGGGACATCACCAGCTGAACTATTGTTTAGCAGGCCCATCAACATCAAATTACCAGCCATACGCAGTCTAGTGACTAAAGACACTTTGTTGCACAGATAGTTCCAAAAAGGAGAAGATGAAACAATATTCTAAAAACAAGCAGAAAGAATCACATTCAGAGCTCAATGTGAGCATTTTGAAAAAAAGAAGGAAAAAAAACAGGAAAACTCTTGACATTCTTCAACCCAAAAACCCTATGAAGTCTTAAAAACCAAAAGAACAATGATCACAGTTCAAAGAGGGTGACACATTACCACCAGGCACATCTCTAATTTAAAACCCCTGAAACAATGCACATTAATTGTACTATGCAAAAAGTTGTTTGTCTAAATTCATTACACTCATTCTTCATGGCACATGAAGTTCATAAAAGTTAATGTGCCAATCAAAATGTGACCACAGGGATAATTAATCAAATAATGCAATATGTGTGTGTGTGTGTGTGTGTGTGTGTGTGCATGCTCATGACTCTTTAGCTCCGCCCACTGCATGCCTGCACAAGCTCAGTGTTTACGGAAAGAATCGGTACAGCGTATCTGTCTTTTATAAATATGATAAAACTAAAGACTCTTCAGAGATATGAAGGATACAATAGTACTCTATAGGTACTCAAGATTAACGATCGGCAGAAACTGTGTGTGTACCCTTTAATGCTAGAAACCATATGCACTTGGCAATTGTGATTTTTAAATAGTCTATTCTATTTCATCATTAAAATCCATTTTCACATTCATCACTGGGTGGGTAGGATAGTACTGGTACGAGGACTACACCACCCCAACCCCCGCTGACGCTGGCCATTATAGATCATTAAATGTTTAACTTTCTTAGACCCCTATAAAACTTTTTTCAAGTTAAAAAAAAAATAATACTGTAAATTTAAATTGAAGAGACAATTTCATATATATTTTTCCCAATAATATATTATACACTCACCTAAAGGATTATTAGGAACACCTGTTTATTTAATTTCTCATTAATGCAATTATCTAATCAACCAATCACATGGCAGTTGCTTCAATGCATTTAGGGGTGTGGTCCTGGTCAAGACAATCTCCTGAACTCCAAACTGAATGTCAGAATGGGAAAGAAAGGTGATTTAAGCAATTTTGAGCGTGGCATGGTTGTTGGTGCCAGACGGGCCGGTCTGAGTATTTCACAATCTGCTCAGTTACTGGGATTTTCACGCACAACCATTTCTAGAGTTTACAAAGAATGGTGTGAAAAGGGAAAAACATCCAGTATGCGGCAGTCCTGTGGGCGAAAATGCCTTGTTGATGCTAGAGGTCAGAGGAGAATGGGCCGACTGATTCAAGCTGATAGAAGAGCAACTTTGACTGAAATAACCACTCGTTACAACCGAGCTATGCAGCAAAGCATTTGTGAAGCCAGAACACGCACAACCTTGAGGCGGATAGGCTACAACAGCAGAAGACCCCACCGGGTACCACTCATCTCCACTACAAATAGGAAAAAGAGGCTACAATTTGCACGAGCTCACCAAAATTGGACAGTTGAAGACTGGAAAAATGTTGCCTGGTCTGATGAGTCTCGATTTCTGTTGAGACATTCAGATGGTAGAGTCAGAATTTGGCGTAAACAGAATGAGAACATGGATCCATCATGCCTTGTTACCACTGTGCAGGCTGGTGGTGGTGGTGTAATGGTGTGGGGGATGTTTTCTTGGCACACTTTAGGCCCCTTAGTGCCAATTGGGCATCGTTTAAATGCCACGGCCTACCTGAGCATTGTTTCTGACCATGTCCATCCCTTTATGACCACCATGTACCCATCCTCTGATGGCTACTTCCAGCAGGATAATGCACCATGTCACAAAGCTCGAATCATTTCAAATTGGTTTCTTGAACATGACAATGAGTTCACTGTACTAAAATGGCCCCCACAGTCACCAGATCTCAACCCAATAGAGCATCTTTGGGATGTGGTGGAACGGGAGCTTCGTGCCCTGGATGTGCATCCCACAAATCTCCATCAACTGCAAGATGCTATCCTATCAATATGGGCCAACATTTCTAAAGAATGCTTTCAGCACCTTGTTGAATCAATGCCACGTAGAATTAAGGCAGTTCTGAAGGCGAAAGGGGGTCAAACACAGTATTAGTATGGTGTTCCTAATAATCCTTTAGGTGAGTGTACATTTATAGAACGCGTGTTAAACTGCAGGCATAAGGTTAGGAGGCAACACATATAGAAATTAATTATAAAAAGGGCCTTAGGATACATTCTTCAGATAAATAAGGTTTTGAGCTGCAAATGATCTTTGCATTAATTCAAACTGTCCTGTGACATCCTATGACATGTGATTCATCTCAATATCATATGATCAAACGCTAACTTTCAGTGAAGATTCAAGATGAAATAAAAAAACACATCATAAAAACCACATCATAGGATTCATTTCAATACATATAGGATACATCATCCATATGGGCTGTTAGTGCTTGGACCCTGATGATTGCTGCTTGCAGCTTTATTTATTTACAGTCTTATGGCTGTGCTTTTGAAACATTGTTTGATATTATTTTTTATTCCAGATTTAGTATAATTAAAAGCATGCCAGTAACACAGTGATATAGAGAAATAATGTTCCCTTTCAGTCGGTCACGTTCGATGTACGTCGGAACTGACCGACAAATTGCTTCGAGTGTTTTAAAACAAGCCAATGAACATTGGCATGCGGTTCACGCATTTCACGCTCCTCCCCGCAGCGCTTCTCCCCGCATCTTTGCTTTCTGCTTCGGAGCCAAACAATTGCTGTGGTTTCCAGTGTTGTTTTCTACGAAGAGTGTTACTACAAGTCTTATTTTGGAGTTGACGTCTCTGGATCTGGTGCGGGCGATATAGCACGTTCAGCGGTGGTCGCGTCACGTTTGACGAACAAACAGCTGTTTTCACAGCTCAGAGCTGGGCGTCTTCAATGAGTTTGAGTGCTCACAGCAGGCTTGCACTTTCGAACTGCTGTGAGCCGTGGCCGTTCCCCTGTGTGCTTCAGCACTGTCAGAGCGTTTCCTCTAAAAGAGCTTACACGGTTTGACCCTGCGTCATTTTTAAGATGTCATTCAAGCCGTGTGTTTCTGGATGCGGTTGTTTCCTGTCCTCATTTGACGGCCACGATCTCTTTCACATATAAACATGTGAGATTGCATTAGTGGGTGATCTATGTTCTCTCAGGGGAACGTAATCACGTCGACGCGCTGTTCGTCTCACCTTTCTCGCAAGGGCTTGAGCGTTCAGCGCACCGTCGAGCGGCCGGCTGACAGCGCGGGTTGTCACGGCAACCCAGCGCGTCACTCGGCGCTCTAGATGCGCGGTCGAGACTATGAAGCCTTGGTGACCTGAGGATTACAGTGGGGCTTTTCCCGCCGGGTACATCTCATCGGGCCCCCCACTTCTCTATTGCATCGCATGCTGAGACTGTGTTCGTGGGTGGTTCATGTTCTCTCATGAGAACATGACCACGTCGGTGCGTTGTTCGTCTTGCCTTTTTCATATGGGCTTGAGTGTCAGCGCCCCATCTGTCAGGCTGGCCTCTTTGGCGACGCCATCGAGAACTTCGCCCAGCAGTTCTCGGTGGCCCAGAAGCAGATGGAGGCGATTTAAAAACATCCTGCTCCGACGACCAGCTGCTGTCTCCACCCAGTCGTCGGCCACAGTGCCTCCGCTTGCTCATCGCCGAGGATGTCCCTCTGCGTCTGGCTCCGCCCCTGCTAAGCCCAAGCAGCAGCCTCCACTCAGGCAGCAGGTGGCCGGGCGTAAGGGAGGCGCCCAACCCGTCAAAGGTCCCGCGAAATCCGCTCGCAAGCGCAAGGGCAAGCGGCCCTGAGACAGGTAACCCAGGGAGAAGAGGAACTGCTCTCGGGGAGGTGGTGTCCGCACCCCTCCCTCTCCTGGAGGAGGACCGGGGGGGGGGGGATATTTTTGTTGGTTCCCGTTCTGCCGCTGGCTCCCTGGAGTCCATGCCCATGTCTTGCGGTCAGAGATCGATGTCCTACTGGCAAAGGATGCGGTCGAGCCGGTTCCTCCAGCCGATATGAGGTCGGGGTTCTACAGCCCCTACTTCATTGTACCCAAGAAAGGGGGTGGGTTACAGCCAATCTTGGACCTGCGTGTCATGAATCGGGCCCTGCATAAGCTCCCGTTCAAGATGTTAACGCAGAAACACATTTCAAATGCATCCGTCCCCAAGGTTGGTTTGCAGCGATTGACCTGAAGGACGAAAGTCCTCCCATTCGGGTTGTCCCTGTCGCAAAGGGACCTGGTGCTCAGTCACCTCAGCCTGTTGGGACTTCGGGTCAACCGGGAGAAGAGCAAACTCTGCCCCACGCAGAGGATTTCTTATCTTGGTATGGAGGTGGATTCGGTCAACCTGCTTGAATACGTTCAATGGCAGAACAGCGGTCCCACTGAAACTTTTTCAGAGACTCCTGGGGCATATGGTATCTGTAGTCGCAGTAATGCCGCTCATATGAGACTGCTTCAGCACTGTCCCGAGATGGGTGTGGCAGAGCGGCAGTACCGGGTCCCAGTTACTCCTTACTGTCGCAAACTTTCAGCCTGGTTGGACCCTTCATTTCTACAGGCGGGAGTGCCCTTAGAACAGGTGTCCAGACATGCTGTGGTCTTCACGGATGCTTCGTCCACCGGCTGGGGGGCCACGTACAACGGGCATGCAGTTTCGGGTCTGTGGACGGGGCCTCAACTGCATTTGCATATCAATTTCCTAGAGTTGTTAGCAGTACGTCTTGTGCTGGGCCGCCTCAAAAAGCCGCTACAGAGCAAGCACGTACTGGTCCGTACGGACGTGCGGCCGTTGCGTACATCAATCGTCAGGGTTGATGCTCCAACTCGCTGACAGGTGTTCCAGCTGATATGGGACCTTTTCGGAGCCGCACATGTAGACCTGTTTGCCTCTCCAGACTTGACCCATTGCCAGTTGTACTATTCCCTGACCGGGGGCACCCTCAGCATGGATGCACTGGCGCACAGCTGGCCCCGGGACCTGCGCAAGTATGCGTTTTCCCCAGTGAGCCTTCTTGCACAGACCCTGTGCAAAGTCAGGGAGGACGAGGAGCAGGTCTTGTTAGTTGCGCCCTACTGGCCCAACCGGACCTGGTTCCCCGAACTAACACTCCTCACAACAGCCCCTCCCTGGCCCATTCCTCTGAGGAAGGACCTACTTTCTCAGGGAAGGGGCACACTATGGCACCCGCGTCCAGACCTCTGGAAACTCCATGTCTGGTACCTGTGGGATGCAGAGATTCTAGGTGGCCTGACAAGCGGTGGTAGACACCATCTCTTCTGCTAGAGCTCCCTCTACGAGACGCCTCCTATGCGTTGAAGTGGAACCTGTTCGTTGAATGGTGCTCTTCCCGCCGGGAAGACCCCCGAAGGTGTTCGGTTAGAGTCTTGCTTTTCTGCAAGATGGGTTGGAGCGAAGGCTGTCTTCCTCCACCCTCAAAGTGTACGTCGCAGCAATAGCGGCGTATCACGACGCAGTCGAAGGTAAGTCTTTAGGGAAGCACGACCTAATCGTCAGGTTCCTCAGAGGTGCGAGGAGAATAAATCCTCCTTGTCCAAACTCGGTACCCTCTTGGGACTTAGCTCTGAGTCAGGCTCACTTCAGAGTCCTCCCTTTGAGCCTTTGCAGTCCATAGAGCTAAAAATCCTGTCCATGAAGACAGTTCCCTTGATGGCATTGGCCTCTATTAAGAGGGTAGGGGACCTGCACGCACTTTCGGTCAGCAAATCGTGCCTAGAATTCGGGCCAGCCAACTCTCACGTCATCCTGAGACCCCGGCCTGGATACGTGCCCAAAGTTCCCACCACTCCCTTCCGGGACCAGGTGATGAACCTGCAAGTGCTGCCTTTAGAGGAGGCAGACCCAGCCCTAGCTTTGCTCTGTCCCGTCCACACTCTCCATGCCTACGTGGACCAAACTCAAAGCTTTAGAACCTCTGAACAGCTCTTCATCTGTTACGGAGGCCAGCAGAAGGGAAAGGCTGTCTCCAAGCAGGTTAGCCCACTGGATAGTAGATGCTATCGTCTTGGCCTAACGGTCCCAAGACGTGCCTTGCCCCCTCGGGTTGCGAGCACACTCAACTAGGAGTGTGGCTTCCTCCTGGGCGCTGGCTCAAGGTGCCTCGCTGACAGATATATGTAGAGCTGCGGGCTGGGCGACACCTAACACGTTCGCTAGATTCTATAGCCTCCGTGTAGAGCCGGTATCTTCACGTGTACTTACTCCCAGTGGCCAGTAGCGCAAAGTGCCCGTTCTAGTGTCGGCTTGCAACGCCACTCCCGCCCCCTGGGCCGGATACATGCGTCTTTTGTCTCCAGTTGTGTTCCCCAGAAATGGCTAACCCTGTCGAGCTCCTTTGTCACCCCTCTGTGTCAGAAGTTGTGGCCGTGTGACACCAGGCTTACACCCGTATGCATGTGGAACGTGTGTGTAAGCTGGGTATCCATATGTAGCGGTTCCTACGGCAACCCCATATGTGTATTCCTCCATGGTACCAGCTACCCTACTCGGCTAGCCCCGTGTCTTTCCCTTGACAGAGCCCACTCTGTCGTCTCTGGAGGTGTTCTTTCCCCCCTGGGACCAGGTTGGAACCACCTCAGAGACTGCCACTTCCTTATTTATACCCGCGCTGCGGGGAGGAGCATGGAATGCGTGAACCACATGCCAATGTTCATTGGCTCATTTTAAAACACTCAAAGTAGATTGGTCTCTGAAAAAGATCCCCAATTCATCGGTCAGTTCCGACATACGTCTCCGTTCTCTCCTTCAGGGAACGAGGGTTACATACGTAACTGAGACGTTTTCTATTTCCAACATAAATTTCCTCAAAATCTTTTTCCCACTCTAGACTGTTTTGAAGTACTTTATTTATGTCAGCTGCATTAAAAAAGAGTTACAGATGCACCAATATGAAAATTTTGGATGATGCTGATAACAGAAAATTAGATTTTAGATTAGATATCGATTAGATAATCCTCCATAAAACGCTTGCCTCAAAAACCCAGATCTATACGTTTCAAATGGCACCAACATCATGTACAACAAAAACTTTCTTAAAATTTAAAACAAATACAACTGCAGAAAAATGCTAATAATCGATCTCATCCCACAATCATTTATTCAATGTAGGCCAACCATTGGAATAAATAAAAATATGCATGCCTATGGCTTTAAAAAAAAAAAAGAAGAAAAAAGTTCAATGGAAAATATAACGTTCACAAATATAATAAAAAATATAGAAATAAATTATTCTATTCCCTTCATTAATTCCCTTAAAATATTTTTTCCCACTGTACTGTTTTTTTCCAAACTTTCTTTGAAGTACCTTTAGGTCAGCTGCATTTTTTCAGAAAAATTCTAACAAAAAGACACCCTGGAGCTGTTTGTTCAGGATGGAGACAATGAGGAAAGAAAACAGGGGGTCAGCCAGTCCTTTTAAACAGAGGAATCAGCTAGGCCTGCACTCCGCCACCCTACATCCGCCTCTCTGCATCTTTCTAATTCTTTCAGAGCAAACAAAAACAGCACTGCTGGGGCCTCAGTCCATCCAGGAGGGGTTGATTCAGAGATGAAGAATGACTTGAGGATACAGAGAAATGTGTGGTGTAATCCTCCAGGAATAGGGGAAGAGAACAGGGGAAGTGGGGGCCTTTTTCCTCTATTTCTCTATGCTCCTCTCACACACCCACACTTACACCTGGCTTGGTTCTCATCGGATAGCACCCAGATGTCCTTACAGTGCTGCTTCTCTTGGCAAATCTAAGAAAAGTTTGAGACATTGTTGAGATGTTTCCTAAAACTCTTGACAAGCAAAACAATCTAAAGACATAAGGACGCATAACAAATATCCATTTGCCTCTCTATTTAGCCTCTTTACTGTCTAGGAGAAACTATTGAGATATTAAAAGGATATAATTTGTGATTTTTCTTTCCTGTGGCGCATGATCAGATTATTCACTTTGATCCAGAAATATCAGACCAAACAATGCCTGAAAACACTGTACTTCCTCTCCTGCTGCTTTTATCAGTGGAGAGCTGTAACGTTCTTAAAATATAACAAAAGCGGCGTTCTCTAATAATACGTCTTCCTATACGTCTTCCATCACCAAAGAGTCATTTGGTTTATTTAGGACATTTACTCCACTCCTCACCTTCTTATGACCCAGTTGTGGTCTGAGGGTGGTTACTGCTGAGGTTTGGCTCTGCTGTCTGGAGAGGTCAAACAGAGCAGTTGTCTATTTGAGAAGCTCTGACCCGGCAGTTCTAGTTTATTTGTGTCCTCTGAGCTTTCGAATTCATCATATAGCCTCCTCTTACCTCAGCTTTGTTCACCACCTGTATGTATTGTCCTTTTCCAGCCATGTAAACAAAGGCAAACAGATGCAGCTAAGCGGTAGATGCTTAAGTAAAATATGCATGACTTTCTTCTGTGGTACACACAAGGAGATGTTAGGCAAAATATTTGCACTGCTACACACAATGAAATCAATAAGGATAAGTCAAGGATAATCAATAAGTCCACTTAAAGGGGCACACTACACTTTTCATTACATTGACTTACATTCACAGCATTACAAGTGATGAAGACTGGAAATGCAAAGTCTAGTGTGACCGCGGCTTAACTTGAACTTTCTGAAGTCATATAATAGTTATATAATCACTTTATGTAAAGGAACAGAGCCAAATGTATTTTTTTTAATGTCATACACGTGTGTCAAAAATTTGGTGCATCAAGCTGCACCAAGTTTAAAGTTTATGCTATTTTAAAGTTTCCTAATTTTGTTTTGGAGGTCTTCAACAACAGGTTTACATACATCAAAGGTCAAAAAAATGTATTTGCGTATTTCAAAAACAAACGCCCATTACCATAACTGATCTTTAGCTCCGCCAGGAGGCTTCCTATTCCTAAAGCTCAGCGACTGTACACACTGTAAAGACAGTAATGATGACGCCGATTTTACACTAAAGCCCAGCGCGATTCCGAATCGATGACGAAACATTGGAAGAACTAGTTATTCAACCTGAACCTTGAGCAGGACGTTTCTCAGTGATGCTACTCAGTTTGAGGTACATTATGAGGTGTTTCAACTGTAATTCCTCACCATCAGCATTAACAAGTGTGCTTCCATCAATAAACCTGTGTGTGTGTGTGTGTGTGTGTGTGTGTGTGTGTGTGTGTGTGTGTGTGTCTAATGTATCGCGGTGCACATGTGGGAACTGTATCAATGATGTAAACATTATCAACAAATCTTGCTCCATCTTTACTCAAAGCAGTAAGAATGACAGACAACCTGCATTAATAGACACAGTTTTAGGTAATATTGCGGCCCACAGCTGATTTACAGTAGTATTTCAGTTAGACATTAATAACGTGAGTTAGCCGGTTAGCCACATACTTACACAATATGAAACACAATAAACACATTGTAGAGCACAGCGTCTTCTCGACATGATGCTATCCAGTATCCGCTGCAATGTTCAAGGCTGCTCCCTGGTCTCTGCACGGCGTGCGCGCGCAATAAGTGGATGGGAAATATGCTAATGTTTTGTTGTGACATCACAACAAAATGGCTTGCAACTCGTTTGAAAAACGATTTGTTCAATTGACTCAGAGTTTTTGAGAGACAATAACTTTATACACTCACCTAAAGGATTATTAGGAACACCTGTTCAATTTCTCATTAATGCAATTATCTAATCAACCAATCACATGGCAGTTGCTTCAATGCATTTAGGGGTGTGGTCCTGGTTAAGCTAATCTCCTGAACTCCAAACTGAATGTCAGAATGGGAAAGAAAGGTGATTTAAGCAATTTTGAGCGTGGCATGGTTGTTGGTGCCAGACGGGCCGGTCTGAGTATTTCACAATCTGCTCAGTTACTGGGATTTTCACGCACAACCATTTCTAGAGTTTACAAAGAATGGTGTGAAAAGGGAAAAACATCCAGTATGCGGCAGTCCTGTGGGCGAAAATGCCTTGTTGATGCTAGAGGTCAGAGGAGAATGGGCCGACTGATTCAAGCTGATAGAAGAGCAACTTCGACTGAAATAACCACTCGTTACAACCGAGGTATGCAGCAAAGCATTTGTGAAGCCACAACACGCACAACCTTGAGGCGGATGGGCTACAACAGCAGAAGACCCCACCGGGTACCACTCATCTCCACTACAAATAGGAAAAAGAGGCTACAATTTGCACGAGCTCACCAAAATTGGACAGTTGAAGACTGGAAAAATGTTGCCTGGTCTGATGAGTCTCGATTTCTGTTGAGACATTCAGATGGTAGATTCAGAATTTGGCGTAAACAGAATGAGAACATGGATCCATCATGCCTTGTTACCACTGTGCAGGCTGGTGGTGGTGGTGTAATGATGTGGGGGATGTTTTCTTGGCACACTTTAGGCCCCTTAGTGCCAATTGGGCATCGTTTAAATGCCACGGCCTACCTGAGCATTGTTTCTGACCATGTCCATCCCTTTATGACCACCATGTACCCATCCTCTGATGGCTACTTCCAGCAGGATAATGCACCATGTCACAAAGCTCGAATCATTTCAAATTGGTTTCTTGAACATGACAATGAGTTCACTGTACTAAAATGGCCCCCACAGTCACCAGATCTCAACCCAGTAGAGCATCTTTGGGATGTGGTGGAACGGGAGCTTCGTGCCCTGGATGTGCATCCCACAAATCTCCATCAACTGCAAGATGCTATCCTATCAATATGGGCCAACATTTCTAAAGAATGCTTTCAGCACCTTGTTGAATCAATGCCACGTAGAATTAAGGCAGTTCTGAAGGCGAAAGGGGGTCAAACACAGTATTAGTATGGTGTTCCTAATAATCCTTTAGGTGAGTGTATACCCTGTACTTTCAGATTTAAAACTTTGCAGGATGTTTTAATTCACTTAGAACTATGTTACACATTACATGAAAGGTAATTTTCAAAAATTCATAATAGGGGCTCTTGTAAATTATGGCCAGTGCTATTGGTTCAAATTGACTTTTTTTTTCAATTGACCGTGATTTAACTAAATTAAAAAGAAACTTAAATGAGGGAAGTCAAAGGCATGAATTTTGTCTTTTTTGTGCAACCTCTGGTCACTGTATGGAAAACAGCTGCCTATACATTCTTCAAAACATCTCCTCTTGTGTTCCACAAAAGAATAAGAGTAATATGCTTTGGAATGACATTTAAACTGGACATTTAAATTATTATAAATTCATTTGTAATTTTAGCCGGAAGTCACAATTTAGTGTGCTTATGTGTATTGTAGATGGCCATGGAGACTGTGCTCCTCTTCTTCAAAAGCCTGTCTCTCACATGGCTATTAAGTCACTGGTTGTCTTGGCTTTGTTAAATAACAGCCAAAGTGCTGGAGAGGATGTGGACCCATCATTGAAAGCCCTTTCCATGCTTGTTGACAGTCCAACTACAATGTGTGCATTTACTGTCTCCCACTAGGCAATTAAATGTATATGAACGTGTGTCAAACGCTTATGAAACGCAAAGTCTATATATACATACAATAGTTAATCCCTCAATAACAATTCTGTGTTTCAGCGTGTAAGCAGCTGTGATGTTTAATTACTCTTAAAACCAATTACTCAAAACCATAAATGTACAATTACACTGTCAAAGTCTTGTATTTATAGTATAGCGGAAGTGACATTTTCTATGGTACCAGACAATTTAGGCTCACCACTACACACTGACATGAGTATGCTTGCTTTTTATTTCTACCGCAGAAGCCCAAAATACATCTGGCTTTGTTACAAACTAAAACGTAAGCTACATCTGTGGGCAAATAATGTATAAACTGATGGAAAACTACCAGCTTGTATTCCCTCTGAATCTCATCCACTCTCTGCCTCTGTCTTTTGAAGAGGAAGGGTGATTTCCTGCCTGGATGCTGTGTTTGCTTTTTGAAGCAGGGTCCCAGAGTACTGATGGAGACTACTGTTTTTTTTTAACATTTTTACCCCTCGTCTCGCTCTTTCTTTCTGCTCTGATGACATTATCCACCCAACCCCCCCATCCCTACACACTCAGACTGTCCAGGATGTGACTCCGTGCTTCTCTGCCTCTCTCCCAGCATTCCTGCCCTGCGCACACACACAAACAAACCCGTGGTCGCCTCCTTAAGCCTGTGTAGAATTGTGTAAACTAGTAAGTGTTTATTTGGCTGTGTATGTGTGTATAATCATGGTCTCAGGGCCACCTGTGATATAAGAGACAGGACAGGCATGTGAGGAATGTCAGTCTACATGATTGTGCAGGTCTTGTCAGAGGAAGATATTAGAAAATCTATGGAAGAGCAGAATACTAAAATAAGCTCTGTATGTTTAGTATGATTGCATTAGTTTCATGCTACATTATCAATGCATTTTTCATTGACAATGTAGCTTCAAACTACTGCAACCATTTACATAATTAACATCTAAAATAATTCGATTTCAAATGCACCAGTTGTTTTTAAGAATTAGTTCAGTACACAGACTTTTATGTGTAATTACCTGGTGATAGTTTGTTAAAGGGATCCCTACAATTTAGCATACTTTTAAAAGGAGTACTTATTAAGGAAATAAAGTACTTTCTAATAGTCGGTAACACTTTATTTTACAGTGTCCTTGTTACATATGTACATAGTACTATGTTACATAGTGGTAACATTAAATTATGCATAATTACATGCAACTAACCCTCAACCAAACCATAATCCTATAGGAAGTGTTAATTAATATTACTCAGTGCTTAAATATATACTTGCGCTGTAACAATGGCACCTTAAAATAAAGTGTAACCTAATAGTCTTATAGTATGAACTGAATGTAATGTTCTCGGAAACCTAATTTAAAAAAAATTAAAAGGGAATTATAATAAAAATGTATATTAATTGCAATTAGCTGATTTTTTTATGGCTTTTTGACATACTTAAGGACTTAAGTAGGCCTACTTCTTTATATGTAATTTCATAATTATCTTGTATTTGAAATTTAGTTAAAGTGCACTGACAAGCATTTATGGTAAACTAAAATATATTTTCATGCCATTTATATTCAAACTTGTATGACATATTTAAATATTTTTGTAATTACACATTTGTAATGAATAAATACATCATATTAACTTAATAATCAAATAATATTGAGTAACACTATAGTTAAAATTATAATCAAGTTTCCATGTGGTTTAGGGCCAAATTTACTAAATTAGTGTGAGAGCGCAATCCCATAAAAGCGCCGATGGGAGTGGAAAGTTCTGCGCGTGATCTACTGACGACGCACAAATTAAAGAACACAGATGCAGCCGGATCATTTCCATAATGACCAACGCAATAAACCAAGAGAAGCACAAATTAACGTCTGGTTTGAGACGTGTCACGGTGTGTTTGGGTTTGTTTCATGTTTCATGTTCTTATTTTGTCATGTTTCCTGGTTGTCTTGTGATTCCCATGCCCTCATGTAATTTTGTGTCATGTTCTCATTGGTTCATTGTTTGATCGTTGTTCACAGGTGTCCCTTGTCTAGTCATTAGTCTTTGTGTATTTAAGCCCTCATGTTTGCCATGGTCCTTGTCGAGTATTGTTACCTGTAACCACTGTTGGTGAGTTCTCTTTCAAGTCAAGTCTGTTTAAGTCAAGTCTTTCAAGTCAAGGTCATTGTTTGTTTTGTATCTGTTCCTGGTTTGCTCACTTCGGATCTATAATAAACTGCACTTGGGTTCATCAAGCTTGCCTCCAATGGATCTGTTACAACATGCTTTTTTTGGGTGGTAAATAATGGTGCAAATTCCAGTAAATTGACGAGCGCAAACCTTAGTAAATCACCTTCCATTAATTTCATTTAAATACTCTCCTCCCATACATTTTGCATCTGAAAGGGAAACTCCTACAAATGCATATGCAATAAGGTCATCCACAAAAATAATTGTGTTCACACCTTTCCAGCACTAATTTTTCACTGCGGGTCTTTAGTAAATCCTGACAGTAGTTTTTTTTATGCCAAAAGAGTTTGCGCTGACGCAAGCTGTTACTAAATCTGGCCCTTAGTATGTTCACCCTCATGTTGTTCCAACCTGTATGGCTTTCTTCCATCGAACATAATAGATGTCCAGGCTATTCTTTATCATACATCATAGATAGACAGTCTGCCAGGAGCCAAAAAGGATCATAAAGCACCATAAAAAGTAGTCCATATGTTGCTATATAGCATTTTTGATGCCATACGGTTAACTTTGTGTGAGTAACAGACTATCATTATTTGCTGATAATTTTTCCCTCCAAACGCTTTCAAATCATTTGCGCTTGTACTCTTTGAAACAACACATCACAAGTCAAACATTATTGGCTTCCGCATGTCTCATGTCTAATGTATTTTTAATGTTTTGAATTGAACACAAGAGCAAACGAAATGTGGAAACTATCGTCTTCAGTGAATTACTTAAAAATGTTGTTTCTCACAAATCTATTGTATGACTTCAAAATCAATTCGCCTTTCCAGCGCTTAATTTTCCAGCGCATCTGTCCTCTGCCAGAGCCCATCTGTAAGCTACCAGCAGGCATGTGAGACAGTGAGCGTGGCCGCCAGACTCGACAGCACACGGCGCACTGAACGCTCAAGCCTCTATGAAAAAAGGCAAGACGAACAACGCGCCGACGTGGTCATGTTCTCATGAGAGAACATGAACCACCCACACACAGAGTTTCAACATGCTTGTGATGCGCTAGAGGAGTGAGGGCCCACCACCAGAAAAGGAACTAGATCGGGGAATAAGCAAAGGGACTCAACCCCTTTTGAGATTTCACAGTCTCGAATGCACATCTAGAGCGCCGAATGACGCGCTGGGTTGCTGTGACAACCCGCAGTCAGCTGGCCGATCGACGGAGAGAGTATGAATCACCCACAAACGCAATCTCACATGTTTATATGCGAGAGAGATTGTGGCCGTCAAATGAGGACAGGAAACAACCGTATCCAGAAACACACTTTTGAATGACATCTTGAAAAAGACGCAGGGTCAAACCGTGTTGCTCTTTTAGAAGGAAATGCTCTTTTAGAAGTGCTGAAGCACTCAGGCAGATGGCCGCGGCTCACAGCAGTCTGTTTGCAAGCCTGCATGTGAACACTCAAAAAACGGAAACGCCCAGCCAACCAACACAGTCAAGTCAAGTCAACTTTATTTATATAGCGCTTTTTACAATGCAGATTGTTTCAAAGCTTCACAGTGTTAAACAGAAATATAATGCAACAGAATTTGATTCGGCTGTACAGCCGCTCTGGAGAAAACAGTGATGTTCAGCGCATTTCAAATATCATATATATTCAAGTAATGTAGTTGATATAGTTAATTTAGTTTAGTAATTAAATTTATTTGGATATTTATTTGAAAATGTAGTGTCCCCAACTGAGCAAGCCAGAGGCGACAGTGGCAAGGAACCAAAACTCCATCAGGTGTCCTAATGGAGAAAAATAAACCTTGGGAGAAACCAGGCTCAGTCGGGGTGACAGTTCTCCTCTGGCCAATTAACAAACAGTGTATGATTATTATTTTGGCAACCTTATAGGTCAGAAGTCATATTCGATCGGAGTATTCGAAAGATCGGAGGCATCACGCCGGACACGGGTTTATTGAGGATGTCATGTCGATTAAACAATTATTAAATAGGAATATTTCGAAATATCGGAGTCATCACGCCGGAGATGGATCCATTGAGGATGCCATGTCGATGAGCAGTTTCAGAGGGTAGACTAATTGACACGGTCTCTGCAGACACTTCAGGGATGCGTTGGTAATGTCTGGGCGCTGGTCCACCATCTGATCTGGATACGGCCCGGATCCGGCTGACTGCAGTAAACCTCGGGATAAACAGAGAGACTAACATTAGCGTAGATGCCATTCCTCTTATGATGTAACGAGTACATCAGGTGTTATGGGAAGTGTTCCCGGTTCCGGCTGACCTAGTTAATGCAGCCTAACAATCATTTAATTGATTTGAATAAAATATAAATTAAAAATGTTTTATGTGTATGCCATAGTAAAGAGATGTGTTTTTAGTCTAGATTTAAACTGACAGAGTGTGTCTGTTTCCCGAACAATGCTAGGAAGGCTGTATATGCCGTAATTTAGATATATTTTTACAGATGCTAGAAACGTGGCTTTCAATTGAGAGATTGGTATCAAAGAGCACACCCAGGTTCCTGACGACGAGGACTTGACAGAGCAGCCATCAAGTGTTAGACAGTATTCTAGGTTACTACAGTTTTTTCTGAATTAAGTTGCAGGAAATTACAAGTCATCCAATTTTTTATATCAGCTATGCATTCCGTTAATTTGTGAATTGGTAAGTTTCGTCAGGGCGTGAAGAAATATAGAGTTGAGTATCGTCAGCATAACAATGAAAACTAACGCCATGCTTCCTAATGATATCTCCCAGTGGTAGCATGTACAGGGTGAAAAGCAACGGTCCTAGCACTGAGCCCTGCGGTAGTCAAGTCAAGTCAACTTTATTTATATAGCGCTTTTTACAATGCAGATTGTTTCAAAGCAGCTTCACAGTGTTAAACAGGAAAATATTGCAACAGAATTTGATTCGGCTGTACAGCCGCTCTGGAGAAAACGGTTATGTCATCTAGCTCATTTCAATTATCATATATATTCAAGTAATGTAGTTGATATAGTTAATTTAGTTTAGTAATTAAATTTATTTGGATATTTATTTGAAAATTTTGTGTCCCCAACTGAGCAAGCCAAAGGCGACAAACTTGTGATCTTGTGATCTGTGTGACATCTCTTCATTTACTGCTACAAACTGATAACGGGCAGATAAGTATGATTTAAACCATGCCGATGCAATTCCACTAATGCCAACATAATTTTCGAGTCTATTCAAAAGAATGTTGTGGTCAATGGTATCGAATGCAGCGCTAAGATCGAAGAACACTAACAGAGATATACAACCATCGGATGATGAGAGTAAATCATTTGTAACTCTAATGAGAGCAGTCTCAGTACTATGATACGGTCTAAATCCTGACTGGAAATCCTCACACATACCATTTCTTTCTAAAAAGGAGCATAGTTGTGAGGACACTGCCTTTTCTAGTATTTTTGACAGAAAGGGTAGATTTGAGATTGGCCTGTAATTGACTAATTCTGTAGGATCAAGTTGCGGTTTTTTAATAAGTGGTTTAATAATGGCCAACTTAAAAGTTTTCGGTACATATCCTAATGTCAAGGATGAATTAATTATATTAAGAAGAGGATCTATGACCTCTGGAAGCATCTCTTTTAGTAGTTTATTCAGTATAGGGTCGAGCATACATGTTGTTGATTTAGATGATTTAACGAGTTTAGCCAATTCTTCCTCTCCTATAGCAGTGAATGAATGTAATTTTTCCTCAGTGACACTACAATGCTCTGTCTGATGTGATACAGTAGTAGACGGCTGCATGGTTGTAATTTTTTTCCTAATATTATCAATCTTACAAGTAAAGAAGTTCATAAAGTTATTACTGCTGTGCTGTTGGCAGACATCAGAAGTTGAAGCTTTATTTTTGGTTAATTTAGCCACTGTATCCAATAAATAACTAGGGTTGTGTTTGTTTTCTTCTAAGAGAGTCGAGAAATAAGCAAATCTAGCAGTTTTTATGGCCTTTCTGTATGAAATCATGCTCTCTTTCCACGAAATGCGAAAAACTTCCAGTTTTGTTTTCTTCCAGCTGCGCTCCATTTTTCCATTTTTGCTGTTTAAAGGGCTCGGGTGTGCTCGTTGTACCACGGCGTTGGACTATTTTCTTTAATCTTCTTTAAGCGCAGAGGACCAACTGTGTCTAAAGTGCTGGAAAAGAGAGAGTCAGTAGTTTCTGTTGCAGCATCGAGTTCCTCTAGGCTATCTGGGATGCTGAGGAGATGAAACTGATGAGGAAGATTATTTACAAAGAAATCTTTAGTCACAGCAGTGATAGTCCTGCCATATTTGAAGCGAGGGGACGGCTTTGCAGCCTTTGCTAAATTAAGTATACATGATACTAGGTAATGATCTGAGATGTCATCGCTCTGCTGCAGAATTTCAACAGTATCAACATTTATTCCATGTGACAATATTAGGTCTAAAGTATGATTACGGCGATGAGTGGGTCCTGATACATGTTGCCTAACTCCAATAGAGTTTAGAATGTCTCTAAATGCCAATCCCAATGCGTCTTTTTCATTGTCTACATGGATATTAAAATCACCAACAATTAGGACTTTATCTGTAGCCAGTACTAACTCTGATAGAAAATCAGCAAATTCTCTGGTAAAGTGTGTATTGTGCCCTGGTGGCCTGTATACAGTAGCCAACACAAATGTTAAACAGGATTTATCAATTTCACTACATAACGTTACGTAAAGCACCAAAACAGCAACACCTCCCCCTTTACCTTTCAGACGCGGCTCGTGTTTATAACAATAATCTTGTGGGGTGGACTCATTTAAAGTAATGTAGTCGTCAGGTTTCTGTCAAACACAGCACATCTAGATTATTATCTGTAATCATATCATTAACAATAAGCGTTTTTGAGGAAAGGGATCAAATATTCAGCAGCCCGAGCTTTATCATTTGATCATCTGTATTATATCTGTTGTTTATTTGTTGGACATCAATTAAATTTTTACCGTTGAATAGTTTTGGTGGTTTTTGTATTTACTAATTCGTGGAACAGTCACAGTCTCTATGTGATAATATCTAGGTGAAAGAGTCTCTATGTTCTGGGATTTATCTGACTTCTGTGACGCGAGACAGCTAGCAGACGGTCGGGTAAGCCAGTCCGTCTGCTTCCTGACCTGGGCCCTAGTTAGTCAAGGTTTAGCTTTAAGACTATGTGCCAAATTACTAGAGAGAAGAGCGGCACCACCCCAGGAGGGATGGATACCATCTCTTTTCAACAGGTCAGGTCTGCCCCAAAAGCTTTTCCAATTGTCTATGTTATTTTGCGGACACCACTTAGACAACCAGCCATTGAGTGATGATAGTCTGCTAAGTATCTCATCACTCCTTTTAACGGGGAGGGGACCAGAGCAAAAAACGCTATCTGCCACCGTACTTGCGAGTTCACACACCTCTTTAATGTTAATTTTGGTGAACTCTGACTGGCAAAGTCGAACATCATTAGTGCCAACGTGAATAATAATCTTAGAGAATTTACGATTAGCATTAGCCAGCACTTTTAAATTTGCTTTGATGTCAGGCGCTCTGGCTCCCGGTAAACATGTGACTATGGTGGCTGGTGTCTCTATTTTCACGTTCCGTGTAATAGAATCGCCAATAACTAGGGCACTTTCAACAGGATTCTCAGTGGGTGCATCACTGAGTGGGGAGAACCTGTTTGATGTTCTAATCTGAACGGAAGAATGTTTTTTTGATCCGCGACTATGCCGTTTCACCGTCACCCAGTTGCCCTGCTGCACGGGCTCTACAGCCAGGACCGAACAATGTACAGATTTCACTAAGCTAGTCGCATCAAAAGCAGTGTCTAAAGCTGTTACATTCTCACTACTCTCAAATAAAGTCTGGATGCGTGTCTCTAATTCTGAAATCTTCTCCGTCAGCCTGACTATCTCCTTACATTTATCACATGTGAAGCCCTGTTCACCAACGGAGACAGATATACTAAACATGAAACATGTAGTGCAGTGACAATAAAAGGAGAAGAAGATATGGCTTACCGTATTTGTTGATTAATCCAACTTACCACAGTTGTTTGATGGAGTCTACTTACTAATCCAACTCACCACAGTTGTTTAATGAACTCAGAAAACAAGAGACCCGAGTGCAGAGATGGCAAGCTAACAGGCTAGCGAAATGCTAACGCGTGATAGTGATTTAGATTAAAAAGCTAGCGATGTCAGATTTAATGTGGTAGACAATATTAGACAATATATGTTGATGGGTAAGTTATATTTAGCAGGAACAAGTGTATGTTGCAGCGGCCACTCGCTGACTCGCGCCGTCACACCAGCACCCAGGTAAGAGAGCGATACTCCTCGAGACTCGTCTAAACACTCTTTGTAGAAACAGCTTGATACAGCAAAATCGTTCGGCTCCGAAGTTGAAAGCGAGGATGCGGTATTCCACTTCCGTATTAATACCCACGCTGCGGGGCGGTGCGTGGACCGCATGCCAATGTGTATTGGCTCGTTTTTATACACTCGAAGTAGATTGGTCTCTGAAAATGATCCCCAATTCGTCGGTCAGTTCCGACGTACGTCGAACGTGACCGACTGAAAGGGAACTACTGTCAGGATTTACTAAAGACACGCAGTGAAAAATTAGCGCTGGAAAGGTGAATTGATTCACTAGGTTTACTGGCAAGTAAACCTAGTGAATAAATTTTAAAGGGATAGATAAATCACCCAAAATTTTTAATTATGTCACTATCATGTTGTTCCAAGCATGCGTTACTTTTTTCTTCAGTGGAACATAAAAGACAGTATAAAAATAGACAGTGACCAGTGGCTGTCAAGCTCCAAAAAGGACAAAAAGCATGATGAAAATGACTTGAAAATGAAATGCGTGCTATATTTAAATTATTTTTAATTCATACAATAGATTTGTGAGAAACAAAATTTTTAAGTAATTCACTGAAGACGATAGTTTCCACATTTCGTTTGCTCTTGTGTTCAATTCAAAACATTAAAAATACATTAGACATGAGACATGCGGAAGCCAATAATGTTTGACTTGTGGTGGGTTGTTTCAAAGAGTGCAAGCGCAAATGATTTGAAAGCTTTTGGAGGGAAAAATTATCAGCAAATAATGATAGTCTGTTACTCACACAAAGTTAACCGTATGGCATCAAAAATGCTATATAGCAACATATGGACTAATCTCTATATTAGTATTTTCTGTTAATTTTATGATACATTGTTTATTTTTCCTCTATATTCCACATAAACACAAGACATTTTATGCTGGACACTTTAAACACACCTGATTACAAATGTCAGGACATGTCCACTCAGCCAGCACGTACAACATATGGTGGGATTCTTCACATGGTTCCATCCTCACTGTCCCTCTGTGGGTGACGTCCTTACTGAAGAACTTCTGACCTGCTGGAGAAATGGCTAATGAACTTCTCCTCTCTTCAACTCAGCCCCAATGGCCCAGCTGAGGATGGAACTTATTTCGGGGCCTCCTTTCAAATCTAACATCTGATTCTAAATCAAAAGATGTTTGTGAAGTGTCGGGACTCTGAGGGCCCAGTAAGGGCTGAGCCCAAGAGGACTGCCACTGGCCCTTTGCCCTGTTCCCAAACTCAGACCTTTCACAAACATACATGCACTCATACAAAGAAGAATGACTGCACTGGGACATACAGCAAGTGGCAGGAAGTCCGGTGAAGGACAATAAGATAATAGAGTGCGTGAGATCCATCTCAAAATTTTCATTACTGTAACAACAATTCTCTTCCTTCTATGTCCTACACTATTTCTCTTAAAATGTGTGTGGTGCCGTCTGGCTGCAACAGTCAGGAAGTTTTGGCCCGGATGGAATTTTTTCTGTGGATTTGGATTTAAACATGGTTAAAAGCTGAGTACTACACTAAATTAAAAGATAGTTCACCCCAAAACAATTATCACCCTCACCATATTCTTCCCTTTACCATATTTGATGAGCTATGTGTGTTGATCAATGTTTATATGGGAATAAAAGCCTAAATAAAATCTGTTAATCTTATAAAGTGAAAATTTTGATTGCTTTTAGTTTGGATTTTCAATGGATGGACAAAAATTATGAAACAATATTGAAAATATCTTCATTTGTGTCCTGAAGATGGAAAAAGTCATGGAACAGCATTTGGGGTGAATTAACCCTTAAAGTTAAACATTTTATAAACAAATATATACTAAGCAGGGGATGTGTAGAACTTTATGAATGACAGACTTTCCAATTCTGAAGTATGAAAAACATAATGTTTTGCAGAGTTCTGTCAAAATATGGAAATTTATGAGAATATAGAAAACAGACATGCATAATTATTGTCAAAGATCATTTTAACACACCTAAAACTAGTGAACTGCATGAGTGCCACAGTGCCTAGTAAAATTCCAAATCCAAGAGAAATATATCCAGTACTTTATTCAATACTATCTTCAGAACTGTTCCAGTGACCAATCACCTGATTCAACTGATTCATGCAAATCAATAATAACTAGACATTTGAGAGAAGACATTTCAGCTATTGCAGGAGAGCAGCTATGTACAGACACCTGGGAACTGGTTCTACTCTGAAGGCATGTAGTGAGACTACATGTGCAAATGCTCACAAATGTGCAGTTTGACAGACACCACCCATAAGTTACAGTCATCCTATTTATATTTGCATATTTACATAAATTACTGCGAAATACAGGGACAGACGGAATTACCATAATTATATCATTCAAAAGTTTGGAGTCAGTAATATTTAAAAATATTTATACCATGGTCTGTAGGGTTGAAGGTGTGCATTGTAATCATAATAAATTATGTTTGTTTTTTTTATATGTAAAAATGCAGAACGTTTTCTGTGAGGGTTGTGTTAAGGGGTAAGGTTAGGGTATGCAGTTATAGGGTATAGGCAAAGCCTAAAATTAACACCCGCCAAGCACCAAATGCGAACAAAAATTGGGGCTCGAGACATTGTCATGAAAGTTTAAGCCTTGACAAGAAGACGTAAAAGTGAGCTCATCGTTACTCGCACGCTGTGTGGAAAGTTTTGTGTGCGCTCGCCCAAACAGCCACGTCAGACAGCGCAAATACTTATCTGAGCTCTCTTTCATGTCTTCTTGCAATTGAGTGGACAAATTGACACAAAATTTTCAAAAAATAGCGAGTTTCGTACTAAACATAGCCGCTATGTCGCGTTAAGTAAACGCATGTGTACACTATCAGTATAAAGATCCTTGCATTCGCTCTTAAAGTGACAGCAGCCATAATGTTCCTGCTGCTGTCTGTTTTCAATGTTAATCAAACAACAAAAGACAAAGAAAAAATCACTCACTGCTCTTGACTGAGTAAATTTGTAACTTTATTAAGAATGAATTAATAAGGATGTTTAATTTATACAGTGTAGACTGTATGAAGACAGTGTTATTTTACATTTGCTTACTTTATTACATTTCTGTACCTGAAAACTACTGTTAACCTGAAAAGCATGGTTTATTTCATTTGTATCTTTGTTATATTGTAATTATTTGCACTTTTGCTTGTAATTTAATTATTTGTTCTTATTTTATTACTGTCTGTTTACATGTATTTAATAATGTTTTACATTTATATTAGTTAGGCTACTAATTTTAGCTGTCACATAAAAATTGGAACAGAGAATTGTAAACTTTCACTGGTATCTAAAATTTTGCTGTCATTACTGCCTGTTTTTGCAAAAATAGTTTCATGGCCAGTAAGGTGGCCAGAAAGTTTCATGGCTGGTAAAAAATATTTATGGCCGGTTAATTTTCCGGTGGCCGGTGGCAAAAAGTTAGTTTTAGACCCTGGGTATAGGGTATATGAAAATACAGTTTGTACAATATAAAAAGCATTATGCGGCATGAAACATGGAAACCAGGTGTGTGTGTGTGTCAAGTCAACTTTATTTATATAGCGCTTTTTACAATGCAGATTGTTTTAAAGCAGCTTCACAGTGTTAAACAGGAAAATAATTTCAAGAAAATCAAGAATTTGATTCGGCTGTACAGCCGCTCTGGAGAAAACGGTGATGTCATCTAGCTCATTTCAATTATCATATACACTCACCTAAAGGATTATTAGGAACACCTGTTCAATTTCTCATTAATGCAATTATCTAATCAACCAATCACATGGCAGTTGCTTCAATGCATTTAGGGGTGTGGTCCTGGTCAAGACAATCTCCTGAACTCCAAACTGAATGTCAGAATGGGAAAGAAAGGTGATTTAAGCAATTTTGAGCGTGGCATGGTTGTTGGTGCCAGACGGGCCGGTCTGAGTATTTCACAATCTGCTCAGTTACTGGGATTTTCACGCACAACCATTTCTAGAGTTTACAAAGAATGGTGTGAAAAGGGAAAAACATCCAGTATGCGGCAGTCCTGTGGGCGAAAATGCCTTGTTGATGCTAGAGGTCAGAGGAGAATGGGCCGACTGATTCAAGCTGATAGAAGAGCAACTTTGACTGAAATAACCACTCGTTACAACCGAGGTATGCAGCAAAGCATTTGTGAAGCCACAACACGCACAACCTTGAGGCGGATGGGCTACAACAGCAGAAGACCCCACCGGGTACCACTCATCTCCACTACAAATAGGAAAAAGAGGCTACAATTTGCACGAGCTCACCAAAATTGGACAGTTGAAGACTGGAAAAATGTTGCCTGGTCTGATGAGTCTCGATTTCTGTTGAGACATTCAGATGGTAGAGTCAGAATTTGGCGTAAACAGAATGAGAACATGGATCCATCATGCCTTGTTACCACTGTGCAGGCTGGTGGTGGTGGTGTAATGGTGTGGGGATGTTTTCTTGGCACACTTTAGGCCCCTTAGTGCCAATTGGGCATCGTTTAAATGCCACGGCCTACCTGAGCATTGTTTCTGACCATGTCCATCCCTTTATGACCACCATGTACCCATCCTCTGATGGCTACTTCCAGCAGGATAATGCACCATGTCACAAAGCTCGAATCATTTCAAATTGGTTTCTTGAACATGACAATGAGTTCACTGTACTAAAATGGCCCCCACAGTCACCAGATCTCAACCCAATAGAGCATCTTTGGGATGTGGTGGAACGGGAGCTTCGTGCCCTGGAGGTGCATCCCACAAATCTCCATCAACTGCGAGATGCTATCCTATCAATATGGGCCAACATTTCTAAAGAATGCTTTCAGCACCTTGTTGAATCAATGCCACGTAGAATTAAGGCAGTTCTGAAGGCGAAAGGAGGTCATACACAGTATTAGTATGGTGTTCCTAATAATCCTTTAGGTGAGTGTATATTCAAGTAATGTAGTTGACATAGTTAATTTAGTTTAGTAATTAAATTTATTTTAAAAAAACCTTGGGAGAAACCAGGCTCAGTTGGGGTGCCAGTTCTCCTCTGGCCAATTAACAAACAGTGTATGATTATTATTTTGGCAGCCTTACAGGTCAGAAATCATATTAGATCGGAATATTCGAATGATCGGAGGCATCACGCCGGAGACGGGTTTATTGAGGATGACGTGTCGATTAAACAATTATTAAATAGGAATATTCGAAAGATCGGAGTCATCATGCCGGAGACGGGTTTATTGAGGATGACATGTCGATTAAACAATTATTAAATAGGAATATTCGAAATATCGGAGTTATCATGCCAGGGACGGGTTTATGAGGATGCCGTGTCGGTGAGGCAATTTCAGCGGGGAGTCTAATTGACACGGTCTCTGCAGACACTTCAGGGATGCGTTGGTCATGTTTGGGCGCAGGTCCACCATCTGATCTGGATACGGCCCGGATTCGGCTGATTGCAGTAAACCTCGGGATAAACAGAAAGACTAACATTAACGTAGATGCCATTCTTTTTATGATGTAACGAGTACATCAGGTGTTATGGGAAGTGTTCCCGGTTCCGGCTGACCTAGTTGATGCAGCCTAACAATCATTTAATTGATTTGAATAATATAAATTAAAAATGTTTTATGTGTATGCCATAGTAAAGAGATGTGTTTTTTATTCTAGATTTAAATTGACAGAGTGTGTCTGCTTCCCGAACAATGCTAGAAAGGCTGTTCCAGAGTTTAGGTGCTAAATAGGAAAAGGATCGGTCGCCTGCAGTTGATTTTGATATTCTAGGTATTATCAACTGGCCAGAGTTTTGAGACCGCAATAGACGTGATGGAGTATAATGCGTTAAGAGCTCGCTCAAGTACTGGGGAGCTAAACCATTTAGTGCTTTGTAAGTAATAAGCAAGATTTTAAAATGTATCCGATGTTTAATAGGGAGCCAGTGCAGTGTTGACAGAACCGGGCTAATATGGTCCTACTTCCTGGTTCTAGTAAGAACTTGAGCTGCTGCGTTTTGGACCAGCTGCAGTTTATTTATTAAGCGAGCAGGGCAACCACCCAGTAGAGCATTACAATAATCTAGCCTTGAGGTCATGAACGCATGTGTGTGTGTGTAAAATTCTTGCTTGCAGTCTTTATTAAAATGCATGATTGTTCAGCCCCCGATTACAGGTTTGAGATTAATATCCTCTGATAATGATCAGTGGCTGGTTGATTGTGAATCCCTAACATTCCTCTGAAAAAGAACTGAATGCAATAATGCAAACAAATGTCCTCAACGCAAAGAGCAAATTATATGGTGTTTGATTACATGGTGTCTTTACTTTTATTTTTCTCTGTCCTTGTAGAATATAGATGTGACAAACTTCAGCAGCAGTTGGAGTGATGGCCTGGCGTTCTGTGCTCTATTACACACCTATCTGCCTGCACACATCCCTTACCAGGAGCTCATCAGCCAAGAGAAGGTACACATGTATTTCTTACATTGGTTACTTAAGTGTCTTAGTAGATCCTCACACTATCTTTAGTGCCTGACACATTCAGCAAAATGTGTCTGCCAGATGTAATGAATTATGTGCTTCTGTGGAGTAGTGTTGACAGAATACATAAACAAGCGACACACGGAGAGGTGTAGACAGAACATACATAACAAATAAATGGCTGCCCTGCCCTCCTTGTATGTTTATTCAACCAGGCGCACACCCACACACACGCAATGTGCGCGGTCTTCAGAGCTATGTGACAAATTACAGCCATAAGTATAATAGTGATTGCAGGAAGAGATGGTACATTATGCTTTTGAATTATTCACAAAACCTCTTTGAGTGTGTTGTAAATGTCAAGGCTACTAAAAGGCCACGTGAGTGGCTCCCTGGAGCATTGCTAGAGAATTCAACTGGGTTTAGACACCTGTATTTCACTACTGTAATTAATATTCAGGTGGTTAATATTGGTCAAGTGTTTAAAAGAGTGCTGTTTTTTTCCCATAGGGGCGAAATCTCACCCTGGCTTTCCAAGCAGCCGAAAGCATTGGTATCAAGCCCTCTCTGGTGAGTTTGTTAACAGACACATTTTTTTCTTTCACAGTTTTACATTAATCTGTAATTGGGCATATAATCTACATATAATTTTATGTTTACATTGAACCAGCTGATATGGCAAGTCATCTTGCACTTGCACTGGTTATGCAGCATAATTACTAATACCAATATAAATATGCTAGTCAACCATAATTCACTTCTTTAATTTACAGAGATAAAATAATATTGGTCCATATTATCAAGTGTTATTATAATATATAATATAATATATATACAACTACAAAAAAAAAAACATTTTCATAACATGAAAACTTTCAACTGTAATAAAAAAAATTATAAATCTTGTTTAACATTTTAGCTTGTTGCCAGGCAACATTTCTCATTTTCATTTAGTTTATAACTTGATGTACTAAAATATCTAAAATGAAAATAAAAATAAATAAAAACTATTTAGACAAAAATAAAAATAACAAAAACACACAAAATGACATGAACTATAACTATACAAATAAACAAATATACAAATAATCTTAATTGATTAATGATACTCAATATGTTGGCTCTCGTGTGGTGACCCCTACCTGTACAAAATAAATAAATAACTCTGGAGTCTGAGTGCAAACGAGTACTGTGAGTGTGTACATGTCAGTCAAGTCACCTTCATTTATATAGCTCTTTTTACAACACAGATAAAGACGCGAGGGGACAGGGCTAGCCCGAAAGGGAGAACCGTGTACTGATATGCCTGCCCCTCGAAGGCAAACCGTAGAAACGGTCTGTGTCGAGGAAGAATGGAGACATGAAAGTACGCGTCCTTCAGGTCGATCGCTGCAAACCAATCCGAGGGACGAACGCACTCGAAAATGCGTTTGGCTGTCAACATCTTGAATGGAAGCCTGTGCAGGGTTCGGTTCAAGACGCGCAGGTCCAGGATTGGCCGTAACCCACCGGTTTTCTTAGGTACAATGAAGTAAGGGCTGTAGAAGCCGGACTTCATCTCGGCTGGAGGGACGATCTCGATCGCACCCTTCGCCAGTAGGGTGTCGACCTCCGCACGCATGACAGGGGCATTGCCACCCACCACGGTGTAGCGGACTCCCCGAAAGCGGGGAGGAGACCGAGCGAACTGAATCGCATAGCCGAACCGGATGGTGCGGGCGAGCCAACTGGACAGGTTGGGAAGCGCTAGCCAGGATCCCAAGAACTGAACCAGCGGGGTCATGCGAACCACCGGCGTACCCCTGATGGGGCAGCGAGGCGGAATGACCGGCCCAGACAAGGGAGGCACGGGAGCGTCCCGGGGTGTGGGCGGGGTCGAATTTCCGCGCCCTGACAGAGGAGACCAGGGAAGGACCAGCGTTCCACGGGGGTCTCGTCTGCCAGGGGGCTGGCGACAGAGGGGGCCAAGAGCGGCGAGGCCATGGGGCGTTGCGCACTGCCAGCCGTGCCCTCTTGAGGCTCGGAGGTGAGAATGTCAGTTCTTTCTTTAACCATTGATAGGGTACCGCCGGCCGTGAGGCCAGCGGCGGAAGGGGAAAACAAAAGATTCTCCATGTGCAAGGGAAGGAGTGGTCCTGCTACCATCTCCTGGGAAAGAACCAAGGTCACCTCCGAGCCGCCCGTCTCAGGCCCGCCAGCTTAGACTGCCGTTTGGCAGGCTGGGGGGCTGGGACGGGCGGGGCCGCCTTTCTGCGACGTCCTCCACGCCTCGGCCCGGGTGAAGGCTGCTGCTGGGGCCGGGCAGGAGGGGTGGGAGTCGCTGGGGGGCGGCCTCGGCGGGGAGCAGACTGAGGCTTCTGGGCCGGCGGCTGGGTGGAGGCAGCAGCTGGCCGCCGGGGCAGAATGTGTTTAATTGCCTCAGTCTGCTTCTGAGCGGTCGAGAACTGTTGGGCGAAGTCCTGGACCGCCCCGCCGAATAGCCCATCCTGGGAAATGGGAGAATTGAGGAAATGTGTTCGCTCAGATTCTCTCATATCAGCCAGGTTGAGCCATAGATGTCGCTCCTGGACCACCGAAGTGGACATCACCTGACCGAGAGAGCGAGCGGTCACCTTCGTCGCCCGTAGAGGCGGACGCGGCCTGGCCCGCAGCTCTGTAGGTCTTCGCCGTCAACGTGGACGTGAATCTACAGGCTTTGGATGGGTGCTTTGGGTCACCGCGCCATGTCGCAGCACTCTGTGGACACAGTTGCATCGCAACAGAGCGCTCAACAGGGGAAACCCCAGTGTACCCTTTCACCGCGCCGCCATCGAGGGGAGTGAAGGCGGAAGTGGTTGTCGAGCGATCGCGAAAAGTCAAGGGAGACTTCCACGATTTCGACACCTCTTCATGCACTTCTGGGAAGAAAGGCACTGGGGGCTGACGGGCGCCTTCGGCACGGGCCGCCCCCAGATACCAATCATCTAGCCGGGAACGCTCGGGACATGGCGGAGGGTTCCACACAAGCCCAATCGTCTCGGCCGCCCGGGCAAGCATGGCTGTGAGTTCCGGATCGGACTCGGGCAATGCTGGAACTCCCGAAGGAGGCAACACAGCCGAATCGTCATCTCCGGAGGAATCCAGCCCACCTTGTGATGCGGCGATCGACATAGCATCCTCCGCGGGTGCGCCAAATGAAACGCAGGGCCCCGAACGGGAAGCCCCGGCGCCCTCATCAGGCAACACCACGGGTTGCAGTGTGCAGGAGGGGGGTGTGGCCCGAGGAGGATTCGTCGGGTTGTTCCACACCGTAACCCTCAGATCACCCTGACCACCAGCCAAAATACCCCCTCCAGTGGAGGAAGTAGATTGGGGTGTGGTAGAGGGGACTCTCCCCCCACTACGGAGATCATGGAGTCTCGATCGCAACACTGAAATGGCCATGTTTGCCGAAGCACCCAGGGAGAACGCGCACGCTGTGCTCGATCACTGCACAGATCAGACAGGAAATGCGGAACTCGCTGGAACGTGCCGTAACACCAACACTCTGGAGAGAAACTCGTCTTGAAGAGGAAAGCGCTCAGGCAGTAAACTCGGCTCTGAAGCAGAAACATAATGCGAGATTGCCACGCAACGCCCTTTATACCCACGCCGTGGGGCAGGGTTGCGGCATGCAAATTCCGCAGACCCATGGCATTTTCATGCCATTGGCTCGTTTTGTAGAGCTCAAAGGCGATTGGCTTCTAAGCGAAACCCCCATTCCGTCAGTAACTGACGTAACTCGTAGTGTACTGACTGAAAGGGAACTCTAGCTGCGTTTTGGACCAGCTGCAGTTTATTTATTAAGCAAGCAGGGCAACCACCCAGTAGAGCATTACAATAATCTAGCCTTCAGATCATGAACGCGTGAACTAACTGTTCAGCATTTTGCATTGAAAGCATGTGCCGTAATTTAGATATATTTTTAAGATAGTAGAATGCAGTTTTACAGATGCTAGTCAGATTACTAGATTACTAGATACTAGATTACTAGTCATCCAGTGTTTTATATCAGCTATGCATTCCGTTAATCTTGTGAATTGGTAAAATTTGTCAGGGCGCGAAGAAATATAGAGCTGAGTATAGTCAGCATAACAGTGAAAACTAACGCCATACTTCCTAATGATATCTCCCAAGGGAAGCATGTACAGGGTGAAAAGCAACAGTCTTAGCACTAAGCCTTGTGGTACTCCATACTGAACTTGTGATCGATATGACATTTCTTCATTTACTGCTACAAACTGATAGAGGTCAGATAAGTATAATTTAAACTATGCCAATGCAATTCCAGTAATGCCAACATAATTTTCGAGTCTATTCAAAAGAATGTTGTGGTCGATAGTATCGAATGCAGCACTAAGATCGAGTAACACTAATAGCGATATACAACCACGATCGGATGATAAGAGCAAATCATTTGTAACTCTAATAAGAGCAGTCTCAGTACTATGATACGGTCTAAACCCTGACTGGAAATCCTCACAGATATCATTTATTTCTAAAAAAGGAGCATAGTTGTGAAGACACTGCCTTTTCTAGTATTTTTGACAGAAAGAGTAGATTTGAGATTAGCCTGTAATTGACTAATTCTGTAGGATCAATTTGCGTTTTTATTAAGTGGTTTAATAATAGCCAGCTTTCGGTACATATCCTAATGACAAAGATGAATTAATGATATTAAGAAGTGGATCTATGACCTCTGGAAGCATCTCTTTCAGTAGTTTAGGGTCGAGCATATATGATGCTGATTTAGATAATTTAACGAGTTTAGCCAATTCTTTCTCTCCTATGGCAGTGAATGAATGGAATTTTTCCTCAGTGACACTACAATGCACTGTCTGATGCGATACTGTAGTAGATGGTTGTATAGTTATAATTTTCTTCCTATTATTATCAATCTTGCACATAAAGAAGTTCAAAAAGTCATTACAGCTGTGCTTTTTGCAAACGTCAAAAGCTTTATTTCTAATTTAGCCACTATATCAAATAAATACCCAGGGTTGTGTTTGTTTTCTTCTAAGAGAGTCGAAAAATAAGCAGATCTAGCAGTTTTTACGGCCTTTCTGTATGCAGTCAAGTCAAGTTACCTTTATTTATATAGCGCTTTTTACAATGTCGATTGTTTCAAAGCAGCTTCACAGTGTTAACAGGAAAATAATGCAACAGAATTTGATCCGGCTGTACAGCCGCTCTGGAGAAAACAGTGATCCAGTCATCCAGCTCAGTTCAGTTATCATATAGTGACAATGCGGGCAGATCAGTAATACACTCACCTAAAGGATTATTAGGAACACCATACTAATACTGTGTTTGACCCCCTTTCGCCTTCAGAACTGCCTTAATTCTACGTGGCATTGATTCAACAAGGTGCTGAAAGAATTCTTTAGAAATGTTGGCCCATATTGATAGGATAGCATCTTGCAGTTGATGGAGATTTGTGGGATCCAGGGAACGAAGCTCCCGTTCCACCACATCCCAAAGATGCTCTATTGGTTTGAGATCTGGTGACTGTGGGGGCCATTTTAGTACAGTGAACTCATTGTCATGTTCAAGAAACCAATTTGAAATGATTGGAGCTTTGTGACATGGTGCATTATCCTGCTGGAAGTAGCCATCAGAGGATGGGTACATGGTGGTCATAAAGGGATGGACATGGTCAGAAACAATGCTCAGGTAGGCCGTGGCATTTAAACGATGCCCAATTGGCACTAAGGGGCCTAAAGTGTGCCAAGAAAACATCCCCCACACCATTACACCACCACCACCAGCCTGCACAGTGGTAACAAGGCATGATGGATCCATGTTCTCATTCTGTTTACGCCAAATTCTGACTCTACCATCTGAATGTCTCAACAGAAATCGAGACTCATCAGACCAGGCAACATTTTTCCAGTCTTCAACTGTCCAATTTTGGTGAGCTCGTGCAAATTGTAGCCTCTTTTTCCTATTTGTAGTGGAGATGAGTGGTACCCGGTGGGGTCTTCTGCTGTTGTAGCCCATCCGCCTCAAGGTTGTGCGTGTTGTGGCTTCACAAATGCTTTGCTGCATACCTCGGTTGTAACGAGTGGTTATTTCAGTCAAAGTTGCTCTTCTATCAGCTTGAATCAGTCGGCCCATTCTCCTCTGACCTCTAGCATCAACAAGGCATTTTCGCCCACAGGACTGCCGCATACTGGATGTTTTTCCCTTTTTAGACCATTCTTTGTAAACTCTAGAAATGGTTGTGCGTGAAAATCCCAGTAACTGAGCAGATTGTGAAATACTCAGACCGGCCCGTCTGGCACCAACAACCATGCCACGCTCAAAATTGCTTAAATCACCTTTCTTTCCCATTCTGACATTCAGTTTGGAGTTCAGGAGATTGTCTTGACCAGGACCACACCCCTAAATGCATTGAAGCAACTGCCATGTGATTGGTTGATTAGATAATTGCATTAATGAGAAATTGAACAGGTGTTCCTAATAATCCTTTAGGTGAGTGTATAGTTAAACTAAGCAAGCCAAAAGCCAAAGGCAACAGAGGCGACAGTGGCAAGGAACAAAAACTCCATCAGGTGACAGAATGGAAAAAAATAAACCTTGGGAGAAACCTGGCTCAGTCAGGGTGCCAGTTCTCCTCTGGCCTCTGACAGTGTATGATTATGATTCAGGCAACATTACAAGTCAGAAGTCATATTAGATTGGAATATTCAGAATATTTGTCCAGTTCCATCTGACTGAAGATCGGAGTCATCACGCAGGAGACGGGTTTGTTAAGGATGTCGTGTCGATGAGGACGACACAGAGGAGAGTCTAGTTGACACAGTCTTTGCAGACACTTAAGCTGCGTTGGTCGCGTCTAGGCGCAGGTCCACCATCTGGATACGGCCTGGATCCGGCTGACAGTCAAGTGACAGTCACTGTAGTAAACCTCTGGATAAACAGAGAGACTAATATTATCGTAGATGCCATTCTTTTTATGATGTAACAAGTACATCAGGTGTTATGGGAAGTGTTCCCGGTTTCGGCAGACCTAGTTAATGCAGCCTAAAACAATAATTTAACTGATTTGAATAATATAAATTGATAATGTTCTATGTATATGCCATAGTAAAGAGATGTGTTTTTATTCTAGATTTAAACTGACAGAGTGTGTCTGCTTCCCGAACAATGCTAGGAAGATTGTTCCACAGTTAAGGTGCTAAATAGGAAAAGGATCGATCGACCTGCAGTTGATTTTGATATTCTAGGTGTCAATCATGCTCTCTTTCCACAAAATGCAAAAAAACTCCAGTTTTGTTTTCTTCCAGCTGCGCTCCATTTTTCTGGCTGCTGTTTTAAGGGCCCGAGTGTGCTCGTTGTACCACGGCATTGGACTATTTTCTTTAATCTTCTTTAAGTGCAGAGGAGCAACTGTGTCTAAAGTGCTGGAAAAGAGAGAGTCAATAGTTTCTGTTGCAGCTCCGAGTTCCTCTAGGCTATCTGGGATGCTGAGGAGATGGAACTGATGAGGAAGATAATTTATAAAGCAGTCTTTAGTGGCAGTGGTGATAGTCCTGCCATATTTGAAACGAGGGGGCTTTGCAGCCTTGGCTAAATTAATTATACACGATACTAGATAATTATCTGAGATGTCATCGCTCTGCTGCAGAATTTCAACGGCATCAACATTTATTCCATGTGACAATATTAGGTCTAAAGTATGATTACGACAATGAGTGGGTCCTGACACGTGTTGCTTAACTCCAATAGAGTTTAGAATGTCTCTAAATGCCAATCCCAATGCGTCTTTTTCATTGTCTACATGGATATTAAAATCACCAACAATTAAGAGTTAATTCACCATCTGCAGCCAGTACTAACTCTGATAGAAAATTAGCAAATTCTTTGGTAAAGTCTGTATGGTGCCCTGGTGGCCTGTATGTAGTAGCCAGCACAAATGTAAAATAAGATTTATCATTTACACTACATAACTTTACGTAAAGCACCAAAACTTCAAAAGAATTATATTTGAAACTAGACTTCTGAGTAATACTGAAGATATTATTATAAATTACAGCAACACCTCCCCCTTTACCTTTCAGACGCGGCTCGTGTTTATAACAATAATCTTGTGGGGTGGACTCATTTAAAGTAATGTAATCATCAGGTTTTAGCCAGGTTTCTGTCAAACACAGCACATCTAGGTTATAATATGTAATAATATCATTAACAATAAGCGCTTTTGAGGGAAGGGATCGAATATTCATCAACCCGAGCTTTATCATTTGTTCATCTGTATTATATCTGTTTTTTATTTGTTGAACATCAATTAAATTTTTACCCTTAAATGGGTTTGAGAGTTTTTTGTATTTACTAATTCAGGGGAACAGACACAGTCTCTATGTGATAATATCTGGGTGAAAGAGCCTCTATGCGCTGGGATTTATCTGACTTCTGTGACATGAGACAGCTAGCAGATGGTCGGTTAAGCCAGTCTGTCTGCTTCCTGACCTGGGCCCTAGTTAGTCATGTGTTTCATATTTCAAAAGTGCTATAGATTAACAGATAACCAAACAAGCACAGGACAGTTTTTCTGATTGATTACAGGAAACATTTAACCCTGAAAAGCTTTGGCTGCTTTGTGTACCTGACACAGACAAGAAAATTTAAATACATCTGCAATGTAATTAAGTCAAAGATGGACTGATGAACTGGGCTGTAAATTCAGCAGGTGAGGCGTGTGAGATCCCTTAAAAAATAATTTTATTAAGTATACTTAAGTAAAGTTTAAGTATATTTTTAAGTATACTTTGTGTAGTAAGTATACTAATATCAATGTACAAGTATACTTGTAAGTGTACTGTTTCAATACTACTTGGGACTAAATTGGCCCACTTTTTATTGTATAAAAGTATACGTTAAGTATACTTTAAGTGTAACAATATTAAACTTTAAGTACACAACTAGTTTACAATTAAGTTTTTCATTTGTACTGCAACTATACTACAAGTGAACTTATAGGCATACTGATAGTTTACTAGTCAAATGTAACACATTTTTAGCTTATGAAAGTACACATTGAAGTATACTCTCAGTAAACTACTAGTTTAGTAAGGAAGTTTTATTTAAAGGGGATGTCAAGTCAAGTCAAGTCAACTTTATTTATATAGCGCTTTTTACAATGCAGATTGTTTCAAAGCAGCTTCACAGTGTTAAACAGGAAAATAATGAACAGAATTTGATTCGGCTGTACAGCCGCTCTGGAGAAAACGGTGATGTCATCAGCTCATTTCAATTATCATATATATTCAAGTAATGTAGTTGATATAATTTAGTTTAGTAATTACATTTATTTGGATATTTATTTGAAAATTTTGTGTCCCCAACTGAGCAAGCCAGAGGCGACAGTGGCAAGGAACCAAAACTCCATCAGGTGTCCTAATGGAGAAAAATAAACCTTGGGAGAAACCAGGCTCAGTCGGGGTGCCAGTTCTCCTCTGGCCAATTAACAAACAGTGTATGTTTATTATTTTGGCAGCCTTATAGGTCAGAAGTAATATTAGATTGGATTATTCGAAAGATCGGAGGCATCACACCGGGTTTATTGAGGATGGCGTGTCAATTAAACAATTATTAAATAGGAATATTCGAAATATCGGAGTCATCACGCCGGAGATGGATCCATTGAGGATGCCATGTCGATGAGCAATTTCAGAGGGTAGACTAATTGACACGGTCTCTGCAGACACTTCAGGGATGCGTTGGTAATGTCTGGGCGCTGGTCCACCATCTGATCTGGATACGGCCCGGATCCGGCTGACTGCAGTAAACCTCGGGATAAACAGAGAGACTAACATTAGCGTAGATGCCATTCCTCTTATGATGTAACGAGTACATCAGGTGTTATGGGAAGTGTTCCCGGTTCCGGCTGACCTAGTTAATGCAGCCTAACAATTTGAATAAAATATAAATTAAAATGTTTTATGTGTATGCCATAGTAAAGAAATGCGTTTTTAGTCTAGATTTAAACTGACAGAGTGTGTCTGCTTCCCGAACAATGCTAGGAAGGCTGTTCCAGAGTTTGGGTGCTAAATAGGAAAAGGATCGACCGCCTGCAGTTGATTTTGATATTCTAGGTATTATCAACTGGCCAGAGTTTTGAGACCGCAATAGACGTGATGGAGTATAATGCGTTAAGAGCTCGCTCAAGTACTGGGGAGCTAAACCATTTAGTGATTTGTAAGTAATTAGCAAGATTTTAAAATGTATGCAATGTTTAATAGGGAGCCAGTGCAGTGTTGACAGAACCGGGCTAATATGGTAATACTTCCTGGTTCTAGTAAGAACTCGAGCTGCTGCGTTTTGGACCAGCTGCAGTTTATTTATTAAGCGAGCAGGGCAACCACCCAGTAGAGCATTACAATAATGAATGCATGAACTAACTGTTCAGCATTTTGCATTGAAAGCATATGCCGTAATTTAGATATATTTTTAAGATGGTAGAATGCAGTTTTACAGATGCTAGAAACGTGGCTTTCAAATGAGAGATTGGTATCAAAGAGCACACCCAGGTTCCTAACTGACGACGAGGACTTGACAGAGCAGCCATCAAGTGTTAGACAGTATTCTAGGTTACTACATGTGGAGTTTTTTTGTCCAATAATTAAAAATTCAGTTTTTTCTGAATTAAGTTGCAGGAAATTACTAGTCATCCAATTTTTTATATCAGTTATGCATTCCGTTAATCTTGTGAATTGGTAAGTTTCGTCAGGGCGTGAAGAAATATAGAGCTGAGTATCGTCAGCATAACAATGAAAACTAACGGCGTGCTTCCTAATGATATCTCCCAGTGGTAGCATGTACAGGGTGAAAATCAACGGTCCTAGCACTGAGCCCTGCGGTACTCCATACTGAACTTGTGATCGGTGTGAGATCTCTTCATTTACTGCTACAAACTGAAAACGGTCAGATAAGTATGATTTAAACCATGCCAATGCAATTCCACTAATGCCAACATAATTTTCGAGTCTATTCAAAAGAATGTTGTGGTCGATGGTATCGAATGCAGCGCTAAGATCGAGTAACACTAACAGAGAGATACAACCACGATCGGATGATAAGAGTAAATCATTTGTAACTCTAATGAGAGCAGTCTCAGTACTATGATGTGGTCTAAATCCTGACTGGAAATCCTCACAGATACCATTTTTTTCTAAAAAGGAGCATAATTGTGAGGACACTGCCTTTTCTAGTATTTTTGACAGAAAGGGTAGATTTGAGATTGGCCTGTAAATGACTAATTCTGTAGGGTCAAGTTGCGGTTTTTTAATAAGTGGTTTAATAATAGCCAACTTAAAAGTTTTCGGTACATATCCTAAAGTCAAGGATGAATTAATGATATTAAGAAGAGGATCTTTGACCTCTGGAAGCATCTCTTTTAGTAGTTTAGCCGGTATAGGGTCGAGCATACATGTTGTTGATTTAGATGATTTAACGAGTTTAGCCAATTCTTCCTCTCCTATAGCAGTGAATGAATGTAATTTTTCCTCAGTGACACTACAATGCTCTGTCTGATGTGATACAGTAGTAGACGGCTGCATGGTTATAATTTTTTTCCTAATATTATCAATCTTACAAGTAAAGAAGTTCATAAAGTCATTACTGCTGTGCTGTTGGCAGACATCAGAAGTTGAAGCTTTATTTTTGGTTAATTTAGCCATTGTATCGAATAAATACCTAGGGTTGTGTTTGTTTTCTTCTAAGAGAGTCGAGAAATAAGCAGATCTAGCAGTTTTTGCGGCCTTTCTGTATGAAATCATGCTCTCTTTCCACGAAATGCGAAAAACTTCCAGTTTTGTTTTCTTCCAGCTGCGCTCCATTTTTCTGGCTGCTGTTTTAAGGGCCCGGGTGTGCTCGTTGTACCACGGCGTTGGACTATTCTCTTTAATCTTCTTTAAGCGCAAAGGAGCAACTGTGTCTAAAGTGCTGGAAAAGAGAGAGTCAATAGTTTCTGTTGCAACATCGAGTTCCTCTGGGCTATCTGGGATGCTGAGGAGATGAAACTGATGAGGAAGTTTATTTATAAAGAAATCTTTAGTCTCAGCAGTGATAGTCCTGCCATATTTGAAGCGAGGGGACGGCTTTGCAGCCTTTGCTAAATTAAGTATACATGATACTAGGTAATGATCTGAGATGTCATCGCTCTGCTGCAGAATTTCAACGGTATCAACATTTATTCCATGTGACAATATTAGGTCTAGAGTATGATTACGGCGATGAGTGGGTCCTGATACGTGTTGCCTAACTCCAATAGAGTTTAGAATGTCTCTAAATGCCAATCCCAATGCGTCTTTTTCATTGTCTACATGGCTATTAAAATCACCAACAATTAGGACTTTATCTGTAGCCAGTACTAACTCTGTACTAAAAGTGTGTATTGTGCCCTGGTGGCCTGTATACAGTAGCCAACACAAATGTTAAACAGGATTTATCTATTAAACTACATAACGTTACGTAAAGCACCAAAACTTCAAAATAATTATATTTGAAACTAGACTTCTGAGTAATACTGAAGATATTATTATAAATTACAGCAACACCTCCCCCTTTACCTTTCAGACGCGGCTCGTGTTTATAACAATAATCTTGTGGGGTGGACTCATTTAAAGTAATGTAGTCGTCAGGTTTTAGCCAGGTTTCTGTCAAACACAGCACATCTAGATTATTATCTGTAATCATATCATTAACAATAAGCGTTTTAGAGGTAAGGGATCGAATATTCAGCAGCCCGAGCTTTATCATTTGTTCATCTGTATTATATCTGTTGTTTATTTGTTGGACATCAATTACATTTTTACCGTTGAATAGTTTTGGTGGTTTTTTGTATTTACTAATTCGTGGAACAGACACAGTCTCTATGTGATAATATCTAGGTGAAAGAGTCTCTATGTGCTGGGATTTATCTGACTTCTGTGACGCGAGACAGCTTGCAGACGGTCGGGTAAGCCAGTCCGTCTGCTTCCTGACCTGGGCCCTAGTTAGTCATGTCTAATGCTGTTTCATGCATTCTGACTTATTTACACTGTTAAAGAGTTGGATTCTCATGCTAAACAACAGAAGTTTCAAAAAACGAGTTGGACGTATGATGGAGTATTTCTGTGCCAAATAAACTCCTTCAGGGTTTGCATACGTTTTGGAAAGTTTTTTCCAAGTATGGCCCTGTATGATGTCATAAAGGGCGGAATTCCTTGTATGGGCACTTCTCCCAGAAGAGTACGCCCATCAATGTGCTTTGTTCGGGTTACACCGCAGGTCACGGCACACCTCCAAGAGCTTGACTGTTTTTGGAAAGAAGCGGTACAACTGTATTTGTCTTTTATAAATATGATAAAACTAAAGACTCTTCAGAGATTTGAAGGATGCAATACTACTCTATAGGTACTCAAGATTAACACGAGATTGGCAGAAACTGTGTGTGTTATTTCCACTTTAAGTGAGCTTGACATCATACTTATAGTTTACTATTTATATATTATTTTGAACTTTATGTCCCTGTTTAGGTATTCATTTTTATACTTGAAATATACCTGTAACTGTACTTTAACTTTTTCCATTTTAAAAAGATTTTATTCTAGCTGCATCTTTTTTTATCAACACTTGAATGTGGGTAAGAGTCATAAAAAAGCAACATTTTACTATTTGTACTATTTCAGAATATGCGTAATTGCGCCCCCTACCATATAACAGTAAAAACATGGATGCCTGCCTTTACATGCACATGAATTTTAATGACATTCCATTCTTAATCCGTAGGGTTTAATATGGAGTTGGCCCACCCTTTGCAGCTATAACAGCTTCAACTCTTCTAGGAAGGCTTTCCACAAGGTTTAGGAATGTGTTTATGGGAATTTTTTACCATTCCTCTAGAAGCGCACTGATGTCAGGTACTGATGATGGACGAGAAGGCCTGGCTTGCAGTCTCCGCTCTAATTCAGGTCAGGACTCTGTGCAGTCTTTATGGACCTTGCTTTATGCACTAGTGTGCAGTCATGTTGGAACAGGAAGGGGCCATCCCCAAACTGTTCCCACAAAGTTGGAAGCATGAAATTGTCCAAAATGTCTTGGTATGCTGAAGCATTAAGAGTTCCTTTCACTGGAACTAAGGGGCCAAGCCCAACCCCTGAAAAACAACCCCACACCATAATCCTCCCTCCACCAAACTTTACACGTGGCACAACACAGTCAGGCAAGTACCGTTCTCCTGGCAACCGCCAAACCCAGACTCATCCATCGGATTGCCAGACAGAGAAGCGTGATTGGTCACTCCAGAGAACACTTCTCCACTGTTCTAGAGTCCAGTGGCGGATGTGCTTTACACCACCGCATTCAACGTTTTGCATTGCACTTGGTAATGTAAGGCTTGAATGCAGATGCTCAGCCATGGAAACCCATTCCATGAAGCTCTCTACACAATGTTCTTGAGCTAATCTGAAGGCCACATGAAGTTTGGGGGTCTGTAGCTATTGACTCTATAGAAAGTTTGAACTTATCACGGTACCATGCTTGAATTCACTGAGAGTGACCCATGCTTTCACAAATGTTTGTTGAAGCAGTCTGCATGCCTACACCTTTGTTCTACCTACACCTTTGTACCTTTGTCCACGGAAGTGATTGGAACACCTGAATTAAATGATTTGGAGGGGTGTCCCTAAACTTTTGGCAATATAGTGTAGATTTAAAGTATGTTTGATATATACTACCAGTGTACTAGCCTACTCAGAATAATACTCAGCATTAGGAACAAATCTGATTACTTTATAAATCAATATTTTCAAACAAAATAAGTTTATAAGACAGTATGTAAAACTATGTGGGAAAAAAAGTATTTAATAGGCTACTTAAACAAAAGAGTAAACACAGCTACTTAAAAGTATTCTAAAAGTATACTTGGCTTAAGTATACTTTTAGAATATTTTTAAGTATCTCGATAAAAAGATTGAGTACAAGTATAGACCAAATAGACCTAATAAAAATAGACTTTTCTGTCAGTATAAGTCAAGTATACTTAAGTCTAATTTTAAGTATATTTCTGAGAAGTACATAAAAAGTAGATGGAAAGTATACTTTCTAATTTTTTACTTTAAAAGAAGTATACTAATAGCACACTTGAATAAACTTATTTTTCGTAAGGGATGTGTAGAGCTGCATTCACACATAATCAAAATCAGCTGCCTCTGCCTTGTCGTTGTGAGTTCAGGCTGTGTGAATTCTCCTTCTTGAGGAAAACAAACAATCTAGAACACCCAGTTAAATCAAAGGAACTTCAAAAGAACGCTACTTATTTTAGTAAGTGCCCACAAGTGATAGTACGCAGTTAAATCTCATGAATAAATGTCCAAGTCACATTTCACCTCAAAATCTAAAAATAATTGTATTTTATTTACATTTTTAGAGTTTTATTTAAGTGCAGGAGGTCACAAACTGTAGGTTAGATTTGGTTTGCACTTTACAGAGTCACAGAGTTAAACCAGTATAAGGTAATGTTTATTCACTACATCTGATGATTTATCTGGTTTCATTTGTTTTCATACAAATTTTCAAGTCAAGTCAAGTCTTTATTTATATAGCGCTTTATACAATGCTGATTGTTTCAAAGCAACTTCACAGTGTTACACAGGAAAATAATGCAACAGAATTTGATTGGGCTGTACAGCCGCACTGGAGAAAACGTTGATGTTATCCAGCTCATTTCAATTATCATATAGTGACCATGCGGGCAGATCAGTAATTTAGTTGAAAATTTATTTGAATATTTAGTTGAATATTTAGTTGAAAATTTTAGTGTCCCTAACTGAGCAAGCCAAGCCAAAGGCGACAGTGGCAAGGAACCAAAACTCCATCAGGTGGCATAATGGTGAAAAATAACCCTTGGGAGAAACTAGGCTCAGTCGGGGTGCCAGTTCTCCTCTGGCCATCATGCCGTGTCAAAACAAATCATTTAATATTTAATTATAATTAATTATTAATTATAATTATTAATTATAAACACGAGCCGCGTCTGAAAGGTAAAGGGGGAGGGGTTGCTGTAATTTATAATAATATCTTCAGTATTACTCAGAAGTCCAGTTTCAAATATAATTCCTTTGAAGTTTTGGTGCTTTATGTAACGTTATGTAGTGTAATTGATAAATCCCGTTTGACATTTGTGCTGGCTACTGTATACAGGCCACCAGGGCACAATACAGACTTTACCAAAGAATTTGCTGATTTTCTATCAGAGTTAGTACTGGCTGCAGATAAAGTGCTAATTGTTGGTGATTTTAATATCCATGTAGACAATGAAAAAGATGCATTGGGATTGGCATTTAGAGACATTCTAAACTCTGTTGGAGTTAGGCAACACGTGTCAGGACCCACTCATCGCTGTAATCATACTTTAGACCTAATATTGTCACATGGAATAAATGTTGATACCGTTGAAATTCTGCAGCAGAGCGATGACATCTCAGATCATTACCTAGTATCGTGTATACTTAATTTAGCAAAGGCTACAAAGCTGTCCCCTCGCTTCAAATATGGCAGGACTATCACTGCTGCGACTAAAGATTGCTTTGTAAATAAACTTCCTCAACAGTTTCATCTCCTCAGCATCCCAGATAGCCTAGAGGAACTCGATGTTGCAACAGAAACTATTGACTTTCTCTTTTCCAGCACTTTAGACACATTTGCTCCCCGGTGCATAAAGAAGATTAAAGAAAATAGTCCAATGCCATGGTACAACGAGCACACTCGGGCCCTTAAAACAGCAGCCAGGAAGGTGGAGCGCAGCTGGAAGAAAACTATTTTCGCATTTCATGGAAAGAGAGCATGATTGCATACAGAAAGGCCGTAAAAACTGCTAGATCTGCTTATTTCTCAACTCTCTTAGAAGAAAACAAACACAACCCTAGGTATTTATTCGATACAATGGCTAAATTAACCAAAGATAAAGCTTCAACTTCTGATGTTTGTAAACAGCACAGCAGTAATGACTTTATGAACTTCTTTACTTGTAAGATTGATAATATTAGGAAAAAAATTATAACCATGCAGCCGTCTACTACTGTATCACATCAGACAGAGCATTGTAGTGTCACTGAGGAAAAATTACATTCATTCACTGCTATAGGAGAGGAAGAATTGGCTAAACTCGTTAAATCATCTAAATCAACAACATGTATGCTCGACCCTATACTGAATAAACTACTAAAAGAGATGCTTCCAGAGGTCATAGATCCTCTTCTTAATATCATTAATTCATCTTTGTCATTAGGATATGTACCGAAAACTTTTAAGTTAGCTATTATTAAACCACTTATTAAAAAACCGCAACTTGATCCTACAGAATTAGTCAATTACAGGCCAATCTCAAATCTACCCTTTCTGTCAAAAATACTACAAAAGGTAGTGTCCTCACAATTATGCTCCTTTTTAGAAAGAAATTATATCTGTGAGGATTTCCAGTCAGGATTTAGACCGTATCATAGTACTGAGACTGCTCTCATCAGGGTTACAAATGATTTACTCTTATCATCCGATCGTGGTTGTATCTCTCTGTTAGTGTTACTTGATCTTAGCGCTGCATTCGATACTATCGACCACAACATTCTTTTGAATAGACTCGAAAATTATGTTGGCATTAGTGGAATTGCATTGGCATGGTTTAAATCATACTTATCTGACCGCTATCAGTTTGTAGCAGTAAATGAAGAGATGTCACACCGATCACAAGTTCAGTATGGAGTACCCCAGGGCTCAGTGCTAGGACCGTTGCTTTTCACCCTGTAGATGCTACCACTGGGAGATATCATTAGGAAGCATGGTGTTAGTTTTCATTGTTATGCTGATGATAACCAGCTCTATATTTCTTCATGCCCTGACGAAATTTACCAATTCACAAGATTAATGGAATGCATAGCTGATATAAAAAATTGGATGACTAGTAATTTCCTGCAACTTAATTCAGAAAAAACAGAATTTTTAATTATTGGACAAAAAAACTCCACATGTAGTAACCTAGAATACTGTCTAACACTTGATGGCTGCTCTGTCAAGTCCTTGTCATCAGTTAGGAACCTGGGTGTGCTCTTTGATACCAATCTCTCATTTGAAAGCCACGTTTCTAGCATTCTACCATCTTAAAAATATATCTAAATTACGGCACATGCTTTCAATGCAAAATGCTGAACAGTTAGTTCATGTGTTCATGACCTCAAGGCTAGATTATTGTAATGCTCTACTGGGTGGTTGCCCTGCTCACTTAATAAATAAACTGCAGCTGGTCCAAAACGCAGCAGCTCGAGTTCTTACTAGAACCAGGAAGTATGACCATATTAGCCCGGTTCTGTCAACACTGCACTGGCTCCCTATTAAACATTGTATACATTTTAAAATCTTGCTAATTACTTACAAAGCACTAAATGGTTTAGCTCCCCAGTACTTGAGCGAGCTCTTAACGCATTATACTCCATCACGTCCATTTTTTTTTTTTTTTTTTTTTTTTGCAGTATTAACAAACAGAACAAGTCGATACATACAAGAAATATAAACAATCTTTCAAACTCCATCACGTCTATTGCGGTCTCAAAACTCTGGCCAGTTGATAATACCTAGAATATCAAAATCAACTGCAGGCGGTCGATCCTTTTCCTATTTAGCACCTAAACTCTGGAACAGTCTTCCTAGCATTGTTCGGGAAGCAGACACACTCTGTCAGTTTAAATCTAGAATAAAAAACACATCTCTTTACTATGGTATACACATAAAACATTTTTAATTTATATTTTATTCAAATCAATTAAATGATTGTTAGGCTGCATTAACTAGGTCAGCCGGAACCGGGAACACTTCCCATAACACCTGATGTACTCGTTACATCATAAGAAGAATGGCATCTACGTTAATGTTAGTCTCTCTGTTTATCCCGAGGTTTACTGCAGTCCGCCGGATCCGGGCCGTATCCAGATCAGATGGTGGACCTGCGGCCACACATGACCAACGCATCCCTGAAGTGTCTGCAGAGACCGTGTCAATTAGACTTCCCCCTGAAATTGCCTCACTGACACGGCATCCTCATAAACCTGTCTCCGGCGTGATGACTCCGATCTTTCAATAATTCTATTTAATAATTGTTTAATCGACACGTCATCCTCAATAAACCCGTCTCCGGCGTGATGCCTCCGATCATTCGAATATTCCGATCTAATATGACTTCTGACCTGTAAGGTTGCCAAAATAATAATCATACACTGTTTGTTAATTGGCCAGAGGAGAACTGGCACCCCGACTGAGCCTGGTTTCTCCCAAGGTTTATTTTTCTCCATTATGCCACCTGATGGAGTTTTGGTTCCTTGCCACTGTCGCCTTTGGCTTGGCTTGCTCAGTTGGGGACACTACATTTTCAAATAAATATCCAAATAAATTGAATTACTAAACTAAATTAACTTAATGTCAACTACATTACTTGAATATACACTCACCTAAAGGATTATTAGGAACACCTGTTCAATTTCTCATTAATGCAATTATCTAATCAACCAATCACATGGCAGTTGCTTCAATGCATTTAGGGGTGTGGTCCTGGTCAAGACAATCTCCTGAACTCCAAACTGAATATCAGAATGGGAAAGAAAGGTGATTTAAGCAATTTTGAGCGTGGCATGGTTGTTGGTGCCAGACGGGCCGGTCTGAGTATTTCACAATCTGCTCAGGTACTGGGATTTTCACGCACAACCATTTCTAGAGTTTACAAAGAATGGTGTGAAAAGGGAAAAACATCCAGTATGCGGCAGTCCTGTGGGCGAAAATGCCTTGTTGATGCTAGAGGTCAGAGGAGAATGGGCCGACTGATTCAAGCTGATAGAAGAGCAACTTTGACTGAAATAACCACTCGTTACAACCGAGGTATGCAGCAAAGCATTTGTGAAGCCACAACACGCACAACCTTGAGGCGGATGGGCTACAACAGCAGAAGACCCCACCGGGTACCACTCATCTACACTACAAATAGGAAAAAGAGGCTACAATTTGCACGAGCTCACCAAAATTGGACAGTTGAAGACTGGAAAAATGTTGCCTGGTCTGATGAGTCTCGATTTCTGTTGAGACATTCAGATGGTAGAGTCAGAATTTGGCGTAAACAGAATGAGAACATGGATCCATCATGCCTTGTTACCACTGTGCAGGCTGGTGGTGGTGGTGTAATGGTGTGGGGGATGTTTTCTTGGCACACTTTAGGCCCCTTAGTGCCAATTGGGCATCGTTTAAATGCCACGGCCTACCTGAGCATTGTTTCTGACCATGTCCATCCCTTTATGACCACCATGTACCCATCCTCTGATGGCTACTTCCAGCAGGATAATGCACCATGTCACAAAGCTCGTTTCTTGAACATGACAATGAGTTCACTGTACTAAAATGGCCCCCACAGTCACCAGATCTCAACCCAATAGAGCATCTTTGGGATGTGGTGGAACGGGAGCTTCGTGCCCTGGATGTGCATCCCACAAATCTCCATCAACTGCAAGATGCTATCCTATCAATATGGGCCAACATTTCTAAAGAATGCTTTCAGCACCTTGTTGAATCAATGCCACGTAGAATTAAGGCAGTTCTGAATGCGAAAGGGGGTCAAACACAGTATTAGTATGGTGTTCCTAATAATCCTTTAGGTGAGTGTATATGATAATTGAAATGAGCTAGATGACATCAAATTCGGTTTTATTATTTTCCTGTTTAACACTGTGAAGCTGCTTTGAAACAATCTGCATTGTAAAAAGCGCTATATAAATAAAGTTGACTTGAAAAGTTGACTTAATAGTTCATTTTACAGTCTGTTCAATTTACAGGCTGTTCAATGATTTAAACTTATTTGGAATCCCCTCAATCTCAGAAATGCTTTTCTACGCATGCTTTTCAATAGCTGAAGAAGATCACGCAAGCTCATATCACTCCCGAAAGTCGCTCTTCATTTGCATAAAGCTCATTTTTCTCTACTTTCTCGCTAGACATGCCCATATATAGTCACCAGTTACCAGCTCGAATAAAAATCTAAAAAGGGCCCAAAATCAATGATTATGGCATTCTTTTCATATTATTTGAACAATTAATATAATACCTTGATTAAGTAGAAATAGAGCAGAATCATTCATATTTCTTATTATGTTGTTGTTGTTGTTTAATTTTCAAAATTCGATGAACTAGGTTTTAAATTACTACATTTTTCATTGTGGTCTATTGGATGACAGACTGCACAGTATCTTACAATGTTCTTGTGTTTGGTTTATATCAAGTGCATTTATTGAAAACAATGTACAATATTCTGAAAGTCGCTCTTCATGCTTTGACAATTTTTTCAGCTGCTTTCTGCAAGAAAGAATGATAACAGCATTCTGGGTGATTGTGTGCACTTTTGTTTCTAAATTGCTTCAAACTATTCTGTTTGAATAATATGAAGTGACAGCTTTTTTGTAGCAATTGTCCAGAGATTGGGGCTGCTGTTTTTATTATTCATTGTCTCAGAACACTTTTTGTTAGGTACTGACTGTTTTATTACTGACCTGAGGGTGTGTTTGACAAATGTTTTTATGACTTCATTACAGAAGTGTACACAATATTTTGACATGACACATCACTCTGCAGGTTATGTTTGTCCTTTTCAGCATGACTTACACAGACATACAACAAACATGTGCAAGGAGGATTACGGCTTTGGATCTGTATCTGGATGTCTGTGTATAGGTTTAAATATAAGCTAAATCTTCTGGCACATTCTCTCTTTTATTTTCCATTTTCTGACTCGTTTGGTAGAATTAAAGACGTCAAACAAGAAAGAGAGCAGAGTGCACAGAAATGCTCTGTCTGTTTCTGGTATCCCAAATAAACACTTATAACTGTAGTCTTAACAAAAAAAAGATCAGTCAAAAAAAATGTAATACAAAAAATCAGTCGAAAAAAAAATAGTAATGAAACTGTTTATTGAACCTTTTTGAAAAAAAGTTTGCATATGTGTTTTTTGTTGAGTATCATATTATCAGGCCTTTATGGCTATTATAGTATGATATAGGAGAATATAAAGCTCACACCTCAGTTTTATTCAAAGGCCCAAATTGAGAAAAAAATATGCAATTTGGTGAAGTTGCTAATGTTTACATGGCCAAAAAGTAAGATAAAACTGTGAAAGCATGTAATGTAAATCAATGAGATCTTTATAATAGCAGACTATGTACATAAAATGCATATAAATATCAGTTTATGACATTTATCTGTATCTTAGTAAAATAATATTTAAATGCTTAGTTTTAAAGCTCTGTAGTTTTTATTGTGGGGGGCAAAATATATAATGCAATTCAATACAAATGATGATTGAGAGATGTACAAATAAACATTCCTCAAAAGCCTGATGTATCATATTTGATATTCGCATTTTAACATGATTTTTCTAAAAATAATGTATGAATAATCAAGTAAACATAAGTTATTTTGTATAAGTTAATGAGTGTTGTTTGGATATGTTTGGAAAAAAACAGGAGAATGTGTCCAAATGCCTCACCTCCCTCTGGGGTCTTTTTAAAATGACCCGTGTTTATTTGATTCTCAGGGTTCCTACAAACCCACACATACTATGACAGGAAAATGCCACAGTTTGGAGTTTACTTCATCCAAAATACTGTAGACACAATGAGGAAATAGTGACAAAAATATAAAGGTAGTTAGCCAACACTATACCAAGCAGTTGTTTTCACAGAGATGGAACACAGACAACTTGGAAGGTTCTTGTTGGGTGAACTGTTCCTCCATCACAGTCTGTGGTACTTGATGATTGTCAAACCTATAATATACAGTCTCAGAGAATTTTCACACTCTACAAACATATTATGTGGATGTCTCTAGATTGGCTGAGAATTTGAGAAACCCAGTTGAGATCAGTGTGTGTGTGTAGTGTGGATGTGATGCAATTGTCCTGCACATGTGATAAAATGTTTATATACCGATCAAGCATAACATTATGAAACCTAATATTGTGTTGGTCCCAATTTTGCTGCCAATCAGACCTGACTCGTCGAGGCATGGACTCCACTGATTGTGTGCTGTGGTATCTGGCACCAAGATGTTAGCAGCAGATCCTTTTAAGTCCTGTAAGTTGCGAGGTGGGGCCTCCATGGATCGGACTTATTTGTTCAGCACATCTGGGGAATCTTGAGATCTGGGGAATTTGGAGGCCAGGTCAACACCTCAAACTCGTTGTTGTGCTCCTCATACCATTCCTGAACCATTTTTGCTTTGTGACAGGGCGCATTATCCTGCTGAAAGGCCACAGCCACCATGATAGGGTGTACATGGTCTGCAACAATGTTTAGGTAGGTGGTACGTGTCAAAGTAACATCCACATGGATGGCAGGACCCAAGGTTTCCCAGCAGAACATTGCCCAAAGCATCACACTGCCTCCGCCGGCTTGCCTTCTTCATAGTGCATCCTGGTCCCATGTGTTCCCCAGGTAGGTGATGCACATGTACCCGGCCATCCACGTGATGTTCTTCCATTGCTCCTTGGTCCAGTTCTGATGTTCACGTGCCCACTGTTCACGCTTTCGACAGTGGACAGGGGTCAGCATGGGCACCCTGACTGGTCTGTGGCAGATCACCACTTTTCCTTCCTTGGACCACTTTTGATAGATACTGACCACTGCAGACCTGACCCGTCGAGGCATGAGAGCCCACAAGAGCTGCAGTTTTGGAGTTGCTCTGACCCGTTCGTCTATTTGGCCCTTGTCAAACTCGCTCGAATCCTTGCGCTTTTTCCTGCTTCTAACAGATCAACTTTGATTATCTCTTCATCACGGCACCTGTTAGTGGGTAGGATATATTAGGCAGCAAGTAAAAATTTTGTCTTCAGTGTTATTCACCTCACCTGTCAGTGGTCATAATGTTATGCCTGATCGGTGTATATATATATATATATATATATATATATATATATATATATAATGTATCCTGTTTTAGTTACCTTCATTTTATTTATTTTTTCTTCATACATTACTTCAAACACCTCATATTTCATCTCAAGCATGCTCTTTTCTTGATGAAACTTTAAGGCCAGAATTGTTTGTTTTGGTGTAAGTGACAGTCTAATGTAAATATGAAATGCTTTGTGTTCATTTCACTCCTTACTCCATCATAATTAATAAATAATATTATAATTTATAATATTGTATTATAATAAAATATAATATTATAAAAAATAATTGTATAACATTTTAAAATGGAATTGTCTTGTTTAAGAATGCAAGTCTAGGGAAAAGGTAAAATAATTATAAAAACAAAATGGAATGTTCACAGTTAAAGAAACTTGCATGAAAATGAAAAGATTTTCCTACATCTAAACTTCTACATCTGCTCTCTCTGTTTTTCTGTAGGACATTGATGAGTTGATGCACACTGACAGACCAGACTGGCAAAGTGTAATGCAGTATGTGTCTCAGATCTATAAGTACTTTGAGACTTAATGTTTGACTGGAAGAAATGAAGAAGACGAAGAAGATGGGGCACCGAAGCACTTTTTTTTTTTGCCTGGTCCAGTTCTTCCTTCACAGCCAGTGTTTCTAAATACACACAGACAGACACACAGTTCTGTAGTGTTCACACCAGTGAGGTTCTCACTCTAAATGCAACCAGCATATCATATAAGTTCAATAGTCATGCAACACACAAAAGCATTCTAGCCTCAAACATGTCTCATATGGACCTTACTCAGTTTTTGAAGTTTGAAGTTGCTTGCAGAGTGTAGGTTTGCAATCTTGCACTTAAACTGGTATATAGTTTTTTAGTATGCTAAATTTTGCTAAGAGTTCAAGTGCATCTTTATAAAGAATTACCTAAATCTATATATTGGCATACTTATATATTGATATACTACTAAAGTATTTTTAAAATGTTAGTTTCCCACAAATCATTTTAAAGACTTGTGGTATGTCATTGAAATGTATCAAACTATGAAATTAAGTTTCATATGTTTTGTTGAAAAGTTGTAGTTTGTCACTCAGAGAGACAACAACCATTGGAACCTTTAAATGTCCTAACTATATAACAGACCTATGTGCATTTACATATTCCTCATTAACAAGCATTAAGATTATTTCTCTATTAGAGTTAATTATTTCCTGAAAAAATGTCAGAAAGTCAATGTCTGATTGAATATTATAAGATTGTTTCAAACAACCATTATTGATTGTTTAATGCTTTTGTGCCTGTTTAAATTACATGGGATGTGTTTAATGAAAGGATTTAAACAATGTTTTAAAAAGTATCAATATTGGAAAAATACTCTCACAGAAATGTCATTAGGCTAGTCAGTAGTGTAATGTGTGCCAAATTCTAACAAATGCTGAGTTTCACACTTAATTCAAGCGCATAGACAATTGATAATAAAATTCTCACAACAGAAGTAAAATACATACAAAAAAGAACATGTGTTTTATAACGTTTTTTTTTTTGGGAAATGCTATTTATTGACTTCTTCGATTCTTCGAAATATTTTGATTGCAAAGGACTGTGTGTGCTTTTTTCTATTTGAAAATGTTCATTTTGCCTCATGACAGCAGATGTTTAATTGATGGTAATGGTAATAAAGTCTTCTGTCATCATATACAGGCTACTGTTTCCTTGTTTGAATTACAATGTCTACAATCACCTTTAATGGAACAGATTCTAATATATAATATAATAATTATATAATATATTCATTCACAAGATATTAAAAAATATTTCAGATTTTTCATGTGATTTACACAGAAGTAAAATGGTCCACTTTGATAATTTAGGAGTCATACTGGCATCAGTTTTTATAGGTCTGCTAAAAACCTTTAAAATGCTGTGCTCAAATAGTAAACAGATGTGTGTTGCTACAGACAGACTAATTAGAAATACACAGTTTATATGGTAAATCTTTAGCAATTACTTCAATATTTTCACTTCACTCATAAATCTTCTCAGAAATACTACATGCTCAACTACAGACTCTTTTCACACAAAACACCTAAGCACACAGTTCAATCAATGTCAAATGTCAATAATGACAAAAATAGAATATCTTAAAGGCAGATAAATAGATTTTACTAGGGCTAGTAAACATGGTGTGAAACAAGTGTTCCCTCCTTTTTCCAGTACAGAACGTGTAAGGCACTGAATGGAGTTTGCACAAGACCAAGTGAACATCTGATTTTACTTTCTTTCTTTTTTTTAGCCCAAATGCACAAGTGAAAAAAGATATTCTTTAGTTTTTTATGTTATACTTGCAAATGTCAGAAAATAAATAAACCAACAAAATGACAACTTTATGTAGACAGCGCAGTGGACTAAAACATCATGCTGTAAATGTTTAGGCAATGAGAAAATTACATCACCATAGCTATTTTCTGACTGTAACTGACCCCATGTACTTCACAATGTCATAAAACACGGCAGTGAAAAAAAAAAAAAAAAAAAATCAATTCATTCACAAAACACCCCATTCACAAACAATTCATGACAGCACAATGGCAGCACATGGGACCCATCCACCGGGTGTAACGAGGGAGAAGATTATTCCTCACAATCAGCATCGATCGCTGATAAACACATCAAGTCTGCGCTGTCAGCGTCTCATGTTGTCGGAGCAAACAGTCCTGTAATCAGCCATGTAGCTGCAGATTAAACAGTGAAATGAGTGGCAGCCCTTACAGAAAGAAAACATATTTCCCTATATATGGATGATCAATATATTCATTAATTGTTCTGTATATTTTCAAATATTAAACAGTGCATATATCATTTGTGTTAATATATTGAATAATACATAAGGAATTGCTGCTTTTCATATATTTCATATAAATATGTGACTATATATTTACTAATATATCATAATGTATGTAATTGTATATACAGTAATACATTTCATAATATATAGATACATATGTGATCACATATGGTACTATATGTATATAATATATTACAGATATATTTACTCATGCAGTATAAACACACATATAAAGAGAAATATATAATGTAATATATTATATATTTACTTACATTATAAATGTTTCATATTTTCAAGCTAGTTAACAATAGCACAAGCACACCTGAATGTACTAAAGTGTTTAGCAAAGAGACTATCACTGCGCTGAAGAGAGCACAGCCATTCGTTTATAAATATAGTAACATAGTTTTAATGGTGTTCGACCAATCGTGAACCTAACCACAGGCTCTACTCTTCAGCACAATGGTAAGCCCAAAAATTCAGACCAGAAAGCCTTTTAAACTTAAAACACTAACAGATCTCCCCTATATTAATATTGAACAAATCATGTGAAATAACACTTAATTTGAACATTTACTCTCCTTTAACAGTCAGAAGCAAATCATGCTGGGAACTAGAAATATGTGTGTATATATACATTCCAATACAGTCACATTTATATAGGAACATGTTTGTGCAATATTTGTACACAATAAAAGATAAAACTTTAAGTTGGCTGGTTAAGTGGATAAATCTTTATGAATATTATACGTAATGCTATTTTTGTCTTCATTTCTAAATATTTTATATGTATCAATACACTCACCTAAAGGATTATTAGGAACACCTGTTCAATTTCTCATTAATGCAATTATCTAATCAACCAATCACATGGCAGTTGCTTCAATGCATTTAGGGGTGTGGTCCTGGTCAAGACAATCTCCTGAACTCCAAACTGAATGTCAGAATGGGAAAGAAAGGTGATTTAAGCAATTTTGAGCGTGGCATGGTTGTTGGTGCCAGACGAGCCGGTCTGAGTATTTCACAATCTGCTCAGTTACTGGGATTTTCACGCACAACCATTTCTAGAGTTTACAAAGAATGGTGTGAAAAGGGAAAAACATCCAGTATGCGGCAGTCCTGTGGGCGAAAATGCCTTGTTGATGCTAGAGGTCAGAGGAGAATGGGCCGACTGATTCAAGCTGATAGAAGAGCAACTTTGACTGGAATAACCACTCGTTACAACCGAGGTATGCAGCAAAGCATTTGTGAAGCCACAACACGCACAACCTTGAGGCGGATGGGCTACAACAGCAGAAGACCCCACCGGGTACCACTCATCTCCACTACAAATAGGAAAAAGAGGCTACAATTTGCACGAGCTCACCAAAATTGGACAGTTGAAGACTGGAAAAATGTTGCCTGGTCTGATGAGTCTGGATTTCTGTTGAGACATTCAGATGGTAGAGTCAGAATTTGGCGTAAACAGAATGAGAACATGGATCCATCATGCCTTGTTACCACTGTGCAGGCTGGTGGTGCTGGTGTAATGGTGTGGGGGATGTTTTCTTGGCACACTTTAGGCCCCTTAGTGCCAATTGAGCATCGTTTAAATGCCACGGCCTACCTGAGCATTGTTTCTGACCATGTCCATCCCTTTATGACCACCATGTACCCATCCTGTGATGGCTACTTTTACTTCCACAAAGCTCGAATCATTTCAAATTGGTTTTTTTGAACATGACAATGAGTTCACTGTACTAAAAAATAGAGCATCTTTGGGATGTGGTGGAACGGGAGCTTCGTGCCCTGGATGTGCATCCCACAAATCTCCATCAACTGCAAGATGCTATCCTATCAATATGGGCCAACATTTCTAAAGAATGCTTTCAGCACCTTGTTGAATCAATGCCACGTAGAATTAAGGCAGTTCTGAAGGCTAAAGGGGGTCAAACACAGTATTAGTATGGTGTTCCTAATAATCCTTTAGGTGAGTGTATATAGCCATACATGGTCAAAGTATATATTGCAGTATATTGAAAAATATAAGCACTAGTTTCCCATATATTGAAATGTATTATGTAATATGTCACATTATATTTTGCAGTATATGTCTATGTATTTTTGTTCCTTAAGGGAGTACTCTCCTCACAGAGGTTACGGTGTCACTAAAAAGCAGACAGCCCTAACTCTACTACCTCACAGGACTGTGCTCCTGCGTGACTCGCCATAGAAGTAGCTCCAGCTGCAATGTTCTTCCGCAAGACGCATGCAGTTCTGTTTATTAACCGCTAGAGCGCAAAAAGTTACGGACTGCAGCTTTAACAGTTGAGATAGTTATTTAATGCTAATCTTTATAGCCGAGTTTAAATCCCAGTTGTGCAGGTGGGGTGCGTTGCAACACTGCGTTACAATGTGCCTCCATTAGAACTGTGCTGTTATATTCTATACTTTTATTAATTCTATTGAGAAACCATAAGTGAATAATGACTGAGAGTCAATGTTCAGAAGTTATTATTATCGTGTTTTTAGCTGTGTTTTGTGGTGTTTGTTGTCAATCTCAAAAATTAGTCATTTGAATGATTAAAAAATGCCATTATTTTATTTAAAAAAGTGAATAATTTTATTTTATTGACAAAATATTTTAGTTTGTCTTAGATATTGTTTTGATTATATCAGATAACATTTTAAGCTGTCATTTGGTCATGTTACAATGTGCCACCTATTATATCTAGCATTATATTTAGACTGTGGCATGAAAAGTTGCAGTGATGAGCATTGTAGACGATCACAGACATGTTGAGGGCATGAATGCAGTGATCTTATTATCGTAACTCAATTTCTGCACTCTCACAAATGCTTTCATCATAACTAAGATATTATTTTCATCCTACTAAGAGAAATAATGTAAAGTTAAACATTTAGGCCTAGTCACTGATTTGATTTACTAACAATGATGTTTTATTAACAAAGTTCGGTAGGAGCACGTTCAGATAATTGACACGAGTGGAGAGCAACAATACGAGGTATATATATCCAGCAGTCTTACCTCCGTTTGTTGACCGTTTATCAGCATCCCTCCTCCACACTTTTAGTTCTAACCACATACATACAGGGGGGAGTAGGCTACTCTTGGTTCGGGCCAAATTCCGAGCTCGGAGCCCTCCCCCCGGACAGCACGCCAAATACCCATTTAAATGTACTCCCTCTAAATGATATGTAAGTGTGAACTCGTTAATTATTTGTAGTAGACAGATGTGGCCACCACTGTGTATCAAAGTTTGAGAGATCTAGCACAAACAACCACTGAGTTGATTCTCGTACAAAGTGTTACTACCACATCGCTCTCCCCCTGTTATTTCAGGAAAGACTAATCTAGTTTTACTAGATCTATTATTCATTCAATTCAATCCTTATTCCTTATCATAGCTGTCAGCGGACATACTAAAATGTGTGTTTTATTTGAAATTGCTGGTGTAAAGACAGTTCAGTGTGTGTGTGTGTGTGCCAGCGCATCGCTCGCGCGGCTGGGGCGTGGCCATGAGCTGTGATGTACGGCCACAGCACTGACTGTTTTCCGCGAGCTGCTTGAAAAGCCATGTGTTGCGCTCAAGGTTCGTCACATTACTTCCCTACCGCTTCTGCAACATGTACCACAAGACACAAATGCAAGCCAGTTTAAAGAGGAACGTCAAACAATAAAAACAGCTCTGAAATAAGGGTAAGTATCTTCACATTACCTCATCCAAATCACAGATTACTGTGACTTTCTGTGATAACTTTCTGCTCGTGGGAACCAATAGGAATCTGTCAGAAAGGATACAATGTATATCAATCTGTCTATAATGGTTTTGAATAATTCTCTTCAGAGAATGAATGCAAATAACGTTGTTTTTTTACACCAACAGATGGCCGTGTTGGCAAATCACAAACTTTGGAGATCCGTGGATTATTGCAAATTGGTTCTTTTACCAGTGGACAAGCAGCACAGAGTGACAGACAGATGCATGACATCCTAACTAGCCTACTGTCGAACGGTGTTTCTCTGTGAAGAGTGCAGCAATGGATTCACTGTACATCGCTATTGAGCTGGTGATCGCCATAGTGTCCATCGCTGGTAATGTGCTGGTGTGCTGGGCTGTGGCCATCAACTCCACTCTCAAGAACGCCACCAATTACTTTCTGGTGTCACTAGCCGTGGCAGATATTCTGGTTGGCTGTCTTGCCATCCCTTTTGCCATCACTATAAGCATTGGTCTGCGCTCAGACTTTTATGGATGTCTTTTCCTGGCGTGTTTTGTTTTGGTACTGACTCAAAGTTCAATATTTAGTCTTCTGGCGGTTGCCATCGACAGATATCTGGCTGTAAAAATCCCCCTGAGGTGAGTGTTTCACGCTTATTAGTATTTCCTGTTCATTATCACTCAATGATTAATTAATACCTATTTATGACTCTTGGTTCTTAAATTACAATGGTAAAAAAGCCTTACCTATATATACAGTTTCACAGCTGTTTTTTAACAAGCCCGAGCACAACATTCCGCGCGTGGCACCATGGCATGGATCTGTTCTTGGATGTCTTTGGCATTTTCAGCAGTACTTTTTTCATTAATATTGTTTCTTTTACTAATCTTTATAAACACACAACAAAAGGACCATATTTCCTGAAAGGCGGTTATATTGAGTAACCACATTTGAGAAAGACCAGCCTATGGATCAATGCTCGTGCGTCTGTTGCAATTCGTTCGAAGTTCATGTAGTTTATCAAAGTTGAGACAGAAAGACTTAGGACAGCACGAAGATGGCACACGCAGTTATAGTACTGAAGCTAAACTCGGCTTCCTGAAATGTATATATCGGTCTGATTTTCTTAATCTGTGTTAATCTGTCCGTAATCTCAGGAGGGCGATAAAAAAATTCGGTTGTTTGTTGTCAAAGAAGGCCCTGATGATGAAAGACAGGGCAATGACAACACACGTTAACGATTAAATTAAGACAAAAATGGTAAACAAAGAGAAGATAAGCGGCGATATATATATTTATATATAAGCCAAAATTAAATCTGTTCATCATATAAAGCGTCGATCGAGTCTCTTCAGAAAATGTGTACTTTTATATATATAATATGAGAAATCAATGTTAAGTGGTCTCTTAATTTTGTCCAGAGCTGTGTATATATATATATACTGTTCAGTGTTGCTTGTACTGTTTTTTTGGGGGGAAAGAATAAAGAAAGGAATAACAAACATATTGACTAGTACACAAAGCAATTATGCATGTAATTGCTGTAGCATGCACATACAATTGAATATGCAGAGATTGGGTTTCACTTCCACAGCCAACACTGTGTTAAATCCTGTAGAAATGCAGTTTCTCTGGATTCACAGTGTTTGGATGATAGTGTGGAACAGGGGCGTTTGAGTTTGATACCATTAAGGGAACAGGCATTATGCATTGGAATTTTATTGTTTTTTGACAAAAAATACCTTCATCAATGCAAATGTATATTTTATTTGACACTTGATCATACTTAACGTCTATTTTAATTTCTAAAAAAAGGCACAAACAATGGCAAATTAGAAGAGATAAGCAAGCATCCTTTTAGCAGTTAAAGACTTCGAATTTTCATTTTTGGGTGAACTGTCATTAATTACTCACCCTCATATCGTTCTAAACGTTCATTCATCTTCGGAACACAAATGAAGATCTTTTGATTAAATCTGAGAGATTTCTGTACATAGACAGCTACGCAACTGACACTTTAACGCTTCAACAAGTTCATGAAGAGATTGTAAAACCAATCTATATGAATTGAGTGGTTTAGTCCAAATTTTCTGAAGAGACTCGATCGCTTTATATGATGAACAGATTTAATTTAGGCTTTTTTTCACATTTAAACATTGATCAGAGATCATAAACAGAAGCTCAACCGAACCTGCTTAACGTGCAAGAATAAACCTTATTGGTTCATGTGGAAGATCAAACGTGCTTGACTGATGTGGTTCTTGCACATCAAGCTAACACGCTTGAGCTTCCGTTTACCACAACTGATGTGTGAGTTGATAAATGTTAATATGTAAATAAAAGCCTAAATTCAATCTGTTCATCATATAAAGTGATCGTGGCTCTTCAGAAAATTTGGACTAAACCACTTAATTCATATGGATTACTTTTACGATCTCTTTATGAACTTTTTGAAGCGTCAACAAGCTCTCAGATTTCATCAAAAAGATCTTCATTTGTGTTCCAAAGATGAACAAAAGTCTTACGGTTTGGAACGGCATGAGGGTGAGAATTTACTGACAGAATTTTTATTTTTGGATGAACTATCCCTTAAAACAAGCTAAAGTAAATTAGATCTGGACAACGGGATGTCCTCATTCAACTAAATAATAAAAATTTCACATGCTACTCATCACAGCGATAAGCGCTAGTGGTAGTAGTGGTAGTTACCTCTCCTCAGTTACAACAGCATATTATGAATAATTGTCTGATTGCAAGTCGAGTATTCCACAAGGAAAAGGGAAGAAGTACAACGAGTGGGTGGGCTGAGGCGTATAACTGAAGAGGATTTTTGTGAATCAGCAGGTGTTACAAACATCCTTCAAGTTTTAAATATTTCAAACTGTAAATGACAACATTCAATGAATAGGAAAGCCTTTTTTCAGACGTATCTATCTACTGTTACATACCTCATCAGACAATGATTAATCAGGAAGCTTGTGCCCCAGTAAAAAGGAGGCACCCCTGGTGTGGAATAAGGAAATGTAGGTGCCTTTCAGTGCACTCCAAATCATCTCAGATCCTGGGTGGTCATGTTACTCTCACTGTTTCATGGGCAAGATGAACGTATGTTTCTAGTTATGCCGTAGTTACTGGAAATACAGGGTTTTGGCACGATTGCTGTTAGTAGATGATCCAAGGGGAACCAGTTTTCTCACAGTGCTGCCAGACAGTATTCCCGCTTCGGTTTTCATTCACCAGACTGGACCACCACGTCTCTCTCTCATGCACACATTCTCTGCTCTCATCAGTCTGTCTCTCTCCATCTCTTTTCCTGTGTATACTATAAACACAAAAGCTCAGTGCTAACTATTTAGCTGCATGTCCTCTGGCTGAAGGATTTAAATAGGGTTCAAGTTTCCTAAAACAGTAGGCCGCTATTATATAAATGTAAGCGCGGGGCTTGAATCAGAAGGTCTTTCCACTGTTAGCAGCATCTTTTTCCTCGGAGTCATTGGTTTTAACTGTTAAATCATGAGAAGAGGTGGTTAATGGCAGGACTTTCCCTTTTAGTGGTGCTTATGTGTTCACACATCATACAGTGTGTTTGTAATACAGCCAGATGCTTCTGTGTGTGTGTTTTTTTTTTTATTATTGTTTCTCTTAAAAGGGTCATGAAACCCCAAAACACATTTTTTGAGATGTGAACAGCTATGTACAGACTGCACATCATTGAAAACAATAAAGGTACTCATTACGTTTCATAAATAAGTAAAAATGAGTTATTTTTTGATTTTTTTAGAACAATTTCTGTATTCTGGTTTGAAAAGCAAAGTCGGAGCAACGTCGCGGATTCTGATGTCAGTGGGGATTCATGACACTTTAAAGGGATAGTTCATCCAAAAATGAACATTCGGCATTCTGTCATGTTGTTCCAAACCTGTATGCCTTTCTTTTCTTTTGTGGAACATCCATACAATGGAAATCAGTGGTCACCAAAACATACAATGGAAATCAGTGATTTTGTAACCAGCATTCTTCAAAAATATCTTCTATTCTGTTCTGCATAAGAAATAAATATAAAAGTCATACAGGTTATGAACTACATGAGGGTGAGTAAATGATGACAGAATTGGATGAGCTATCTTGTTGAGCATTCAATGACCCTTCCTAAAAAATTAGATTGGTCATAAATAAGTTACAGCAAAGTGATGCATTACAGGCCACTGTATTTTTTTATATATTTTTTTAATTGTGTGGAAAAAATCCATTAATGATTTTTGTCACAGTGGGAATTTAGGACAATGTCCTTAGCCAAAGATTATTAATTACATCATTACAGAGTGTTTGCAATCAAAAAAATAAATAAAAATTGGAGTTTGGAATGCTTCTGGCCTTTTTTCTTTGCCAACATAATCTTTTTTGTATTCTTTTAATGCACCTGTGCACATTGTTAAGAGCAAAGTGGCTGAGACCTTCTCCCTTTAGAGCCATTGTGTAAACTGTTTTCACTTACACTAGAGCCTGTTGGCAGAGATCTTTGGTTTAAAGCGGAAGCGAGGCAGCTGAAGAACGGAAGGGTTAGAGGAGGGATTTGTGTGTGGAATAGAATGAAGGGGTGAAAGAGAGAGAGAGAGAGAGAGAGAGAGAGAGAGAGAGAGAGAGAGAGAGGGAGATTGGGATGCCAGCGGGTTGTTGTCATGCCACAACTAATCCACTTTTCCCTCCATTCATGTGCCCTGAGAGTAGAGGGAAGCTGGCACTGAGAGAGAGAAAGTGTTAAAGCTGAAAGAAGTGTCCAACAAAAGGAGACTGTGCTTGGAGCTAAATGCAATGACATCATGTATCCTTAAATTTGAAACAAACAAAGATTTTAGATAGTATGGTTTGAATTATGCAATACAAAAAGCAGAGGATGGAGAAAATAATGTGCAGAATTAGAAGAGGGATGGCCTTGCTGTAAGATCACATGCACTACACACTAAGCTCTTTCCCCAAAACAATAAATAAAAGAAATAATAATAAAATAAAGTTTCATTGCCAAGATGCTAGGGTTTTGTAGGGGATCGATTGCTAAGGAGGTCGCTGTGTGCTTTTTAGGGTGTTTTGGTTTATTGATTTGTCTGTTCAGCTGAAGTCAGTAAACACCAAGCACTGTCATGATATTCTGGTCTTTAAATGACAGTCATTGCAAGTCTATGAGATTTATTTTTAACCTGTTCTATCTCCCAATTGAAAATAATTAGTCCAATTGCATGGCTGCATATATATATTATACTGCAGTTTCAACTTATTTCAGTTAGTTGCCAAGTTAACATTTCTAATTTTCACAAAATCTTTATCTAAATCTAATATTTATATTTTATTTTGGCTATAAAAAAACTATTTTAATAGTTTTAGTAAAGAATAACAACAATGCCCTAGTTCCATACAGTTAGGGCAATCACGATACCAAAATTCCAGTAGTCGGTACCAATACCATAAAAATGTTACGGTTCTTGGTACCAATTTCGGTACCACAGCAAAATGCTTTTTTTTATTTAACTATTTGAAAAATGTTTAAAGAGTGAAAAGAGTTTTATTATTTATGATGATAATCATTATAAGTAAATAATACATATAAACATTTAAAGGCTACATGCTGTTTAAAAGTAAATATTGTTTATAAAAAAGATAAAGTGAAAAATAAGCAACCCTCTAGGCACACCTAATAATAATAATAATAATATTATTATTACGAACTTTTATTTTGACAGGTTGCCGTGAAGACCTTTGAGTGTCTGTGTGGTAAATGCTCATGAAGTGACTCTCAAAGCGGTTTATGCGTTCATGTCTTCATATAGTGACATGGCAGAGGCTAAAAAGACAGTGAGTGTCACGTGTGTGTGTGTCCCTATATGGAACAGTAACAGCAATGCTTATGTAAGATAATGTAGTTATCTGCAGACAAATGTTGTTTTCGCAGTGCTTTCCCAACCCCCTGTAAGATCTGTCACTGGGGCAGCACCACTGACGGCTGTGGCAGTCCAGGTCTCTCAGAGAAAGGTTATGTGCGATGAATAATACACCTCGAGTATTACTCACTTCAGTCCATCAGTAGAAGCAAAATCAGAGCTGTTTGAGAATGTCTGATGAAGCACCTCCAAGTGAAAGCTTAAGCCACAAGTCACTTGAGTGTTTATCTGATTCTCTTCTCTCTTGCCCTCTCAAATTTACTATATACAATACAATGACCTTGAGAAGCAGTTGGACATTCATGTTACACTTAAACATTCATGAATGTCATTAAGCTATAGACAAAATATAATTCTGCTGGCTGCAAACAAATGATTCACAAGCTTTAGGTCAGAACTTCCTTTTCTGAGTCTTTTTTGCAATTACTTTTTTCTGGTGTTGCAGTGATTTTTAGTCAGTGAAGTGAAGTCTAAGTTCACACAGGTGTTCTAGCAGAGTAACCACAGGTATAGTTCACAACCATATACACTCACCTAAAGGATTATTAGGAACACCATACTAATACTGTTTGACCCCCTTTCGCCTTCAGAACTGCCTTAATTCCACGTGGCATTGATTCAACAAGGTGCTGAAAGCATTCTTTAGAAATGTTGTCCCATATTGATAGGATAGCATCTTGCAGTTGATGGAGATTTGTGGGATGCACATCCAGGGCACGAAGCTCCCGTTCCACCACATCCCAAAGATGCTCTATTGGGTTGAGATCTGGTGACTGTGGGGGCCATTTTAGTACAGTGAACTCATTGTCATGTTCAAGAAACCAATTTGAAATGATTGGAGCTTTGTGACATGGTGCATTATCCAGCTGGAAGTAGCCATCAGAGGATGGGTACATGGTGGTCATAAAGGGATGGACATGGTCAGAAACAATGCTCAGGTAGGCCGTGGCATTTAAACGATGCCCAATTGGCACTAAGGGGCCTAAAGTGTGCCAAGAAAACATTCCCCACACCATTACACCACCACCACCAGCCTGCACAGTGGTAACAAGGCATGATGGATCCATGTTCTCATTCTGTTTACGCCAAATTCTGACTCTACCATCTGAATGTCTCAACAGAAATCCAGACTCATCAGACCAGGCAACATTTTTCCAGTCTTCAACTGTCCAATTTTGGTGAGCTCGTGCAAATTGTAGCCTCTTTTTCCTATTTGTAGTGGAGATGAGTGGTACCCGGTGGGGTCTTCTGCTGTTGTAGCCCATCCGCCTCAAGGTTGTGCGTGTTGTGGCTTCACAAATGCTTTGCTGCATACCTCGGTTGTAACGAGTGGTTATTTCAGTCAAAGTTGCTCTTCTATCAGCTTGAATCAGTCGGCCCATTCTCCTCTGACCTCTAGCATCAACAATGCATTTTCGCCCACAGGACTGCCGCATACTGGATGTTTTTCCCTTTTCACACCATTCTTTGTAAACTCTAGAAATGGTTGTGCGTGAAAATCCCAGTAACTGAGCAGATTGTGAAATACTCAGACCGGCCCGTCTGGCACCAACAACCATGCCACACTCAAAATTGCTTAAATCACCTTTCTTTCCCATTCTGACATTCAGTTTGGAGTTCAGGAGATTGTCTTGACCAGGACCACACCCCTAAATGCATTGAAGCAACTGCCGTGTGATTGGTTGATTAGATAATTGCATTAATGAGAAATTGAACAGGTGTTCCTAATAATCCTTTAGGTGAGTGTATTTGACAACCACATATTGTCCTTTTCTTTTTGTAAGTATATCGGTTGAAACCTGTTTCTTACTCTGAGTATATAAAAATAGTGAAATATAAGGAAATAAATTCACAGTGTGAGAAATAATTTTTAAACTTAAGCTTTGCTACTTTATGAAATAAATGTATATACAGTGGGATCCAAGGGCCTCATTTATAAAGCGTGCTTATGCACAGATTTGATCTTAGAGTGTGCATACACTAAGCAGATGTATGCACTTTTCCTTGTTGTCGGGGTACTGCAGGGTTTAAGCTATAAAATCTAAGCTATTCTTGCAGCTTGCCATTCTAAATTAAAGGATTTGGACAATGACTGGTGCTCTTTTATATGTAAATGACATTAATTAGGCGTCGTTTACAACGGCAGAGGACTGAAACCATTTAGCTGCGTGCAAGTTCAAGATCATTTGCGATTTTATAGATTCCACATCTGATAGAGAGGTGTACCTGCGTTTTCTGTGCATACGTTCATTCTATGAATCACATGTACGCATATTGAGAAATGATTGTAAGATCAAATTTAGGATGGTTTCTACGCAACATTTTGTAAATGAGGCCCCAAAAGTCTAGACACTGAAATCTGGGAATCCAAATCTAATTTAAACCTTAACGTTTTAGGATTTTATAAAAATAAAAATGTGGGCTAAAATAAAGAAGAAATAATTAATATTTCTAGGTCACTAATCAAATAAGTAAATTTGTGACACTGATCATGTGGCTCTTTGTACAGATGGTCAGATGTTCTTGCAAGACATAAACCCTCTTTTGCATTTATTTTATTAATGGAAATAAATGCAAATTAGAAGCATTTTTACTAGTATTCTCAAGACTTTTGGACCCCAATGTACAATATAATAAACTCAACCATTACCCAAAATTTGTCTTTTATTCATCTTTGTTCTCTGTACAGGTATAAGGAGCTTGTCACAGGGAAAAGGGCAAGAGAGATCATTGCCATTTTATGGATCTTATCCTTTATCATTGGACTCATCCCATTTGTGGGCTGGAACCGTAAAGACTGTTCCAGAAACAAAAACGGCTCTATACAGACTGGCAACAGTAGTGATGCTGCTGACATGGAAACAGGCTTCTTGCAAAGCTGCTTCCTCAACTGCTTCTTCGAGAATGTGGTGGACATGAGCTACATGGTGTACTTCAACTTCTTCGGTTGTGTGCTGCCACCTCTGCTCATCATGCTGGGCATTTACATCAAGATTTTCACAGTAGCTCGTAAACAGCTACGTCAGATTGAGCTCAAGTGCAGCGTGAATAATGGCGAGAATCACCACCATGGCCTGCTGCAACGGGAGATCCGTGCCGCTAAATCGCTCTCCATCATTGTGGGCCTGTTCGCTCTCTGTTGGCTGCCTGTGCACATCTTGAACTGCCTCACTCTCTTCTACAGCGAGCTGAAGAAACCCAGTTTCATCATGAACACTGCCATCATCCTCTCACATGCCAATTCCGCCGTCAATCCCATTATCTATGCCTACCGTATTGGGGAGTTCAGATTCACTTTTAGGAAGATACTGAACCGCCATTTCCTTTGTCAACAGGATGAGTTGTATCGCAGCTCTAATGGAAGCAGCAGTCACAGAGACCAGATTACAATGACCATTGACCCTCTGCTATAGACTTTTTTGTCAAAATATTTGAGAGAAATGTTTACAGGCCAATGAACTGCAAACAACATAATCATGTATTAAGACTGTGTACCTTGAAGACCTTCTGTGACATTGTGGACATGTTCAAATGTTTTCAGGACTAAACTGTGAAAAAAACCCTCTATCACTACAAATCTGTGGAAATATTTATAGATTGATTTTCCAAGCACTAACAAACTTGAGCAGTGGCCTAAGGTCAAGCCTTAGCACAGGAATGAAAACTAAGAGCGGTCAGTGTGTCTCTGGAAATGCTGAACGATTAACTAAACCATGCATGAGAATCCTACATGAAAATCCTGTAGAACAATAAAACCGTAATCTTGGGCAGCTTTAGTTAAATCTTCAATGATCACTCATCTGTAGAACAGCCCAGAGGAACAATTTGAAATGCTAAGGCACATCAGCTGAATACACCGCCGTGGAATAGGGCACAAAAAGAAACCTTGAATGTATTAGGACTTTTTTTTTTTTTTTTTTATGATTGAGATGGATGGTCTAGACTGCTCAGGAGCACACATGAGGTAACGGCAAATGTATGAACAGAGAGAAAACCGTGTTGTACACAGCCAATGTTGAAAACTTATCCCACTTTTAGTCTTTTCAAGGCATGTTTTCCAAGGTGTTACACTATAGCAGTTCTGGTTAATCCAAAGCTGTTAACTTCAGTTTCATATCTGAAACAAAAATGGCCCCTTCAGATATCTTGATATACATAATGTACAGTGACCCCAATAGTATTTGGACAGGCACACCTCAAAATGTCATTACAAAACAAAAAGTGCCATAATTCTCTTTATCTGAATTTTTATCTCATATCATTTTATAATATAAAAACTAATAAATATAGCTATATTCTTTCAAATAAATGCCACTTTGAAGGAGGCCCTTTAAATGGACACACACTGTTTACTACATAACCATACGTCTTTCTTTAGACAACTATTAAAAAAATTCTGTATTTTGTATTTTTAAAGGGTCATGACATGGATTTTTTTAATTATTATTTTAATATGTTCCTTGAGGTTCACTTGTAATGTTAAAGTTTTTTTTTTGCACAAACCCAAATATATATGTGGAAAATTATTATTTTCAACCCACATTCTAACCCTCTGTCTGAAATTACCCGTTTTTAAGGGGCGGCTCCTTTAAGGCTTGTCAGTAAACGGCAACTGTTATGAATGGCTAATGTCATTGCATAGGAAACGGTATCAACGTCAAGTGTTTTAAAAATATTATCCATATACAAGAGTCATTTACCGGCAAAGCATTATGAAATCGTTTACTTGTGGTTTACAATGTAGCTGTGACGCTCGCATCCGGTATAGTCAAGTGTTGGCCGTTAAGAACCAAACAAACAAAAAACAACAACTTTATTTCAGAACCTTAAAATTAGATTTGAATCCCAGATTTTCACTGTGGTCTCAGACATTTGGAGCTCAGTTAGATCAGTGTCCCCAGATATGATGTTCCATGTCTTTTCTGTCACAGCCCTTAGGACCCAGTTTGTTATCGAATGTCTGACTGTGACAAACTACCCAGACCGAAATAACAGCAGCTGACCTGGAGCAAGGACTGTCTCCTCTAAAGAGAGATTTACAGTGTCACCACTGGAACTGGATAGTTTATAACGCTGTGTAGTGTCAATACTTGCAACTCTGTTCTATTAATCACCAAGCAGCTTTACAGTATAACCACAGATCTGGAAAGCAGTCTGATCTTCATTCATCAGTACTTTAAATAGCTCATCTAGGCTACATATTAAAGTATTACAAATACTTTATGGTTATAAAATGATTGAAAAGCTGAGAGCTGTGGCACATGCTCCTGAGACTGAGCCTTGGACATGTAGGTTTTTAAGTCCCAATCTCCATCCCTCACCAATTATTTCTCTCTTCACTATATATATATATATATATACACACTCACCTAAAGGATTATTAGGAACACCTGTTCAATTTCTCATTAATGCAATTATCTAATCAACCAATCACATGGCAGTTGCTTCAATGCATTTAGGGGTGTGGTCCTGGTCAAGACAATCTCCTGAACTCCAAACTGAATGTCAGAATGGGAAAGAAAGGTGATTTAAGCAATTTTGAGCATGGCATGGTTATTGGTGCCAGACGGGCCGGTCTGAGTATTTCACAATCTGCTCAGTTACTGGGATTACACTACTGGGAGTTTACAAAGAATGGTGTGAAAAGAGAAAAACATCCAGTATGTGGCAGTCCTGTGGGCGAAAATGCCTTGTTGATGCTAGAGGTCAGAGGAGAATGGGCCGACTGATTCAAGCTGATAGAAGAGCAACTTTGACTGAAATAACCACTCGTTACAACCGAGGTATGCACCAAAGCATTTGTGAAGCCACAACACGCACAACCTTGAGGCGGATGGGCTACAACAGCAGAAGACCCCACCAGGTACCACTCATCTCCACTACAAATAGGAAAAAGAGGCTACAATTTGCACGAGCTCACCAAAATTGGACCGTTGAAGACTGGAAAAATGTTGCCTGGTCTGATGAGTCTCGATTTCTGTTGAGACATTCAGATGGTAGAGTCAGAATTTGGCGTAAACAGAATGAGAACATGGATCCATCATGCCTTGTTACCACTGTGCAGGCTGGTGGTGGTGGTGTAATGGTGTGGGGGATGTTTTCTTGGCACACTTTAGGCTCCTTAGTGCCAATTGGGCATCGTTTAAATGCCACGGCCTACCTGAGCATTGTTTCTGACCATGTCCATCCCTTTATGACCACCATGTACCCATCCTCTGATGGCTACTTCCAGCAGGATAATGCACCATGTCACAAAGCTCGAATCATTTCAAATTGGTTTCTTGAACATGACAATGAGTTCACTGTACTAAAATGGCCCCCACAGTCACCAGATCTCAACCCAATAGAGCATCTTTGGGATGTGGTGGAACGGGAGCTTCGTGCCCTGGATGTGCATCCCACAAATCTCCATCAACTGCAAGATGCTATCCTATCAATATGGGCCAACATTTCTAAAGAATGCTTTCAGCACCTTGTTGAATCAATGCCACGTAGAATTAAGGCAGTTCTGAAGGCGAAAGGGGGTCAAACACAGTATTAGTATGGTGTTCCTAATAATCCTTTAGGTGTGTATATATATATATATATATATATATATATATATATATATATATATATATATATATATATATCTGTCGAGTGGAATTAGCAAACAGTATTTGGTGTCATCTGAAGAGATCCTGTTATTTAAAGAAAATTTAGTGCATTTACATTGTGCACTAATTATGCATGTCAGGTTATATTGTTAAAACCTGACCAAGTGAAAGTTCATATCAGTGCTTTAAACTGTTCTTTTGAGTATCGGTTACAATTTCAGCAAAATGTAAGCACATTTTATGGTGGTTAATCATAATTCAATGCCTTTTTGTGCGTGTCTGATTATGTCTATTTCAAATTTCATGTAATTGGGGTTTTCATGCATTGTCAGGTTTTTTATAAGAAGCTGATTTCTTGCTTTTTTTTTTTGTGTCAGTTTGAGCCATCAATCTGATTCTAAACTAATTATTTGGGTGCATGTAAATGTAGCTATTGGTTATTTTATGTTCTGATAGCATCAGTTCAAGACACTTTTTAAAAAATATATCTCTGTCATGTAGCCCCGGGTCCAAAATCCTGCTCCACAAACTGTAGCTGTATATTAACAATCATTGATCATTGGCTGTGATTGTCACTTTTTTTTTCTTTCAGTATAATCAAATTACTTATCACTGGAAACAGCTGAATAGGACAGTGTGTGGATTTCATCAGCTCTGGTTTTGGTACCCAACTCAAACTGACAGATGCAATGATGTGTTTGTCCCTGACCGTGACATGCCTTTTCCAAACACCCCCCAAACTCAAACGAGTGCACACCCACAGCTGTGCCAACAGTCAAACCATGTTTCTATTTATTGAGGAGATGATGATATTTAGCAGCTTTTTTGTGTTTTGTAGTTTCTAAATGATGTAAACGTACAGATATTTGTTATACTATTTGTAAGGGCTAAACTACAGGAGTGTGCCAGACATCTTGGACATTCCAATGGAGACAAATCTGTACTGCACTGCAACTGTTAGCTGATGTTTTATTCCTTTATTGAATTACTGTCTGGAGAAAGCAGTGAAACAAAAGGCCTTTTTTAACCAGTCATGTGTATCTGATTTTTATTCTTGTCTTTAGAGGAGCAAACAAAAAGAGTCAGTGCTTTTAAATGTGTATGTTTTTGACGTGTGTATGTGTCACTAATCTACATACACTGTGATGTTCTCTATGTTGACAAAAAAAAGTTTCACGTCAAAAAATATTTAGCATCAAAATGGAGTCTTGTTATTTAACGTAAATACATCTCTATGTATGGTGAATTATTTTGTTAATAAAAGAAGTTTTATATCTTTTGTGCACTCTCTATATGAAAGTTGGACAGCTTTAGCTCTGCTTAACTGTGCTGCTAAATATCAGCGGCCCCATTTAAAAAAAAAAAAAAAGTGTCTGTATGTGTGTGTTGTGAGAAAAAGTGTACACGCAGCCTTTGTTCAAATAAACACACTTTTACCAGAGCCAAAGCAACAAAGTCCATGCTTCTAGTCCAGCTGATATACTGTACTGCAAGTGAGTGTTTATCATATTCTAGTTCCCCAAATTATAAACCCTCGTCTGTCCCACTTTATAGTAAATGTCTTTAACTACTATGTACTAAAATTAATTTGAGATCAATGCATCAATGCACTTGTGTACGTTTTTACATTGTACTTGTATTTAAAAAAAAACAAACTTGTATGCAATTACATCTGTTATTCATTTATGTAATTACTTCTATAATTACACTGTTGACTCTTCCCTTACCATTTAACCCAACCTTAAATCTAACCATACCACCAAACCTGTCCCTAATCTTACCCGTATTCCACCACAATAGAACAACATGAACACAATAAGTGCATTGTACCTTTCTGACGTAAGCACATAGTTGTTAAAGACACCCACTCATTTTTTTAAATACCACATTCTCAAATTCTTAAACACAAAGGTGAACAAAAAACTGAGCATAGACACTACAAAAACCGAAACTCAGTTTATCTACATCTTGAAAGAAGTAGTTCTGCTACCATAAGTCAATGTGCAGAATCAATATATAATATGAAATATACTGACAGAAAATGTAACAATCAGTCTCACTGTCAAGTACTGGTCAGGTTGTAGATTGTACATAATGCAATATAGGTTTCCATTTTCCATTGGCAGTTGATATGTAACCCTCAGTTAAAGTTATATGATGGAATAATATGAAGTAATATCTTTTAGACAATATGACACTCCTGCAAAACATGGAAACTGAAATTGACACATATACACTCACCTAAAGGATTATTAGGAACACCTGTTCAATTTCTCATTAATGCAATTATCTAATCAATTAATCACATGGCAGTTGCTTCAATGCATTTAGGGGTGTGGTCCTGGTCAAGACAATCTCCTGAACTCCAAACTGAATGTCAGAATGGGAAAGAAAGGTGATTTAAGCAATTTTGAGCGTGGCATGGTTGTTGGTGCCAGACGGGCCGGTCTGAGTATTTCACAATCTGCTCAGTTACTGGGATTTTCACACACAACCATTTCTAGAGTTTACAAAGAATGGTGTGAAAAGGGAAAAACATCCAGTATGCGGCAGTCCTGTGGGCGAAAATGCCTTGTTGATGCTAGAGGTCAGAGGAGAATGGGCCGACTGATTCAAGCTGATAGAAGAGCAACTTTGACTGAAATAACCACTCGTTACAACCGAGGTATGCAGCAAAGCATTTGTGAAGCCACAACACGCACAACCTTGAGGCGGATGGGCTACAACAGCAGAAGACCCCACCGGGTACCACTCATCTCCACTACAAATAGGAAAAAAGAGGCTACAATTTGCACGAGCTCACCAAAATTGGACAGTTGAAGACTGGAAAAATGTTGCCTGGTCTGATGAGTCTCGATTTCTGTTGAGACATTCAGATGGTAGAGTCAGAATTTGGCGTAAACAGAATGAGAACATGGATCCATCATGCCTTGTTACCACTGTGCAGGCTGGTGGTGGTGGTGTAATGGTGTGGGGGATGTTTTCTTGGCACACTTTAGGCCCCTTAGTGCCAATTGGGCATCGTTTAAATGCCACGGCCTACCTGAGCATTGTTTCTGACCATGTCCATCCCTTTATGACCACCATGTACCCATCCTCTGATGGCTACTTCCAGCAGGATAATGCACCATGTCACAAAGCTCGAATCATTTCAAATTGGTTTCTTGAACATGACAATGAGTTCACTGTACTAAAATGGCCCCCACAGTCACCAGATCTCAACCCAATAGAGCATCTTTGGGATGTGGTGGAACGGGAGCTTCGTGCCCTGGATGTGCATCCCACAAATCTCCATCAACTGCAAGATGCTATCCTATCGATATGGGCCAACATTTCTAAAGAATGCTTTCAGCACCTTGTTGAATCAATGCCACGTAGAATTAAGGCAGTTCTGAAGGCGAAAGGGGGTCAAACACAGTATTAGTATGGTGTTCCCAATAATCCTTTAGGTGAGTGTACAGTAACAGTATCGGTGGAGTGCCGTGGCAAGACGTCATTGCATGGATACACATTTCACCTGATATATTTGTATCTTTCGTTTCCTCTTTCTTGTTCCATTTTTTTGTATTTCAATGAGCAATGCAAACTTTTCCTTTAACTTTCCATTAATAAAGATCCCTTTTTGCATAGGAGGAGCGTGAACAAACTCCTAAGGCTAGATGCGCTTCCTTCTTTTAAACACATTTAAATAGAATGTCATGAAATAGTTTCAAATTACGTGTCGCTTAAAAACAACTTACACGTCCCAGCAAAAATGCTCCCGATAAATTATTTGTTATTAAAGCGGCTAAAAACTCCAGAGTTTTGCACGGTGAGTGGATTCTAACTGAAATGCCTCTGATTGGCCATTGCGTTCAAGAAATGTTTTTGAATGGCTACATTGCTCAACGCTGCAAAACAGAATAGAAGCTTAAATAGAAGCTTTTGGCGCTCTTGAGAGCGCAAACATCAATGTTTTGCTAATATGCTATTATAACAGATAAAACTAATCCTAGACCAGCAGTAATGGGCAGCTCTTCTTTAGGCCTGTTTCACACTGGACACGTAAGCAGAGCGTAAGCAGTGCACATTTTTTGGCACCCATGTTAGAGTATTCACACTGCATGCCACGATTGTTTTGGCGCAGAGTCTATTTTAGTTGCGCTGCTTATGCTGAATTAAAGCCACAGTGCATTGTTCTTGTTCAAAATAAACCTGCGTTAACATGAAAAATAAAGTGAAAAAAATAAAATACACAAAATCTCATTGTCAGGATTTTTGCCCAAACGTCAAAGGCCTGTTTACATTTTTTTTGTGTCTGTGTGTGTGTGTGGTAACCCATCCTCAGAATTTGTCCTCTGCATTTAACCCACCAGTTAGTGCACACACATTGGGAGTAGTGAGTAGTGAACACACACACCCAGAGCAGTGGGCAGCCATTTTTGCTGTGGTGCCCAGGGAGCGATTGGGGTTTAGATGCCTTGCTCAAGGGCACTTCAGTCATTTCCTGCCGGAATAGAGAATCGAACCCACAACCTTCGGGTTACCAGTCTCACTCTCTAACCATTATACTGCCCCTATTTGGTTAAAACTAGAGACGTGCTGTCCATCTTTTTTCAGTCTATGGTCGCATCGCAGCAGAGTATCCTGCCCATCATAAATCAAAGCACGTGACAGACAGCGGAGGAGAACACCTGAAAAACGTGACAGAATGGACGATACTCGTCTGTATTTGCAGTACAAAGTTGCAGTTCGGCTGTGCTGCGTGTGAAAGCACAATGGTTATGTGCTGTTCCTGCTCTGCATACGCACAGCTTCTGCACTGCCTCCACTCTGCTTGCACATCCAGTGTGAAACAGGCATTGCAAACACTCCGCCTATGCCTTTTTGTAAAAAAACTAAATCCTCATGATGAGAAATAAATTACAGACTTACAAGCAAATCCTTTAATCTCCAAATTGATGTTTTGCCCATGCTCTGCTGCCAATAAAAATAGTTAAAAAAGAGTGTATACATTTGGAAAGACTCTCTGGACTTAACAGTAGTAATAACAACAACAACAGTTTTTTTTAAATACGGTTGTCATAAAAATATAAAAAGTTAATTTTCTTTTTTGAATGCATGACAAAATATAACTACACAAAGGTTTTAATAAATGGTTTTATGAATGCAACTTGGCTGAGAAAAAGATCAAAATGCCAGTATTTGAGAAAGCAGAGCCTCAGTCTCATTGTTTGTTGCCGAGACTTAGTCTAGAGTGCCAAATATTCAAACAAACGGAAACTCCAAAAATAAATGCAATCATGCTCAATGAACAGATGTACATTCTCTGGCAACAGATAAAATATTTTGCAAACACATATACGAACCATCTGGTATTTAGGGTTCAGCTTTGCTCATTTATTTACACTCTACAACAGATCATCTCTCAATAAAAAACAGGGGTTTTAATGCAAGTGCACAACAATTTCCAAACTTTTAATCTCATAGGCAAATGACAAGACCAGTCTAATCCATAATGACTATAAATACTTGAATACCTTGCTGCATGGAAGTTCTTATCAAAGAACTTCCCTCTCTACTTCAGGATCAGCGATTTATGTGCTGGCCTCAGTTTGCCCTGAGAGAATGTGGGTCATCTGCTGATCTGAGACCTGCTCCTGCTGGCACAAACCCATGGCCTGACTCAAGCAGGCCGCCAGAAGGTGCTTACACTAGAGAACACAGATATGGAAAAAAAACATTTTAAAAAAATGGCACTAAATAATGGTAAGAAAAGAGCTTTGGTTTGACAGAAATAAACATGAAATTTATACACCTGAACTATTCTTACACCAGTTTGGTTATATTTGACATTCACCCTCCATTGTTGCTCTACACCTGGAATCTCCTCCTGCACCCCAGACCCCCCAAATATAGAGCACCACCAACCACCAAACTCATGTCTTATGAGAATCCCACATCATTTTCTTCAGGGTTTGGCGGAGCAGGCAGGTTAATCATCACACTGAGACGTTTTCTAGTGCATTAAACTAAGGACTATAAATAAACAAGGAAACCTTTACTCTCAGATCACATGGGTATAAAATGCATTTATATTTTGTTGCAGCTCGATAATAAAGTGAGGTCATGCTATCAGAGTGAAGCAGTGCATTTTGGGGTTGTTTTCTTTCTCAGACTGGAGAACTAATTTTAGTCTCATTCCCTCCCCTGGGCTCCAAAGCAGGCTGATGCACATGCAACTGTGTGGCAACAGATACTAGGTCTCCTTTTGAAATGGGGCCACACCAATGGGCAGACAGTCAATGGAGACCAGAAAACAAATAAAACCCCTGGAAATCACCACAGCAACAGGGAGCTGAAGAAGAGCGTAAAAGAAGATGCTTGCTACTTAAAATGTATTTGATAACCAATTTGTCAACTTTGATTAACAAATGAATAATTATAATATTAAAAAATGTTTTTCACATCTTTTCAAATGCATGTCAAATAATGTAAGTGCAAAAAGGGTTTTAAAACACAAACACTAGACAACTAACTGTTAATAATATTAGTCAACTATTTTTTAACATCCATTTCCATCAGTCTTATTGCTTATGGTTTGATATCAGCCCTACAAGCCAAAAAGATTATCAAAAAAAAAAAAAAAAAAAAAAAGATGAAATAGGATGAGGGTCTCGGGGTGTGTGAACGCAGCTGTGCGGATGTGTGTGAGAGCAGAAAGAGGAAGTGACCTCACCATCAGACTCTCATTTCTCCTGAGCACAGAGAAAGCAAAGGCAGGGCACGGGCAGTAGTGACAGGACGTGAAGCATGTGTACAGATGTCCTGATCCACCTAATACCTGTTGGAGAGAGATAACACAGAGAGAAACAAAACTGAAATGTGAGACGAGAGTTATGCTGAAGTTCACCATCACAGCTGCATTTCTAGAGAATTTCAGCTTCCAAAAATACATACTTTGATTTTACAGTGTCAAACAGTGCAGGCAGATCGCACTGTAAATTCACCATAGGAGTGAGTTAAACTCAAACACTTGTTTTAAGGTCTATTTGAGGAAAAGTGTATGCTGTATGTGCTGTAACCAGTTCACCAGTTCACTCAATAATAAAAATTGACAACACGAAATACGATTTAGTGGAAAGTTCTAGTGGTGTGCGATATGGACAAAAAAGGATATCTCGATATTTTCTGGGATTTTCTCGATAATGATAATTAGACAATATTTTGTTATTGTGTGTTATTGTGCTGGTTCCTTGGCAGGTTTAGAACAGCCGTGGTCAGCTGACTCCTAAAGTTTATGACATTCTTCATATTCTGTGTGGTGGTTCAGTTCACAGCAGTGACAGAAATCACCTTTTTTACCTTTATACATTTATTTTTTAAACCTAATTATATGCATGCATCATCATCTGTCAATTTCATAAATGTAATACAAATTAATTCTAATAATAAGACACAATAGGTCTGTTACCAATCAAATTAAATAAGTATCAACAAAATTCATCTTTGCAATGCAGAGAAAACACAGATGCTGCATCTGAAGTGGCATTTAGATCATTTACACAGACGGTTTAATGCAGCTCAGAGGTGACAAATTAATAACCTGCAGTTATGCATAAATAATGTTTTGATGTTTAAAACATAAAATGTTGAATATTGATATTTGAAATTATTTAAAACATGAAAAGATACTTTAACGGTGAAATTAAAACCGCCAGTAGGTGGCAGCAAGTCACTGTTAATGAGTGAGTCATTGAGATTCAACCGATTCATTCAAACGGCTGATTCATTCAAGGAACAAAGTATTTGACTGTCTTAATCTATCTTAAGCCGGGTGCACACTGTGCGATTTTGGCCACGATTTGGCCGTCTGGGACAAATTTAGCAAATCCTAAAAGATTCCTCTGATCCTAGGCTAAAATCTGAAGACTGATCGTTAGTTTGACATGTTCACCGGCAGCCGATTAATGACCGCTGCGATCAGATTTTACCTCAGACGAAATTCTGGCAGTGTCAGAAGATTTGGCGCACAGTCCTGCAGTGTGACTTCTCCTACGACGACCGTCAAATTATCTTTGTTTTTCAAGACAAACTATGACCAAAATGAGTGCTAGAGATTTCTTTGTAGCAATAATTTCAATCCCGCGTGTAATGCAGCTCACCGCCACCGAATTCATTGATGATATAAAACTCCAGACGAGTTTTCTTGCGTGCGTCCGTTTTTAGCGCGCCTTGAATATCGTACAGTCTGACATTAATGACAACTTCGATCTTACAGTGTGACATGGCTTACAGCGAGGATCATGTTCGTACAGTCTGACAAGGAACAATCGGAAAGGACTTTTATAAATCGCACAGTGTGCACCCGGCTTTAGTCAGTGAATCATTGATTCAACTGATTCGTTCAAAAAGCTGATTCATTCAGTAGAAAAACACCGCCGTGTGTAGCTCAGAGACGCAGTTACAGTGCTGTGTCTTTGTTTTGTAAAAATGTAAGTCACTTAATATTAACTTCTTGTTTAGTAAACTCATATTCGTTATCATCCTGATACCTGGAGAAAAACTGCACTCTTTGTGTGATATTTATTAAATATATTAAATAATCAAATCACGCTGTGAAAGCGTGCACTCTAATGCGCACACGCACTAGTCTAATCTACAAGACTACATCAGGTAGTGTGTGCATGCACTCTCTGGGTGTTTGCGAGGATATACTCGATAATGTCAGATCGCACATCTTTAAAACAACAATTACGATATTAATCGCAGACGATATATATCGCACACCCCTAGAAAGTTCAGAAAGAAATTTCTTACTCACCTTTCCCTTCCATCACATTTATTAGTAGGCTTATTTAAGCACTTAGCACACTAGGCTGTGTAAAGTCTTGTTTAGCCCTGGCGAGTTTTCTGAGCATTTTTCTCATATCGTGCTATGACCTTTGCGTGACTTCTGGATTACTCTCTCTTGGATTTTGATTGTACACTTGTGTATTGTCTTGCTGTGTATTGCCCTGGATGGGTTTACTGGACTGATTTCCTGTGTATTGAAACTGTGCCAGAATTCGACTGCCTCTTTGTCTTTTTGTCTTCAGGTTTATAACAGTAATAAACTGCACATGGATCCCATTTCCAAGACTCTCTCGTCACAGGAATGATACATTGAGAAATGCCTCAGTGTTTTTTTTTTTTTGTTGTTCATACAACATTCCTCAAAATCTATTCTTTCTAAAGTTCCACAGAAGAAAGTCATAAAGGTTTGGAATGACATGAGGCATGAGGGTGAGTAAATGATGAAAGAATTTAAATTTTTGATTGGATGATTTCTATAATAGTCCTACATTGTGACAATTTTTTGAAGAACAAATATTGTGTATGTAGTCTCTCAAAATGGAATAATAAAAAACAATGATTAAAATAATAAAATAAAATAATTAGAATAAGTATGTCATGCTTGACATTTCAATAAATTTACTTCAAACTCAACACAACTGCACTCTAAAGAAGATTCCCTTCAGGGGTTTGTCAACAGATCTTGTCATTGAAGAAAAAAAAATATCATAAAAAAAAACAAAAAAAAAAACAAGAGTAATGAGAACTAACAAAATCTAATAAGAAGTAGGACAGACTTTGCAGAGCAGCTTCAACTCCTTCTTAAAATGCTGTTAGTGTATGCAGTGGGATATATCTTCATTTTTCAAGAGGAAAAGCCTCCAGTTGTTTGAGGTATAAAGAAGTTGGAAATCTCATTTGCATTCTGCGCCCTGGGAGAGATTTAACGGTGTGTAGATCTGATGACTGGCAAGGTCGTGAAATGTGTTTGATTTGTTTAGCAGTGTATATGGGATCATTACCATCCTGGAATATAGGAACATCATGTGGGAATGTGTTTCTGTAAAATAGCTCAATATTGGTTGTTATACAATCATACATACAGCTCAATCATCAAGTCCAATAACACATCCCAGGGCTGAATGATTAAACGATATGGCTTAGTGTGATTATCAAACCGCAAAGGCTGTGATTTTATTAAATAAAATATATGCGGTGCGTGTTGTGAAGTGAAGTGCAGCACTGTGTTCTTCCACATGAGCAGCTCATGATCCACTGGTGTTTTCAGTGTCTCAGAGCGGCTTGCTTCACAGTAAATGCTGCTCCACACAAACTCCATCTCTGAATGTGCTTTGGATCACTTTAACACGCATCTGGGAAAATGAGACAATCATCTTACCATGCTTGCAATGAGAAGTGCTCATCAACAAAAATGCTTTAGGGCTTTAAGGGCTTCTTATGGTTTTCTGTCAAGTTTGATAGTTTAAGGGTTTAAAATTAAAAAATAATAAGATGGCCATAAATATTACCATTGCAATTTTACAGTGGTAATGTTAAAAAACACATTTATTATTATTATTATTATTTATTTATTTTTTTTACAGTGAAATATTACAATAGTAACATTTCTTTTTTTATTTAGTAATTTTTATAATTAATAATAAAAAAATATTATTATTATTATAAAAAATATTTTTTTAAATTGCTATCACAATTTTTATCAGAACAATGGCAATTAGTTTTTTTCCCCCCGAATTGTGCAGCCCTAGTCCATCCTGTACTCCACCAACAGCTTGCTACAGACATTGAGGGTCAAACGCATCCTTCGGCCTTCAACCAAGTGCAAACCTGTCAAGATGTAATAAGAACTATGATAAAATACTGCATTGGCAGTTTTGTGCCCCATATATCTTTTTACTTCCGTTTTCCTCTGCCACAATTTCCTCAAATCTCAACAGAAATGTTTTCATAGACAGCAATAAAATAAAATGGAGATCTTGGAAAATGGAGATGTTTAGAACAGCTGCATTTCTACAAACTGGTTCTCTCACATAATCATAACTTAACTTTCTATAACCTCCTTTCATGCTTTCCATGTGTGTAAGCGGAAGTCTCAGTACTGAATATAACTTATGAAGGTATTATCATGATGAATAAATCTTAGTATAGCGGAAAACTCATCAGACCACGAACTCCATTATCAGGCAAACATTGATAAATCCCCTGCAGAGAAGCTGCTCCCCTGCCCTATGAAGAAAAAAGGCCTCGCTTTGTCAAAGACTGACACCTCATTGCGGGTGAGTCACAGGGAGGATAATTAGAAACATGGAGCCACATGAGTGAAAGTAGTGCAAAGGCCAGAGCTGTCACAGTGGGAGAGAGCAGGACTGACACTGACAAACTTTATACTCGCAGGATGATACAGCACTCCAATCACATGCTCAGACATTCACATTCAGCCTGCACACTGAACATTACTCTTGTCTTTTTCACAAAACACTTGGTCTTGGTACCAAAACATTTGGTTAATAAACTACAGCTGCCAAAATTATGATATTTAACGCAGCATCCGCTTTTTCCCATCATCCTTTGGCTAGCGTTACATTATATGACCACGTTCTTATTCATGCAAATGCTTTTAAACCATTCAAGCACGATAAGGCACAAGAGAGAATGCAGTGCAGTACTGGTGCGCGTCTGTAAATACCCAGTCTCTGTGAGACACATCGTGCGCACAGAAAGACGTTTCAGACAGCACTTGAACAGACAAAAACACTAAATTATGCCAAAATTACGGTGGCCGAAAGAGCTCAACGCGCTGCAACTGAAGAAAACAACAAATAAAGAAAACATCTTCATGAGTTTGACAACACAACCAAATACCACCTTCCGTTTACAACTTATGAAGAAAGTGTAGCTCCTCTTGCAGTTCAAAACACTTACGCTACGTCCGACGTCAGCGGCGCAGCAGTTACGCTTTTTGCGCTAAGTCCGACGTCATCGTTTCGGCAGTTACACTTTTTTCGTAAGTTGCATACGGAAGGCGGCCCACCGGAAGCTAGATATTTTACTTTATAACGTGCAAAATATGGATATTTTTCTTACAAAAAACTTTAGATTCGCTTTAGAAGGCCTTTATTAACCCCCCGGAGCCATGTGGATTACTTTTATAATGGATGGATGCACTTTTTTGGTCTTCAAATTTTGGCCTGCCATTCACTGCCATTATAATGCTTGGAAGAGCCAGGACATATTTTAATATAACTCTGATTGTATTCGTCTGAAAGAAGAATGTCATATACACCTAAGATGGCTTGAGGGTGAGTAAATCATGGGGTAATTTTCATTTTTGGGTGAACTATTCCTTTAAAAAGCAATTTCTTTAAAAAAAAATATCTCCCATTGCTTTGAACTTTGAGCGGCGTAACTTTGCAGATGTTGTTTATGCTCAAACAGCAACATTACACATTAACTAAAGTTAAAAAAAGTGAAATCAGAAAACTTCCCTTAAAGGGGTGGTTGATTATGTCAAACAGTTTTCAGGATTCTTGATAGATTTTGGATAAAAAACTTAGAGAGTAATAATAAAATAAATATTTTTCAAGCAGATACACAGTGCATCCGGAAAGTATTCACAGCGCTTCACTTTTTCCACATTTTGTTATGTTACAGCCTTATTCCAAAATGGATTAAATATTTTTTTTTTCCTCAATTCTACAAACAATACCCCATAATGACAACGTGAAAGAAGTTTGTTTGAAATCTTTGCAAATTTATTAAAAAATAAAAAACGGGGGAAAAGTATTTAAAATAATCACATGTACATAAGTATTCACAGCCTTTGCCATGACACACAAAATTGAGCTTGGGTGCATCTTGTTCCCACTGATCATCCATGAGATGTTTCTACAACTTGATTGGAGTCCACCTGTGGTAAATTCAGTTGATTGGACGTGATTTGGAAAGGCACACACCTGTCTAAATAAGGTCCCACAGTTAACAGTGCATGTCAATGCACAAACCAAGCCATGAAGTCCAAGGAATTGTCTGTAGACCTCCGAGACAGGATTGTATCGAGGCACAGATCTGGGGAAGGGTACAGAAAAAATTCTGCAGCATTGAAGGTCCCAGTGAGCACAGTGGCCTCCATCATCCGTAAATGGAAGAAGTTTGAAACCACCAGGACTCTTCCTATAGCTGGCCGCCTGGCCAAACTGAAAAGGGCCTTAGTCGGGGAGGTGACCAAGAACCCAATGGTCACACTGACAGAGCTCCAGCATTGAACTCATAATTACAGTTAATGTGTCAGGCTGGGCCGGGCTTGGACACAACGTGCACAGGCTCGGGTAGGGTCGGGCTTGATTTTTTGGGCCCGATCTAAGCTCTACTCCTTAGTAAAGTCACCTTTATTTATTTATATAGTGCTTTTTTACAATGCCAATTGTTTCAAAGCAGCTTCACAGTGTTAAAACAGGAAAATAATGCAACAGAATTTGATTCAGCTGTACAGCCGCTCTGGTGAAAAAGATGATGTCATCCAGCTCATTTCAATTATCATATAGTGTCAATGCGGGCAGATCAGTAATATAGTTGAAATTTAAGTGTCCCCAACTGAGCAAGCCAAAAGCCAAAGGCGAAGGCTACAGAAGCCAAAGGGCTGTCTGTAGTTTGCCAAAAGGCACCTGAAGGACTCTCAGACCACGAGAAACAAAATTCTCTGGTCTGATGAAACAAAGATTGAACTCTTTGGCCTGAATGGCAAGTCTGGAGGAAACCAGGCATCACTCATAACCTGGCCAATACCATCCCTACAGTGAAGCATGGTGGTGGCAGTATCATGCTGTGGGGATGTTTTTCAGTAGCAGGAACTGGGAGACTAGTCAAGATCGAGGGAAAGATGAATGCAGCAATGTAAAGAGACATCCTTGATGAAAACCTGCTCCAGAGCGCTCTGGATCTGGGGCGAAGGTCCATCTTCCAACAGGACAACGACCCTAAGCACACAGCCAAGATAACAAAGGAGTGGCTAAGGGACAACTCTGTAAATGTCCTTGAGTGGCCCAGCCAGAGCCCAGACTTGAACCCGATTGAACATCTCTGGAGAGATCGGAATATGGCTATGCACCGACGCTCCCCATCCAACCTGATGGAGCTTGAGAGGTCCTGCGAAGAAGAATGGGAGAATCTGCCCAAAAATAGGTGTGCCAAGCTTGTAGCATCATTCTCAAAAAGACTTGAGGCTGTAATAGGTGCTTCAACAAAGTATCGAGCAAAGGCTGTGAATAATTATGTCATGATTTTTTTGTTATATTTTTTTTTATAAATTTCAAACAAACTTCTTTCACGTTGTCATTATAAGGTATTGCTTGTAGAATTGAGGGGGGGAAATTATGAATTTAATCCATTTTAGAATAAGGCAGTAACATAACAAAATGTGAAAAAAGTGAAGCACTGTGAATACTTTCCCGATGCACTGTATCTACTCTTTATCTTCATCACAATGTTATTTTTGGAACATTTTAGATGGCGTGTTTTTGGTCTAAGATGGTCTACCCATTCTAGATCCAAACCCACTGCTAGTCAAATTGGTTAAACCTGAAGCAACTAGACACCAGCTATCATGCTACAAATACAAGTTAGCACATTAAAGGTGCACTATGTAACTTTTCCGTCCGCTAGAGGTTGCCTATTCAAAACAAAGGCGTAGTTTGATGACGGCAAGTTTGAGCGCAGAATCTTGGGACATGTGGTCTTCACCTCACAGCCATTGGAAAAGAATCGGGATAGGACTCATAGGAATCATGTTCATGGATGCGATTATTAACGTTACTGTAGTATGAAGCAGAGCAGGACCGAGTGTTGTGGGAGCTGAGCAAGGCTGCTGGAGCGATTGCGCAACACGCGTCTCGCGAGCAGCGGGACTTTTATTATGCCACAGTCGCCGGCGCCATTTCCGCTATTCCGGTCATGAGTATGAGGTAACGCAGCTCTGTTTATAATATTAGATACATTTGAGTGTGTTGAAAATGATGTTATGACGTTACTCTGTGCGCTCGCTCGGCGGCTGCTATGACACTTGTTGCACACTACAGTAAGAGTAAAGCGTTTCTGCTAAATAAAACCAGAAACCGAGGGTAACGCAGATATGACGCCATTGACAGGCGCCTCCCTCACATGTCCCGGTTCCTTGGTTAAAATAGCAATTTTCTCACGATTTACAAATAGTTGGAAACATTTGGGATATTGTAAGTACTCAATTGAAGTATATAACACTGGCCTAGTGGTTTTTGGATATTTTACTGCAAAAATTTTACATAGTGCACCTTTAAACTGGTTGCTAGATTTTGCAGCAAGATAAAGTATACAGGTGCTTGACATATAATTAGAATATCATCAAAAAGTTGATTTATTTCACTAATTCCATTCAAAAAGTGAAACTTGTATATTATATTCATTCATTACACACAGACTGATATATTTCAAATGTTTATTTCTTTTAATTTTGATGATTATAACTGACAACTAAGGAAAATCCCAAATTCAGTATCTCAGAAAATTAGAATATTGTGAAAAGGTTCAATATTGAAGACACCTGGTGCCACACTAATCAGCTAATTAACTCAAAACACCTGCAAATGCCTTTAAATGGTCTCTATCTAGTTCTGTAGGCTGCTGACTTGACAGTTGTCCAAAAGACGACCACTGACACCTTGCACAAGGAGGGCAAGACACAAAAGGTCATTGCAAAAGAGGCTGGCTGTTCACAGAGTTCTGTGTCCAAGCACATTAATAGAGAGGCGAAGGGAAGGAAAAGATGTGGTAGAAAAAAAAGTGTACAAGCAAATCTGGATAATACATAAAATTACAATAAATATCTTATCTTGACAACAAAAATATATCTTAAAAAAAAAACATATTTCCTTTACACGTTTCATATTCCATGATGTTAACATGGCTACAGCATGAGCAGCCAGTGTTTCAAAATAATGAAAGAGTGTCTATAGAGGGATATATTAAAAACAAATCTGTAACCAGGTAACTGCAATTTGCACACTGCAATTCCCTATCTTGCGTGTCTGTTCTGAGTGATAGGTTATGAGAGGTTAGACTACCTGAGATCTGGCATATTTTACAGGGTCTATAGAGCATTACGCCATCACTGTGACTTTAAAATGCTGAAAGTGCTCTCTAATATACCCTTATACATGCCTGGTCATACATGTAACACTGTTCTCCATCATATAATTATTTAAAATGAAAACCAACATTTAACCCTATAAAGCCTACTTTATCATATTTGATATGCAAATTACTAAATCCTCTAAATTATCAACATGAAAAAAACCTCTGCAAAACCTGCAGGAAAAGTTTATATTTTTATAAAATAAATGGTATAATTGTAACAAATGTCCACCTGCAGGTCATGGTTAGGGATGCAACGATTATAGATTTTGTTGGTACGATTATAGTCTGAGAAATAATCACGGTTATCACGATTATGCATTCATTAATTTCACAACAATGTATAAAATCACATGAATACTTTAGGTTTTAAAGTGTTATTTTTTGCTACCTTTTGAACCAGAAATAATAACACAGCAACCAAATAATACAGCAAAAAATAATGATGAAGTTTATCTCTCCCTTTGGAATTAAAGAAAGGAATTAAAGAAAGGTCACCTCTGCTCTGTAAACATCCATGTCAATAGGTCAATACTATCAATAGTTATTGTATCCAATTATACAATTGTTATCCATTAATTATCCATTATATGTTTTGCCCCTAAGGCCACAATAAAAACTTCAGAGCTTTGATCATAAAACTAAGCATTTAAATATTTTACTAAGACATATTATTGGGCAATAGAGTGAAAACTGATACTTGCGTGCATTTTATGCAAGTAGTCTGCTATACTGTTATAAAGTCCTATATGTCCTATATTATACTTTTGTATATAAGCCATAAAAGCCTGATATATAAAATATCATACCTAAAAATAACGTACAGGATAGTATGCAAGCTATTTCAAGATTTCTTTTATTTATTTTGTCTAAAAGGTTCAATAAACAAAGATTTGAATAAAAATACTTTTTAGACTATTCCATTTCAAATGTCAGGCTTTACAGGGTTAAATTTAATTTTATTTACCATCTGCTTTCCGTGGGCGGTAATAACACCAGGCAAATTGTGTTGGGTTTCATGAATAACAAGCAATCTAATAAGCTTAATTTACACAAAGTAGGCGTGTGTGTTGAAATAACAGTGATTTAATTTAAATATGTACGGGGCGGCGCTATACCATCCTTGTGTAATTTTCATGAGCATTTCTTAACGCTAAAACATAGACTTGTCTAACACTTCGAAGAATATCAACTAACAACTTTGCTTTTAATCAAAAATAACAAAAATACCTCTCAAACTACTTACATTCTTATAGTTGACCTTCAGTGAAACATCCCACCTTATTAGGAACAAAAAGAATCAACATAGGCTTGTAAAGCAGCCATTGTGACAAACACTAGGCATTACTTCCCAAAGGCCAGAAGAGTCATTAGTGTCAGTGGAGCATTATCACAACAGCCTGGACTGATCTGCTGCTGCCAGTGTGAGACAACATTATACAGAGGAAGGGGACTTTCACCATTAGACCAATGGATAATGTGCCCATGTCCTGTTTACTTGTTTATGGTTTAGCAGATAGTCAAAATCAGAGGCAAAGTATCACATGTAACAAGATTTTTAATATCATTGTAAAAATGCCCGGAACTTTAACCTAAAAGAATAATGTATAAATGAAAACAAAACAAAAATTACCATATAGTTACTTTACCATACAGCTTTGCCACCACAGAAATAAAATTACATTTTACAATATATTAAAATAGAAAATAGCTGTTTTAAATCATAATAATATTTCACAATTTCTGACTTTTTTTTAATTTTTTTAAATAAATGCAGCCTTGGTGAGCATAATAGACTTTAACATTTAACATTAAATAAATCTTACAAACTCCAAACTTTTGAATGGTATATATTTCATGACAAATTAACTTTTACAGTAAAATTGAATCCCCCCCAAAAAAAATTATTCACAGAGAAAAGAAATAAAAGGACCAGAAATCCCTGTATCACATTTGATTATATTTTATTTAAATAGTAATGTTTCTTCTTACTTTTGTTATTAGTTAATGCTCTAATGCAGTGGTTCTCAAACTTTTTATACCAAGTACCACCTCAGAAAATATTTGGCTCTCCAAGTACCACCATAATGACCAACATTAAAATGCAGTAGCGTAGTAGGTTTAACTATTCAGCTACAGCTCTGCACAGTTCAAAAACAAGGCAGTTTATTCCTAATAAGAATATTTATTGTTGCCAGCCACTTTAACATTGTAAATACACAGTTTGAACATTAACACTGCACTGTGCTTACATACAGGTAAATAAAAAACTTAAATAATGATTCAATTAAAATGTGTTGTATCTAAAAGTTAAAACTGTACTATACTTAAATGTAAAAAACACTTTCCTCAAATAAAGATTAAATTAAAATGTATTGTGTTTTAACATTAATTTAGTGATTCCTCTGCGTACTACTAGAGGGAGCCTGAGTACCACTAGTGGTACTCGTACCACACTTTGAGAACCACTGGTCTAATGTACATTGGGGTAGTGTAGTCACGATACTGGAATTTCTAACTTCGATATGATACCTGGAAAAGTATCAATATTTGATACTATTTTCGATACCACGGGGAAAAAACGCTGCATATACTGTCTAAAATAGATAATTTTTTTGTCCATCTATTGAAAGTCTAGGCTATCAAAATTTTCTTCTGAAGAGATCACTTTATATAATAAAGCTTTTAAGCTTTTTTTCCATATATAAACGTTGATCAATTACCATTACAATTATCTTAAATATTTGCTAACTCAATGTATTTTTTACAATGGGGTAATTTTTTTGCAATAGCTTATACACAGCACAAGGAAGCTTGATTTCAAATGGTAAATTGAATTTAAAAAGACAAGTAAACAGTAATAAAATAAGAACAAATTAAAGATGCAAGCAGCGATGACGGGCCCAAGCCGATGGCACCGCTACCCTGGTGGCATCAGCTTAACTGTGCACGGCAGGCAATAGGCATTTAAACAGGAGAGTATTTTAAAATCGGTCGAATATGCCACATTTACTGCAGCAGCTGGTGCCACTATGACCACAAGCCACACCAATGATATCATTTAAATATAGATGATTTTATTTTTTAATGTCATAGGATATAATAGGTCACTTTCAAATATGTGCAAAAATATATTTTGTAGCTCAAAATGTTATAAGTCCAGAAGGCCAGTATTTAATTCAAGGTATTTGTACACTAAAGTGATAGTTATTTGTGATAGCCTATAAGAGAGAATGTGAGACTTAGAAGAAATATTTTAAAGAAATAAATATATTGATCTGAAAAATAGTACATTCATTTTAAATTAATCCAGTTTCAATTACCAAACATACAATCTTAATTTAATTTAAATCAAACAGTGATTTTACAAGATATGAGACAATTTCTGTTACCCTTTTTTGTCCTTCATTTAATCCCTCGCCATAGCAGCACCGTTTGAGATATCCTATAATCGTTCGCAATACAGCATCTTCAGTGTCTTTGTTTCATGTTGACAGAGTTTGGTGTCGATTCCATGCATTTCCTACGAGGAGTTTATAAAAACTCAGAGCCTGATTTATCAAAAAATCCAAATTCAAACCAAAATATCTGACTTCCCGTTGGTCGGAGCTAATAACTGTAAATTAGAAAGTGGTCCGGCTCGAAAAGAAAAATAAATATACAGAGTTTGGTGACTGTAGATAAAACTAACCCCCCCCACACTTTTGTCAAAAAGTGGCGCTAATGAGCCCCTCCACCACGTCCGTTTCTGAGGCTTTGCATGCATCTTCTGGACGGTATCTCTAATGTGTGTGTCGAGTTTCATGCAATTTTAAGCATGCTAAGAGTCTCAAAAACACCCAAAAAGATAATTCAACTTTGACACGTTGTCATGGCAACAGTATTTAAAATATCAGGAATCCATTCGTATGTCTATATCTGTCATGTTTTCACATTATACTGATGAAGTTTGAAGGAAATCGGATGAAAATAAGACTGTGATTTAAAACATTTTTGAAAGTGACACACTTCCTGCTGCCAGTTGGTGGCGCTATAACTTTGACTGAATAATGGCATGTAGATGTCTTCAGGCCAGGACTCTTATTAAACATGTGAAGTTTGGGGCAGATCGGACATTGTATGCCTGAGTTACAACAACTTCCTGTGTCATGCCGAAACATCAAAATTTGTGAGGCCGCCACGGACATGCCCTCCAGGGAAAACTCAAGATCTTTGCAATGTAACATCGCAAAGGCCTTTAGATTAGACTGTGCAAATATGATGTTGATATGATTAAATCTCTAGGAGGAGTTTGTTAAAGTACAACGTCTGGCAATGGCAAAAACGGCACCAATTTACAAAAAAAAATATCTCACTTCCTGTTGGTTTTTCAGATTTGGCACCAAGGGTCTTTTTTGTAGGTATTGGGCTGTTGAATGCGTCTACCGAATTTTCATACTCGTACATGAAACGTAGCGTGAATAACGCTTAATTGAAATTTTGTAGGTGGCGCTATCGAACAATTTTGCCACACCTAATTCTGAAACCCATATCAGACGTAAATTTTCACCACTTCTGATGCATGTGCAAAGTTTCATTAATTTTCGTGCGCGTTTAGGCCCTCAAAAATGTAATTTATTTGGGAGAAGAAGAATGATGGGCTGAGCAATTACAATAGGGTCCTCACACCTCAAGCCCTAAATATCTGACTTCTTGTTGGTCGGAGCTAATGACTGTAAATTAGAAAGTTGTCCGGCTCAAAGAGAACAATATATATACAGAGTTTGGTGACTGTAGATGAAACTAAACCCCCCACTTTTGACAAAAGATGGCGCTACTTTTGTCAAAAGATGGCGCTACTGAGCCCCTCCACCACGCCCGTTTTTAAGTCTTTGCCCATATCTACTGGACAGCATGTCTGATGTGTGTGTCGAGTTTCATGTAATTTGAAGCATTGTAAGAGTCTCAAAAGCATCGAAAAAGAATGTTATAGTTTGATGTGTTGCCATGGCAACAATATTTACAATATCATGAAGTGCTTACCAGCTTTACATCTGCTATGTTTTGACATCATACTGATGAAGTTTGAAGTAAATCGGGTAAAAATAAGATGATGATTTCAAAGCATTTTGAAAGTGACACACTTCCTGCTGCCAGTTGGTGGCACTATAACTTTGACTCACAATAGTCACATCCATGTGATCGGCCTCCTACAACAAACACACCACTGAAGTTTCATCCAAATCAGTCAATGTTTGCAGAATTTATAACACACTTCCTGTTTCCCTTTTCTCGCCATAAATTCGCCACGACCAAACCGTTCAAGATATCTAAAATCCGCTCGCAATTTAGCATCCTCGATGCCTTGACCTCATGCTGACCGAGTTTGGCACTGATCGGGTCAAAAGTATATCAAATTCCAGAGCATGCGTTTTCTGAACAACCCATAATAGCTCACTTCCTGTTGGGCTGACGTATAACTTAGAGCACGAAAGTTGTTCGGCCCGATGAGATCTAGATGTGTACCGAGTTTCATACATCTACGTGCAAGTGTGTTTGATATATGGACCAAATTTTCAGACCTCATTTAAGGGGGCGCTGTCGAGCCCCCCTGCCACGCCCGGGTACCAGCTTTGGTCCGGCCCTGATGGCTGCAGATTCCGATGTGTGTGCAAAGTTTCAAGAGTTTTCGAGCATGGTAAGGGCCCCAAAAGTGCCCGAATAGTCGAAAAAAACAAAATTGTCCTTAGAAGAACAATAGGGCTCTTCGCCCTTTCAGGGCTTGGGCCCTAATAAACTAATTACTAACAATAGCACAAATAAATACAATAGAATAAAGACACAAATGAAAAAGACTGCTTTATTTTTTCAGGTAGGTCTAAAAGTAGTATTCAGGTAAGAAACTGAATTAAAAAAAACTAAGTAATCAAATTTAAAATAACATTGGATAATCTTCATTGAAAAAAATTAAATACAGATTAATCCATTAAAGTTACACAAGTCAAGTCTTTTTGTAGTTTGAATAACATTAACAACATAGAGAGTGGCACGTTTATTCGGCTGCTATCCCTTTAAGACCTGACGCACACATGGATCCAAAATACTGTTCCTGTTACACATTCTTCCTGAACTGTATACGACTGTGTTTACGTTAATACTCACCATCTTGGCCATTGTGACATTATTTTTGAGTGCATTTGACCATTAATAAGCTGGGACAAAGAGCTCATTTTTGCACTTTTATGCCAGAGGCGGCTTTATTACTGTATGTGTGTGCTTCAGATGTGAGAGCGAAATCTGTCAGACCTGTCACACCAACATTATTTAACCGGAGTGAATGAGAGGAGGCGAGTGCGTGTCAACTCCACAGATTGTAAAAAAATATGGACGTATTGTCCGTGACGTCACCCATAGGATTCTGAAGAGCAGTTTTGAAGCGTAAAGTAGGGTCGAGCTGGCCGTTGCCATCTAAGCAGCGCGTCACTCCCGGATAAAAGAAAATGGACAAAGAGGCAGGACGTGGGTGGAGCTGAGGTGACGCGATGACTAACAGACAGCAGATAAATGGCTATCCACCTGTCACTCAAAGTGGCCACGTCCTTAATTATGCAGAACTTTAAGGCTTTATATAATGTAAACGAATGAGCTATAAAAAACAAATGGTAAAACTGAGTTGTAAACTGTAAAAAACAGTTGTCATGAAGGGCAAAATTAGATATATATACCAAAACCACAATTTGTACCAGGCTGTAAACATGTTTTTTTCTGCAGTAAAGTTGGGCATTTTAACATGGGGCTCAATGAGATTCTGCTCCCTTCTTGAGCCTGTCTCTAGCGGCCAGTCGATGAATTGCAGTTTAAGTCACTTCCATATTGGCTTCAGAGAGCAAGAAAGCGCAGCTGGTATCCGTACTATAGAAAGTAGTATTATTGTAGTACTGTACTATAGTAGTATCGGTACTGTATTGTAGTAGTATTGTTTCAGATATTTCAGTATTGATACATATCGAAATATCAATATTTTTGACAACAATACATTGGGGTGTTATTTAAAGCTGTGCAAATTCTGTCCTCTGTAGTGTTACTAAACAAAACTGCAAAAATAGTGTATAATATTAGTGATACTGTATGAGAGTAAAATGTTCTCTCAAATGCACCAGTCTTCCACAGGTTTGTCAAACAGCTGTAAAAGTGTATTTCAACCAGTGAAAGAGTAAGCAACAGCAGAGTGTTTAAGATTTATATTAACACGGAAACTACCTCATGATGTCAGAAAAAAAATGTCTCGACTCCACCTACGCTGCTGTAGGTCAGGACTCAATAAAGATCAAGGTCAGTGAGAACACTATGGCAGCTAGACTGCAGCCCCAGGGCAGGATGTTATTAACAACAGCTGATCTTAATAGAGTATGACAATCACAATGACATATTAATGAAGTTTCTTTCCCCAGAGAGGGGCTGACTGACAGGATATTGACTAGTCAAGTCAAGTCAAGTCACCTTTATTTATATAGCGCTTTTTACAATGCAGATTGTTTCAAAGCAGCTTCACAGTGTTAAACAGGAAAATAATGCAACAGAATTTGATACGGCTGTACAGCCGCTCTGGAGAAAACGGTGATGTCATCAGCTCATTTCAATTATCATATATATTCAAGTAATGTAGTTGATATAGTTAATTTAGTTTAGTAATTAAATTTATTTGGATATTTATTTGAAAATGTAGTGTCCCCAACTGAGCAAGCCAAAGGCGACAGTGGCAAGGAACCAAAACTCCATCAGGTGGCATAATGGAGAAAAATAAACCTTGGGAGAAACCAGGCTCACTGGACCCATTGGCTCATTGGACTACTGAACCAACCGGAAACATTTTCTACCACCGCAGAACGACCCACCAGTGAATGTCTGCTACAGCAATGCCGCTGGATTTGTGGTCTGCACACAGATTTACACTTAAAAAAAAACACTTTTGCAAAAACACAACCTCGAGGACCAAAAGAAATCTGTGGATTTGGTGCTGATTTCCGAGAAAACTTGGGAAACCATGGAAAATAGATCTGGTTGTACTGCACTCTGAAGTGTGCTAAAACATAAACAGTTTAGTCTAAATATTTAGTGAGTTCTGTGGGCACAGATCGCTGTGTGCCTGAATATCCCTGCTTTTTGTGCTGTTCCTCTTCACTAGAAGACCAAACACTGTGAAATGTTTTCTTCAAATATTAAATTAAAGTTCAGCTCCAGAACTAAAAATGCAATTTAGAGTTGGGAACGTGATCAGAACGATTTAGCACCTCAGGGTACACCGTAGAAGCACTGACCTGATCTCTGCTCAGCACAGCATTTTCAGACAGCGACATTCACCCTCAACAATTTCACTTGCTTTGATTTCTTTAGGGTGCAATCTGCTCTAAATAACAATCACGCAGTTCATTCCGATATCAACATAACACTGTAATGAGATTAAATGCAGGAAATATTCCAATCACCCTAAAAATAAATGTGCCACATCTTCACACCAATGCTAAAAAATTATTTTAGATTGCATATGAAGATACTTAACCCTTGTGCATCAATTAAAAAAAGTTACACATTGGTCCATGGAGGACAAAAATGTCCATGTCAAAAAACTGCCATAAAAAAAAAAAAGAATCTTGGGAGCACAGACTTAAGTTTGGTCTCATTTTAAAGAAGACCCTTGGCAGATGATTGTTGAAGTCAAAAAAAGTTTAAAAAGTGAAACCAAAAAAAAGTTATAGAGGTTTAAGTTTATGAAAATGATTTATGAATAATATTTTATAAAAAATATATATGTATGTTGAACTCTAAAACTACTAGAAAATCAAAGCCATAAATCTAAACAAGCTGTGTTCCAAATTTGAGGTTGATATCAAAAAATTAGCTCTCAGTAAGATTTTGTTTGGGCGCAGTGCCAACTTTTCCCCATTAGATGCCAGCAAAACTCCACTGGTGCACACAGCGGTTGGATTTGTGATTTGCAGTTGAGTTTTTCTCTCTCAAATATTACAAGCACACACACACACACCCACACCCAATTGTTTTATTACATACATACACACCACACTCTGACATCCATACTAACACACCCACACAGTTACAGCTGCATCATTGATCAAATTGGCTTTATAATATGCATATACAGAAAACAAAGAACCGATACTAAGAGGAATTATTTTGTGTACCTAGTGCAAAAATTATTTTTTAAAGGAAATGGGGGTGAAATAATAAAATTCCAATAAAAATACACACCTGTGGCAAATTTTATGCAGTTAGCATTACCACAGGCAAAGTAATCAAAAGAACAAAACTGAAAAAGCCAAAAATGTCCATAAGGATGCACAAGGGTTAACACATCACTCTCACATTTCATTGTTGCTGTATTTTACCTCAGTCACTTAGCAATGTTTAGTTTACTTAGCTGAGTTTAATTGACCCTTTTCACATTTCCGGGTTTCTCAGAAGCAGAAGTCGTCGTAGTTGGGTAAACTTTTGTAGCGGTGAACAAGAGACTAAATTAAATATATTTTTTGTGTTCCCATTGGCTCAAATAGCAAAAGAAAAACATTTCACAAGTGTTTTCACAACTTTCAAAAAGAGGAAAAAAAAGAGCGAGATTGATGATAGCAGTCAGAAGAGAGAAAGATGTCATTTTTACCATCACATTTGGGGAAAAGGATCCATAGTTAAATAAATCATTACTGCCAGCAATTAGATCCAGCCAATCTCATCCTTTGCCATGAGTAATGAGAAATGAAAAAAATAAATGACAAAAAGAAAACATGTTCAATGTCGTCACATTATTGAACAAGAACACAAATGATTCCTAGAAAATACCTAAAGAAATGTAATTACACTTTTATTTCCTGTAAGATATGAAACTGAGCCTAGAATTATAGAGGACAAATAGAGATGATAAATGCACAGACAACAATGACTCTCCAAAGCTGAATCACAGCAGGTCATAAAAAGGGCTGTTAACTTTTATTACAATATTGTTCATAGTTTTCTTAATGTTTACTCATTTGCTTTTCTGCCGTCTCGTAGTAGGCGTTTTACGGAAACTTACCCCAGTGTTACAGACATATGCTGAGATCTACGGTCAGTCACGTGAGGAATTATGGGAAAACTGAGACAATTCCACCCACCAACTGCCTCCTGGACATTGGCTGATCATTCTAGACACTCAGGAACTAGAGAGTTGAACATGACGAGTTCACTGTGGGTGGTGTTGGGATGTCTGACAATGGACTGCGGTGTGGTCAATTTCAGAGATGGGACTGGTCATAGCAAACTAAAGGGGATTTAGGTCACATTGACTGACGCAGCATATGTGAACTCATTAAAGGGTCATAAAACCTATTTTAACACTGGCTAGTCCTCATCACAGTTGTGAAAAATGCTACAAAAGTTTCTGTGGTAAGCTGTGGAGTGGACGGGGAAGAGGGGAGACAGATAGCACAACAGCAGCTTCTGATTCAGTCACTCTTATTAAGTAAAAGCATCAAAGTGTCCTTCAAAAAATGCAAGCTGCAATTTCACACATCAATATGAACAAATCTAATAAATAAATATGTATATATATACACACACACACACACACACCAGTAAATATAAATATTAAACATGAACAGAACATTACACTAATACACATATTCTGTGAGACGGCATAGTCGCGGATCAAAAAACCACAAGTATCTGTTCCCCAAATTAGTAAATACAAAAAACTATCAAAACCATTCAACGGTAAAAATTTAATTGATGTCTAACAAATAAACAACAGATATAATACAGATGAACAAATGATAAAGCTCGGGCTGCTGAATATTCGATCCCTTTACCCAAAAGCGCTTATTGTTAATGATATGATTACAGATAATAATCTAGATGTGCTGTGTTTGACAGAAACCTGACGACTACATTACTTTAAAGGGGGGGGGGGGGTGAAACACTAAGTTTCTGTCAATCTCATGTCAATCTTGAGTACCTATAGAGTAGTACTACATCCTTCATATCTCCGAAAAGTCTTTAGTTTTATTATATTTATAAAATAAAGATACGCTGTACCGAGTCTTTCCGAATAAAACCGAGCGGATGGAGGCGCGTCGTGTGGGCGGAGCTAAAGAATGACAAGCGCATGCAGCTATTGCGTAGAGAGCGTCTGAAAGCTGTGACATCCTTAAACGTGGGGAAAAAAACGTAATTTGTGTGTGTTTACACATGGTTTATGAGGACATGATTTGGTTTATGGACTATTGTATGTGACTTAGCAGTAGCAAGCGGACCGGTTTTTTACGTCAGACTAGTACATGTTTACATAGGAAGACAATGGAATAGTAGCGCATTTGAATGAAGAAGCGCGCTTTGTGTGAACTAGGTTTAATATGAAATAATTAATTTAGTTCAACATACCCACTCTGTGTATTGTTGTTTGGAGTGGTTTTACAATAAACAAACAGGCACCTACAGTGGCCAGCTAAACAAATGTATTTAAACACACACACCATACATCGCATGCTCCATTGATAAATTAACTATACGTGATCATGTTATTTACTTGATGTGCTTACATGCCGATAGCCAACAACACAAAGACATTTGAAGCAGTTTTACTCTCCGCCTGCGATTCCAACGCACGACCATGGACCTTTATCATTGGGACCTCTCCATCCTTAAGCATTAGACGATCTGCAAATCCGGCGTCGAACTGGGCCTTGTTTATAAAACAATCATCGCCGAAATTCAGGGAACAAACAAAAACACTTGTGCAACTCCGTTGCTGCTCCGGAAAAACAAACTCCATCCACTGGTCCCTTAACGCTAGGTTCTTTGGGAAGCTGTACAGGGTTGTCTTGCCCTGGCAACCAAAAACACACTTCTTTGGTGACATCGTTTATTTCATTAAGTCCTGTGACCTGTGCAGCACAGCGCAGCCGACGACTTCCCTAAAGCCGAGCAAAGTGCTTTGATGGGCGTGCTGCTTTCACTCTCCCGCTCTGGTCGAAGGGTGCACGCACGCCATTCCGGGAGAAGTGCCCTTACGGCCCGTATAAGGAAATTCCGCCCTTGTTGACGTCACGCAGACCCATACTCGAAAAAAACTTTCCAAAACTTATAAGAAACCGGAAGGAGTATTTTTGGCACAGTATTTTTGTAATTTTTGAAACTTTGTCCATGTTTAGCATGGGAATCCAAGTCTTTAACAGTGTAAAAAACTCAGTATGCATGAAATAGCATTTCACCCACACCCTTAAATGATAAACCCCCCAAGATTATTGTTATAAACACGAGCCGCGTCTGAAAGGTAAAGGGGGAGGTGTTGCTGTAATTTATAATAATATCTTTAGTATTACTCAGAAGTCTAGTTTCAAATATAATTCCTTTGTTTTGGTTTTGGTGCTTTACGTAACGTTATGTAGTGTAATTGATAAATCCCGTTTGACATTTGTGCTGGCTACTGTATACAGGCCACCAGGGCACAATACAGACTTTACCAAAGAATTTGCTGATTGAGTTGAGTTGAGAATTGAGTTAGTACTGGCTGCAGATAAATTACTAATTGTTGGTGATTTTAATATTCATGTAGACAATAAAAAAGACGCATTGGGATTGGCATTTAGAGACATTCTAAACACTATTGGAGTTAGGCAACATTCTGCACATTCTTGAAATTCTGCAGCAGAACGATGATTATTATCTAGTATCATGTATACTTAATTTAGCTAAGGCTGCAAAGCCGTCCCCTCGCTTCAAATATGGTAGGACTATCACTGCTGCCACTAAAGATTGCTTTGTAAATAATCTTGGCACATAATCATAGCATGGTTTAAATCATATTTATCTGACCGTTATCAGTTTGTAGCAGTAAATGAAGAGATGTCACACCAATCACAAGTTCAGTATGGAGTACCACAGGGCTCAGTGCTAGGACCGTTGCTTTTCACTCTGTACATGCTACCACTGGGAGATATCATTAGGAAGCATGGCGTTAGTTTTCATTGTTATGCTGACGATACTCAGCTCTATATTTCTTCACGCCCTAACAAAACTTACCAATTCACAAATTAACGGAATGCATAGCTGATATAAAATAATTGGATGACTAGTAATTTCCTGCAACTTAATTCAGAAAAAACTGAATTTTTAATTATTGGTAAAAAAAAACTCCACAAGTAGTAACCTAGAATACTGTCTAACACTTGATGGCTGCTCTGTCAAGTCCTCGTCGTCAGTTAGGAACCTGGGTGTGCTCTTTGATACCAATCTTTCATTTGAAAGCCACGTTTCTAGCATCTGTAAAACTGCATTCTACCATCTTAAAAATATATCTAAATTACGGCATATGCTTTCAATGCAAAATGTTAACGTTCTTTTGCCGAGCCATCTCTCAATATTTCAAGCAAATATCGGTCAAACAAGAAAAAATACATTTTAGTTCTCTAGCATCATTATTGGTCACGGTGATGTGCGTCCACACTGCTGATGTTTACCTACTGTGTGCATGAAATAGATGCTGACAGTCAAAACGAGTCATCAGAAAAGCGCTGTTTCGGTCAATGATTTTGGCCCTCCAAAACTTTTCCAGCCGAAAACCAAAATTCTGTCCTTTTGACATTTCAGCTGAATATTTTCAGTTGCCAAAATTTCAATGCATCACTTCTTCAAAATTTTCGATGCATCACAACTTCAGCCAAACATGGTTAAAATAAGTTTTGTTCAGCAGTTGTGTGGAAGAACTTGATTTGAGATATTTTAGATTGTTGCAGACATTTTTGGGCAGTATTTTGCAAACTTCCTCCTACCTGAAAAGCCTTTCGACTGCTGGGAGATGACACACATGTGACAGAGCGTTGGTCCACCAGGTCCAATGCCTGAAGAGCACATGGGCCAAACACAAATCGCAATCTGAAACAGAGACAGAACAAGAGCAAATTATGGGTGGTTCACATTGACACAATTCACGATTCACTACTATTGCGATACTTTAAGCCAAAATAAAGAAGAGTTTACTTGCTGTGAGACAACGGGTCTTCGCAGGCCCGCTGTCAGGGCGAAACTGGGTTTTCCAAAAAAAAAAAATGATGGCAATACTCGCAAAAGATGTAAAAGTGTAAAAGTGATGTTTATTTATTTTACAGAGCTCGAGAGGTGAAAACAGACCCAACGCTATATACAAAAGCAACAAAGAAACAAAAACTGTGCAAAAGAACAAAGAAAAGAAAAACATAAATATAAATCACGCCGACACACCCACCCACAGCGGACCCGGCACTACTTATCCAGGCTGCAGGGTGGTGCTCGGGTTCGACCGGCCGATGGAGGAGACGCAGAATGGAAGACCGACAACACAGACGCTGACAAACTCACGACAGGTAGGTATAAACACAACAACAGGACAAAACATCAAAACGAAAGGCAATTCTAATATGCATGTATGTTAGGTGCAGTGTGAATACGGTTGGGGATGGAGATGAAGTGGATATGTATGCGTGTATGAAGACCAGACCAATGTGCTATCGGCGTGCGTGTGCACCCGCCCGCCTTAGCAGGTACGGAGGATGAGGTAAGCAGGGGATGACTGTCTGTGTGTGTGTGTGTGTGTGTGTGTGTGTGAGAGAGCTGCACGGACCAACGGGCATAGGGACAGGTCACTCTGTCACACTTGCACTCTGTCACTTATACATTATATTCAACATTATATGTAGTACGTTCACTAAAACTCTGTAAATTTTAATTTTTTCCTCATGCAGTACACTCACACTGGCAGGCATTCGTTGGATCTCTTACACAAACAAGCCGCATGCATACAGACTCTCGCGCTGCTCACTGTCCTGTCTCTCCCTCTAGCAATGCATTTACATGATAAGAATACACTATTTAAACTCTTTGAACCATCATAGTACTAAAACTGGTGATTTAAATGATGTTTGTGCTTTCACTTCTTATGAGTTCTAATTGCAAAGCGAGTCAAAATGACTACTACCAAACTTTAAAAGGTTAGATCATCCAAAAACTAAAAGTCTGTATTAATTTTCCTCACTCATGTCGTTCTTGTGCATCACACATCATAAACTATATTGCCAAAAGTATTGGGACAGCCCTCCAAATCATTGAATTCAGGTGTTCCAATCCCTTTCATGCCCAAAGGTGTATAAAATCAAGCACCTAGCCATGCAGACTGCTTCTACAAACATTTGTGAAAGAATGGGTCGCTCTCAGGAGCTCAGTGAATTCAAGTGTGGTACCGTGATAGGTTGCCACCTGTGCAGTAAGTCTATGTGTGAAATTTCCTCACTACTAAATATTCCACAGTCAACTGTTAGTGGTATTATAACAAAGTGGAAGCAATTGGGAACAACAGCAACTCAGCCACGAAGTGGTAGGCCACGTAAAATCACAGAGTGGGGTCAGCGCATGAGGTGCAGTGTGCAAAAGTCGCCAACTTTCTGCAGACTCAGCTACAGACCTCCAAACTTCATGTGGCCTTCAGATTAGCTCAAGAACAGTGTGTAGAGAGCTTCATAGAATGGGTTTCCATGGCCGAGCAGCTGCATCCAAGCCTTACATCACCAAGTGCAACGCAAAGCGTTGGATGAAGTGGTATAAAGCACGCCACTGCTCGACTCTAGAGCAGTGGAGACATGTTCTCCAGAGTGATGAATCTCGCTTCTCTGTCTGGCAATCCGATGGACGAGTCTGAGTTTGGCGGTTGCCAGGAGAACGGTACTTGCCTGACTGTATTGTGCCAAGTGTAAAGTCTGGTGGAGGGGGGATTATGGTGTGGGGTTGTTTTTCAGGGGTTGGGCTTGGCCCCTTAGTTCCAATGAAAGGAATTCTTAATGCTCCAGCATACAAAGACATGTTGGACCATTTCATGTTCCCAACTTTGTAGGAACTTTGGGGATGGCCCCTTCCTGTTCCAACATGACTGCGCACCAGTGCACAAAACAAGGTCCATAAAGACGTGGATGAGTCCTGACCTCAAACTGATAGAACACCTTTGGGATGAATTAGAGTGGAGATTGCGAGCCAGGCCTTCTCGTCCAACATCAGTGCCTGACCTCACAAATGCGCTTCTAGAAGAATGATCAAAAATCCCCATAAACACACTCTTAAACCTTGGGGAAAGCCTTTCCAGAAGAGTTAAAGCTGTTACAGCTGCAAAGGGTGGGCCAAATCCATATTAAACCCTACGGATTAGGAATGGGACGCCATTAAAGTTCATGTGCATGTAAAGGCAGGCATCCCTAAACTTTTGGCAATATAGTGTACATCCGTGTTTACGAATATTACAGTATTACAGTGTGTGCGTTGATCAGTAAATCTGTTTATCATATAAAGCGATCGTGTCTCTTCAGAATATAGTTCACATCACCGATACAATGTGATAATATTGATATAACGATATATTGTTACACCCCTAATTTCTTCTTGGTTCTGTTCACTTTCACAAGGCAACCTTTCTAAATGGACAAAAATGTGTTAATAAAAGTGACGTGCAAGTAAACTGTCCTCTCGTTGGTCAGAGTGCACCTGTTTATGTTCTGGGATTCCGCTCATATCAGTCATCCATCAGGATGTTTAAACAACAGCTTTGCGGGCTTATTGTGGCTTTTTCTTTGTAGCTGTCATTAGATTACTTTATAATTTTGAGCATGAATCAAGCCTGCATCTGTATTTTATGTGTTTTGTACAGTTGTTCTGAAATACAGTAGTGGCCAAATGTAATGTCCGTCCTAGGAAAATGTACATCTTCACTCCTTTATTTAAATGAATTAAAATGTGTTAAAGAATTTGTAAACATATGGCGTGAAGTCAATGGTTTTATTTGTGATAATGAAATGAAGCATGCCAGATTGTGTGGACATAATTTTTGGCCAGGCTGTCATACAAAGAAATTGTGAACATGCAAAAACAAGAAAGAACCAAAGAAATATGAATAACTAATTATGTTGCACTCAATGTAGGCTTTTTCCTGTGAGCTTTTTGTTTTTCTCTGCATTTTTTTTTGCATAGTAAAATAAAACCTGTAGCTGTAGTTTTTCGGCAAAATAAAAAGTTGTCAGATAAAAACATTAACCAAGCGTAGTGTTTTGTTCTTCCCTCATATTTAAAATATTAAAAAATATCAAATATTTTCCTCATATTTTGATGGTTTAATCAAACTTGTAGGGTCATTAAAAACAAATCCCCAACCCAATCCCCTCTGAGTCTGAACATCCCTTTTGGCCACTGTATGTTTGACCAACTAAATTTTAATTAGGCATTTCAATTTGTCTTTTCTCCTGGTTAACCCACGATTCATTTTGAGCGGCATTAATGAAACAAACACTGCTGCTTTTCACGCAACGTACATAAAAACTCATCATTCATTGTGATAAAGCCTGGTTCGTTGGGTTGGATTGCTTTTTCACCACAAGCAAACCGCTCCAGAGGTTGTTTTTAAGTGAGTTGAGACCATCTCGTTCAGGCTATGACGAACCGATTTTTTGTATGGATCTGAGCAAGATGTTAATATATGCCTAAAACCGAACTAAGGGAGAAAACACATCAGTTTCCGAAAGAAATGCTCCAAACGAGGCAGGTGTGAGAAATAATCTCTCTACATACAGAAAACCATGCTGAATGAGATAAATGACATGAACACAGGAAGCTGGGGCAACAAAGTTCAGCACTCACTTTTAAGCCAAAGCATGTGGTTTCCTGTTCTAAAAAAAAAAACACCATAGATCTGCGATCTGGTCCTGAAATCAAGCCTATAGTAACACCTTATACAGTGGTAGCATGAAGTTGCATCATCTGAATTTTATCCAACCATATTCTAATCAGAGAGAAGCAGAAATAAGCGAGCACATGGTGTGATGACACTGAAACCACAATCAATCGCCCAATAAAGCAAAAAGTGCTGACCTGTGATGTGAACAGCCATTTATGGGTTTTCCACAGAAGAGTTATTACTGTGGCTTAGTGCTTCTCTCTATTGTGGCCTGATGACTGTCATTGTGGGTTTGAGGATGCTTTTAAAGTCATGATTTATTCAGACAATGACGTCTGGAAAGAGAGTGCTGTAAAGACATGCGTGTGTGCTTGAAAAAGCCTGTGCTGCTGAGTACATCTGGCAGTTAAGAGGTAAGAGCTGGTTTCTGCACAGTGTTCAGTGGGAATAACACACATCGGCAATAATTGACCTTCCTCAACTCAACGGGTCAAGAGCATCTAAAATATTTACCAGTCTGTGGTTTAAGGCCAAACCTCACATCATTGTAAATGTAACTTAAGAGGTAAAAAAAATAATAATACTCACGCTATTAGTAGATCATCTGGTACTATATGAAAGAGAAAAAAAGAGATAATATTGGTTACAGTTTTATACATCTGAAACATGTAAAAGCACCAAGTGTGTTTTTGAAGCACAAAAGCGACATACACTGACGGTCAAAAGTTTGGAATAATTAAGATTGTTTAATGTTTTTGAAAGAAGTCTCTTATGCTCACCAAGGCTGCATTTATTTGAACAGAAATACAATAAAACTGTAAGACTGTGAAATATTGCAACTTAAAAGAACTGTTTTGTATTTTATATATTTTAAAATGTAATTTATTCCTTTTATGGCAAAACTGAATTTTCAGCAGCCATTACTCCAGTCTTCAGTGTCACATGATTCTTCAGAAATCATCCTCTATGCTGACTTGGTTCATAAGAAACATTTGTTATTATTATCAATGTTGAAAACAGTTGTGCTGCTTAATATTTTTGTAGAATTTGTGATACACTAGCATTCTAATGTTTGGGGTAAGATATTTTTTAATAGAAATTCAACAAGGATGCAGTAAATTATCCAAGTGACAGTTTATACATGTAATGTTACAAAATATTTCTATTTCAAATAAATGCTGTTTCTATTCATCAAATAATTCGGACAAAATGATTAAGCAGTAAAAACCGTTTTCAACATTGATAATAAGAAGAAATGTTTCTTGAGCACCAAACCAGCATATTGGAACGATTTCTGAAGAATTATGTGACACTGAAGACTGAATTGGCAGCTGAGGATTTAGTTTTGCCATCACAAACTACATTTTAAAATATATTAAAATAGAAAAAGGTGTAAAAGGAAAAATGTAATAGTATTTCACAATATTACTGTTAACTGTATTTTTGATCAAATAAATTCAGCCTTGGAGAGTATAAAAAAAGATTAATTATTCCAAACTTTTGACCACCAGTGCATGGGTACATGAAATACAACATATGGAAAAATGTACATTAAGTACATAACCAATTATCAGTCATGCAAAACAGCCTATTTTGGTTGTTTATTTTGGCAACAAAGTTTCTCTGGAGAAAGTACAAACTGACAGGACATCTCAATCTCAAACACACTACAGCGATCATTACTCCTCTAATCATACCTCCCTTGATATTTCTCTCTGGCTTTGCTTGACATCAAAATTCCAGCAGAATAATGTCATTACTTGTATCCAGATGTTATGCATTAGGTCTTGTCTGCATACACATATGGATTTCACAAAAACTCTATAAACAATGACATTTTGACACTCTCATTAGGCTCTGAGGAATGTGATGATTTAGGACAAACTTTAACAAAAGTGCCTATATTTTGAATGCTATATTAAAGGAAACCTCAATACCATGGGCCATAAGAAACTTTAAAACCACCCAAGAGTACATGTTGTCATGTGAACTGCAGCAATGGTGCTTAAAAGACATGCTCCTGTCTGATAGACCTGGTATTAGTGTGCCACCTTGTGTCAGTATTAGAAATTGCAGCTATTGCTGTCTTGTCTTCTAAAAATATTAATTGTTAAAGTTCACTGACTTCACTGTTCACTTGATTCATTTTTATTATTAGCCCTAAGCTATGTTTATGTCCGAGACCACACTGAAAATCTTTAATCTAAATCTAAATCTGTTTTAGGTCAAAAGTGAAGCACAAGATTACGGAATTCCAAAGCTGACTAAATTATAAATAAATACATAAATAAATAACTATACAAAAAGTATAAAAAAATTATATAATTGTATTTTGTCCACATTTATTTCTACATTTATTTATCTTCACATTTATTTCTACATTTCTTTGTCTCTATGCTAATGAGGGGGGCTTGTTTTATCTGAGACATAGCCATCCAGCGCAGAGCCATTCAGCAGTGCTGAAGTTTTGAGGCCACCGTGACACCTTGTGGTGACCAAACGAAACGCAAGCCTTTGCAAGAAGTTGCACAGGGAATGAGTGACTTAGAGATGGGCAATATATCCAAAATCTTATATCACGGTTTATGTCATTTAACATCACCTTAACTGTATGTATGTAGGGTTACCACATATACTCTTTATTCCGGACATGGCCGTAAAACAACGTCTGGTAGGGACAGTGGTGTAATGTAACAAAGTACAAATACTTTGTTACTTTACTTAAGTACATTTTTCACATATCTGTACTTTACTTAAGTAGAATCAATAGTGCATACTTTTGACTTTTTGTTACATTTTGCAGCAATTATTACACATACATTTCTACTCCACTACATTTCTACAACGTTCCGTTACATTTTCGTTACATTTTCTCATCAGTTTCAGGGCTCGACATTAAAGTGGATTTTTTGAAGGGACAAGTGAAAGTGAATTTTACTTGCCCGACCGGACAAGCTGATTAAAACGTCAATAACAAAAAAAACTAGGGAATCACCAAAATGCAAGAATGATTCTACATTCATTTAGTGTAAGTGGTGATCGATAGTGGATAATAATATATAATGTAATGAACTGACAGTAACAAGGTTGCTCTGCTGAGGCTCGCGCAGCCTCTCAAGGAGAAATCGAAACAAATGAGCACCGCTCACACAGAGAAACTTGATTTCCAAAGGAAAGGCACGTCTGTGCGTAGTGGTTCTTGAAGCACTGACTCCAGCTGCAGTCCACTCTTTGTGAATCTCCCCCACATTTTTAAATGTGGGTTTTGTTTCACAATCCTCTCCAGGGTGCGGTTATCCCTATTGCTTGTTTTTCAAATCATGGCGAGTGCTTGTTGCCACTGTTATCAGTTCTCTTGGCACTCGTACTTTCTCTTGGCACTTGTACTTTCTCTTCACACAGACGAACACTTCAATCTTACTCTCTATTCGTTCTGGTGAAATCACAAAACAAAATGCACACAGTGTCCCTGCTCTTCATATAGAATCACTGATAAGCACCATTGGTTTTAATGAGGAAAAAACAATAAAGCTGCATTTACATGAGCACCTTTTGTTTGATTTAATCCCGAATAATTCTAATTGATGATCTGATTAATCAGTAGGCTATCTAAAAGCAGAATCTATGAAATATGTGTTATATTTTAAGCATTTGAATTGTTACATGTCATTAATTCCCTGCGCGACTTCTTGCAAAGGCTTGCGTTTTGTTTGGTCACACCACAAGGTGTCACTGTGGCCTCAAAGCTTTAGCACTGCCACTCTGAGCTCGATTGCCATGTCTGAGATAAAACACGCCCCCTCATTAGCATACAGAAAAAGAAATGTAGAAATAAATGTAGAAATAAATACATATTTACATAAATATGTGTGGAAATAAATACATTTGGAAACAAATAAATGTAGAAATAAATAAATGAAAAAATAAATACATGTGGAAAAAAATACAATTATACAATAAGGAAATAAAAGTATAAATACTCATTTATTATTTTTTTTTTTATTACGTATATATATATATATATATATATATATATATATATATATATATATATATATATATATATATATATATATATGTATTTTTGTGTATCACCTCAACTTTTTTTTTTTCCTCACAAATGTTTTTTTTAAAGAAATTTGTAAAGAAAAGAAGATTATTATCTTTCACTAGTTTTCTAGTGAGCTGCAAATGTTTCTCTGTTACTTAACATGTATCATCAGTCAATGGCTTGGTATTAGTGAGCCTGTGAGTTTAAGACTTACTCTGGTTCGTCTCAGAGTAAGTTCTCTGGAGGTCTTTCAAAAGTTGCTCAGCAACAGAAAGCAGAGATGAGTCCATAGTGCCTGAAAACTAAAACACATTTCATTTATAATTGTATAATAAAGCCTGTAAATGATTTTAAACTTTGAAAGCTTATCATTAGGATCTGTAATTAATTATATTATGTAAGTATATTATGTAGTTATTTGTCTTTAGTATCTTTTTTTCTCTTGCACAGCAGTAATGTGTGGAGTTTTACGATGCTGTCAATCTGAATTAAAGAAAGCTACTAGAAAACGATATATAACAGTGATGTTAAGAAAGTGTTCATAATATTTAGTATGTCCTCTAGTCAGGTGCTTCTCAAACCTGTCCTGGGGACCCCCCACCACTGCTCATTTTGTCTTGCAATCTCTACTAATGAGCTGGTGAGTGGAGTCAGGTGTGTTAACGTAGATGAAGGAGACGCACAAAATGTGCAGTGATGGGGACCAAGACAGGTTTGAGAAGCACTGGAAAATTATCTGTAAACTACATGAAATAAGCCAAGCAATAACATCAACATCTAGGCATTGTATTTGAAACAAAAACTTCGAGAAAGCACCAACTGACCGAATATCTGCTGAATATATAAATATTTAACGTGCAGCACAGTAGATATATTTACCGTGTTCGTGTTTCCCGCACCACCGTATCATTTCATTTGACGTTCTTCTTCTTCAGTAGTTTGTATGTCGTATAACATACCGTTGGTTTATACCGCCACCTACGGTACTTGGAGAGCATGGACAATTTATTTAAACCCATTAAAAAAAATAAAAGAATAAAAACGAAATAATAATAATAAAACAATGGAGCAACAGTTTCTTCTTCAATATGAATGATTTAATACCATAATACACCATTTCCTCTGTAAAACAGAGACACACATAGAGCACATAGAGGCTCTTTCACCCAGATATTATCACATAGAGACTGATTGTTCCCAGAATTAGTAAATACAAAAAACTCTCAAACCCACTTAAGGGAAATTTTTTTATTGATGTTCAGCAAATAAACAACAGATATAATACAGATGATCAAATGATAAAGCTCGGGCTGCTGAATATTCGATCCCTTACCTCTAAAGCGCTTATTGTTAATGATATGATTACAGATAATAATCTAGATGTGCTGTGTTTGACAGAAACCTGGCTAAAACCTGACGACTACATTACTTTGAATGAGTCCACCCCCCCCAAGATTATTGTTATAAACACGAGCCGCGTCTGAAAGGTAAAGGGGGAGGTGTTGCTGTAATTTATAATAATATCTTCAGTATTACTCAGAAGTCCAGTTTCAAATATAATTCCTTTGAAGTTTTGGTGCTTTACGTAACGTTATGTAGTGAAATTGATAAATCCAGTTTGACATTTGTGCTGGCTACTGTATACAGGCCACCAGGGCACAATACACACTTTACCAAAGAATTTGCTGATTTTCTATCAGAGTTAGTACTGGCTGCAGATAAAGTACTAATTTTTGGTGATTTTAATATCAATGTAGACAATGAAAAAGACCCATTGGGATTGGCTGCATTAACTAGGTCAGCCAGAACCGGGAACACTTCCCATAACACCTGATGTACTCGTTACATCATAAGAAGAATGGCATCTACGCTAATGTTAGTCTCTGTTTATCCCAAAGGGTTTACTGCAGTCAGCCGGATCCGGGCTGTATCCAGATCAGATGGTGGACCTGGGCCTAGACATGACCAACGCTTCCCTGAAATGTCTGCAGAGACCGTGTCAATTAAACTCCACCCTGTAAATGCCGCATTGACATGACATTCTCATTAAACCCGTCTCCGGCGTGAATTATAATCTTACGAATATATTTTGATCTAATATGACTTCTGACCTGTAATGTTGCCAGAATCATAATCATACATATTTTTTTCTCCATTCTGGCCACTGAAGGAGTTTTGGTTCCTTGCCACCGTCGCCTTTGTCTTTTGGCTTGCTCAGCTGGGGACACTAAAATTTCAACTATATTACTGATCTGCCTGCATTGACAATTGAAATAAGCTGGATGACATCACCGTTTTCTCCAAAACGCGGCTATACAGCCGAATCAAATTCTGTTGCATTATTTTTGCTGTTAACACTGTGAAGCTACTTTGAAACAACCGGCATTGTAAAAAGCGCTATAAAAAAAAGGTGACTTGACTTGACTAAAATGTCTGCACTGAAAATGTTCTGATGACTGGTGGAGTTGCAGGATGCATTCAAAGGGATGTTTTAAAGACACCATGAAATCAAAATAGACAATTCAAAAGAAAATGTTGTGGAATATTGCATCTCTCCTCTTCTCTGATGGTGTGAAAATAACTTCTCCCCTCCAGCAACCTTTACTCACACGAGAGCACATCAGTCAGCTTTTAAAGTCTGAAATCACGTGTCACGGTCCAGATGCTCCATCAGATGCCAAAAGCAAACGAAAACCATTACTGATACAGTACTATACTCTCACGGTGTGCTGTTACACCAAAAAATCATAATCATAACCTTTATTTCTATACTGAAATCTCCAGATGGCCAGACAGTGATCCATCTTTTATGAATCGCTTAAAAATTTAGCCTGGAGACTGTGAGTTTTTAAAAGCTTATATAGCTTAAATGTGCGATATGAATATAGTGCACATGAACAGCTGTTGAGATTGTATTCTCATATAATTCAAAACTGCCAGCAGGCAGTGAAGTCACCAGAAGTGTTCGATCGGCCATATTGCTATTCCCTACCAAGAGAGGGCATCATTGACTAACGGTCAAAACCTTGATGTAAAATTACCCGATTTGCAGCATCAGTCACACAGGATTAGTTTTTAGTATATATGTAAATTAATTGTTACCTCGGATGTTATTAATTGTTACCTCGGTGTGTCTATTGCACACTGAGGACACATGTATTAGAACATAGACCAATGGTTCTCAAATTTTATTTGGACCAGCACCTCCCTACGCATTACCTAGGTCCCTTACCGTCCCTATCAAATAAGTCTAATTGAAGGACGGCGATTCAACATGCTTAATCGCCTAAAATACCCCCGACAATGTCTAACTAGTCTAACACACCTCAAAAACTAGGCTGGCCAATGTTCACGCCCAACGTGGGCAGACAGCCAACTGTCAGCTTGGTGTGGCCCAGTATAGGTAGTTTAAGGCCCCAACAAATTTTGTTTGGAGTTTGTTTTGGGAGTTTGAAACTGGAAATCTGGAAGAGTTCACTACCTTTGTACTACCATTGGTCCGTGGCGATTACATAATTGATCTGCACGGAGGCTCTGCCTTCTTTCACGTGGATCTTTTCCACTTAATTTCTCCTGTTCAGTCCGTCAAGGTCAGACGTCATTGAGTGAAAACATGAACACCCTGGAGAGCTGCTTTATAGTAGAAAAGGAAGTTGTACTACTGATTTTCATGTTTAATACGGTAAACCTGCTTCATTTCAAGCAATCTATTGTTGTATAAATAAATGTGACAGGACTTTACTAGAGTGCCGAATTGCAGAGCTCATGCAAACTTATCCACGTTGCTATGATCAGATGCTTTTCTTATGCTTTGTTAAAAAAATGCTTTCTCAGTTTTGTTGTGTGTTTGTTTTGTTATTGAGCTTTGCTCTCAGCAGTGTGGTGTCGTCAGATGTTCGCCAACAGTATATCACTGCTCACATATTTTAAACTTAATTTTAGCCCTAAGCGAAGAATGAAAAAGAACTTTGCTGTGAGTATATCGCAGCCTTTAGGGTTAGGTGTGGGGGTGGGGTTAGGATTAGGCACTCAGATAGCGGCTTCAACGAGGGGGGGTAATAATTTGGGAGGGAGTCCAAATTAGGCTGAGGGGATGTTCTTTACATGCTCAGAGAGGAGGGCTGTATCATGTCCAATGTGAGTCAGGGGTGTGTCACTCACCCATGACCACTTATCAATATTTATAAGAGAATTGTCTAAAGAATCCAGACAGGAATGCAGTCTGTCTGGGGCACTGCACACCTGTCTAATTTGCGAAGTCTGGCTCTGGAAGTCTGGCTTGACTGAGGTCCTCACAAGGTCACAGGGTCAAGCGCACACTTTGGTTTGTTTTGATCATGTCAGTTACTGAGTTACTGCCTCTTGTGAACATCATTGTAACATTTTCCTAACTCACAAACTATGTGCCTGCCACCTTTTACTACCGAAAATAAAATGTGCAGTAAGTAGATTACTGATAGTACTGACAGTAGATACATACACACTCAATCACACTATACAGTTCACTGAGGTAAGTGGCCAGAACCTATACTGTACCAGTAAAGATCATATTGACTTACTGTATAAACAACATATTGTAGACTATTGTAAACAATTATGAAACAAAACAAAACTTTTAACATTTATTCAAGTGTGCTATTAATATACCTATTTTAAACAAAACATTAGAGTATACTTTCAGTCTATTTACTTATCAGAGATGGAGATTGCCTACTTAATTAATATTAAACATGCCCCTTGTTTCACAGACATGGCTTAAGACTAGGACTAAAATGCATGTTTGAGCTGTTTTAACTAAAAGCAACTTGCACTGACATATCTTAAAATATGTGATTCCATGTAACATATTTGTTTGTAAATTGTTGCACATTTTTTGGTGCAGTGACTGCAAACTGATTATATTTAGTTTGTAAAACATTTGAAAATGAAGTACCACACTCACACAGTGATTAAATGTGATATCCTTTTCATTTTAGTTATCTTCATTATATGTTATAATGTACTGTATGTCAATGTGGTTTTATAATTATTAAACTAATGAAATCCTTTTTACTAAAATACACTTAACAGCCAAAATATGGTCTCCCAAGCACCAAACTCAAAATGTGGCTACTAAGCATGTAATGATATACTGGATCATGGAAACAGGGATTGGGTCCCATCCAGACATAAAAGCATCAGTGAGTTCAGGCACTGCCATTGAATGATAGGGTCTGTCTGGCTCATTAAATTCCCCACAAAGGTGTTCAGAGGGGTTTAGGTCCAGGTTTTGTGCAGGCCATTCCAGTTTTTCCACACCAGAGTCAATCATTTCTATATCGACCTCACTTTGTGCACATAGGCATTACATACTGAAAAAGAAAAACATTAACTTTGTGATAAAGTTGTGTATGTAATGTAGAATTTATTGAGCGTGTGAGCACACCGTTCCTGCACTTTATCTAATTAAGTGTCACTGGATTTTATATGCTTATTTATCAGTTTTTTTTTTTACAGCTGCCTGTTTTATTTTTATTTATTTATTTTTTGCTGTAACATACTATCCAACAATTCACACCCTTAGTAAAACCACCCAGACCCCAGATAACCATGTTTAAGATTTTTAACTTAAGACATACCTTTTAATAATTAAGACATACCTTTTAATTCATCCTTGACATTAGGATATGTACCGAAAACTTTTAAGTTGGCTATTATTAAACCACTTATTAAAAAACCACAACTTGATCCTACAGAATTAGTCAATTACAGGCCAATCTCAAATCTACCCTTTCTGTCAAAAATACTAGAAAAGGCAGTGTCCTCACAATTATGCTCCTTTTTAGAAAAAATTGGTATCTGTGAGGATTTCCAGTCAGGATTTAGACCGTATCATAGTACTGAGACTGCTCTCATCAGAGTTACAAATGATTTACTCTTATCATCCGATCGTGGTTGTATCTCTCTGTTAGTGTTACTCGATCTTAGCGCTGCATTCGATACCATCAACCACAACATTCTTTTGAATAGACTCGAAAATTATGTTGGCATTAGTGGAATTGCATTGGCATGGTTTAAATCATACTTATCTGACCGCTATCAGTTTGTAGCAGTAAATGAAGAGATGTCACACCGATCACAAGTTCAGCATGGAGAACCGCAGGGCTCAGTGCTAGGACCGTTGCTTTTCACCCTGTACATGCTACCACTGGGAGATATCATTAGGAAGCATGGCGTTAGTTTTTATTGTTATGCTGACGATACTCAGCTCTATATTTCTTCACGCCCTGACGAAACTTACCAATTCACAAGATTAATGGAATGCATAGCTGATATAAAAAATTGGATGACTAGTAATTTCCTGCAACTTAATTCAGAAAAAAACAGAATTTTTAATTATTGGACAAAAAAAACTCCACATGTAGTAACCTAGAATACTGTCTAACACTTGATGGCTGCTCTGTCAAGTCCTTTTTGTCAGTTAGGAACCTGGGTGTGCTCTTTGATACCAATCTCTCATTTGAAAGCCACGTTTCTAGCATCTGTAAAACTGCATTCTACCAGCATTCTACGGCATATGCTTTCAATGCAAAATGCTGAACAGTTAGTTCATGCATTCATGACCTCAAGGCTAGATTATTGTAATGCTCTACTGGGTGGTTGCCCTGCTCGCTTAATAAATAAACTGCAGCTGGTCCAAAACGCAGCAGCTCGAGTTCTTACTAGAACCAGGAAGTATGACCATATTAGCCCGGTTCTGTCAACACTGCATTGGCTCCCTATTAAACATCGCATACATTTTAAAATCTTGCTAATTACTTACAAAGCACTAAATGGTTTAGCTCCCCAGTACTTGAGCGAGCTCTTAATGCATTATACTCCATCACGTCTATTGCGGTCTCAAAACTCTGGCCAGTTGATAATACCTAGAATATCAAAATCAACTGCAGGCGGTCGATCCTTTTCTTATTTAGCACCTAAACTCTGGAACAGCCTTCCTAGCATTGTTCGGGAAGCAGACACACTCTGTCAGTTTAAATCTAGACTAAAAACGCATCTCTTTACTATGGCATACACATAAAACATTTTTAATTTATATTTTATTCAAATTGTTAGGCTGCATTAACTAGGTCAGCCGGAACCGGGAACACTTCCCATAACACCTGATGTACTCGTTACATCATAAGAAGAATGGCATCTACGCTAATGTTAGTCTCTCTGTTTATCCCGAGGTTTACTGCAATCAGCCGGATCCGGGCCGTATCCAGATCAGATGGTGGACCAGCGCCCAGACATTACCAACGCATCCCTGAAGTGTCTGCAGAGACCGTGTCAATTAGTCTACCCTCTGAAATTGCTCATCAACATGGCATCCTCAATGGATCCATCTCCGGCGTGATGACTCCGATATTTCGAATATTCCTATTTAATAATTGTTTAATCGACACGCCATCCTCAATAAACCCGGCATGATGCCTCCGATCTTTCGAATAATTCGATCTAATATTACTTCTGACCTGTAAGGTTGCCAAAATAATAATCATACACTGTTTGTTAATTGGCCAGAGGAGAACTGGCACCCTGACTGAGCCTGGTTTCTCCCAAGGTTTATTTTTCTCCATTAGGACACCTGATGGAGTTTTGGTTCCTTGCCACTGTCGCTTTTGGCTTGCTCATTTGGGGACACTAAATTTTCAAATAAATATCCAAATAAATTTAATTACTAAACTAAATTAACTATATCAACTACATTACTTGAATATATATGATAATTGAAATGAGCTGATGACATCACCGTTTTCTCCAGAGCGGCTGTACAGCCGAATCAAATTCTGTTCATTATTTTCCTGTTTAACACTGTGAAGCTTTGAAACAATCTGCATTGTAAAAATCGCTATATAAATAGTTGACTTGACTTGACTAATAAAACAAAAAACATGCTGTGCTCAAGGTACAATTTTATTTATTTTACTAAAAACAGGGGGGAAAAAAAGTCACATCAACATTTACCCTTATTAATACAGTATACTCAATATCTTTCCAACAGAAATACAATACACCAGTTTTTAATTTCCTTTCAATCTTATATTAAAATATCAGATGCAATCTAACAGTGCTTATGAAGTATGTCACTGGATTTATAGCAAAAAAATTGTCTTGTTTTTTCCTTCGCTCTGCCAGTGGCCTTCAGCAGTGGAGTAAAAATGATAATAATAATAATAATAATAATAATTAAATAAAATCAAAATACAAAAATGAACCTTTGTGCTATCCTGCCCACTTTTTATCTGACATTTTTAGCTGAACATGCAAAAAAGGGCATTAACACAGATCTTTCTACAGAATACACTGAAGCATCACCAGACACTTCAAATTGCAAAGTTTTGAATAGCCAAGTCACTACATTGCATATCATGACTTGTCCCAAAATCTGGCTGATTTAACTGTTAGTTTCTCTCTTATAGTATAATCAAATCTATACTGACAGTTAAAATTAATCAAAATAGGCCAAAAATTGCAAATGAAGGACTCCATAGAGTCTCAAAGTGTACTAGACTGTACAGGCACAATTAACAGTATATATTCATAATAAATAGGGCAATTTTTGGCCTGGACAAGGAAGGTCTGGGATTTCAATGTTTTGCCCACAAGGAAACACTTGCAGCAGGAGATTTTATTCTGAGCGAATGCATTTGCTCTCTCTCACACACATAAACACACACACAGCTCACTGCCCTCATATTACATGCACAAAAGCTTATGAAACAAAACAAAAACAAATAATATTTATAAAACATGGAAATGCTGATGTTTATTGGAATGACTCTTGGGGAAGAGAGCAAATGCAGTTCACTTCCAGCCCCGGGATCACTGAACTGGGCTCTAGAGGAGCTGCCACAACAGATGCAGACATCCCAGCATGCATCTGCAACTCTGACGAACCAGCATCCCAAGACACTGACCTTCGGATGGGACGGTAAACAGGGTGTTTGACATGGTAGGAAGTGTGTTTGTGTTTGGCTGGACTCCTGTGTGATAAGTGCAACATTTCTAAGGTGATACCGAATCCTGGGCTCGCTCCTGATCCCCCTCCTCTCGCTGCAGTTCTTCTCCATGCTGGAGCGAAGCTTAAGCCCCCTTTACACATGAACATGACTGGAGACAACAAAATCATGGGGAGGCGGGCACAGTCTCTCTGTGTCCCCACGCTGGACCATTGGCTTTGTACAGAAAAAACACAATGTTTGAGAAAAAGGGGGTTGTGGGTTAGACGTCAGTTGAGAAATAGAGTGTATTCTTCTTCAGCTCAGCGAAGGATATGGGTGGATGCTGCAGGTAGTACAGCAATACCTGAACCTGTGAAAGAGGAGGAATAGAGAGGATGATTACAGTGAGGCAAAGATTATACTATCCAGACTCTAACAATCTCAACCATATGTAAAACTGTCAGCATTATTCACCTGCACTACTAGATGGTGCTCCAACTCCTGCATGAACGCCACTGTGAGTCTATTCTGAATAAACTGATCAAAAAACTGGAAACTACTACTTTTTAGCATGAAACATGCAAGATCTGTGTTAGAAGTTCAGAACTATTACTGACTGAAGAGGAGGGAATGAGCACAATAAAAATAATATTTATAATAATAATAATAATAATAATGGTTTACTTATCAAATCATATCTTTTAGTATCTTTTAAATTAAAAAAAGTAAATAGATCAATAAAAATATACTAATAAAACAAAATGGCACATAACAAAAAAAGTGCATAACATTAACAAAGCCCTAGAACTTTCAGTGCATAGAAGAGCAAATAGAAGGGCACCCACTTCTTATACGATTCTTATTAAAATATGTAATAACAGTAGAAAAGAAAGGATTTAATTTGTAAAATATAAATAAATTCATTGTAACTAATTAACTAACTTATTACCAAAAAAACTGTTTATTTGTTAAGGATTTGTTCGTATAGTTTTTTTTGTAACTCAAATGACAGATATACGGTATCCAAAATACAGCTTACAACTTATTTAATAATATATACTAAATACAAAGTTTACAATGGCTGTTACTGTTCAATAAATACAATTTTATATTATAATGTTGTGGCCTGTATAACAACCTGTATTTATAAACATAGTAAGTTACATAGTTACGCCACTAGGTGGCGGCAAGGGATTGACTAGGGCCCTATCATACACCCGGCACAATGCGACTCCAGACGCGACACAAATGTTTCTTACTAGTTTCAGCTCATTGCAGTTATCATTTTCACGTCCAGCGGCAGCACTTGTGCCCATATGTTTGCCCATGGTTTGCTGAAAACAAGGTGTGTTCAGGCGCATTGTTGGCGTGTTGCTATTCTGAGGCAACTGAAAACGACTGCGCCATTGACCAACAAAAACCTGGTGTAAAGTCAATAGTGCAGTATTTTTTGTGTTATTTTAAGGGCGCGTTAGTAATATGCGCCTATAGGCGGGTGCATGACACGCGTACACTCTGCTTATTACACACACAGGGATGCGCATCTGCTCGCCCATGGGCGTGCTGGTCTGAAAACGAGGTGTGTTCAGGCGCATTGTTGATGCATCCTATAGAATGCAGTTGGAATGCCCCTAAAACTCAAGGTATCAGGGCAAAAATTCCCCTGTATGGTTTTTTGTTTCATATTTATATCATTATATTAGTTAAGCAATGTCACACGAGTAACATGCAGCTTAATGTCACACGAGTTTTTGTGCCAAATAACAAAAGTGCAAATGTGATATTGATTAAATACAACAGTTCCATAAATAAGAAGTTGATATTGTGTTATATTTTAGACACAATAGTCTGTTTTTGCTAAATTTTGCCAACAAAAATATTACCTGTAAAGTGACCAGAGCAGATCTGTTGTGCATCTCCGAGCAACATACAGCAGTGTTCCGTTTCTGAATGAATCAGTGTTTTTGAATTAATCGGGTCAACCAATGATTCAATGGCCCATTCATAAAAAGAGCTATTTACTTAATTATTGAATGATTTAGTCAACTCAATGGGCCCTATTTTAATGATCTGTGCGCATGGTCTGAAGAGCATGGCGCAGGTGCACTAAGGGCGTGTCCGAATCCACTTTTGCTAGCAAAAAACAGTCTGCACGCCAGGCGCATGGTTCAAAAGGGTTGTACCAGGTCTCTTAATGAGTCATGGGTGTGTTTTGTGCGTAATGTGCAATAAGCCAATCAGAGTCTCATCTTCCATTCCCTTTAAAAGCCAGTTGTGCTTGCACCATGGCGGATTCGCTATTTACATGGCTGAATTTGCGAGTGGAAAGACGGAACACCTTTCCAAAGAGGAATCCTTTTATTTTTAATATTTAAAAATGTCTGTGTGCTGCTGCACATCCCTGTGTGTGTAATAAGCAGAGTGTATGTGTGTTTTGCACCTGCCTATAGGCGCATATTATTAACACGCCCTTTAAATAACACAAAAAATACTGCGCTATTGACTTTAGACCAGGTTTTTGTTGGTCAATGGCGCAGTCGTTTTCAGTTGGCTCAAAATAGCAACATGCCAACAATGCACTTGAACACACCTCGTTTTCAGACCAGCACGCCCATGGGCAAACAGATGGGCGCAAGTGCATTTGCTATTTAAACAACGTGGCACTTGACATAAAAATTATATCTGCGTCAGGATGCAAAAAACACTTGAGTTGCGCCTGGTGTCGCATTGCACTGGGTGTATAATAGGGCCCAATTACTTACTCATTTGGACATTTACCGCAACCCACTGGCAGTTTTAATTTCTTATTTAGTGTATCACTTCATTAAAAAAAGTTTGTGTAATAAATCCTATGTTGAATCAAATCAAATATTTCTTTCTAAAGCAACTTTTTAACACAATAATGACTTGAAATGATCTTTTGGGGGTAATTTCACAGCCAAATTTGATGTACGAATAATTAGATTTGATCATTATCCACAGTAGACCACATCAGTATCAGTGTAATAATGATACACTGAAAGCTATAAACAGAGCGTGCATCTTCAAACTGTTAAACACACCAAACCACAATCCATTATAGTGATATACAATCTATTCATGCTGGGCAAGACTCTACGAGTCCTTTCCAGACACTATAAAACTCTTGACATGAGGATTCACTGTTTAAGTCAGGACTGACCTGTGCCATGACATCATGTGACCAGATGTCGGATGCCAGCGTGATGTGGGCCTTACTGCTCTCTGACTCAGAGGGTCTCAGCAGAGTGGGGCCAAACACTGTGGCCAAATTATGCAGAGACATCTTATTGACCGGCTCCTTCTCTGCCACCCTGAAATGAGAGGAAACCAAACATTAATACTGTCACATCTCATTAAAAAATCTTTAAGTTGTATATTTCACAGAGTTGGCCAGCAGGTGTCTACAGTTAACGGTGTTTGTGATGTATTAATGGTGCAGCAGTTAGAGTTGGCAATAACGCCTCCAGAGAGATTACTTGTGACCTGTAAACCAGAGGCCTTGCTTGCTAATTCCCGATGTTTCAGAGAGATTTGTGTGAATTGCGACAGCAGTTTCACACGTACTAAAATAAAACAGAACCCTGGGTATTTATGATGGTGACTGAACTGATGTTCATATGAAGCGACTGGCTTTAAAGAGTCACTGTAAACAACATTTAATCCTGACCTCCCTTAGGTTTGATCTCATGGAGTAAATTGGCTGAATATTGCTGTGTTTAATGCACTGTGATAAGACCACAGACATAAGCCTATATTTAAAAGTTTGGGGTCAGTAAGATTCTTTAATGCTTTTGAAACAATTCTCTTACACTCAACTGTGACCGTTTATTTGTTAAAAACCGTATTGATATTGTGAAATATTATTACAATTTAAAATAACAGTTTAACTATTTTAATATATTTTGTGATGCCAAAGCTGTAATTCATTCAAGGTCACATGATCCTTCAGAAATCATTCTAATATGCTTATCTGCTGCTCAAAAAAACACTATGTGCACACTTACCTCTTCAGGTGTTCCAGTAGGGAAAGAAATGTGATGAGATTCGGGTCTGGTAGTGACCGCAGCAAATGCATCATGCAGTTTTCTTTTGCCGCAGGATCAGATAGAGCTGTAATGAAGAGAAGTGTGATGATGTTATTACACCTCAATCATATGCATTCAAAATGACCCTATTTGCTACATATCACACTGTAATTATGTTTTAATACTCTTAAGTTGAAAGAATAAATGTGAAAGAGATCAAAGATGAAAAGTCGTACCAATGCCCTCCATGAAGGCCGGGTATAGCCGGTCTGTGAGAAGAGGTTCTGGCAGCTCCCTGAAATATAATTTCAGTGTCCCTGCTATAGCATTAATGTCCATATCACTTAACATCATCAGGATATCTTTGGTATCTGAGAGAGAGAGAGCGAGAGAGAGACAGAGACAGAGAGAGAGAGAGAGAGAGACCGAGAAAAAGAGTACATGATTTGCCACCATAACACAGGCTGCAGGAAACACTCATGCAGGCTGAGTAATAAGCTCCTGGCATGACATATGACATAATAGTGAGTAAAACAGATGTATGTTAGCTGAAGGTACGGCTCTGGATACTCCCCGCAGACTTTGTGTGTGTGCTTATTGAGCCAGCTGACAGCTGGAGGGGGGTCAGACCTCTGCATGGCCTTTCCCACAACACTGCTGATGCTTTTAGACTCAATACACAGACCTCACATAACCAAAAAGAGAGAAAACAGTGGAAAGAGACTGATGGGAAATCATCAAGAAAAGTCAAAGCAAATAGAGAAAAATAAGGGAAGGGGATCTGCTTTTACAGTCCCACTGTAGTCAATAATTTTATCCCTTAAAATGCATTTTTGATAACCAAAATGACATATTAAAAAAAAAAAATCCTGTAAAAATAATGTCTTCATGCCTTAAAATAGCTTTAATGTAAACTACACTCTTGTTTCATTTAGTATACGCGGATCCATGAATATGCATATTAGTCCCCGCCGCCACTCAATCACACAAGCTCACAATACCTGATCCACTCTGTCAACTTTACTGTAGTAAACGCTACACAATGGAAATACTGGTTTAATTCAGCCATATATGTTTCAACCAGAAACTGATTCAGAAGAAGAAGTGGGAGAGTGAATTATACAGGCTCGTCTACAAGTCGATGTATCAGAATGGTAATGCATTTATGTATCGCTCTCTATGTCTGACAAGGTAATTGATATGATTAGCATTTGGCTTGACTATGTTATCCAACAGTTAATAATATGTTGCTAATGCTACACAAACTATGTTCCCATTCTTCATCTCAGAGTCAGACAGCTGCCTTCTAAAAATCAACATCCTTAGAAACGCTTTGCACAACTTAGAACGTCAGTGGAGAAAGGCATATAGTTCCTCATAACATCGTAATATACATCACATACATAATTCACTCGCTATATTGCTAAATGTACCCGATTTCATCATATCAACAGAAAAATATACCAGGATAACCTGGCTTATCTTGAGACCCCCCTGCTTCACAGCATAGTTAATGACATGCTGAAGTCCGTTTGCGACATTTTCAAACCGCGTTTTTGAGATGTCTTTGGTAAACTGCAGTTTTAAGGAGTATATTTATACTCAGCAATAGTGTTGACTAAGGAATTTGCCCATGGTTCATCTTAAAGCATATTAAAAACACCACATAGACATATAAACAACATTAAAAAATAGTTTTTTTCACCACAGGGGGTCTTTAAGACTCACTTTGTACTTCTGCATATATACTATTTATCATACCCCAGTTTGAGCGTGTGATTGGCTTAAGATTCTTACTGGCATCAAAAGCAGCTTTGAGAGCCTGGATGTCTGTGGCCACACCAGAGATCCTGTAAATTCCCACTTCATCAATACCTCTCTTTTCCACCTCCTCAATGCACTGCCGCACAATGTAAGGCACCTTGGATCGTTCGCGCCTGAGGAACAACAACAGGCAAAATCAATGTACAGGATGCAAACAATCTAAACATACAGAGAGCAACTGTGCAGCCTTTTTATGAATGCAAAATATTGCTGTTCAGTAAGGCTAAACTATCATAAAAAGGCACTTCTGCCTTTTTTGTCATTTTATACTTTTATGTAGTATATTTTGAATGTTTAAAGTTGCGATCAAACTGAAGTGACAACCAATCTTTTCGTCCAAATTGTGACATGCATCCGAGTGTAACGGATTATCAAAAATTCAAATGTGAAGGCAGATCTAGCAGGGGTGAAGTTTAAGTGCACTAATAAATGGAGAAGTCCTGTAACTGTGGCAACATTTCTGCAAAATGATATTATGTTGCGTCATGCACATTTTGCGACAGTTTCAAAGTGAAATGTGCAGTGAGTGGCGCTAAAAGCATGTTCAGTTTTATCCGAAACAGATGAACATAATTCTAGCAACGTTTTATTACTGAATTGAAATGTCTGGTGAGTGGCGCTAAAAGGTTTATTGCGTTTTAAAATAGTGTACCACCTACACTGAACCCTAAACCTACCTGAGTGTTAAAAAAAAAGCAAATATGACATAAAAATGCAATAGCTGAAGCAACCATGCCATTTTAGCTTGTTTCTAGAAGTCTTTGAGCGCTTTTGTCGTGACTCGTGTTTTACTGGACTGGTATCCGAGCTCTCTGCATCGCAAGTACAATTCTGTACCAGCTGAGCTACCGAGCAAGCTTAGTATGTCAGGAAAGCCAAACATATGGAGCTGGTTATGTGATGCAAACTCCAATATGTATTCGTTGTCCAATCATGCACTATGGTAAAAAGTGTTTTGAGGTCATAATATAATATTTTTCATAATCTTTCCATGTCATCATTTTGTATGAAAATTATTAAAAGTGCTTGCTCTTTTACTGCCTCTAGTGTTAATTTCTGTTGGAAACTGCAGTAATATGTATGTATTTTGCGTTTTGCAGAAATGCTGCCACAGGAAGGTTTTTCCAATGAACCTGCATGTGTTGAAAAAGGAAACAAATGCACAGACGAATCATTCACAATGAGATCAACAACATTCATTTAGAAAACAGATAGGGTGAATTTTCATTTAATGCCGGCTTGACATTTTACTCACTTTGTTACCACGCTAATTTTGACCCCAAACACGCCACTCTGTTTCTTTGATGGCGTCCGCTTCAAACTTAAATCCCGACTTGTAAACTTCATGGAAAACTCCACTTTAATCTGAGAAGGAATGAGTTAATAAGATAAATCACACATATGTCACAGGAAATTTCATGTAAGACAATAATGCAAAAAGTATCAATATGTTTAATTAGAAATATATTAGTACCCCATTCATTTCTATGACGTCCATATGCCAGTTTTTGGACTGCACTGTCTGTGGGTCCAGCTGTAAAGAGACAAAGAGAAATGAGTGTGAAGATTCCTTAATCATTAAGCACCAAAAGTATGATGCAATTATTGCTGCTTAATGCAATGCAAACACAATGGCCTCACAGAATACTGTCATAGGTCAAAGGTTAGTGCTGAGGAGACCAGAGGGGAACAGATGTGATGATGGATTATTAAATTAAATGCAAAGTCCACCCAAAAATGAAAATACTTTTAATTTATCTTTTATTACTCATGTTGTTCCAAACCTGTATGACTTTGTGTCATTAAAAAAAGAAGGTATTTTTTTTAAAGATTATTGGTAACCAGACCATTTTGGTTCCCAGTGACTTCCATATTCTTCAAAATATCTTCTTTTGTGTTCATCAGAAGAAATAAATTCATACAGGTTTTGAACAACATAAAAAAAATGAGTAAATGATGAAAGTATTTTCATTTTTGGGTGGACTATCTCTTTAAGGTCAGTGAAAGAAATCATAAAAATAATTGTATCAATGAATACCAATAAATTGAGGCTCAGAAAACAACCCCAGTTTTTAGTCTTTCAGGACAAAAGTTGTTTATCAGCGCATGAGGGTATTTCAGGTTTACAATTTTTTGAGCAATATATCAGTAAACATCTGCACTATATGTCACTATATTTCAAATGTATTTATTTGTATAGCAGTTTTCACAATACACATTGTTTCAAAGCAGCTTTACAGAAAATCATGATGTTAATGTTTATAATATTGTAATATCTTCATGCCTTGCAGTCACATTTAGCAGTAGTCTGTTTCTATATACCCATACTCTTCATGCAAACATTTTAAAACCTACAACAGAGGCTTTAAAAAAAAACTTATTTCCTCTCTCTCTTTCATTTCTTTATTTATTGACTCAAAATCATTTTGCTATTCTAATCTAAAATTCCCAGGCAGTCCTTTCTATAAAAAAACCCTGGGAAACAGACAGTAGATTTTTCCCCTAGTTATTATATATCCAGACCGTAAATGTGATAAAGTTAACTCTACTACACTACTGCATAAGAGTCTAACATGGATGAATCAAACCTGAACACTCTATAAAGCTCTATAATAAACTGTAACACAGCATTATAAAAAATATGAATCAACAAAGCAAGAAATTCAATAAACTTGTAACAATAAACTTGTAACAGTGACAAAACAGTTATATTTAGAAGATTAAGCCATTTCTGTCATATATACCGTATAGTGTTCAGTATTATGCATAATTCACAAGAATATGATATTTAGGTGCTTTACTGTCCTGTGAACATATAAGGAGAACCACTCTAGGCAAAACCTGTGCTGTTTCCATTAACATACAACTCTCTGAGGAGAAGAAACTTAGTTACACACACTTTCTCTCACACACACAGCTCTTCCACACAACTTTTCCCATGCTACATGCCACAGACAAGATGGATGATGGGAAGGGCTCTTTAGGGAAGACCCCCCCCCCACTCTTAAACTAACCTGTCAATCAAACCCAAAGGGGAAAGTCACAATAATAAACAATCAGACAGTCTTGACCATTTCTAAAACCAGTTCCCTACCACTGATCACTGTAAGAAATCCTCTACATGTGCTGTGCTGGTCTACACATAAACTGAATCTAAACCAATTCCTGTTGTGTACGCATTTAAGGGACACATGAGGGAACAAAAATAGCACAAATGCTGACAAAACTCCCATAAAATAAACCTTTTCAGGAAAACATGCATTAGGTTCAATAGCTTTTTATGAGAATGTCTAACAAGGTTTGTCAATCACATACAACTGCATTAGCTTGTATTACTAAAATCAATTATCTCAATGCAATTAGTAGGCAATCATCATTACTGATGCTGTTTATACACATATTAAGGCTACAGTGAGATTCTTATTGGATATTTATGGAATGCTGGAGCCTTGTTATTATCCCACTAAACCAATATGACAGGTCAATCAAATTAGCAGTGTAATAAATGGATATTTTGAGATCAACAGTGGCGACATAGGGAGGACATAGCTAGAACAATAGAAGACATATTGACCATGACACACATTCATGATGGTCTGCATGGATCCTCTCTGATATCATTTCCTGTTACTCATTTATTTATTTTAATGTACATTTCTGCACCACATCAGATTGACAAAAGTTTAATTTGATGGTTCAAACTGTTTTCTTCTGGAAAAGTCTCAACAAAGAAACTCATTATTTTAATTGTTTTTTTTTTTCCAGTATATTTTTGACTTTATGCCCTAATAAAATATCAAAATGTTTTTTTTTTTAATTTAGAAATTAAAAACATGTCCATCATAGAGGAGGTGTATTCAAAACACTGTATAAACTGCATTATTATTATTTTTAATAACTTAATATATCAGGACAAAATGTCAAGTCATCTTACTAGCCAACTGATAAACACATAAATTACATGCGGAGGTCACTCTGCTTAATGAACTGTTAATGAACATAACCGTATTTATCACTCCAAACATGTCTGATCCATATTCTTCTGTTGTGCGATTGCAGCCTTACAGAACCCAAATACACATGCTACACATGACCTTACTTGAACCTTTCTCTAACCTTCTGGTACATCCTACAGTACTTTATTAAAAATGTATGGAATAAAATTGTCCATGATATGTCTAGAAAACCCTTTAGCAGCTAAACGGCTTACCCTCTCAAAGATTAGTCACCTCATCTGCCCAAGTGATTTCCTCCAAACACTTAAAGACCCTGGGGATCACCACACAGACACCACTTTTCACTTTCCTCTGGAAAATTTTAGGATAAAAGAGTCCAAATGAAATGTCTATGCTATGGTATTATTTCAACAGCATATTCAATTGATTCAGCCTGGATGATCATCATGGAGGTGGGGTGAAGGTCAGAGTGGAAACTTTTGTTCTCATCACTCTCTGCATGGACCAACCATCTTCAAGATAATACACCAGTCAGTAGTATCTTCAATGTCCTCATTTAATCGCTCAGGGATTGTACATCCAAAACAAAGACGTGAGCTTCGCTGCTCTGAATTGTTTTAAATTTAAGACAGACCTGTGCTGACCTGAACATAACATTTATGTTTCCTGTTCAATGAGTTTGTGAGGAGCTCTGGTTCATAACAACCTCGAACAATCTCTCTAATATCAGCCACATGGAGATTTATCTTGAATATGGGAGTAATTGCAAAAATATACAGTAAGAAAAAAAAGGTAAAACATTATTTAACAGTGTTCTTGTCACACATACTTATTATAATAGTAAAGTATAAGCATAATTACCAACAACTATAAACCAAAACCTAATCCTATAGTAAGTACATGTTTTGAATTAATATTACTTTATATTTATGTAATTACACTATAACAAGAACATATTAAAATAAAGTGTAACCAAAAAGTACTGTGGTAGTATCAATAAAGAACTGTGGCAGGTACAGTTACGGTATCAGATGAGAACACCATGGTATTTACGTTATTTAAAATGATGATGGTAATGGCAATGGTGTAAACAACCAAGGTACCAACATGGTACATGTGCAAAACAACATGGTATTACCATGGTAAATGTCCAGAAACCATAGTATCATCAAGATAAATATAAAAACAACATAATACCATAGAACACGTCCAAAAAACACAAAATTACCATAGTGCATGTCCAAGAAACATGGTATTACCACAGGACATGCCTAAAAACATGATATTACCATAGTAAATATCCAGAAACCATAGTATTATCAAAATAAATATAAAAACATTCTAACAACATGAAACATGTCCAACACATATAAATACTAGTATAGTATAGAGTGTATAGAGATATACATCTTGCACTGAACTTTGTGAGATCTCCATTCTGTTCTCTTTTTTCCTGCCGTCTTGTTCTCTCTAATTCAACGTGTCCCTCCCCCTGCCCCCATCTCCCTCTGTTCTGCCAGCCTGCTGCTGTACAGAGCAGGAACACAGTGTTCTCTGGCCGACTCCTCTCTGCTCTCTCTAGATTCAAAGAGACTCTGCACGGAAGATCTTTACAGAGAACAAAGGGAGGAAGAACATGATATCAGTTCATTTGTTACAAATACAGCAGGTGCATGCAGCACACACAAGGCCTTGCTAAGATTGCTATAAAGCCTCACTACTCCTCTGATTACATACGTGTATATATACTATGCATCAGTGTAGAGCCATACACACTGGTAGCTTTTAGCTTTGAGAAGAGCTGCTGACTGACAGACTGCACATGGTTTAGCAAACTAAGGTTACACTGACTTCACTGACCAATCATGCTGCTCTCCCTAGAATAGAGAGAGAATCCTTTAAATACATCAACCAGATAATTTAGGTAATATCTTAAAAAAACAACAACTCAGTCTACCGTCTCAGTTGCAATTACACAACTCAGTTGGAACAAAGAGAAATCAAATATTTAATTCACATTCCTCAAGTGGAGTTTAAAACCCTGTCACCATCCATTTTGTTCTCTTCAATTCCCTGCTTCTATTCCAAACAATGAACTTTTAATTTAAGTGAACTTAAAACAATCTTCACATAAACCCATTATAATAAATGTAATATTTACCTGTGGCCTTCCTACCTGTCTAACTTTTAGGAAATATACAGAAATTGAATAAAGTTATCAAACAGCCTGCACTGCATAAATTATAAATTAAATATAGATTAATCCTTATTAAAGCTACAATTTTCTCTGTTACCTTTGTTCTTCGATTAACATTAATGAGAAATACCTTAATAAGAAAGACCTTATTTAACTCATTTAAGACTGCTCTTATGAGAATATTTGACAAAACGTGCATTTTGGCATAATTCTGTGTGTTATTGTTTGCTCAAGCACGAAAGAAAAACTTGATCCTGGTGTGCTGTCTGTGAGCGAGATACTGGTGTGTGTCTTTCTGTGTGTTGTGTGTTTCAGGACATTCACAGACAGCACGTTCTCTTTTGTCTTGTCGCACTTGAATGGTCAAAGGCATTTGCATGAATAAGAGCGTGATCATATAATGTAACTAGCCCAAGGATGACAAAAAAAAACAGATGCTGCGTTAATTGCGTTAAATATTTTCAACGCGATAAACTGAACAAATTAATCGCATGCATTAACGTACTAATTTTGACAGCATTAATATACATACACATATATATACATATATATATATATATATATATATATATACACACTCACCTAAAGGATTATTAGGAACACCATACTAATACTGTGTTTGACCCCCTTTCGCCTTCAGAACTGCCTTCTACGTGGCATTGATTCAACAAGGTGCTGAAAGCATTCTTTAGAAATGTTGGCCCATATTGATAGGATAGCATCTTGCAGTTGATGGAGATTTGTGGGATGCACATCCAGGGCACGAAGCTCCCGTTCCACCACATCCCAAAGATGCTCTATTGGGTTGAGATCTGGTGACTGTGGGGGCCATTTTAGTACAGTGAACTCATTGTCATGTTCAAGAAACCAATTTGAAATGATTCGAGCTTTGTGACATGGTGCATTATCCTGCTGGAAGTAGCCATCAGAGGATGGGTACATGGTGGTCATAAAGGGATGGACATGGTCAGAAACAATGCTCAGGTAGGCCGTGGCATTTAAACGATGCCCAATTGGCACTAAGGGGCCTAAAGTGTGCCAAGAAAACATCCCCCACACCATTACACCACCACCACCAGCCTGCACAGTGGTAACAAGGCATGATGGATCCATGTTCTCATTCTGTTTACGCCAAATTCTGACTCTACCATCTGAATGTCTCAACAGAAATCGAGACTCATCAGACCAGGCAACATTTTTCCAGTCTTCAACGGTCCAATTTTGGTGAGCTCCTGCAAATTGTAGCCTCTTTTTCCTATTTGTAGTGGAGATGAGTGGTACCCGGTGGGGTCTTCTGCTGTTGTAGCCCATCCGCCTCAAGGTTGTGCGTGTTGTGGCTTCACAAATGCTTTGCTGCATACCTCGGTTGTAACGAGTGGTTATTCCAGTCAAAGTTGCTCTTCTATCAGCTTGAATCAGTCGGCCCATTCTCCTCTGACCTCTAGCATCAACAAGGCATTTTCGCCCACAGGACTGCCGCATACTGGATGTTTTTCCCTTTTCACACCATTCTTTGTAAACTCTAGAAATGGTTGTGCGTGAAAATCCCAGTAACTGAGCAGATTGTGAAATACTCAGACCGGCCCGTCTGGCACCAACAACCATGCCACGCTCAAAATCGCTTAAATCACCTTTCTTTCCCATTCTGACATTCAGTTTGGAGTTCAGGAGATTGTCTTGATTAGATAATTGCATTAATGAGAAATTGAACAGGTGTTCCTAATAATCCTTTAGGTGAGTGTATATATATATATATATATATATATATATATATATATATATATATATATATATATATATGTTCATAAGAGTCATTTGTTCATGTACCAGACTTTAAATTAATACTGTATGTTCGCTGCAGATAGCCAACAGGACAATAAAAGCCAGGAAGGCAAGCTCACAACTAATAAAACAATTTATTTTGTCATAGTGTTGTCTGCATTGTTACTGAACCTACAGTACTATCAATACATTACATTTACATTTAAAACTGCAGCAAGCTATTTCTGAGAAATGCTGTTGTGGATTGGACCAAGCACCACAACACACTTGTAGCCAATCAGCAGTAGGGGGCGTATACACTCATGATGGGAAAGAAGAGAAAGTGACAGGGAGGGAGATTTGAAGAAAGACTGTAGGAAAAAGATGGCTGAAAGACATTACACAATAAAAAAGGTCAGAGGAATATCACTGGAAAAATAAGGTTTATGATCAGGCAATAGCTTTAAGACCTGCGTTAATATTAAAAAAGATTTCCAGCGCTAGAGGGAAGATATGCTATTGCTGTAATGTTAGCAATAGTAACAGGACAGTTTTGAGTGTCATTGTCTGGAGCTGTTGTGCTGCTGGCAACTAACAACAAACTCTTGCTTGTATTTACTCTTGTGTACTGTATGTTCATTTTTTTTTGGTTCTTCCTTGTCGTTCATTCATCATCTTCGTTATTTTTTTTGCAAAGCATTCTTGCATTGCGAGTTTGTGCATTTTGGGGTGGAGCAATGAAGGGAGGGGTGTGCTTGTATGGGTCAAATTTTTTTAATAAATAGAAACTATTAGTATTAATGGGTCAAGTATTGACACAAGAGTATAATAGTATGTGTCAGGATCAGCAGATGAATCCAGACATTGAAGAACCAATATTGGAACCAAATGTCATGAAAATAATTTGGTTCAGTACAAAACAAAAATGGAATTGGTTCTGTGGAAAAGCGATTCTCAAATTCCATCTCAACACAATTCTATCTGTCAGAGGTTGCTTCCTTGAAGTCAAAACAGTCAAATTCATCTTTCATATAATGTCTAGTTCAAGTGTGCAGTCAGATTTAGGAATGATTAATCAATATCAGATGACATGCTCAAGCCAGACACCTAAAGTTACCCTACACGTATCTCTCTGTAGCATTTGCTGGAGAATGTGTGTTTGTTCAGTGTGTGGTGTGGGAAAAAAGACGTAATTACTGTGGTATTCAGAGTTTGGCGTGGAGGTCAGACTGATGTTTGCTTTAGTGTTCTGATGCATTGGGCTGATGTCACAGCCTGGGCCTGCTGGGCAGGACTGGGCCTCTTTCAGTAAATGTAACTTAATCACACAGGAAATGCCAATAATCTGCTGACTCATAAACAATGGTCATCAATGACATCCTCACATCTTTCACCATTATATGGGAAGGTTCTTCAAAGAACACGATAGCATATATCTTAAAACATTGTATAAGTCCAAAAAACATGATAAAATGTTTTTTGTTTGTGTACTAAAAATAGAACTAAAGTAACTAAATGAACTAAAAACAACCCCAGGAGTCGAGAAACTCAACTATCGTAAATACCCTGATAGTTATGGAGCATAAGATATATTTTTAAAAGATGTTTATTACGGCAGTTACCATTAGATGCTAATCTCTCTATTGCTAATAAATGCAAACCAGTTAAACTAAAATAGGACAGTGTCATAAATCAAGCTAAACATCTGCTAAAAGAGAACCATGAATAATATTAATAACTCCTCATGGACCCATTCTGTAAAATGCACAAATCATAAGACAAAATATGAAAGTAGTACTGAATCAGACCAACGTTAAAGAATTCCAAAAAGCATTACAATGTATTTTTAACATGGTACGAATGGTAATTTTCGATGTACAATGCACAGTAAATACCACTGCATAGGAACTTTAATGTAAGGTGTTAATTAACAACATGTTAGGGGTTATCATTTACTTATAAAAAGTTTACTTATTACCATAGTAAGTACATGTAACAATAATGTAACAAGGACACTAAAATAAAGTGTTGAATCATCCAGTGCCATGATATATATCAAAGTGCCATGGTGTTCCCATCACTGTACCATGGTACTACCACAGCACTAATTGTAAAAAGAAATCGAAGCAGGTCAACAGTCATTGTGTCAAGTCCCAGACACCACCATCACCCTCCTCCACTTCATTAACCCAATAAGCAAGGCCTTGTGGGGGTTCAGTAGCCCCTCAAAGGGTTCTGGTGCCCTCACATTGGCAGCAGAAGATTTATGTGGGTTATAAAAGCATCCATTAGCATATAGCTGGCATTTAAAGAGGAGCAAGGTTCATCAGTGCCTCAGTCATTAGCATGGTAAGACCTGGAGCACCATTTGTGAGGCAGTATAGGCTGAAGAGAAGATAGTTACAGGAGAGAATGAGTTCATCTCTGGGGACATTCTTCTTCTTGTGCATAATACATCTCTTTCACACATAACCTCCCTCCTGCTGTTCTTTCATTTCATAAGAGGAACAATTGCCACAAAGGTCACTATAATGAGCATTAGTGTAAACTGTGTTCTTCTACAGTCAGTTTTCTCTTTCATGTGGCAACATAGCAAATTCAGCATAATATCACACACTCATTAAGTACTGAGGTTCGTTAAAGGGAGTTCACCCCAAAACTAAAATTCTGTCAATTTACTCACCCCATATCTGTATAGACTTTCTTTTGGAATATAAAAGAAGTCAATGAAAGCCAATGGGATCCAATGTTGTTTGACCCTAATTTTTTGTTTTGTTTTTGTTTCACAAAGCAAAGAAAGTCATACAGTAAATGATGCCTGAATGTTTCATTTTGGTATTACCTTTAATACTATACCTTTAAAGCCACAGTAAGGAAAAAGTGTACTGAACTAATTAATCACACTAGCAATAGGTTGGAAAAGTTTTCACATCTTCACAGCTTGCATAAAGAGCAGTAATTTTCGATTTTACATTTGACCTCATGTGGTGACCCGACATAGTAGCAAAAATATGTACATATACAAAAGTTATTTTTAGTCAATCATCTACATAATTTGACAAGTGACTAATTTGCACCAAAACACAGAAGAGCACGTCAACTTTCACACTGACAACCAAATATTCAAGAGCAAGGTGATAATCCTATTTATATTATTGTCCTAACTATACACGATTATACTGTTTTTTTCCCCCTTCATTTTATTATTAGCATTTACCACTTTTTTATCCATGCTGCCCCAAACAGATCTACAAACCTGCAATCCATTTCTGGGCCACGACTAACCAGTACCTCTGCCGTATTGAGTATTTACATGTCTAAAATCACTCATTACACCCTCATGCACTACTCCCTACATTACTTCACTAATAAAGTACAAACCTAGTGAGCGAATTCAAGTGCTGCGGACTCTCATCTTCTGGCGAGATGTGGGAATTCATTCAGCACGACGCTCGCAGTGCATTGGTTAGCGGCTAGCCGTTGAGTGTACATCAATTGTACATTCACTATCATAGTGCATTATGGGATTGATTGAGCACACTCAATAATGTCCACTGTGGTTTACCTCTACAAATCTACCTCTACAAATGGCTGTCCCCCACTTGTATAAGGGTATAGGGGGTGATTTCAGACACAGCCTGTTTCTGGTCTGAGGGGTTAAAGTGGCAACATGTTCTGATAAGGTTTACGTTTATAAAAGCGCATCTGTAAAGGTCAGAAATTATGAGCAGGTCATGAGACAACACTGGGATCATTCATGACCATATCAAAGGAACACACTCACACAGATAAACACACACACTCTCTTGGCCACAAAGACTCATTCAATTTTCAATCAATGAGACTGGCCATCTGTGAGAGAGTTCACAAGTGTGTTTCGAAGAGTTTTAATGTGCAAATGGCTGCAAAATGAGGTAGGTATAAATTTAATTGGCAGTGTGGCAATCATGTGTGTATCTATTACACCAGAATTCCTCCTATAAAGGAATATGCTAGATCAAAACAATACAAAATGATGTTTGAGAAACAAGAGGAAGACAGAGAAAGACAGACAGGTGGAAACAAAAACAAAAGAGGAAGAGAACTTCAAAAGAGCATGGGCTCAGCACACGGAAAGACAAGTGTCCTGCTTTGTTGTTTATTACCACCAAAAGCAAATCTCTATCCTACACTCTTAAAATTGAAGGCTCAAAAAAAAGAGCCTTTTGTGTAAAGGAAAGGTTACATGAATGATAAAGGTTCTTCATGGAACCATATGCCAATAAACAGTGTTGGGTAGTAGCTAACTACAAGTAGCTACGCTACTAACTTAACTACATTTTCCAGTAGATTGACAGTAGCTCAGTTGCTTTTAAAACAATGTAGCTTTTCCAGTAGCTAACTATTTTTTCTAGCAAGTAGCGGTGTAGCGTAACCAATTCTGTTTTAATGAGCCTACAATGCACTGAAGCAGCACAGCGTCTTTTTATTAGATCACAGACTAACATCATGCGCTACCGACATCTATGGTTTCATTGCGCATCTTACGGCTTTACAGTTCACCGAGAAGAGATCATCTGATGATTATGTAAAGATCATACAGGAGTGTGTTGATGCTTCACACGAATCGACTAGTAAAGGTTACACTTGATTTATACAAACGAAAAATTAAAACGCTGTCTGTGTCGAAGACTTCAAGCACATAGAGGTGAATAATAGCCTTTTTAAATTGATTATCCTGCTTTATTTCACTCTATATCAAATGTCTGCTCCTGATTTTATTACAGTGGTGACCCGCCATAGTTTTATCTGTCCCGCCACAGTTTTATATCTGAATAATCACTAACATGGTGTTTTGCGCCATTGCATTGACAAAACAACAGTCAATTGAACAGAAAAAATAAAAAATAAAAAAAAATAAAAAAAATAAAAAAAAAATCGCAATATAGCTTAGTGCACTTATCACGCAGCAAAGGCTGTTATCACGCAATAAGCGCATGATTTGTGCCTCAGTGTGGCTCTGTGCAAAGTATGCTGCATCACTGCATGTGCTGTGAGTTGCATTTGTAACCTGCATTTTTATCTAATCCTGTGTATCCAATTTAAGATGCATATATTTAGTTTTTGCAAAATGTGATGTGACATTTGTAGCAATTTTGCACGTTGAGTCAGTTTGAGATATAGGCTACATTTGAGTACTGTATCTTTGAATAGTTTACTAAATAAAACTGTACTCTTATCGTAATTGTATTGCATTGTTATTTTAAACCCCAAACATTTTATCTAAAACATTCTTCATTAAAAATGATTTAGTTATTTGTAATATACAAAGTAATTATAAAAAAAAGTTTTAAAAAAAATAGTAGTTTCAATGTAGCTAGCTACTTTTTGGTAGTATATTGTAGTGTAGCTAACTACTTTTTCTGAAGGATAGCTTGACTGTAGTTTAACTTTAATTTAAGAGTAGCTTGTCAAACTACAGTTTCAGAGTAGCTTCCCAAACACAGAACCTTTATTTTAAGAGTGTAGAGTGAAAATGATGTGTTACAGCTACAGGATCATATCCTTTGTCTGTAATCTGTCTATTTCTATACGGTCAGTCCTGGTTCAGTGGATCAGGAAGAGTATTAACCCCAACTGGGCAGAAGACACACATAAGTACAGCAAAGGCTAAAATGCTGTGTTTTTACAGCCATAAATACTATGCACATAAATTACTGCTCAAAGTGCTGGCAGGGCAGATACCTCATGTGGACAGACCTAGATTTCTCACACACACACAGATGCACACCTACTCCCACAAGTTTTACATGCAGAGCATGAAGGCACTGATCTCATCACAGCAAGACAATCATTCAGCAACAGTGAATGCTGAGCTAGAATTAATTAGATTATGTGCCATTCACCAGTACAATCCCATCAATGTTATACTAGTTATAATCAAAATGACGCACATTCCTTCCCTCTAGAGCAGAGGTCCAAACTTTCTTGTCATTTACACTACCGTTCAAAATTTTGGGGTCAGTAAGATTTATTCATGTGGTTTTTTTTTATTTTTATTTTTTTTATAGAAATCAATACTTAACATGGATGCATTAAACTAATTGACCAAAAGTGACCGTTAAGGGGATTTAACATTTTGCTACAAAAAAAAATCTATTTCAAATAAATGCTTCTCTTTTGAACTTTCCATCAATGAATCCTGAAAAAATATCATGATTTCCACAAAAGAATTAAGCAACACAACTGTTTTCAACATTGATAATAATAATAAATGTTTCTTGAGCATTCTTGAAGACTGGAGTAATGGTTCATGAAAATTCAGATTTGCCATCACAGGAATAAATTACTGAACCCCAAACACACCCTGAGATTGAGTAAATTGAATTAATAATTAAAAAAAAGAAAAAAAAGAATAATATTTCAACAATTAATAATAATAATAATAACAATAATAATTGCATGCCTTGTTTTTAATCGTATTTAGATTTTTTGTTATACACATTTCACTTAAAAATATAAATTAATTCTTAATAAATTTTATTTTCAATTGGGATTTCTATCATAATTACACAAACGCTCCATCATCAATACCTCCATTTGTCAAAAAAATTGGATTTTGATTCGGTATCACTGAATACAGATTCATAGGTTAATTTATAAATCATGCTCTGGATCTCAGCTATAAGAGCATTTGCAAATGCATGAGAATAGCTGGTGTTGTAATTATTAATAAAAGATTATACAATGGTGTGTGTGTGAGAGTAAAGGTGTGATTACTTGATCTTCATCAGTGGGTGGGTGATACTTGCCAGGGTCTCTGGGGACAGCAGGTTAAAGTGAAAATTAACCTCTATCTACGCCCCCCACAACAACCCCTCCCCCCACATGCAGGATTCATATTTAAATAGTTTTTTTGCGGTTTAATATATACAGGGAGTGCAGAATTATTAGGCAAGTTGTATTTTTGAGGATTAATTTTATTATTGAACAACAACCATGTTCTCAATGAACACAAAAAACTCATTAATATCAAAGCTGAATATTTTTGTATCAATATTTTAAGTAGTTTTTAGTTTTAGCTATTTTAGGGGGATATCTGTGTGTGCAGGTGACTATTACTGTGCATAATTATTAGGCAACTTAACAAAAAACTAATTTATACCCATTTCAATTATTTATTTTTACCAGTGAAACCAATATAACATCTCAACATTCACAAATATACATTTCTGACATTCAAAAACCAAACAAAAACAAATCAGTGACCAATATAACCACCTTTCTTTGCAAGGACACTCAAAAGCCTGCCACCCATGGATTCTGTCAGTGTTTTGATCTGTTCACCATCAACATTGCGTGCAGCAGCAACCACAGCCTCCCAGACACTGTTCAGAGAGGTGTACTGTTTTCCCTCCTTGTAAATCGCACATTTGATGATGGACCACAGGTTCTCAATGGGGTTCAGATCAGGTGAACAAGGAGGCCATATCATTAGATTTTCTTCTTTTATACCCTTTCTTGCCAGCCACGCTGTGGAGTACTTGTACGCGTGTGATGGAGCATTGTCCTGCATGAAAATCATGTTTTTCTTGAAGGATGCAGACTTCTTCCTGTACCACTGCCTGAAGAAGGTGTCTTCCAGAAACTGGCAGTAGGACTGGGAGTTGAGCTTGACTCCATCCTCAACCCGAAAAGGCCCCACAAGCTCATCTTTGATGATACCAGCCCAAACCAGTACTCCACCTCCACCTTGCTGGCGTCTGAGTCGGACTGGAGCTCTCTGCCCTTTACCAATCCAGCCACGGGCCCATCCATCTGGCCCATCAAGACTTACTCTCATTTCATCAGTCCATAAAACCTTAGAAAAATCAGTCTTGAGATATTTCTTGGCCCAGTCTTGACGTTTCAGCTTGTGTGTCTTGTTCAGTGGTGGTCGACTTTCTGCCTTTCTTACCTTGGCCATGTCTCTGAGTATTGCACACCTTGTGCTTTTGGGCACTCCAGTGATGTTGCAGCTCTGAAATATGGCCAAACTGGTGGCAAGTGGCATCTTGGCAGCTGCACGCTTGACTTTTCTCAGTTCACGGGCAGTTATTTTGCGCCTTGGTTTTTCCACACGCTTCTTGCGACCCTGTTGACTATTTTGAATGAAACGCTTGATTGTTCGATGATCACGCTTCAGAAGCTTGGCTATTTTAAGACTGCTGCATCCCTCTGCAATATATCTCACTATTTTTGACTTTTCTGAGCCTGTCAAGTCCTTCTTTTGACCCATTTTGCCAAAGGAAAGGAAGTTGCCTAATAATTATGCACACCTGATATAGGGTGTTGATGTCATTAGACCACACCCCTTCTCATTACAGAGATGCACATCACCTAATATGCTTAATTGGTAGTAGGCTTTCCAGCCTATACAGCTTGGAGTAAGACAACATGCATAACGAGGATGATGTGGTCAAAATACTCATTTGCCTAATAATTCTGCACTCCCTGTATAAAGTACAATGTAAAAGCCTTGTACCTTGTATCAAATGATTAATTTAAATGTTAGTACATAAAGACACTGGATATAAACTGAGACCAACTAATTATAGGAACAACGTTCTGCATTTCGAGACAGACAGCATGAAAAAGTGCAGGGATATTCAGTGAGTTTCAGTAAGTTAAAGTTCAGGAAAGGGACAGAAAAGCTGAAGAAAATAATGAGACCAGAAGCTGCAGAGAGGATGTAACAGATGGAGAAAGAATGAAAGAGTGAGTGACCTTTTGCCGGAGCAGTTTACTGCGCACACGGCCCCACAGTTTGGCACCGCTGTTGGTGTGTTTTTTGATGGCTGAAGGATCGTCCACGCAGCAGTGCTGTTCCACACGCTCACACACTGAGTTCAGATTACAGTCCGTCACCACGATCTCTGTCATCCTGACTGTGTTCCTCTCGCAGCCACTTACAGAGAAGGGGGGGTGGGGGGCACTGACCCCCGGAAACACCAGTAGAACGATTCCCAAGGTAAAATCAAACTCTTCCCAAATTCTTCACAGCAAACGGATAAAAAAACACTTTTCTAAAAATTGCCTTCACTTGGAGATAACAAGACACAATTCTTCACTTCTTGCGTTAAGTGCTCTCTGAGGATGGATTGATTAACTAAATGAATAAAAATCAGCAGATAAATGAACCCTGTGAAATAAAGGGTTCATTTCTGGAGGAAAGTAAACATTGCCATGTTTTTGCCTTTTCTCAAGCTTAATATCTGAACTATAGATCCTTCAGTGGATGTTAAAGTAACTCTCTCCACCGCCTGCATCTCTCTCCTGCTGCTCTCTCCTCAACATCTGATCCCCAGAAAACAGAGAGTGAGAGGAAGAAAGAGTGGGAGGAGAAAAGGAGAGAGGGAGGGAGCAAGGGAGAGAGGGAGTGGGTGAGCTGATTCTATCACAAAGCAGTTTTTAAGTCTCCAGATGCGAGACGGAGAGAGAGGAAGACAGAGAGACATAAAGGAGGAACGTTCTTTGTGTGCTGAGTTACCTCAGTATCAGAACATTTTACCCTAAATAAAAAGAAAGAACTATTTAAAGAAATTATTTTTTATTTTCAGATCAGTACTATACAATGAATAAAAACAAATGGTTATACTAAAATTACTACTTTTATTCAACAAGGATGCATTAAATTGATCAAAAGTGACCAATGTTACAAAATATTTTTATTTCAAGTAAATGCTCTTCTTTTACACTTATCAAAGAATCCTGAATATTGTATGGTTTTCACAAAATTATCAAGCAGAACAACTGTTTTCAAAACTGATAATAAACAGAAATGTTATTCACCAAAATATCACCAAATAATCATATTAGAATGATTTCTAAAGGATCATGTGACACTGAAGAGTGTAGTAATGGCTGCTGAAAATTCAGCTTTTCCATCACAGTAGTAAAATAATTCACAATATTACAGTTTTACTGTATTTTAGTTTATTACAGTATACTAGTACAGTTTACTGTACTTTTGATAAGCCTTGGTGGTGAGCATAAGACACTTCTTTTAAAAACAATAAAAACATCTTCCCAACCCTACATTTTTGAATGGTAGAGTATATAAAATCTATATATACACATCAGTGTAACTTTTATACAGTCTTTGAAGTGTTGATTTAATAATAATCATTTAAAAAAATCATTTATTTACAGTAATGAGAATCATCACTGAGAAAAAAAGTTTAAATCAAATTTAAAAAGTAAAAACTACTGGAAAACATACTTAACTGTCATAAAAATAGTGTTAATAATGCAAAAATGTTATTGGTCCTAAAATAGGCTTCAGTTTATTTGTGGCAAATATAACTTATATAACTTTAACAAATACAGTATAACTTAAATATAACAAATATAACAAGATTTCTGTTTTGATTTTGGCTTATGTTTCCTCATGACCTGAACCACCATGTTCTCTACTTCACAAACACAAAGTTAGAGACAAAAATAGCCTTAAAGTTTGTGTGTTAATGAAGACAAACAAATTTCATCATCTGACACTATTGTTACAGAGCACATTCTCTGCTACTGTAATCTTTGCGTGTGTGTCATTGGAAGCCTGAGGCGGTCACGTCTTGTGGGTGTTGGTGTATATATGTTGGTTATGCAAGCAGGAGTGGGATTGTTCTACATCTTCTGTCCTCATGCTAGTCTCTGGAGTGGCACGCAATGATTTTTTACCAGGTAATTTTGCTCTCCTTCTCTTTCTTTCCATTTGTCCTCATGCCACCTTTCCTCCATCCAAATCTCATTTATATTGCATAAGACCAGAAAAATCACTGTATTACTAGTTCTTTGTAAAAAGCACACATGTGCTGCAGGAACTGTGCCTGGTGTACGCAAAGATCAAAGGGGTGTACTTAAAAATATTGCGGTACTAGTGCTGCACCATGCACCTAAGCACATCCAGTTACCCAGGATTCATCTGAACATGCTCTCCAAGCCCCCATGGAATTAGCATCCACAAAACCCTGCGGCACAATTCAAACACAAAAACTTCACAAAGTTCCATGTAGTCTCTGCTTCCTGTGTGCAAGTTTATTAAATATTTTGGCTAATTTGATTATGCTTTTAGCTACCAAAACCGTGAAGTGCTCTCAGCTCTGTGTAACACATTTTACCAGGTTTAATTTTATTACACAGCTTTAACCCTAAAACAGGCAACGTAAACCACGAGTTACATACTCTTAAGTGTCTTGTTTTGGGCATAAGAAAGATTTTTTCATCAAATCCTTTTATCATTTATCATAGCCTGGTCTGTCTTGAGTATGCTGGTCACATGATTTGTTTCAAGTTTAATTAGTCAGCCTGTCCTAAACCCAAAATGGGCGCCATTGGCGCAGGACATTCAGTTTTTGTGCTAAATAAATATATATTAATCTTAATTTTTTTCAGAAAAAAATGCAAAACAACTGCTAATATTAATTGTGAACATTGTCTTAAGATGTTGATATTGATTGTCTTATATGTTGCTCATGCTGTTATTTACCGCATTTTGAAACGTATGTAACTCCCAGTTCACGTTGCCTGTTTAGGGTATAAAAAAAGGATCATCCACAGTATTGACAATCAATGGTGTTTCAAGGTAAACTGGGCTCCCTGTACTGGTCATTGCATTATTGCAAATTCCGGTGTGACGAGTGAGGGGTCGGTTGTGGGTGGTGGGAGGGCCAGTAGAAATCTCGTTCCAGGACCGGAGCCCTTAGGGAAGAACAAGGTTTCTATTGGCCCTCCCACCACCCACAACCGACCCCTCACTCGTCGGAATTCTCAATAATGCAATGACCAGTACAGGGAGCCCAGTTTACCTTGAAACACCATTCATTGTCAATACTGTGGATGATCCTTTTTTTATACCCTAAACTGGCAACGTGAACTGGGAGTTACAACTCATAAAATCCAAACTACATCAAATATTTAAAAAATTCCAGATGAAATAAAAAGTGACATGAAATTATTTTTTGCTGATCATTTTCCAGTCGTGCCTATTTAAGACTTGCAACAGCTAAATACTATTAAATGAAATAAAGAACAAAAATGAAAATTCTGTCAAACCTCCATGTTCCAAACCTGTATGAGTTTCTTTGTTCTATTGGAAAAAAAATACTATGGAAGTCAATATCTACTGTCAACTAGTCTCACATAGCCAGATCTTCAGATTGACGGCAGAAGGTATGGACTCCATAGCAGCTTTCATTGGCTAAGGACCACCCAGAGGCTGACTGACTGACATGTAAAGCAACCAATCACAGTTTGTTTTGTTCCGCATCATGTTTAGAGGTGTGAAAATGCAACATCGATGTCCCTACAATAACAGACTGGTGTGTAAAACTCTTGGACATATTTTAAAGAGTATTTGCCGTGAATTTTACATGCTTTTGAAAATCCAGCATTTAGTTGATACTGATAAACGCTCATTGTCACAGTTGTAAACACAATGGCTTGCTTCTTCCATAAGGGGGTTTGGCGTCATGGCATCTTTGTTTCCAGGCGGATCGTTAAAGAACACGTCACACGTCTCCTGTAAATCCTTTAGAATTCAACGTCATCAGATGATGACTTCAAAATTCCTGATCCTTCCAATTTTGTGTGCCATATGCATCAGACGTTCAGCCAACGGTCCGTGGGCGTGACGTCTGAGGCTGAGACTAACTGTCAACTGTCTGGTTACCAACATTCTTTAAAATAACTTCTTTTGAGTTCAACAGAACAAAGAAACTCATACAGGTTTGGAACAACATGAGGGTGAGTAAGTGATGACAGAATTTTCATTTTTGGGTGAACCATCCCTTTAAGTATTGGCTTTAACCAACTAGAAACCATGTAAAACCAGTTACCATTAGCAGGATCCTTGCTCTCTGTGATGTGTGTGTGTGTGTACTAAAGCAGATGAAACAATGATGAGCTATGACCTGAATATATGACAAAAGTGCTGACATTTACATACAGAAATGTGTTAATGCTAAAAGCCTCAGATTATAGTATTATCTAGTCTGATACAAGACAAAAGAGTGAATTAAAGGCAGATAGTGAGCAGTGAACGTTTGACACACAACAGTGTGTCCTTGGATATTGAAGATCTCATATTTTTAGCTTTAGGATTTTACCACTTTTTATTGAGCGCAGCACAGCAACAAAAAATACAGGGAGAGGGAAATGACACATGCCATATTCAAACTTCAATGTCAGATGTGTGTTAACCAGTCATGGATCTGACAAAAACTAGGTAATTAATTTGAATTCGTATGTCTATCTTTAGACATGTAGACCAATGTACATCATACTAAATAGCCTCCAATCTGAGGGCACGGCTTTGGCCTCAGGGCTGCTTGGAAGAAGACTAAATGCGGCAAAAGGAGACGGAAGGATTGAAATGGCTGCAACGTCAGTGGTATAATTACCGATTAAGATGCGTTGGGTGTTCTCGGCAGCTCGAGCACTCTACCTCTCTTTCTCTCTGTCTCCAGAGGCTTGTGGTATGAGGGCATGTAAGAACACTGCGACTGGTTATTTTTAAAATATAGATAAAACGCAGCAAACTAATTCGGGCAATGCATCATCATTCTGAGGAAAGAATGTCTGGGAAAAAAATGGAGAGACACTTTAGAATGAGGCATCTGGGCTTAAACGTGCTTTAAACACGTGTTATAAGATGTTTTAAAGACCCCCTATGGTGAAAATCATGTTTATATGTCTATGTGGTGTTTTTAATATGCTTTAAGACAAACCATGTGCAAAGTCATAAGTCAACACCATTGCTGAGTATTTTCTCATAACTGATGGCTACTCTGTCAAGTCTTCGTCGTCAGTTAGGAATCTGGATGTGCTCTTTGATACCAATCTTTCATTTGAAAGTTTCTATCATCTGTAAAACTGCATTCTACCATCTTAAAAATATATCTAAACTACGACATATGCTCTCAATGCAAAATGCTGAACAGTTAGTTCATGCGTTCATGACCTCAAGGCTAGATTATTGTAATGCTCTACTCGGTGGTTGCCCTGCACGCTTAATAAACAAATTCCAGCTGGTCCAAAACGCAGCAGCTCGAGTTCTTAATAGAACCAGGAAGTATGACCATATTAGCCTGGTTCTGTCAACACTGCATTGACTCCCTAATAAACATTGTATACATTTTTAAATCTTGCTACTTACAAAGCACTAAATGGTTTATTCTGGCCAGTTGATAATACCTAGAATATCAAAATCAACTGCAGGCAGTCGATCCTTTTACTATTTAGCACCTAAACTCTGGAACAGTCTTCCTAACATTGTTCAGGAAGCAGACACACTCTGTCAGTTTAAATCTAGACTAAAAACACATCTCTTTACTATGGCATACACATAGAACATGATCAATTCCTATTATTCAAATCAGTTAAATTATTGTTTTAGGCTGCATTAACTAGGTCAGCCGGAACAGGGAACACTTCCCATAACACCTGATGTACTTGTTACATCATGAGAAGAATGGGATCTACGCTAATATTAGTCTCTCTGTTTATCCCGAGGTTTACTGTAGTCAGCCGGGTCCGGGCCGTATTCAGATCAGATGGTGGACCTGCGCATAGACAGTAGACACGACCAACGTATCCCCGAAGTAACTGTAGAGACCGTGTCGACTAGACTCTCCCCTGTGAATGCCTCATCGTCACGACATCCAGTGGCACTGTTCCTCAACAAACCCGTCTCCTGCATGATGACTCTGATCTTCAACCAGATGGAACTGGACAAATATTCTGAATGTTTCCGATCTAATATGACTTCTGACCTGTAATGTTTGCCTGAATCATAATCATACACTGTTTGTTCGTTGACCAGAGGAGAACTGGCACCCCGACTGAGCCTGGTTTCTCCCAAGGTTTTTTTCTCCATTATGTCACCTGATGGAGTTTGGGTTCCTTGCCACCGTCGCATCTTTTGCCTTTGGCTTTTGGCTTGCTTAGTTGGGGACACTAATGAGGAGTTGGGGAGCTGGATGACATCACTGTTTTCTCCAGAGTGGCTGTACAGCAGAATCAAATTCTGTTGCATTATTTTCCTATTAACACCATAAAGCTGCTTTGAAACAATCTGCATTGTAAAAAGCGCTATATAAATAAAGGTGACTTGACTTGGTGATGCGACGCGCAATAACAGTTGGGTGATTTTCACTCTCCACTTCCTGTGAAGTGATGTATTGATGTTCCCTTCTACCCTAAGCCATTCACAGTGCCCTTCGAACTGAACATGTTCGCTCCCTTCGGATTGGAATCTCATTTAAGATGGCGGAATACCGTGTGAAGTCTACTTTGCACTCCACTTACGGTCGAATGGAACCCACCTATGGATCCACGTATGCTAAATGAAGCAATGGTGTAGAGTTTCATTCAAGCTATTTTAAGGCACAGGAAAAACATTTAAATATGCAATTTTGGTAAGGGATACAATTATTGAATACAGGGGGGACTTAAAACCATTATACAGGGGAGAGTTAAACCGTTATACACCTTGATCAGCAGAAATGTTTATTTATAGCAGAAAAAAATATTTGCATGGTACTAAAAAGGTTTATATCTAAAACACTATGCCTGAAATTACAAATTCAAATGTATAAATTTGGCCAGTCCATTTGAGTCAAAGCTTCCACATATGAAAACTGAACATTTTGCCATCATCTACCTATTGTCAATTTTGACTTTTTTTCCTGGAGCAGGAGTAACTATCAAACTGCTATTTTCCATACAGATAAAAGATAAGGGAAAATACAGCAGTTAGTGACAGATTTATAATGTTACAAAAGGTTTCTACTTCACATTAATGCTTAATCCTGCAAAAAAGTAATGTTTTGCACAAAAAAATATTAAAGCAGCACAACTATTTTTAACATTGATAAAAATAAAAATGTTTCTTGAGCAGAGTTCTAAGAGTTCTTTCAATAACAAAAAAAAAAAAACTTACCAATCCCAAATTTAGAACAGTACATACAAATATAAAAATATGCCTATATCACAGTAAAACTGGTGAACCCTCCAAAAAATAGGTGCATGACACCCTTGTTCTTCTCTAGGAAATTAGAGCAAAATAAATAAATAAATAAATAAACAAACAAACCGAGTAGACTTTAGCATATAAAGGAGGGGGTAAGTGCTTCAGAAGGGTTTTCTCTTTCATCTTTTCAGAAACAAGTGACAGTGATGCTCATTAAACAGGTGAAGCTAAAGGCTGAAAGAGGGAGTTTAGATGAGGGCAGACACTCTATTCTCTTGCTTTTCTCTTCCTTCTCTGTCAGAGACTGGCGGCTTACAACAACAATGCATGAGGGAGGGGAACAGTTTTCATATCACAGCCGTTTTTCTTTCTTTTCTCGTCATGTTTAAGATGATGTCCTGCTCTGTGTGGTTCCGTTATACTGGTTGAGGGTGATAGGCTTCAGCATCTCACAACCGTATATAGGACAAGCGGCTTGGAGAATGGATGGATGGGTGAGGGCTGTTCCTGACTGCCCTGAGATAAATCACAGGTGGATGTTTAGCAGTGGATAAAGCAAAGCTCACAGTGACGTCAGTGTCTCATGACCTAAACTGGCAACAAATAAAGTTAAACAAGAGGTACAATCATAACCTCAGTCCACAACCTTGTCTCACTAATTATTCATGGACTCAATGACTACATCTGCATGAGGCATTTTGACCAGAGCCACACACATAAAGACACAAAAAAAGGTGGTCTGGTAACCATACACTTATGTCTAAACCACATTTGTCCATTTTCAGATGCCACTTCAAAGTAAACATACTGCTTTCACTGATTTCATAATCACAGAGCTCAACTTTACGAAATAATAATGGTTGTATACAATGGTGCTTTACCTGCATCCAAAAAGAGCAGTAGCTCAGTGTGGAAACTCCAGACATAATGTAGTAGCAATTACAAGACATCAACAGTTGAAATTTAATTTTAAACCCTGTTAAAAATGGTTTAACATTTTTAAAAAGTTGCTTAAAAATGTCTCTTACAAAGAAAAGTTCACCAAGGCTGCACTTACAGTACTTGATCAAAAAGATAAAATCAGTAATATTGTGAAATACAACATAATTACAATTTCTTGTTTAATGTATTTTCAAAAAGTCATTTACTTATTTTTTCCTTAAATCTAAGTGTTTTCCATGTTTAACAATAAGATATTTATTAAGCAGGCTGTTGTGCTATTGTTTTTGTGGGATGTTATGAATTTTTCGGATGGGTGCCAACCGTATGCCACTAGAATAAGAATTAAGCAGTGCAGAAAACATGACAAGTAGACACCGCACAGATGTGTGTAATAGTGGTGATGTGGAAAGATGGGGATGGGGCTGGTTAAGGGGTGAGAGGTGTGTGCGGATATACTGGATGATGTATGAGCTAATAGTCACAGTCACAATAACTACAGTATTGCCATTTTTGGCACTACAATAAAAGTAATACCATTTTACCTTTGAAGTAGCCTAGCATTCTAAGCAAATACCACAAATGAATACAGCAATTACTCATTACTGTGGTATACATCAAATACCACAATATTACCATCACTGTACCATGGTTAACTGTATAATTCCATTAGATATTTAATCGGGATATGGATCTGCTACTGCACAGAAACACTGTGTCTGTGAATCAAAAATGGATGGAGAGGGGGAGGAGGAACCAAGCGCAGGTAACAGAATAGGGGTTCCAGTCTTTCATGCGAGGGGCTGACGGTTGGGTTTGTAAGGTGTGTCCTGGGGGAACTAGGGGGACTCTGAGTGCATTAGCAGATCCGGCTTTCATGTGCAGAGTGCAGAGCCTGTCCCACATCAAACAAACTCTAATGATGGTTTTTAAGAACAAAAGCAGCTCCACAGTTATCACTCTTTAACTCTTTCTGCATGTGTGTGTGTGTGTGTGCGCAGCACCTGAGGGGCAGGAAAAGTATTAGAGCACCATGAGAGATCCCTAGATGATGCTGGGTTGCCACGGTGACTGTGTTTGCGCTACTTTAACCATTTTAACTGAATCAATATTCAAAGCAGCCATACTCTGATGTACTGCAAGAGGAAAGCTGAAATTTAATAACAGCTCTGATGCAAGCATCATCAGATATGCAGCAATCATTTTAGAGACTAACAATGACCTTAATCACAACAACAACACAAAATACACTCTCGCCTCATCTGAAGACTTCACACAAAAGCAGTTTTCACTAGCTTTCTTTGAAATGTCACTGTAGCGTCTGTGTGTGAGTGTGTTTTCGCTGAACTCGGCAGATTGTCCCAGTTTTATCTCATTTGAGCGTCATGTGGATGGTATTGTATTGTCTAATATTCCACAGCAATGATTAAGAATCCTAATATTCCGTAAGGGGATTCTCTGTGATTCTTTTCTCACAAAGAAATATCTGGGTCATACATAAGGCAAAATCAAATGAAATAATAAAATAAAAATATTCATTAAAAAACAGATTTTTTTTCATTAAGAAAATATTAATATTTTAGGAGATATTATAGCTTAGAATTTCATCAAAAAATAATAAAAAGGTATTTAGGGGACAAAAAAAAAAGTCTGTAAAAAAGGGCCCAATGTACTGTTAATATAAAGGAATTTTTCATATAGATTTTCACAGGTGATTTCACCATATTTTGATTAGTGCATTGTGTTTTGTTACAGGATTAAGGGAAATGTCTGTAAACTTAGTGTAAAATTGTAGGTACCTTGAGATTCCATTGGGTTGTTGGATACCTATTCAATCATGCAGTAGTAACCAGTTATTTTATTATTATACTATTGAAGTATTTTTTCATATTTGAATTAGCTTTCAGTTTTAAAATATAAAAATATTTTTTCATTTTTCATATACTTTTTATTTTATCATGTATATTAGTTTTTTTATATTGTGTCTATTTATTAATGAAGGATTTGTGGACACATCAATGTTTTTGGCTTTGTGGAGTAAAAGTTATAGTTTTTATTTTGAAGTAAAAAGATAAAGAGAAGTTCTTAACCCAGTAGGGGCCATCTTACCTCTCTTTTGTGCTTTGTGACATTTTGTGCTAAAACTAAATTAGCAAATGTTTCTATTTATTTCCGACAGTAACACATTGGCTGATGCATAATGCACCACATGCTAAAGTTATATCTAAATATGTTACAGTTTAAAAGTTATTTTTCTTAAGAGGGCATCTTCCCCATCCTACCCTATGTCTAGAGTAATAAAAGGAGAAAACTCTCGCACATTCTCTTTCTCTATATCCAATAACCCTCAGGTGAGGCAGTTTCCCCTTTCTGAATATCATAGAGGCAGGCAGAGGTAAACATCTTGCCAAAGGGACGGAGATATGAATGGAAATAAAGAACAATGAGCATGCGTATGGTTACTGCTACAATAAGTATACGAGGAGCAGATGTGAGCTTACAGCTGATCCCGGATCAGTTGAACTCCACAGTACAGATCATTGTACACAGCAGGGGGTTCATGTCATGTCGGGCACCTCTCAGATGGTCTCAGGGGGTGTGACATGACAATGCTATGCATTGGCTGTGGGGTGACTCGAGTGTGTGTAAGAGTGGACGCTGATGTGACAGGTGTGTGTGTGTGCTCTGACCTATTTCCAGACAGATGGAGACAGTAAACAGAGTTCAGAGGTTTTCAGAAGTAAATAATTCAGTCTCACTCCAAAGAACAGGCACAGGAACTGCCTGCCACTGAGGGACAGAGAGGTTGAGAAATAAAGGCTCTGTTCCAAAATCTAGTGAGGTTCCCTGTAAAGAGGTTCACACTGACAATGGTTAAATCAATGGATGGGACCTAGTCACTTTTGTTTTCTAGCTGTTCATACTTAACTACAGTACACAACTGAATTGATTTCCCCCCAAACCATTTTAGTGCAAACCCCGCCCTGCAGCCGATTTCATTTGTAGCCACCTGACCAGTCAAAAAAAAAAAAGTTTCATTGACTTCAACACTGTGATATATAACCCAATAAATCTTTAGATCAGCTCCTGGGCAGCGTTTGCGTTTATATGGTTTGGGGGGAAAAATCACGCCGATCAGGTGAACTTCACTTTTTTGCTACCTTTGGTAGTTGACAAGTTGAGCATATTTTTGTTCAATTTATTCTCAACTTCACTCATGTCACCTTAAATTAGATGCATCGTTTCACTGCCATTCGCAAATCCTCCCCCATGGTCTCATTGGAAAGTGTCCACTGGATCCACTTCAGAATCTCGCTGGAAATTTAAGCTTCGCTTCACTGGCTCCTGATCCATTTTAGAATTCAGTTTAAAATCGTGTTTGTTTTTAAAGCTCTTAATGATCAAGCTCCTTGTTATCTTCAAGATCCTCTTACTCTCAGATTTTAAAGATATTCAGGCAGGGTTCTTTTATCCATCCCTTGCTCTCGTCTAAAAAACGAAGGGAGATGGAGCTTTTTCCGTTGCCGCCCCCCATCTATGGAACCAATTGCCTCTGGACATCCGCCTTTCACCTTCCATTGCCATGTTTAAAATAAAATTTAAAACGTATTTCTATTCCCTGTTTGTTTTGTCTGGTTTTACTCTGTTTCTATTTGATTTTTGTTCTCTTTTCTCTGTTCAGCTCGTCCCCTCTTTTGGAAGGCCAAACAAAGTAGTTTGGCTTTCACAACGAAAAACAAAGCGTCTCCACAACATGGTGGCGCCGGCGACAAGAATACTACAGCGAGAATAAAAGTTACGCCTTCTTTCTTTGCGTATACATTTGGCCAGTGTTATGAAACTCTGCCCCCACATACTGACGTAGAGATGTGGGGGTGTGTTTGAAAAAAGTGTTTTAGGAAGGTGTGGCTGAGCCTTAACTTTTACAAAGAATATCTCTTTGGGTTTGAGACTTTGAGCTTTGTAACTCTGCAGATCTTATACATGCACAAACAGCTATATAACACACTAAAGAGAAAAGAAAACAAGGAATCGCATCATATGACCCCTTTAACAAAGCCTATTTTTGGACTGCTATTTAATAGCCTTCTTACAATTTATGTGTATTTGTGTGTTAAGTAAAGTGGGATGGTAACTGTGCGTCAACCATTTTTGTAAAATAAATTATATTGTTTTTTAAAAGCAAATTTATTCAAATTTTTAGAATTATATAAAAAAAAAATTGCAATTAGGTCCCATGGTTGAAATTAGGTCCCATGGCCAAACCAGTTGAGAACCATTGAGCTAGATTACGCATTTATTTATTTATGAAGAGAACAGATGAACAGAGACTGTGCATCAGTTTTCATGTTCAACAACACACGAAGCAGATCAATGTTTGTTTTTTTCTGCAGTGACAGTGGAGGCCACTAAAACACAACCTTTTGTGCCTGAACAGGCAAATATGAACAATGCTATATATTACAAATTACAATTATGATTATACTATGAACAAACTGTAAAAAATGAACTAAACTAGACTCAATTGATGCTCTGTATCAGCCTGAACTCAAATCTTACTCCTGGTCCGCATCGACTTAAACTGGGTGCTTGCCTGTGCGTAATCAAACGCATCAAGAGAGACTGATGCAGAGGAAATTGTCATTAGATTTTGCTATTTTGCCTCAGATAGACAACTTCTCATGGCAGGTTTAATTTTGTCCTGAAGGCTGAACCTGCGTTTTGCTGTCACACTGGTGCGCGCACGCTACCAACTAGACAGGGGTGATAATTACAGCTACAAGTTACAATAGACCACCCAGTGTTGTCTGTCAAAACAACGGATGGCCTTTAGATTTTTCTGTCACTGCTAAAAAATTCAGTCAATGACAGAAAATATTCGGTAAACACGACCTCTGGTCTAGGTAGGCAGCTCACTAGGAGATAAAGACAGAGCAAGCATTATCTGTGATCACAGTGAGCAAACACAGCCATTAGCATGTGAAAGTTCATCTAAACACAATCAACATGAAGCCTGAAAACAAGCCATGCATTCACATAATGAGCTTCTTTACGGAGCCGCACAAGGCACTAACGTCATTACAGAAGTGCTGAGGAGAGAGAACCATCCTCAGGCATACAGCAAACATATATCATGGTTATATACATTGTGCGTGTTTATCTCTCTCTCTCATATAAACACAATTTAGTCATGGTGTTGAATGATTACTCAGAGATTTCACTGCTATTTTGAGGTAAAGTACATAGATAATAAAGTGCAGAACAATGTGCAATTATATCTATTTAGTGATTTATTATTAATAATAAATGTAATTATTTTTTAAAAATACACAATTACTCAAGCTTAGGGTTGTTAAGATTTTTTAAATGACTGTGAAAGAAGTCTCTAATGCTCACCAAGGCTGCATTTATTTGCTCAAAATCAGTGTTGAAATCTTCAAAAGAACAGCATTTATTTGAAATAAATTTAGTATGGAAGCTTGTTACTGCCACTGAATAAAAAAAGGTTATCAGACATTTTTTTTATTTTAATTAAAAATCTCGCAATTCTGGCTTTTTTTCTCCAAAATGTGAGATATAAATATATTTATAAATATATAATATATTTTGTAATTCAGTCTTTATAACTAGCAATTGTGAGTTTATATCTCACAATTGTGAGAAAAATAGTCAGAATTGTGAGATAAAAAGTCACAATTACGTTTTGTATTTTTTTGTTATTCCATGGTAGAAACAAGCTTCCATTACAAATTATTTAAAAGTATATAAAAATTATAGCAAAATGATCACTTGAGCCCAAACTTCCAGGAAACAACTTTACAAAGAACCCACTCACACATCACGAGATGCAACATTTAGACAATTCCACCTTCACCCTAATGACTATAAGACTATAAGAACGACCCCCTGTCCCGATCTGTCCTGCACTTCCCCAATAATAACAGGAGATGTCCATATATAAAGCTGTGGGTTGGGGTTTATATAGACTGAAAGATAATCCGTCTGAAACAGACTGATGTGCAGAAAGAGATAAAGAAAGAAGGGACGGGAAAAGAGAGGACTAAAGTATGAAAAATATACTGTGCTTCTGTGTACACACAGTGGGTGTGCAGTGGGCAACAATAAATATGTGTTATTACCAGCCACTTACTTTCGATCTCTGTTAAGCTACACTTCATTTAAATACTACATCAGCATGTGCTCCACTTTCAGCATGACGAGTGCTAGAACCCAAACACACATATACTGTATATATACCTACAGATTTGTTTTTGCACTAATGCACTTGAATGCAACATGATGTCTATTATGTAAGACAGCACCACAAAAAGCGACACCCGAAAAAACCTGCAGAGATGTGGGAAAAACTCCAGCCTTAAATACAGCTAAGACAATTATAATTGTCTAGTACAATTATATCTGGAAACTTTACTGTTACTGCATTAGCGAGTCTTCAACAAAGAGTCTGGCACTTATTGTTTGCCTTACTAATTTTACTAATTTTAATGAAGAAATTAAAATACAAAATGAGGTAAACAAAAAGTTAAAACGTATTAAGAAAAAAAAAAATAAATAAAATAAATAAAAACATTTTAACTGTGCGCATCAATAATGATGATTATTTTAATGGCCTAAAATATAATATACATATACCCACAGATCAGGTTTAAAATTAACATTCAAACATAAATTTTTCCCTGTTGTGTTTCTCTACCACAACAGGGTTCTTGGCCTGAAAAATGTTGAAGACCCATGCATCAAAATTAGAGGAAGTGTGATTTAATAGGATTTTCAAATAGTAAAAATACTAGTAGTAGGAAGACTATTCAAATTTTTCAATACTGATAACAATAAGAATGTTTTAAAAGATGTGTAAACATATAATCTTATCTACATAATTCCATCTATATAATCCCTATAATATATAAACTGCAATAATAATCCAGGGCATTCAATTTAAGGAACACAAAAAACACAGATGCTGACAATACAAAACACATTTGATGAAATACTCTAAATTTGATTAGTACTTGACTGTGCAAAACTCACAACCACGATGCTATTGTGTGTTCTAGATAGCTGGCAAGGGCATCAGTATGTAGTTGCTGAGGTTTTTGGAGCATTTATTAGCTTATTAATTTAGAAGGAAAGAAAATAAGTTCAGTCTAACTATAGTTCTCAGGCTACAGGATTTTCAGGCCGATTTATGCCAGATTTACCCCTCCCGACATTCAGAGAGAAAGATAAATAAATAAATAAATAAATAAATAAATAGAGTCTAGGGCAATGGTCAGTTCCGATGTTCAACCCAGATTATCTGATAATGTGAGGCATTTACAGATCAAATTTTAAACCTCCCGATCTGAGGTTTAATAATTATTGATAATTAATGATACAGCAAGTTGCCGCGACACAGTATCCATTTTGTTTACATCCACTTCCCCATGAGATCACGTTAGGTGCTAAATCTGGCATGATAATCTTAAGAATATCTTGTAGTGTGTGATGCCCCACGATTTTCAAATATTGTAGTGTGTGCAGTGTAGGAAATCTGTGAAGATTCTCCTTATGTGCGTGATGCAATCATATTTCACAATCGGTTAAGATTTAAAAACTCCTGTAGTCTGAGCCTGACTTAAAACAGTTAACCACTGAAAGAGGTCATGCTATGATGAAACCTAGGTGACCTCTAACTTGGAAAATTAGCCACAAGATCGGAAATGACTCCAGTCTTTGTTGGATTGGCAATGGGAAGTTGAAGGGTGCAAGGTGAATAACAGTGTGTGTAGACTATATACCAGTGGTTCTGAACCTTTTAGAATGCAAGTATTTAAGCATTTTAATTTAAATTAGAGTTAGAATTATCTAGAGTTAGATTGTTTTAATATATCAATAAATAATTTATTAATTTAAATTCTTTTAAGTCATCCTTAGGCCCCCTTGAAAGTTTGCTGGGGCCCATTAGTGGGTCCTGCCCCGATTGAGAACCACTCTTATATACTACTCGAAAACAACAAAATGGTTTTGCCGTAAAATACAGGAAACCATTATTTCTTACAGCCTTAAGTCATATGAACTATTACTTCTCATTTTACAATAAAACATCTGTAGGGATGATAAAGTTTTAGCTTTAAATTTCAAACTGAGTGCATCAACATTCAAAATAAGTCTAATAAGATAAGCAGTTATCTGAATGGAATGTGTGCCGAGATGACCTGGACTGTGTCATGGCGTTCCACAGAAATTACAGATATCCATAACAATGAGCTCACACAATTAGAATGCAAGAATGATCTGGAAATCTATTCTGAAGACCAGCCACAAGATCAGAAATTATGCTGATCTGCAAATCTGAGATTCTTAGAAGCAGCAGTTCAAACCCTGTATAGTTGGCTGGTTTTCGGTCCATCAGACACATATTAGATACATTTTTAGCAATATATGGATGCTAAGCACAGCCTTACAATAGAATGACTGATAAATATTTAAAAAATAGACTAAGATACATTTTAATGTTGGTCTCAGCAGCGTGGACGGCATCTAGATGTTCATTAACAGTTTATCGCTGCAAAAGGTATTTCTAACTCCTTACTTGCCAACCACCTCTCATACGCACTTTAACTTCCTGCATGTTGTCATATTGTCACTTGCTCTAAGACCTGGTTGCAAACACATGGCAAAGATAGATTATCAGAGGTAAGAGATTATCATAAGTTTCCCCCCTCCACTTGGTTTCTGATAACAAGATCTAGGTGATATGCTGGAATAATAAGGTTTATTGATTCAGTTTTTTGTTCTCTGTGGTCTGGTAGTAGGTCTGAGAGATTACAGTCAGCTGATTAAACAGATTGTCTTGTGGTGTTTATTTGGGTCTTGACCCATTTGGATCATAGTTTCTGGCCCGCAAAAAGAGACCACTCCATGTCCAAAAACACACGGCTACACGCAATACAGCAAAGAATGAAAAAATAAATAAATAAAATAATAATAATAACAACAATAGTAAAATTTTACATATATACACGCATATCTTAATCTGTATATATAATCTGTATCTTTATCTATATCTAAAAGGGTCTATTTGTAAGTATTTTTTTGTAAGTCAATCTGTAGCTATTGACTTCTGCGCAACTGTGCGCCTCAGCATACGCTGACCCTGCTCTGTGATTTTATGTGGCCTACCACTTCGTGGCTGAGTTGAAATTTCACGAATTGCACAGGTGGCAACCTATCACGGTACCATGCTTGAATTCACTGAGATCCTGAGAGCGACCCATTCTTTCACAAATGTTTGAAGCAGTCTGCATGCCTAGGTGCTTGATTTTATACACCTTTGGCCATGGAAGTGATTGGAACACACTTTTGGCAATATAGTGTATATGCTCAAGAGAGAGCCTCTCTTCCCATTCTACAAGACATTATTTAAAATTATGTATCATAAATTATGTTTGGTAACAGTATATCGCTGTAAAGGAACGAAAGTAAAGAACGAAAAAGAACTTTGCCGGTGTAGTGCCGAATTCTGTGAATTCTGTAGTGATGGTAGGGTTAGGATTAGGATTGGTATTAGGAATAGATCGGATTATCTTAAATCTGGTTTGCTATCTTTGTGGGGACTCTCCATAGACGTAATGGTTTTTATACTATACAAACTGTATATTCTATCCCCTTACACTTACCTTACCCCTAAACCTACCCATCACAGAAAATGCTCTGCATTTTTACATTTTCAAAAAAACTAATTCTGTATGATTTATAACCTTGTTTCCTCATTGGTACCTCCACAGTGACACGAGTCCCTATGAGTCTCTGTCTGAGTCAGTGTGCATTCAGGTTGAAGTCCCCACCGGGATAGAAAAAACATGTACACACACACACGCACACAAAATGCTTTTTCTGTGTTCAGACTTGACTGAAGAAAAGAAAAAGGACACTTCAAATCAACATTTTAAACAAAAAATATTAGCAAATATAAAGCAATTATGTCTAAAAACAACTAAGGAATTAAACATTAATTAATTACATTTCAGGTGTTTGAAAACTTCTAATCATTGTAGCCAAGTTTCTCGAGTTCCAAATCAGCATATTAGAATGATTTCTAAAGAATCATTGGAGACTGAAGACTGAATTAAAGGCTGCTGAAAATTCAGCTTTGCCACCAGGGAAATTTTAAAATTTTAAATATTTATGTATAATTATATACACATAAATTATGTATTATAAATTACGCATAAATGACTTGTGTGCGTTATGATATGGCATTAACAGGTGTAACATCCAAGCCAAGTATTAAACATGTAACCTTGAGTTAACAAACAATGATTAACATAATGAATACAAATTTCACTGGAAAACTCCAGGTGTATGAAAACAAAATGACCATATAATGAGTTTGAGATGACCTCAACCAACATTTAGACAGACACATAACTGTCATGTTATCGAAGAAATTGTATGTGAAAGGAGTTGAGTACTGTACTGTATTGTACTGAAAACAAACCCTGAATATCTCTGGATGACGTACACTTTTGTGACATCTGACGCAATGTACAGGGGACACCTAGACTGGAATCCTGGATTAAGAGAACAGCCTTCACCATATCAAACGCTTGTCACACAAACATTCTAATCATAACACACCACATACCTTAAAAAGAACAAAGTAAAAACAACAAAAATCTAAGTGAGTTGAAAAGGGTTGTTTTTTTTGTGGTTTTTTTTACTTAAATCTACAACAATGTCTGTCTGCAGGAATGAGCAGGAAGTGACATTTAAAGGTAAGGGAAAATGTTCCTCTGACATTTCTGTCAATTCTGTCATTTTTGAAAACAAAAAACAAAAAAAACATTTGTAAATCACTTTAAGGCCCCATTGAAGTTTAATGCCCCCAGTTGATAACCACTGCTCTATGTGAAAATAAATAAATAAAAATTATTATATACAATTTTTACATTTTAAATTAATACATTAAATTATATATATATATGTGTGTGTGTGTGTATGTGTATATATTACCATAGATCTTATTCATTTAAAATGTAAATATATATATATTTCTATACATATTTTTATATATATATTTTTTTAACTTTCGAGGTTAAAATATCACCAAGACATTTATTCATAAGATTCACCCAAATAAACCTCAAACTACAGAAGACTGTGCTGTGCCAAAATGTAACTTTCAGTTAGCCTGCCAGTTTAACTCAGGAAATGACATTTTAGTGTGTAAAAGACCCAAATAAACTGATCTTAAAGGGAAACTTGAGGGAAAATGACAGTAGCTAAGTGGTTAAATGGGGTTAACAGAGGTTGTTGGGGACATAAATCTTCATCACACCGAACAGGAAAACTCATTTCAAAACTCATTATCAGCACACTCTTGCTAACTATTTTTTTTTTTTTTTTAAATAAAGACTGCTTTTTGTTGTTGAAAGATTAGTGATTGTGACGCTGAAGCCATGCGACCATGGTGTAGTTTGTTTATAGCCTATGTTTAGCTGTTTACTTGTCGATAGTATTTAGACTTTAAAAAAACACTCTTCCGTTCCAATTAGAACATCAAACAAGTTCTCCTCACTCAGTGACGCACCCGCTGAGAATCCTGTTAAAAGTGCCCTCGTTATTGGCGATTCTATTACACCGAACGTGAAAATAGAGACACCAGCCACCATAGTCACATGTTTACCGGGAGCCAGAGCGCCTGACATCAAAGCAAATTTAAAAGTGCTGGCTAATGCTAATCGTAAATTCTCTAAGATTATTATTCACGACGGCACTAATGAGGTTCGACTTCGCCAGTCAGAGTTCACCAAAATGAACATTAAAGAGGTGTGCAAATTCGCAAGTATGATTGCAGATGACGTTTTTTGCTCTGGTCCCCTCCCTGTTTGCCAGAGTGATGAGATACTTAGCAGACTATCATCACTCAATGGCTGGTTGTCTAAGTGGTGTCCACAAAATAACATAGGGTTCATAGACAATTGGAAAAGCTTTTGGGGCAGACCTGACCTGTTGAAAAAAGATGGCATCCATCCTTCCTGGGATGGTGCCGCTCTTCTCTCTAGTAATTTGGCACATAGTCTTAGAGCTAAACCTTGACTAACTGGGGCCCAGGTCAGGAAGCAGACGGACTGACTTAACCGACCGTCTGCTAGCTGTCTCACGTCACAGAAGTCAGATAAATCCCAACACATGGAGACTCTTTCATCTAGATATTATCACAGAGACAAGAATTTGCTGATTTTCTATCAGAATTAGTACTGGCTGCAGATAAAGTACTAATTGTTGGTGATTTTAATACCCATGGGATTGGCGTTTAGAGACATTCTAAACTCTATTGGAGTTAGGCAACACGTGTCAGGACCCACTCATCGCCGTAATCATACTTCAGACTTAATACTGTCACATGGAATAAATGTTGATACCGTTGAAATTCTGCAGCAGAGCGATGACATCTCAGATCATTATCTAGTATCATGTATACTTAATTTAGCTAAGGCTGCAAAGCCATCCCCTCGCTTCAAATATGGCAGGACTGTCACTGCTGCCACTAAAGATTGCTTTGTAAATAATCTTCCTTAATCAGTTTCATCTCCTCAGCATCCCAGATAGCCTAGAGGAACTCGATGTTGCAACAGAAACTATTGACTCTCTCTTTTCCAGTGCTTTAGACACAGTTGCTCCCCTGCGCTTAAAGAAGATTAAAGAAAATAGTCCAACGCTGTGGTACAACGAGCACACTCGGGCCCTTAAAACAGCAGCCAGAAAAATAGAGCGCAGCTGGAAGAAAACAAAACAGGAGGTTTTTCGCATTTCGTGGAAAGAGAGCATGATTGCATACAGAAAGGCCGTAAAAACTGCTAGATCTGCTTATTTATTCAATACAGTGGCTAAATTAACCAAAAATAAAGCTTCAACTTCTGATGTTTGTAAACAGCACAGCAGTAATGACTTTATGAACTTTTTAATGGCACAAACATTTGATGGAAACTCTATCACGCTCTTTAAAATACTGAGGATTGTTACTTCTACAGCATGTCCTGATAATGCCATGAAATTTTAGCCACTATGCCACACCACCCACCTAAGCATAATTTTAAGGTTGTGGGTGTCTGGTCATAATCTTCTGTGATGGTTCTTTCCGCTGATCACTACAAAGAACATCAGGCCTGACCAATGCCGAGAGAAACTGAGAGATACTGAGATAGGAAAGAGGACCAGCAGGAAATTAGGACTAGGAGATAGGAAATGCTCAGAGGGCCTGACCAGAAAGTGAAGTACTGGAAAAAGACAAGAATAGCTGGAAGAAGAAAAAAAGAGAGAGATCTGAAACCAAGAGTGGGAAAAGCAGGGGACTCAAAATGTTCTGTCCTGGTTCCTCGAGGGACAAAAAGAGAAAAGGCAGATTACACTGAGGGCAAAAATCTGGCACGATTAATAATGGAAAATCTGATTAGCTGGCTGGCAAATAGAAATATCAGCCCAGGGCCATGTGTGTGAACTCACTATATATTCAGGAGAAACAAACAGAAGGCAGCAAGAATGTAAAAAAAAAAGGAACCAGACAAATTCAACTTCACATACAGCACACAGTCTCTATATCAGTAAGACACACCTATTGCCGCATAAAATAATGTTGAAAAATAATGAATGAAAGCATCATACTCTTGTTCGGCACAAAAAAACTATTAGGGCCCTATCATACACCCGGCGCAATGCGACGGCAGACGCAACGCAAGTGTTTTTTGCTAGTTTCATCTCGACGCAGTTATCATTTTCACGTCCAGCGGCACGTTGTTTAAATAGCAAATGCACTCGCGCCCATCTGTTTGCCCATGGGTGTGCTGGTCTGAAAACAAGGTGTGTTCAGGCGCATTGTTGGCGCGTTGCTATTTTGAGGCAACTGAAAATGACTGTGCCATTGCCACTGGTCTAAAGTCAATAGCGCAGTATTTTTTGTGTTATTTAAAAGGCGTGTTAGTAATATGTGCCTATAGGCGGGAGCACAACATGCGTACACTCTGCTTATTACACACACAGGGATGCGCAGCAGCACACAAACATTTTTAAATATAAAAAAATAAAAGGATTCCTCTCTGGAGAAGCGTTCTGTCTTTCCACATTCCGCCATGTAAATAACGAATCCGCCATGGTGCAAGCGCAACTAGCTTTTATTGTGAATGCGAGATGAGACTCTGATTGGTTTATTGCACGTTGTGCCCAAAACACACCCATGACTCATTAAGAGACTGAGTACAACCCTTTTGGACCATGTGCCTGGAGCACCAACCGTTTTTTTCATCGTTAAACTTGCAAAAGTGGATTCGAACCTGCCCTATGTGCAACTGCGCCATGCACTTCAGACCGTGCGCTCATCGTTAAAATAGGGCCCTTAGTAATAATCATGTGCATTGATTTAAAATACCAAAAATTAAACTGATAATCTAAATAAGCATGAAGACAATCTGGGAAAATCTTCTTCACAGCTTAATACTTCACAAGTAAACAGTTTACAGTATAAAATAGTGTACAGGTGCCAAAAATAGTGAAAGTGCACTTGGTATACGGATTGTTTTTGCTCTAATCATGAGTAGTACTGATGAATTAAGTGTCTTTGTGACACAAACAGGAGAGAACAACTGCTTTTATTCACCAAGCCTTCATACCAATATCATCTGCTATTCATGAAGAAAAAGGACAGGAATGCTCTTTGGCTTTATTGTGTCAATTCTGCATCAACCATCTCTGGTATTCAGAAAGACATTTAGTCCAAATGTGCTCTCATGGGCTCTGTGTTTCCTGTAGAAAGCAATACAAAGTGCTTTGGACACACACAGACGTCCCACTCTTTTCTTAGCCTTTGTGTACATAAACACAATCCATTCATGATAAAACAGTCCATTGGGTGAATTTCAGCCCATTTCAGGTTTACTTGAAAAATATAATCTAAAATGAAGCAGAACCACTGATATATATAAATGACTGGATTGCTCATCGCGTTCTTAACTGCCATCAGGCAGAGAAGCCACTGGAAGTGTTTGAGTGGCCATCTTACTATTCCCTACCGACAGAGGGCATCATTGACGTACAGCCAAAACATTGACCTAAAAATCACACGATTTGCAGCATCGCAGTCTCACAGGATTAGTTTTACGATATATGTATGTAAATTAATAGTTACTTCAGATGTTATCTTTATTGTTTATGGTCTTTTCAGAGAGCATAAGTAATATATTTAAATCGTTAATGTGTGTGTGTCCACTGCACACTGCCGACACAGGTAACGTAACTGAACTAACACAAAAATATATTTTTTTTATGTATGTAATTATAGAGGAAATATTGATTCGAATAGCTTATACAATAAATATTAATACAAGACTATTGCACTATATTGTACTACAATTCAAAGTTTGCCATGCATCATCTCAGAAATAAAGCAGTCAGCGTTATCTGCCTGAATAAGTTAGGATGTGTGTATTTTATTTCCTGATTGAGCAACATCTATTTCAGACTCTTAAAGACAGTGCAAATGTATGCCGTTTACAGTTTCCATATGAGTGTTATGTATGCCATGTTGTTGAATTAAATATTTATTTAATCAGTTTAAACCATGAACTGCTTCAAAATGCATGCTGTTAACGAAATCATTGTTGAAACATTTGCAGTTAGCCTACTGTATGAATAAAAACAATACTACAGCACAATATAAATACATAAACCCAACAGTACAATGCGATTTCAGGTTACAAGGCATAAACCTTTATTCCGATTTCAAAATGCGTGCTTTGACATTTGTAATACATACGCTGAAGTGTCTCGTCCGCCAGCCGAGCTGATGTTCACTACTATAATGAATATGAACGTAACTTTTTAATAAGCAAGGGAAATTCCTGACTTTAAACGAATAACCATTTACATGCTTAGGACGTTTGTGTTGTAAGAATGTACAGGGAGACTTCAGATATAAAAACAGTGTCTCCTTAGGCAATGTTTTCTCAGTAAAATCATATAATTTCCTATTGATTCAATAGAATGCTTGAGCTTACTAGGGAATACCAATATGGCCGTGCGGCGGCTTCACTTTTTATGACGTCATGCGCAATCCAGTTCTCTATATAGATCAGTGAGAACATAAACATAAAAGAGAACAAAGGGGAAGCTGGGACTTGTGGGTCACCATGCAAACTAGCATCAGTGTAAAAAGCAGTGTTACTCAACCTTCAAATATAGGATGAATGTGCCAGTCACCACTGACATGCAGCGACTCCACTTTAAAACATAGGAAATACCACAAACAAACTATCTGAAGCAGAAGGGGACAGCAGAAATAAGATGACATGAATTTATTTTAATTTAAAGAGTGAAAGAAATAAACAAACAGAAACAGTTCAATAACCCTGCATGGGCTCTACTTTTCCTCAAAAGAAAGGTCCAAAATCTGTAAGTGCCAAAAGATGGCATAATACTTATACTGAACATACAATACAATATATCAAAAGTTTGTTGTTAATAAGACATTTCAATGTTTTTAAAAGACGATTCTTATGTTCACCAAGGCTGCATTTATTTGATAAAAAAATATAGTAAAACAGCAATATTCGGAAATATTATTACAATTTATTACAAAATAACTGTTTTCTATTTTAATATATTTAAAAATTTTATTTATTCATGTGATGGCTAAGTTACATTTTCAGCAGCCATTAATCTAGTCTTCAATGTCACATGCTCTTTCAGAAATACTTCTAATATGCTGATTTGGTGCTCAAGAAACATTTCATTATTATTATCAATGTTGAAAACAGTTGTGCTGCTTAATATTTTGTGGAAACGTTTAAAAAACGTCCAGGATTATTTGATGAAAGTAAAAAAAAAAAACAGTATTTATTTGAGATGGAAATCTTTTGTAATATAGTTTTTTTTAACTGACATTTTTTATCTATTTAATACATCCTTGCTGAATAAAACAAAGAAAAAGAAAAAAATAATCTTACTGACCCTTAAATTTTAAATTGGAGTGTGTGTGTGTATTTCTGTATATACTCTGTATATGATCTGATATATGAGCAAATATGATGCTGTGTGACACAATGGCCTGTTCTGTTTACCACAAATCCTAAGAGGAAAGCATCTAAATGATTTCTTTGTCAAAGGGACAATATATTTTAGAAAAAAATAAGAAAATAATGCAAAACACACCCGTATAATAACAGTACAGCTAGAACATTTTCTCAATTTAGTCGAAAATTTTATTTTGTGCTTGAATGTATGCATAAATCATTTCTGAAAGGGTGGGAGAAGGTTTGGTGTGGATGAAGGATGTGTATGAGACGAGGTGTGTTCCCCGGGGGTCTCCAGAGCAGTGTGTGGGGGCAGGGCTGTGGGTGGCAGGGACATTGCCCCGCTCTGATTTATGTTTTCAACACGGGGACATATTGTTTTATTGAACCACCTGTCATCAACTCTTTCTTTGTTCTCATTTTCTTGTGCTCTTTCTGTTAATAAAAACTGCCAGCTGTGATCTCTGATTAAATACTGTGTTCATTTGGACAAAACAACGTTGCTGTTCTTTTTTCCTCACTGTTGTTTCTGTCATAACACTTCTGGAATACATTTGCTCATGTATGTAGGTTTTGCCCCAGAGAAAAAAAACAACAACATGCTGGCAGAATAGTGCACAAAATAAGATTACAGACCCCTTGAAATTTGATGAATTTAATTCAATTAGATATACGTTTTAGCTGTGTATATAAGCTAAAGGGGAATTTAGTCAACTTATGGGTGTATCTTATCAAAAAGTTTGCCTCAAAAAGAATAGACATGATTTCACAGGGTCTTTATTTTTCAAACAGAAGACAATGTGAAGCTCAACTGAAGATCAATGGATGCAAATTTTCTTTAAATGATGTGCTCTCTCAGAAAGGCTGCATAGCTGAACTTATGATTATGTAATGCTTCATGTAGATGGTTTGTGATTAGGATGATGTCACTCCACACCACAGGAAGCTGTGTTAACATCTCTCTGAATTGGAGTGAGCTCTGATCTGCTGAAGAGATTCTGGTGTAAAGTTAAATTTCACACTGTGACTGGCTGATTTTCTTCCCTTTCCATTCATTGATATATAAAAAAGAATGGGCATTGCACTTTACTACTCTGTAACACAATATAGAATTAGGGCATAATGTGTGAATAATATCTGGGTTATGAAGACAGTGCTTGGTAAACTTCTGTGAGTGTGCAGCAAACGTAATGTTCATGACCACGCATTTACTTGTAATAGAATCCCTCCAATGAAAGTCCATTCCCTCAAAACTTTGATGCCTCAAAGTGTTCATAAGGTCAATATAAAAATAAGCCATATGAATTGAGTGGTTTAATCGACATCTTTCAAAGAGACACGGTCACTATATATGATGACCAGAATTTATTAGGCTTTTATTCACATTAAAATATTGATCAGCACACATACATAGAGCAAAACAAATATGGTAAATGAAAGCTCAAATGTGCTTGCTCTTTATTGGGCGAACTATCCCTTTAACTTAAGTGTTCCTAAACAAAAATCAAAGAGCCTTGTTAGTGATGCAGGACATGCATTTCTAGAAAACAGAGAGGAATCATTCTATAGTGAGCCATTGTTCTGTTTCTCAAGAACTAAGTGAATAAAATAAGTCAATAAATACTAAATCTGATTAGACTTTCCTAAAAAAGACTCAGATAAACACATGCTGGAAGGCTTGTGAATTTTGGTGAATTCATCTAAATTAAGGGGTTTTCACTGGGGCTTTGTGTTCCACTTCCTGTCTAAACATGACCCAATTATATCTGCTATAGCACTGCTAAATTCTACTTTCATAGCCAGATCACTGCAGACTTGAATCTAAAAGGAAAAACCTTAATTTCAGTAATCTGTAAACCTGGAATTAGTAAATTAAAGAGGCCACAATCCAGAAATAAGTCTATAAACACCATGAATTAACATGAGAACTGTTCAAATAGAGATTTTCATAGAATGGACAGAAATAACTGCAGGAGAATAAATACAATTAGCGGTGATTTCTTAAAGGTGCATTCAGCAGTTTGGTGCGAATTTAAAAAGTTTCACATGCACATTAAACAAGTGTTTTTTTGAAGAGTCATTTGAATGGTGTACACACAAAATGAAGACTGTACTAATAATAGTTTTCTATAGAAAGTGTTTTAACCACCTGTGCTCAGGTGTGCTCAAAAGTGTGCTCAATTTATTTCACCATGTTGAAATGGTGTGACCCAGTGTTTCACTATATTTTAGAGATAATCCTCAGGCTCATTGTCATTGTCCAGTAGCGAAGTATAGTTTGGTGATGCGAAGAGCAAAACTTTGCCAACGGAACACTTATTATTGTTCTTTACCAGCAGAGACAACAGGCCAATCAGTATCTGTGCGGCTGAAGAAGCAGAAAAGATAAAGCTAGAGGAGAGAATGACAGAAAAAGACAAAAAACGAGCCTAAACATCAGTACGGCATACACAAGATGGAAGATTTGATTATGGAGAAAATCAGATTTTTGTCAGAAAAATTATGCTTCTTTTTTGTTGGACTCAAACACATTCAGTAGCAAGTAGACAGCCACTATAGCATCAGCTGGACTCAGCTAACTAATGCCATTTATATGCAACAAATCTGTTCCACCAATTTGTTAGTATGTGCACCCTACAGCGAGTTTGTGTGTGCATGTGTTTGTATCTGCGGGCACTATAAAACACCCATCTGCCAGGGTTGATAGATTCTGGGGCCTCTGGGGATTGTATGATGTTTGAGAGAGAATGAGAGAAACAGAGGTGATATGACATATTACAAAAAACATGATAGACGGACTGGTCATGATTAATGACTGTCTATAGTATTCCGAATACAACACGCTTCATGCATGCAAGCACAGCCACTGAAAAACAATAACAGTGCATCCATGCTCACCATATCCACATAAAAGACAACCCGAAGATGGCAAAACCAAGAAATTTTAAAATGATTTATTTTGTAACAAACCAGATACTGAGCTATTAAAAAGTCTAAAATGACACCAGAACTATATTAGTGTGTTGCAGTTCAGCATGGCAAGCGAAGGAGACTCGCTGCTGATAGAGCCGCTGCATATATCTCCTGTCTGGGAACATTTTGGCTTCCCAATATGCTACAACAGCAATGGTCAAAAAGTGTGGGCAAACAGTTGCTCTTTGTAAACTTTGTTCAATGCAAGTGCCATATGCTCTAATATTCAGTCATTTACGTCATTTATCTTATGAAGTATGAAAAAACAGCTATTAACAGAATCCTAGCAATCATAGGTTATGTCTTAAGTGAACGCAAACACTCGAGAAAGACAGTGCATGTGTAAAAGTATCAGTATTGGATCCATACATTATGTCTTACAGCAGCCTAACATTCCTGCTGCTGTCTGTGTTTTTAATGTTAATCAAACAACAATTAACAAAGAAATCACCCATTGCTCTTGACTGAGGAACTCTTTAATAAGGATGAATCTTCATTTAATTTACACAGTGAAGATTATATGCAGTGTTATTTTACATCTGATTATATATAAATATATACACTCACCTAAAGGATTATTAGGAACACCTGTTCAATTTCTCATTAATGCAATTATCTAATCAACCAATCACATGGCAGTTGCCTCAATGCATTTAGGGGTGTGGTCCTGGTCAAGACAATCTCCTGAACTCCAAACTGAATGTCAGAATGGGAAAGAAAGGTGATTTAAGCAATTTTGAGCGTGGCATGGTTGTTGGTGCCAAACAGGCCGGTCTGAGTATTTCACAATCTGCTCAGTTACTGGGATTTTCACGCACAACCATTTCTAGAGTTTACAAAGAATGGTGTGAAAAGGGAAAAACATCCAGTATGCGGCAGTCCTGTGGGCGAAAATGCCTTGTTGATGCTAGAGGTCAGAGGAGAATGGGCCGACTGATTCAAGCTGATAGAAGAGCAACTTTGACTGAAATAACCACTCGTTACAACCGAGGTATGCAGCAAAGCATTTGTGAAGCCACAACACGCACAACCTTGAGGCGGATGGGCTACAACAGCAGAAGACCCCACCGGGTACCACTCATCTCCACTACAAATAGGAAAAAGAGGCTACAATTTGCACGAGCTCACCAAAATTGGATAGTTGAAGACTGGAAAAATGTTGCCTGGTCTGATGAGTCTCGATTTCTGTTGATACAACCCCAGCCAGAGAGATCATTAAAGAGTTTCCATAAGGACATTCAACACAACACTTCACAGCAGAAAAGCTGAGAAGACATGAAAAGACCATAAGATAGTGACTAGGAAGAGAGAAAAAGTGAGGGATGAAGAGGAGGAGGACTCCCTGAGGGAGAGATAAGGAGGCTGGTGAGGAGAGTATTTAGAAGAGTAAAGCATAAAAGCAATCTTGCACACTTCCTCCCTGTGAAATGTTTCGTTGTCATCTGTAGCGTTATATAACAAGCAATTAAAGAAAGAAGGAAACAGCATCATATTGCTATCTACATCGATGTAACACTCTCAGGTCAGTGTGTTTAATATGATGAAAGTGTTTAGAAAATAAGACAATGACTCATTTAGCCTTTTCTGCCTCAAATAAAAAACAAGTGAACACAAACTTGTGTTCAAACAAACTTTCATACTAGTACTGGTACTTTGGAATAGCATAAAAAAATTGGTGTCCGATAACTTTTATAAAGCATTAAAGACTGAACTAACTAACATATTACCTAACAACAATAATAATAACGTTATTAGATCGAAGATATTAATAGACTTCAATGTTACTTGTAATTTCATTTTAATTGTTTGTGAAATCGAATAGCGATAGATGGATAACACCTTATCCATGCTGGCGTGACATTAAGGGCCCTATTTTAACGATCTGAGCGCATGGTCTGAAGTCAGGTTAAGTCAAGTCAACTTTATTTTTATAGTGCTTTTTACAATGCAGATTGTTTCAAAGCAGCTTCACAGTGTTAAACAGGAAAATAATGCAACAGAATTTGATACGGCTGTACAGCCGCTCTGGAGAAAACGTTGATGACATCAGCTAATTTCAATTATCATATATATTCAAGTAATGTAGTTGACAGTTAATTTAGTTTAGTAGTTACATTTATTTGGATATTTATTTGAAAATTTAGTGTATGAAGTGCATGAAGTGCACTTAAGGCGTGTCCGAATTCACTTTTGCTAGTGTAACGACGGAAAAAACGGTCGCACAGTCCAAAAGGGTTGTACATAGTCTCTTAATGAGTCATGGGTGTTTCGGGTGTAACGTGCAATAAACCAATCAGAGTCTCATCTCCCATTCCCTTTAAAAGCCAGTTGTGCTTGCACCATGGCGGATTCGCTATTTACATGGCGGAATTTGCAAACAGAAAGACTGAACGCTTCTTTTTTTTAATATTTAAAAATGTTTGTGTGCTGCTCTTGTGTGTGTAATAAGCAGAGTGTATGCGCGTTGTGCACACGCCTTTAGGCGCATATTACTAACGCGCCCTTTAAATAACACACAAAAAATTGACTTTAGATCAGGTTTTTGTTGGTTAATGGTGCAGTTGTTATCGTTATTGCCTCAAAATATCAACACGCCAACAATGCGCCCTAACACACCTCGTTTTCAGACCAGCACACGACCATGGGTGAACAGATTTAAACAACGTGGCACTGGACGTGAAAATGATAACTGCGTTGGGCTGAAACTAGCAAAAAACACTTGCATTGTGCCTGGTGTCACATTGCGCCAGGTGTATAATAGGGCTCTAAATGTTAATCACATTAAGCAATGTGTCTTTTCAATAAGCTCCCTAAAGCTTAATTTGACAGGACATGTTAAGTGTTGCATTTGACTGGTCATACAGTGACAGATACTGATTAGTTTTCAAGAAGAAGAGCTGGCTGGTTCACTCTCTACAAAAGGGTAACAGCACTTAAAAGCTCTTTAATGGACAATTACAGACAAAAAAAAACTAGAGGTCAAAGATCAACTCCCAGTGGATCAAAGCCAAGGAGATGTACTGAAATAAATGGTATTAATGGATGACTTCTTCTGACTCAATCCTGGGACTAACACCATGTCCTAACCACGACAAGCGCCAGGGAGAGTTCACATTGACAGCAACAAACTCATTCATTGAGCTTGTTGTGATTGGCTGTAATTGTGTTGATTTGCACAGTACTGTTGTTTTTAGAGTGGGTAGAAAAATTACTTGATGCAAGAAACTTGATCATGTTGCTTTGTGGACGTGAATAGATGAATATAAGTTTTCCCATCTCCCTATAAAACATGACTGTAGTAACAGGGTTCATTAAAATCAGACGGGATTTGCTACAATGTGACCATTTAAGGATTTTTACATGTAGGAGCCAGAAAGTTGTTAAATAAATCAGGATCTCTCCAGGGAGGGAAGGAAAATTTTTTGGCTTCGTCCACCTCAGCCAGAGCAGTTAAGAAAACAGACGCTCAGAGGGAAAGATTCAAACAGAAGATCAAGCTCAGATACTCATGATGGCAACACAATCAAAGCATTATATAATATAAATGAAAGAGACTGATTAGTTTGGAGGGTTGTGTTTTTTAGAGCATAAGATGGTCCAGATGTTGACCTAGCCCTCAATATCACTGATCACAGGCAAGACAGACAGTATATTGTAACAAAGTGCCTGGCACAAATTTTTTTCTTCTTTAACACATGAATGACAGCTATTAAAAAAATAAAGTAGTTGTCTTAGTTTCACAAATCAAATCAGACAGCAATATGTGGGTAAAATATGTGAGAGATTAATTGTTTTCTATTTGCTGCTGTAAATGTCATGTTGATGTTGCTAGTGATGCCAACTGTATGTGAATGTGTGCAGACAAATGTGCACACACACATTTACTTATTTAAGTTCTAAAGTCCAGTTATAAAAATTTTACCACTAGCGAATTTATATATTTGGTTTAAATCCAAAAATCAGCAAATTAACCAGTGTGACGGCCCATGTCATTGCGTCACCTCACCTCATACATGCAGCAAATCTAAACTAAAATGGTGCTATATTTCACTACTACACATTTCCATACTATACCATTATCACAAGGGTTTAGTGATGGGGTTTAGAGGAGGCCAGCGGACAGGTGCAGTTTGACTTTAATTAAATCTGATTAAGTATCTCATTCTCTCTGAGTGATGTATATTTCCCAGAGTACAGCTGTGAAAAGTGGCCTACTCCACACTCATTAATCCTCTCATACTGCACTGTATGTGCATGTGCCATCATTATATCCCCAGAACAGATTATCATTCTACAGATGCATTCATGTCAAGTCTATTAAAAATGTGATGCTCATGGTGTTAGATGCTTAAAAAGAAGTCCTGAACTTCAGACATACAATTCCTTACCACACCCAAATAATGAAATGAAACAGATTCAAAAAGTTTCATGGTCACACATTAATTCAAGAAATATTACTGGAATATCTCAATTGTAACCTCTCAAATGAATCTAAATTAGCTTCAGTACCGACCTGTATGCAGCACAAAGTCTCTTCTCACCACCAGTTTCAACACACTCTTTAAACTCACTTAAATAAAACAAGGCCTCTCACATGCATAGAAAGAAATGACTTTGGTTTCAGAAGTGGCTTGTCTTCCTGTCCAGGAAGAAGGGTATTAACTAGAAGGCCAAGCAACCAAATATATCTTTAAAATATACTTTACACCATAGGAGAGAGTTTAGTGGGCCATAGGTCACATATACTAAAGGGTGAGTGTGAAGTGTACCTCTATAAGAGCAGTGCCCTTCTAACTTTGAAGAGATTCTTGACTTGTTTACTATTAGGAGGGAATATAAGATGGTTGTTTGGCGTGAGCACACACACACGCGTTTTATGGGTAGACAATGATTTTTATACTGTATAAACTGTATATTTTATCCCCTAACCCTAAACCAAAATGAAATGAGGCATTTATATAGCGCTTTACTATGTACTACTGTACACCCAAAGCTCTTTACAATCATATCAGGGGCCTCTCCTCAACCAACACCACTGTGCAGCATCCACTTGGCAGCCACAGAACAACAGCGCCAGTGCACTCAACACAGATATAGGTGAAGAAGAGAGAGAGTGATTGTGCCAATTCAGTGGATGGGATTATTAAGAGGCCATGATTTCTAAAGGCCAATGGAGGGAATTTGGAATTGGGAATTTTTAATGACCACAGAGAGTCAGGAACTCGGTTTAACGTCTCTTCCGAAGGACATGGCTTGTTACAGTATGTAACGTTACAGTATGTAACATTACAGTGTTTCCCTGTCACTATACTGGGGCATTGGGACCCACACAGACCACAGGGTGGGCACCCCCAACTGGCCTTACTAGCACCTCTTCCATTAAACCATTTAAGCGTGATTAGACGCAAAAAAAGAACTAAAATCAGTACTGGCACGCTGTCTGTGAACATTACACTCTTCTGTGAACAAACACCTGAAACGCATGCACAGAATGCTGCCTTTAGATAGCCGGCCACTACCGCATTGAGTTTTCTTGAATGCTTGAATGGACAAAAACACAAACAATTATGACAAAATTCCCATTTTGTTGAGTATCCTTGTAAACCGTCTTAAATTAGTTAAATGAACGTAGGGACGTCATGCACTTAGTATTTAAGGGGGCACCACTTTACTCTAGTTTTCACTGTAACAATTATATATCCGATTATTCTTTTGAATTATGGAAGCCAGAACATATATTATTAATGCACTTACTGTCGCTATTCCAGAATATTAGGACTATAAGTCCTGCATCGATTCAGTCTTCCTCGTATTTTGTAGCTTATAGAAACAAAATAATTTAAAGCATATTAGCACTGACAAAGGCAAACTGCACCTTATCTTGGCGTTGTACAGCGTTTTTTGTGAATCAGAGGCTGTTCTTTGAAGTCCTGCAAACCTACCATACTCCATTACGCTGAGTTCGGTCGAATGACAGTGAAAGTCATTTTAACAGAAGACTAAAGATAATATTTTTGTAAAATCTTCCCCCAACCACCTGCACGTGAAAAATTGATGGTTCTGCACAAATCACCTTGTGCCAGGCTATGTGACATATAGCTTCAAAACTAAGAAATTTGACAAATTGGGGCACTATTCATTTTGTACCTACAATATTCTAATATTAATGTAAACTTCATAGTTACCTACACAATGTGTAGAATACGATATCAATAAAACACGTACGCCAGGTCTTAAAGTGAAAGCAGCCTAATAAACCTTCTGCTGTCTGTGTCATTAATGTTAATCAAAAAACAAATAACAAAAGACAAAGAGAAAATCACTCACTGCTCTTGACTGACTAACTTTTGTAGCTTTAATAAGGATTAATCTATATTCAATTTATAATTTATGCAATAAAGAATGTGCAGTGTTTGATTATTCAATTTCTGTACATTTACCTGTTAGACCTACCTGAAAAACTTAAATCACTCTTTACAAGGTTACATGGGTCAATAACAACAAAAACAATGACTTTGTGCATTTTAGCAGGGCAGGTAAAAATCTGAGCCAGTAGAAAAAAACCTTAGCGTTGAGCCCTGATATATTAATTTATATATAAAGCCCTGATATATATAAATGTGACATTTATTACAATCTGTTTATGTGAAGATTGTTTAAAGTTCACTGAAATTAAACGTTGTTCTATATTTTATAAGCCTATTAAATGTAAACTTGATATCTTTCAATTATACTGTCATGCTGAATGGCTATTAATTAATGTCTAACATTGAGAAAAAAATTCATTTAATAGACATCAGTATCAGTACTGGTATCATTCATTGATAGTGCTTAATAAAAAGATGCTATTAAACAAATATTTAAAATATACTGTCTTTATGTTGCTCAACGTGAATTGTGATTCAATGTGAAAGTCAGAATCAATGCTATATTAAGGTTAGGATGTAGATTAAGGGTTAGTATTTATTTCAACGTTATCTAGGCAATGTTCATCTTTAGAATCAACTCCGTGGTGGGATTTGAACAGTTTGGCTACTCACTATATAGTAGGCAAAAGACAGTATGTGAGCCGATTATTAGTGTTAATTTTGTCAGCTATTTTACATCTATTTATCATATAAAATTAACACACTCTCTACATTATGAAACCGGGTAAAACATGACATCTTTCAAAAAATTAAAACAGTGAAATTCCAATAATTGTAGTATTGAAAATTGTAGTAATTCCAATAATTCCAAATTATATTAAAGTGCCCCTATTATGCCATTTTAAAGTTTCCTAATTTTGTTTTGGAGGTCTCCAACAACAGGTTTACATGCATCAAAGGTCACAAAACGGTTTCATTTTGTGCACATCACCACAATGTCCAATGATTCTCAAACGACTCGACATATAAATCAGTCTCTCTAAATCCCTCCTTTCCGCGAGTCCGAATTGATGATGAAACAATGGAAGAACTACTTTTTCAACCCGAAACTTGAGCAGGGCGTTTCTCAGTGATGCTACTCAGTTTGAGGTAGATTATGGGTTTCAACTGTATCCTCACCATCAGCATTAGCAAATGTGCTTCCATCAACAAACCTGTGTGTGTGTGTGTGTGTGTGTGTGTGTGTGTGTGTGTGTGTCTAATGTATTGCAGTGCACATGTGGGAACTGTATCAATAACAGTGCATACGTTAGCCCAGCTGATGTAAACATTAACGTTTGTTTAAAACAAATCTTGCTTCATTCCTTATCTTTACTCAAAGTAATAAGAATGACAGACAATCTGCATTAACAGACACAGTTTTAGGTAATACTGCAGCCCACAGCTGACTTACAGTAGTATTTCAGTAAGACATTAATAACGTGAGTTAGCCGGTTAGCCACATACTTACACAATATGAAACACAATAAACACATTGTAGAGCACAGCGTCTTCTCGACACTGTGCTATCGAGTATCCACTGCAGTGTTAAAGGTTTCCCTGGTGTCTGCGCAGCGTGCACGCGCAATAAGTGGATGGGCAATATGCTAATGTTTCGTTGTGACGTCACAATGAAATGGATTGCAAGAAGGGAGTCCAGAAGATTAGTAATTTGCGTAGTTGTAACTCATGGGCGGGGATTATGCTAATTATGAATGGAGCGTGCACGCGCGCCCCATTTACAAATGTTTGGAATTCAATAATATACACACGTTTAACTACTGAATCCGTGGTATACGAAGCGTTTGTGAATCCGGAGGGGAGTTTTCGTAAAGGTCCATTTTATGCGCAAATTACTCCGAATTTGCTCATATATTTACGAAAGATTCATGAATGAGGCCCATTCATACCATATAGAACATACCCTTTAATGGTCACGAAGCAAGTTTCAAACCAAACGTAATACTTACTATGCAGTATGTGAGTTCAGACATAGCTAAATTATTCAAACAAAAAGCCACTAACTTCCTAAATGCCTTTTTATCATTCTGTGGAGTTTGTTTGCACCCTCATAGGCATAAGGCATCTCTGCAATGTCTTTATTCCCATTACTATGAGTGTGTCTTTGTCTGTAGAAGTAGTTCTGTGTGTGCATGTTTAGCGTGTGGTGGTAACGTGTGTATATCTGTACATACTAATGGGAGTGACATACACACCACATTCTCTGTGAAAACAACATCTTTTTTGCTGTTAATTCACCTCTGGCTACGATCCCAAGAGAATAACAAACATAAAACTATAATTTACCTCCTGTGCAATTAAATCCACCTCATTTTTAGCCCCCCCATAAGCTGCCCCAGATTTAAAAGAAGAATGCAATACTTTAAGAATAATAATTTCACTGAGGTTTAAGCATAAATCTTAGTAAAACAGGACAAATGGTTTGATAAATGACAGTAACATGAAAGTAGCATTAGCAACAAACATGATCCTCAAAGTGTTGCCACAACAATGAAGATCAATAAAGGCTTTATTCCAGTAAAAAAAAAATTTTTTTTTTTTTTTGCCATGGATCTGTTCAAAAATTCCTCTTGAAAGGGAATCTTAAGGCTCATATTGATGCCATCCCTGGTAACTGTTTCTAATGTAAGCTGCATACGGTAAAACACATGTGAACACACTGATCTCAACACATACATACTCACTTAAGTTGAATTGGTGCATTTCCCACGTATGTGAAAGAAAAAAAAGTAAGCTATGGGTTCTCAGGCAGTGAAGCTGCCCATGTCAAAAATAAAGCACCACAACACACTATCTGCAGAGCACACGCTAAAACCAGACAACAATAGAAATGACTCACATCAGGAAACCACTTCAATTTAAGTCCGACTTCTTGTGGTCTAAACCAGTCTGGTGGGGTCTACTCACAGAACTGAGTGTTTGCTGTTGCACACATGTGTTTAACAATGTGTTTGTTTCTTTGTCCTACCTGTACTTGGCCCTTGCCCATGATCTTGTCCACAATCTCATTATCATCCTTATTGAGCTTTGATTTGTCGTAACACTTCTCGTAGCACAGGATCCGCAGACACTGAGAGCCCTCCAGCTCTATTTCAAACTCCTATAGGAGAACAAATAAATTAATGACAAATATATGATGGTGACTGGTCAGGTGAATCTTATTTATTATAATGACATGACAGAGCTCACCTCATTCCATTGTGGTTCTGTTGTGTCCCTGAACACTCGCGTTTTGGCCTTACTGACGAAGTACCCGAAAGAGTCAACCTCCAGCGTACAGTACATATCTACAGAGAGGACACAATAATGATGACATCATGAGAAAAAAAAATTATTCATAAAAAAGGTCATTCAGAAGCTGTTGTTACATACACACCTGCAAAAACAAAACAGTTGAATTCCATATAATTTGTGCTTTAATGTTTGACACCCATAAACAGCATACAGTAAGAGTAACAATCTATATTACTTGGCAGGAGAATTATTTATTTTTATTTTATAAAGCTTATGAATTATTTTATATTAATTTATTTTATATAATATTATATAATGTATAATGTTATATATATGTTTATTTTATTTATATTTTATACTAAAATTAAATATAATTAAATATATAAATTAAATGTATTAAAAATATATATTATTAATGTACGCAATAGCTCAAAAGTTTAAGGTCAGTTAGATTTTTTTAAAAGAAATTAATACTTTTATTAAGCAAGGATACATTAAACTGATAAAAAGAGACAGTAAAGACATTTATAATAGTTTCCATTTCAAATAAATGCTGTTCTTTTGAACAGAATCTTGAAAAATATGCATCACAGTTTCCACAGCACAACTGTGATGATAATAATAAGACATGTTTCTTGAGCAAATCACCATATTAGAATGATGTGACATTGAAGAATGGAGTAATGGCTGTTGAAAAGCAGCTTTGCCATCACATAAATAAATTACATTTTAAAATCCAATAAAATAAAATAAAAAACTGGCATTTTAAATTGTAATAATATTTCACAGCATTACTAGTATTTTTTTTTTTTTTTTACTAATATTAGCATTTTAATAATTTTTAAATAAAATGCACCGATGGTGAGTATAAGATACTCTTACTGACCCCAACCTTTTAAACGGTGGTGTAACTTTTATTACAGTATTTTGCTATCAACAAGTCCATGCACTATAGATTTTGAGACAATTTAGGGGGTTTTAGGCATTAAAATATGAAAATCACCCCATACCCATGGTACAACCATTTTAATGTACAGCCACTCAGGGTTTATTGCTTTCATAAATCCATGGGATATGGGATATCCAGGGTTTATTTCAAGAATGTTTATATTAATTTAGTACTTTAGAATTTTACAATTTAAGAAAATTGCAGACTCTTAATTTCTTTGTGTTTATTCATCAAGGCATAGGTTATAAGTGTAGCTCTAAATTTTCATGGTTCACCATGTAGACATGGTGTCAGCATTTGAAAGACTTTTCTACCCTACTGGTCTACCATCTATTATGAAAAACATCCATATATGTCAATACTGGCACACAATACAGTGTACAGATACTTTAACAAGTTTTGTCAGATCAGTGTGTTAACCCTTCTCAAGTCTTTTGTCTGACGGAGTTTGTTTTTTCCGGCTGAACATGTTGAATTGGAATTAGAATGTCTGAGAAGTGATGTGCTGTAATCTGATGGCTTTCGGCGTTGGTCTGCATCTGTCGGTGTACAAAGGAAAAGGCACACAGGGCTTTTTGGGACAACCACCAGTGAAAAGAGCATTTGTCTTATCTATGTGATTTACAGCAACATGCATCACAAGAGGGGCTTTTGCACTGGGTAGTTATAGGAAATCAGTTATAGGAACTAGCCATCAGGGCGATCCCCCGAGAACAAAATTTTCCCCCAGGACCATTTTCCTGGTTGCATTCGCACCACCGGTAGAAACGGAAGTGAAGTAAGTGACATTGAATAAGTGACGTCATTTAAGTGCGCCATTCAAAAACGTCAACAAAAAGGAGGGCTAAGAAATGAAATATCCATGACAACTTGCAGTGCTACATATCATGGAGGCTGAGAAAAGAACAACGCTCTGACAAAAGTGACAGGTAAATGCTGTTAAGATTGGTTTCCTGTATATTCATGTTAGCTTGTGGGGTAAAACTGTGGGTTTACATGGCTTTTTAAAAATAGAGGGTGCCGGTGTCTTGACATGCCCTCAACCAATCAACATATAATTATGTCACTGGTAGTTCCTATTGTGCTAGGTTAGACCGTATTCTGAAGTAGGAGCTAATTCAGTCCCCCCAAAAGGCGTTCCTATAACTAAAATTGTTCCCAGTTCCTTCAGCAAAAACACACTAAAAAGCGGGTACTTCCATCAGTAGTTATACTGTAGGAATTATGAAAACATTCCTCCGGCGCAAAAACCCCTATGCACTCACACTTCTCTAATAGCAATTTAACTATCACATTGCTATAGTGTGTGTGGCCCACTGCTAGCTTGAAGGATATACAGCACATCTTGACCTCTGACCTCTGCAATGCATGAGGTGTATTGTTGAGACAGGAGAGAAATTAGGTGATGTTCAATTAGCATGGAGGTGGTGTCAGACAGAAGCAGTCAGCTTCAAAACACACCGTGGGGCTTGTGAGCATAGCTTTAACATGAGTATGCAGTCAATCAGGCCACTGGTAATTGATAGTCTGGTGTGTAATGTGTATGTGGTGTTGCTTTATTCTGTACCAATAGAGCTGGTGTTCATTCAGCTTCATTATAAAGCTGTAGTGCATTCAGCACATGGTCAGAATGATTGTATTTATGAGATGACACCACAATATCATCAGTGGGCATTTCAGGTACACTTTAGCATAATTTAGCAAGAGTGAACTGAATGTAATATTTCCGGACACTTAATTGCATGTTAATTGAAATTAAATGAAAATGTATTATAGTTTACAGTTATATTAAACACACAAAATTACTTGTATTGACTATTGAAATTTTGATTAAAGTATATTGCTGAATGTACTGACAAGCATTTATGATGAACTAAAATATATGTCATGTTTTTCCTTCCTCCCTCCCTGCCTCCCTCCCTCCCTGCCTCCCTCCCTCCCTCCCTGCCTCCCTCCCTCCCTCCCTCCCTCCCTCCCTCCCTCCCTGCCTCCCTCCCTCCCTCCCTGCCTCCCTCCCTCCCTCCCTGCCTCCCTCCCTCCCTCCCTGCCTCCCTCCCTCCCTCCCTCCCTGCCTCCCTCCCTCCCTCCCTGCCTCCCTCCCTCCCTCCCTGCCTCCCTCCCTCCCTCCCTGCCTCCCTCCCTGCCTCCCTGCCTCCCTCCCTGCCTCCCTCCCTCCCTCCCTGCCTCCCTCCCTGCCTCCCTCCCTCCCTCCCTCCCTGCCTGCCTCCCTCCCTCCCTCCCTCCCTCCCTCCCTGCCTCCCTCCCTCCCTCCCTGCCTCCCTCCCTCCCTGCCTCCCTCCCTCCCTCCCTGCCTCCCTCCCTCCCTCCCTCCCTCCCTCCCTTCCTCCCTCCCTCCCTCCCTTCCTCCCTCCCTCCCTCCCTTCCTCCCTCCCTCCCTCCCTTCCTCCCTCCCTCCCTCCCTTCCTCCCTTCCTCCCTCCCTCCCTTCGATTTCTCCACGAATGGCCCATTTCCTGCAGCCCTACTGCCCTTGCTCTCAATACTTAAATCATGAAATAAGGGCAGCTATATCTCTCCTCATGGTCAGAGGAGGCTTTAGTTTTTAGTAGCACCAGGCACAGAAACCTAGTTCTTCAGAGAACAGGTAATGTATTTATAAAAACATATATCCAACATGAATCAGGACAAAGAGTGGAATAAGACAGTAAGGTGCTCACGTTTGCAGACAGTGACCACCGAGTGTAAATCAAACCTCGTGGAGTGTTTTAAAAGGGTTCAGGCATAAGAGTGCGCTCTTAAAAGACTGATATAGCGCACCATCATCACTTCAGTTTGTGTAGCAAAAAGCTCAATAAGAAGCTTGTCATTGAAAGGTTCCATTAGATAAAAAAAAAAAAGTGATGAATAAATAATCTTAAAGTAATAAAACTAAAAGGTTTGGCATTTTGGTGCATATGTAGAAAGACAATAACCACTGATGGTTCTGTATTATACAGAACATAAGAGTATAACCGTTTAAGGGTTTTAACACATTGAGGTCGGCAAAGATGCCGGTGACTTAACCTAGTTTTTTTTCTTATCAGTGCAAAATAGACTCAAAATACTCCAGCGATTTTGGTCATTCAGGCAAGTGTTATACATCATTATAATCTGTTAAGTTTCTACTTTTATTTGTGTATAATCACAATAAAAACAAAATGTTGTGCTTTTAGCAAAATAAAGAAAACAAACATGATGTGCGATCTGCAGCCTCTCTCTAAATGACATTCATTGAAAATTAACTGTAACTTAGTCAATACTTGTCACACAAACATGAGACATATGTCAAGTTAAGTCAAGTCACCTTTATTTATATAGTGCTTTTTACAATGTTGATTGTTTCAAAGCAACTTCACAGTGTTACACAGGAAAACAATGCAACAGAATTTGATTCGGCTGTACAGCCACTCTGGAGAAAACGTTGATGTTATCCAGCTCATTTCAATTATCATATAGTGTCAATGCGGGCAGATCAGTAATTTAGCTGAAAATTTATTTGAATATTTAGTTTAAAATTTTAGTGTCCCCAACTGAGCAAGCCAAGCCAAAGGCGACAGTGGCAAGGAATCAAAACTCCATCAGGTGGCATAATGGAGAAAAATAAACCTTGGGAGAAACCAGGCTCAGTCGGGGTGCCAGTTCTCCTCTGGCCATCATGCCGTGTCGGTGAGGCAATTTGTATGTCTAAAGAAACGTTGAAATGTCAGGCTTTAAATAAATAGAGAATATTTGTTTGCGATTTGATTTACATTATCTAATCTGTTTGAAAAAAGAGAGATGTCAGTCGTTCACGAACCTCTTCATTATCCACTAATGTGCCCACGCCCATGGAGAGTGCATTCTTTTGAAAGTCAAATACTCTAAGTATATCCCCGCCTGCATCACCTCGTAAAACATAGCAAGCTTAGTGCATGTGTTTTACAACATTTTGAGACGTGGTGAGGAATAATCCTGGAATAATTTACCTCAGAAGAAAAGCTGTTTCATTTCAAATAGCAACGGATCCAGCCGATTAGTGTGAGGTACGTTTTTTCTGTTAGTGTCTGTGAATATTAAACCGCAAAAAGAGTCCTGCTGCAACATAAAATGTCATAGAGGTAAGACTGTTTAGACAGTTTGGCCTGTTTTGGGCAGATTATGAAGTGTTTGCTGTAAAATAGCCTAGTGTCGCAAAAAATTAAAAACAAAAGAGTTAATTATATTAAATTATAATTATATTAAATTATATTAAATATTAAATGAATTATATTTTAAAGTAGATTAAAATAGAAAACCATTATTTTAAATTGTAATAATATTTCACAATATTATTTTATAATATATGTTATTTTTTAATCATACTCTACTATACTATACTTTACTCTACCGTTCAAAGTTTGGGGGTAAGACTTTTTTAATGTTTTTGAAAGAAGTCTATTATGCTCAGCAAGGCTGCATTGATTTGATCAAAAATACAGTACAAACAGTTATTGTCATGGGATATCCAAGGATCGATTGCTGATCGATTGCTCCTGTCTGCCTCCTGTTTGGGTCCTGGTGCTGATGTTCTCGTGTGTGCTTTGTTCCCTTTTGAATCTTTATTTGATATCATTCCCTGTTGTTTAAACTGCTAAATATAAAACTTACCCATCACCATATATTGTCTAATATTGCCTACCACATTAAATCTGACATCGCTAGCTTTTAATCTAAATCACTATCATGCGTTAGCATTTCGCTAGCCTGTTAGCTTGCCATCTCTGCACTCGGGTCTCTTGTTTTCTGAGTTCATTAAACAACTGTGGTGAGTTGTATTAGTAAATAGACTCCATCAAACAACTGTGGTAAGTTGAATTAATCAAATACGGTAAACCATGTCTTCTTCTCCTGTCATTGTCAACTGCACTACATGTTTCAAGTTTAGTATATCTTTCTCCGTTGGCGAACAGGGCTTCACATGTGATAAATGTAAGGAGATAGTCAGGCTGACGGAGAAGATTTCAGAATTAGAGACACGCATCCAGACTTTATTTGAGAGTAGTGAGAATGTAACAGCTTTAGACACTGCTTTGGATGCGAATAGCTTAGTGAACTCTGTACATTGTTCGGTTCCGGCTGTAGAGCCTGTGCAGCAGGACAACTGGGTGACGGTGAGACGGCATAGTTGCGGATCAAAAAAACACTCTTCCTTTCCGATTAGAACATCAAACAGGTTCTCCCCACTCAGTGACGCACCCGCTGAGAATCCTGTTGAAAGTTCCCTAGTTATTGGCGATTCTATTACACGGAACGTGAAAATAGAGACACCAGCCACCATAGTCACATGTTTACCGGGAGCCAGAGCGCCTGACAAAGCAAATTTAAAAGTGCTGGCTAATGCTAATCGTAAATTCTCTAAGATTATTATTCACGTCGGCACTAATGATGTTCGACTTTGCTAGTCGGAGATCACCAAAATTAACATTAAAGAGGTGTGTGAACTTGCAAGTACGATGTCACGTAAAAAATTTTGTTCTGGTCCCCTCCCCGTTAAAAGGAGTGATGAGATACTTAGCAGACTATCGAACAGTTGCAAACAGAGGAACCTAAATACACAATGATTACGACAAAATAACGAACAACTGAGAAGATGCATCCAATGAGTCCAGTGAAACTAATGAGTGGCGGGAAACAAAGACAAAGAAACACGTGACTGATGAAAACAAACTGAAGTCCATGAAATCTACAATAAACTGTGACAGTTATATTGCGAAATATTATTATTTTTAAAAAACTTTTTTATATAAATATATTTTAAAAAGTAATTTATTTCTGTGATGGTAAAGGTGACTTTTCAGCATCCATTACTCCATTTTCCTAACAGTATATACAAATGATATGATGGAGATACCATGAAAACAAAAATAATAAAGGTTGCGAAAAGAAAGGCAAAGGTTGGTATTCTGGGTCAGTATTTCCCCCCTCAAACTCTTTGTATCAGGAGGCCAATGTCAATGACCTAGTATGCATTAATGGCCCAGAGCAAGGATTTGGATGCGTTTCCTGTCAGAGTGGATGAAGGCCTTTAATAAGACTCGGAATGGAGGAATTTAATCAGTGGCTGAGATTGAGAAAGTATATCCCGATATAAAAAGATATTCAAACACCTGCATATCCATCTGCAAAACACATGTTTGCTCTCACTGTCATATTCAAGACGACCACAACACCACAAACTCCATGACAAATGATTTCAGATGAGCCAAACACAAAAAAATGAAGCAAGAAACAAGCATTCAAAAACCTCAAAACAGTCTAACACAATGGCTCTTTTGAATCAGTCTAGAGGAAGTATATTGTGTGATTCATTGGGGCTTTACAACAGACGTCTGATTGTTATCTGAGCCGAGCTGATCTAGAGTCTGCTGGCCATATGTGTCCATTATGCAAATTAACATTAGCATTCTGTACATAGACAAGGTTTCATTCGAGCCCTGACCTCATAAAGCAAAGAGACATAATGTGTAAATATATATGCAAATATTCATGAGTGAAGCCCCCACAGGACAAATGATTAAATTATGGCCTGGCAGCCGTGGTGACCACAGTACTGACTAATTTGTCCTGTGTGACAGAGCTGACTGGATTTGGGATTGGAGACAGTTTTTAGATACAGATTCATCTCTGCCACTTTCATCTATACTAAGAAGAAACTTATGTAACAGGAGTTTCCATGTGCATGAATGTTGTGCAACTCTCATAGTGTAATTATTTCATTCTTTCTGCAGAGGCTTTTGTCTGCTTGATTTAAAATCAACATGAAACTGTGTTCACAACCCATTTTACTTAATGAAGTGTAAAAAATGTTTTTTAAAACAAAATTAAAACTAATTAAAAAGATTGTGTGAGACAATACACAATGCTAAACACAATGCAATTTTAAACAGTGAAATAAGTTAAGATATTAATTATAATAAGTTTATTATTTATTAGTAAATAAAAGTCACATGATCCAATTAGTTATCCCTTTTATCACTTTTCCAATTATTACTTTTTGGGTGTGAGCAAAAACGCACCGTTTTGTGTGTGTCCCTTTAAATGCAAATGAGCTGTTGCTCCTGGCCCCCTTTCAAGAACATTCAAGAGCTCATGCTCCAGCATACCGAAAACAACAAAACAGGACTCCCAAGCACTGAAAATGTCAGAAAGTAGTAGCGGTGTTCAGCCTAATATGCATGAACCGGAGTCGGACAATGATGGAGAGACTCGAGAAGAAGTGACAACATGTAGAATGCAACAGGATATTTCTGAATGGTTAATTGATGAATTTATGTAGTTGATAATCTATAAATCGCTGTACAGGTGCTTGTGTGGAAACTGTTGTAAGAGGCCTACAGAGCCAGAGTATATATGCTGCATGGAGATAGAACATAGTTTAGTTTAATTACGGTTATGACTTATGTTGTCATTTTTCTTTTATGACATGCTATTGCATTTGTGTTACATACTGTATTGCAATAAAGGTGAAAAGACGGAAGTGACAGCTTGAGCAGACTCCCAAATGTATGATTGACCATCCTGGACTGGAGCCTGTTTGTTTAAAATGTGTATTCTCTTCAGAACACGTAACATTTGGCGCAGACATTGGACATTTCCAGCTGCTACAGCGAGGATACAGAAATGGTGGACTCTGTGCTTCTCACTCAGGGCTGAGTCTATGCTAATAGGGCAGATCGTAACCAGCTTGGGTGGGGTTCCATATCCATAAATATGGATATTTTTCTTACAAAAACACACTGCTTCACTTTAGAAAGCCTTTATTAACAGTATGGAGCCGTATGGATTACTTTTATGAAGGATGGATGCACTTTTTGAAGCTTCAAAAACTCTATTCACTCTCTATTCCCATTATAAAGCTTGGAAAAGCCAGAATATTTTTTAATATACTGTAACTCCGATTGTGTTTGGCTGAAAGAAGATGGCTTGAGGGGGAGTCAATTATGGGACAAATACATTTTTTTGGGTGAACTAACCCTTTTACTATTTTCCTTTAAAAACATCTACGGTAGGCTAATATATATATTTTTTTTTAAAGAAACTGAAATTAACATTATTGATTTGTTATGCAGGATAAAAAGAAAATTATACAGTCTTACATTCTACAAAACACAATAGAAAAAAACAGACTGCTAAAGGCATGTGAAACAGACAAGACACTTTAACTTACTGGCAGACTCTTTCAAGCCCATGGCTTTATGGACGATCACATGCAGGAAGCCATACAGACCAGGAGATTCCTCATCTGGAAGAGACAAGAAACACTCAGTAAGTATATGTGTGTGTGAGAGGGAAATGAGTGAATTTATGAAGTATCCAACTCCTTGCTTTAGTCATCTTTCAGCATCTCCCTCTTTAATCTACCCACAATCCTCCATTTCCCTGCCTATAGTGGCAGATAACAGATAAAGAAAAAAACACATATGCAAGTGTCTAGTCAAGCACAGGCTGCTAAAACGCATACATACTACTAAACTTAGAACCCAATATAGCTGCAAGCAGCAATTAAAAAAAATAAATAATAATGAGTCATGCAACCATTATTTTTAAATGATTTTAGTCAAAACAGCTGAAAAATCATAAATACAACAACTAGTAATATGATTTAATTGCATATCACTTTTGACCAATTTTATGCCCTTCCCTCACTAACTTACCACCGTCTTGTTCACTCGGATGTACATCATTGCTTACGTTGCATGAGTGCCCACTACCAGCGGAACCCTTGCAATGTGTTTAAATGGAACGCCCTAAGCCCTTAATCACTTGGAAAACACAGCTGATTTATTATTTATTTATTTTCATGAATTTGTTTTTATATGTAGATGTGTATGTAGCCTAGGTCCAAAGAGCATGTGAATGGAAAAACAGTTCTCAAAGGGAAAGACACCTGGTGTATTCCAAAGCATATAATCTCTTAGTGTTTTTAAATACATACTTTCAAAACATACTTTTTTTTTTTACTTTGCTTTTATTTGATTACTTCTAACTATTTTTCTATACTATTTACTTATTGAATTGTTTTGATAACATGTTTTTATTTTTGTATTGTATATCTGAAGTACTTCTCTTTTATTAAAGCACTTATTTTATATTATTGTATTTATCTTATTTTTCTTATTTTTGTGAAGTGCTTTGAAATGTAACTTTTAAAGGCGCTATAATAATAAAATAAAGTTTATTATTATTAATAATAATAATAGTATATCTCATGTCTGTGTGGTCCATTTCTGTGCTGGACTGGTGATAGTAAATATCAGGCTATTTGACTAGCATTGGTATCAGTACTGAAAAAAAAAAAAACAATCAGTCGGTCAGTAATGTTAAGTCAAATTGACAAGAAAGATGATTGACTCTAAAAGTATCGAAGGGCAGTGCTGATCTGAAACCTTTATAAATTTGATGTCATGCACTAGTTGCAAGATCAAGTTGCAAGATCTATTACAGACAGATCAGATCAAGTCAAGTGTCACAGCCCCCTGACTTTGGCTGCTCTGCACTGGAAACACTGATGAAGAACTCTGTAAATTAGTGCTGGTGGAAAGAATGCAGATGTCAGAGCAAATGAAAACATTGTCACATAACTGAAAGTCTACAGCTGCCTTAACTAAAACCATGAGTTTGGATATCCTCACCAAAAGAGTTTAACATCATGTGAAGTGGGTTAAAAAAACATGATTAATAAAAACAATATTTATGGTAAGCCCCAGAGAACGTGAGGATTCTAATGGACTTAAAGGCTTTCGTCCTGAGAGAAAACCTGCTACACGTGAGGGGTCTCCAAAGCACACAGAACCAGTCATCACTTCAGGGTGGCCTTGACCGACCCTCATGCACACAGAGTGGCTTATTGTATCAGTATTAGAAACAGTGCTCAAGTTGCAGTCTTTCTTTCTCTATGTTTATTTAGCAGGAAGTGAACTAGCCGAGAAGCTCTTTGAACCTACACCACCTCATCAGAACAACACAAGATTTTTTCATAATCAAAAAACATAGTTGTGCACCACTGAATTTTAGTTTTAAACTCCAAATCAATTCTTGAATCTGAAATTTAGTAGAGGTAGCAAACGTAGAAATGCAATTCTAATCATAATATTTTTTAGGGCTGCACAATATTAAAGAAAAATGTGATGTGATAATTCATTAAATACTGCAATCTCCGATATGCAACACAATAAAGTTAAGGATGTAAAATAAATTAATTATTTTTAAAAACTGAGGTTTCACTTTATTTTGATGGTCCCTTTAACACATACTGTTAGGGTTTCAGGTAGGCTTACATTAGGTTTATTTATCAACAGCAATTGGATAATCAAATGTACAAATATACACTGCTTAGTCTTCACTGTACAAATTAAATATATACTGATTCTTATTAAAGCTACAAAAGTTATTCAGTCAACAGCAGTGAGTGATTTTCTCTTTTGTTGTTTTTGTCACACAGATGGTTTATTGGGCTGCTGTCACTTTAAGAGCTTCACATATCCAATATATTGTTACATGTGAGCTTTCTTTTTCAACTTCTGGTCTAGTCCACTTCTGACAAATGACTGCGTTTATGTGAATACTCATTAAGACAGGCATTTTAACATAATTTGGTGTGTATATATTGCCATATAAGCTGCGGAAGAGTGAATTCGGGATCATGCGCTGTCCGAGAGGCGGCTTTCTGTGCCTTTGAGTACTTCACTCATTGCTATTAATAACATTAAGCATGTCACATATACACTCACCTAAAGGATTATTAGGAACACCATACTAATACTGTGTTTGACCCCCTTTCGCCTTCAGAACTGCCTTAATTCTGCGTGGCATTGATTCAACAAGGTGCTGAAAGCATTCTTTAGAAATGTTGGCCCATATTGATAGGATAGCATCTTGCAGTTGATGGAGATTTGTGGGATGCACATCCAGGGCACGAAGCTCCCGTTCCACCACATCCCAAAGATGCTCTATTGGGTTGAGATCTGGTGACTGTGGGGGCCATTTTAGTACAGTGAACTCATTGTCATGTTCAAGAAACCAATTTGAAATGATTCGAGCTTTGTGACATGGTGCATTATCCTGCTGGAAGTAGCCATCAGAGGATGGGTACATGGTGGTCATAAAGGGATGGACATGGTCAGAAACAATGCTCAGGTAGGCCGTGGCATTTAAACGATGCCCAATTGGCACTAAGGGGCCTAAAGTGTGCCAAGAAAACATCCCCCACACCATTACACCACCACCACCAGCCTGCACAGTGGTAACAAGGCATGATGGATCCATGTTCTCATTCTGTTTACGCCAAATTCTGACTCTACCATCTGAATGTCTCAACAGAAATCGAGACTCATCAGACCAGGCAACATTTTTCCAGTCTTCAACTGTCCAATTTTGGTGAGCTCATGCAAATTGTAGCCTCTTTTTCCTATTTGTAGTGGAGATGAGTGGTACCCGGTGGGGTCTTCTGCTGTTGTAGCCCATCCGCCTCAAGGTTGTGCGTGTTGTGGCTTCACAAATGCTTTGCTGCATACCTCGGTTGTAACGAGTGGTTATTTCAGTCAAAGTTGCTCTTCTATCAGCTTGAATCAGTCGGCCCATTCTCCTCTGACCTCTAGCATCAACAAGGCATTTTCGCCCACAGGACTGCTGCATACTGGATGTTTTTCCCTTTTCACACCATTCTTTGTAAACTCTAGAAATGGTTGTGCGTGAAAATCCCAGTAACTGAGCAGATTGTGAAATACCGGCCCGTCTGGCACCAACAACCATGCCACGCTCAAAATTGCTTAAATCACCTTTCTTTCCCATTCTGACATTCAGTTTGGAGTTCAGGAGATTGTCTTGACCAGGACCACACCCCTAAATGCATTGAGGCAACTGCCATGTGATTGGTTGATTAGATAATTGCATTAATGAGAAATTGAATAGGTGTTCCTAATAATCCTTTAGGTGAGTGTATGTAACAGTCATGTGTCCAGTCTACCTAAAACTTGGACTTTTTGTAATCTTTTGGTGTATTAAAATCATACAGTATCGCAAGCTGTTGCGATATGCACATTTGCGATATTTCGATCATTTTAAATATATTGTGCAGCCCTAATATTTGTATTTAATTATTTAATCAAATTAAACTTAAATTAACAGAAATTTGTAGAAATTCAAAAGTTTAAGGCAATAAAAGGAAAGTTTGTCAAGACAAACTTTTATAGCTTAACAAACCATTGCTTAAAGTTTGAAAGTTTTAGGCTTTAGCCTATAGTGTATTCGCTACTGAACTTATGCAATCAGTTCCAATTCCTTTAATTACAATTCAGCTTCCTGTGTGTTGTAGCCAATTCAGTTCAAATTAGGGATGCACGATATTGGATTTTTGCCAATATCCGATATGCCGATATTCGGCCGATGTCGACACCGATACTGATATATATATATATACACACATTTAATTTTTCCCTTTCTTCGGAAACAACACCATTTTGAGCAAAAACTTTTTTTTTTCATTCTGGTTTCAGATTTCTGAGGTCTCCTTACTAAAAGGATACTTGTTAAAGATAAATAAATGTTAATAAAGTTATTTTTTATAATAAGAGTATATTAAAAGCTCTGAAAATAACAATAATAAAGTCAGTAATTTTTCACCCCAAACAGATGCAGTTGTAACCTAAATATTTTATTTTTGGATTTAACATTTGTGCACATGAAGTGGGGGTGGCATGACATCAGTTGATGCTGTCTTTAGCTTCAAATAAAAATTCTACAATTATTTTAGAGCTCCTTGGATTATTTTTCATCATCCATTTCATAAAATTGTATTACAGATTGATAAACTGTAAATAAAAGTATTTAATTTACAAATGTCATGCTTGTGATTTATGACATCATTACTGCTTTATTTATTCAGAAAAAGAAGTAACTTCAAGTTATTTGTGTATTCTACTTTTCATTTTATTACTATAACAACAGCACCCCCACTAAATATATATAACATTCTACCAGGCGGGCACTAGGACCTGGAGGAGGCTTCTGCTGCTGTGGAGGTCACTGTGGGAAGTCACCATTGACGGTCACGTCCTTCTGCACATGCGTTTACAAATTCAAGGCAGCATTTAAAAACTGTCAATATAAATCACCATACATGCAATGTATTTGATCTTATCGCTATAGCACTCCTTGCACACTTGAGTTATTGCAAGCGCATATCAACACGTTATCATATCGGCAAGGAATATCGGCATTATTTTTTCATGTGGTATACCGATAATATTGTGCATCCCTAGTTCAAATTGAACTCATGACTTAAGAGTCAATTCTTAAATTATGAATTCTGTCCGAACCTGGAGTACAAAGCAACAAATCTTTCAAAAACATTCAAACATGAAGAGACCTTAAAAGCCTCATAATTAATTTTAGTGTTGGTACATCAACTGATTTAAATTCAACACAAGCATCCCAAAACCGTAGCGTTTCATGCACCCACATTCAACCAGTCCATTTCTGATGTATCAAAGCAATTACTAGGATTTTTTCTTTTCTAAACTCAAGTACTGAACAGCAGCCAACCATCATTTAATTAGTGTTCATCTCCTTCTAAGAGCTCCCAGTGTCACGGTTTCTCTCATAATGAAGACAAACACTCCTTACAGCCCTGATTTGTCAGCTCAAATTACCGGTGTCCAGAGGAAAGAGAGTATTTGTGAGTTTGTGAGAGTATATGGGGTTCATGGGGGTATGTATGTATGTGGCAGGGGTTACATTCCTCCACCAGCTGCTCCTCATTTCACCTCATTCCCTGCATCTTAAATTTCGTAGCAGGAGGGATGTTGTGGGGTTCAGAGGATGATCAGAGGTGGTCTTTCTATTTGTGTCAAGCATACAGTAAACACAACTACTACTTATACCACAAGTCAAACTCAAGACCCCCAGCCTGGATACAGCCTGCCAACGGCACTCTTCAATATATCAATGAGGTTCTTGAAAACTACAGACTGACATATAAAAGGCGTCTCTGCTGTAAACCTCTAGACATCACTAAAACATCAATGACTTAAATTATAATCAGCTGTATTATAGTAATCAAATAGGTAAAAACAGTCTTATAAATACTACATTTGTCCAGGTTTTGGAGGCATCAAAATTGGGAAAAATGTATTTGCTCAAATGCTCAAAAAAAAAAAAATGCATGTAAACTTAAAATCTGCTTCAAATCCAAAGTGATTTGTGCTTCTGTAGATGTTAATCAAGCTAAATTGTTAACTGCTCCAAATGATAGTGGCACCAGTACATAAAAATTACAGAATGTTTACAGCATGCTCTGAATATTTGATTCTGATTGCTCAACCGCAGATCAATATATATATATATATATTATACGCTTGCTAGGAAAGTTTTTTCTTCATGAAAGATTTGTGTTTGGTGAGCTAATAAAATATTAAAATTCAAATCAATATTTTGTGTACAGTTATTTAAGTCATCCGGTATCGCAGACTCTCTCTCGTTTCATACAAACGCAGCTGATGCTATTTTGCAACGATTGTTTTGTACACTGTAATGGATTATAAGATAAGATGTTATAAGATAAACAGGTAAGATTTTAAAACAGTTCCATCTCAAATCAATATATCTTATCCCCATAATTGTGGTAAAATACTGTGTAATAAGTGAATAAGTGGTATGACTGTACCGTATCCCTTTAATGACTGTCTAGTTTGAACTTGCCGCTTGCTAGCAACTGCTTTCGTGGAAGCTTTGCGTTTAAAGACCTAATAAAATATTTCAACTCGAGTCAATATTTTGTGTCTAATTATTTACTGAAGTGGCAAGTAGCCATGTAAAGCGGGATAAAGTCCAGCCGGTTGTTATCGCAGAATAAACCCTGATCACCCTGTCGATACAGTACTTATTACCAAGCAATATATTAAAAGCTGGATATACAATACTTTACCTGCATACAGTATACTCACATTAAGCAATATATATTATATATATTAAATCTTGGGTGCATGATTTTTTATATTGCCGCAAAAAGTTTAACTGTATTATAATACAGCTTTATATAAAGTTGGATTTAGAATTTCCAACATTTTTTGCATACAAAAAACTCACATACGGCAATATATACTATATAGCAAATCTCAATTGCCTGACATTAATATATTATGAACATTACTTTGAAACACTGTGTATTCTGAAAAGAGCTATATAAATAAATTTGACTTGACGTTGTGCGTTACAGTAACATAAGCAGGTTTTAGAAGAGGTTTAATGCATTTCATGGCTAAATGCAATAATATTTTTGAATCTACGACCAACCACTCATAATTCAAAAGGATATGTTTGGAGTATGTGTACAGCAGCACTGAGGAAGTGTTGCCCTTTTGATAGTGACCGACTCCAGCTCTGCTGACTCGGGTTGTATGTGGGAGGTGCTGGGCAGATGGCTTTAATGTCATCCATATCGAAACAAACACACAACTACAAACAGCCAAGTTCAGAAACTCTACCCTGCCCAGAAGTGAATAAAAGCAGCCTCTACATGGCACAGGTTATCAGTAGAGTAGAACCAGATTGTAACCTAGATTTCTGAAAAACCTACTTGGACTTCACTGTGATGGAAAGAGAAAGAGAGGAACAAAGAAACTGGGGTAGTGAGTATAAATAAAAACTATTGGGATGAGGAGAATTAAAGGCATTTAAGTGGAAACAGAAGGGAAAGAAATATTGGAATGGAGGATAAGCTGTATCGTTTGTACTGAAGTTCTCAAGTCAAAGACAAATGAGATGTATGAAAAACGAATACAACTAAATGTATTTCAGCACATCTGATATCAACTGAAATTGATATAACTGACATATTTTACTCTAGTCTCCCCAGATTCAGACAGCATTTGTATTTGACCCCTCTAAATATAACTGAAGCTAAGCACTGTATCAGAGAGCAGAGAGAAATTTTTTTTTTGCCTTTTACCATCTTTGTTGCTGGTGACGGGAATGTTGTGGACAGTTCTGAGTTTGAAGCAGGAGCCGGTTAACACTTGCAGCTCTACTGAACTCAACACACATGCCTGAAGGTCTGTAACACACATACACACACAGTGAGCTCTACACATCAGTGTTATTATCGCCAACTAAAACTATTAAAACATTTCTGTTCATTGAAATAAAGTTGAAATAATTATTTGATTTGATAAGTATTTGATGAAAAACCTACACTAAAGGAAAATTATAAACGTTGCTTCTGCAAATATCTGAAATAACTTAAAGCACAAAAATTGCTAACTGGAAATAAACTAAAACTAAAAATTTAAATAAATAAATAAATGAAAACATAAATAATAATAATAAATAAATAGTTAAAAGTATGAATAAAAACTATATTAGTATATAAATAATATTAAAATAACACTGCTAAATATGTAACATTCAGGATGTCCACAGAAAGATTTTCAGCATAATTTTCAAGAATCATTATGACTCCAAATCCCCCTAATGTCCAACATATTATATGAAGCCCACTTCCATCTTGGATGAAAAAGACGAAGATTATGACTATTGGTAAATCATTTAAACATGAAATTGAAAATATGTTTTGTGGCTTTTAATAAATAAATAAATAAAATAAAAACAGAGAAAAAAGATTAATATATGCAACTGGTATTTCTGGTGTTATATTAAAATAAAAATAATTAATTATAAAAAAAGAAATACAATAAAAAAAAAAGAAGAAGAAGAAGAATTGTCAAAAAAGTAAACAGCATTGTGAACAGCAAAATGCAGGATTGCAGGAACAGGATCGAAAATAACCAGAAATGGTGAAAAAAGGTGAAAAAAAAACTATGTTTTTAATATAACCTATTGTAAATAATTACACATAAATCATCTTGCTGCCTTCTTGCTTAATTAGCTACGGCCCTTTAGTGGACCCATTAGTTTTAAACCTTAGAGAGCATTACTGGAGTGGCAGCTAGGCTAATTCAGCAATGGTGGATTGTGTAATTTTGTAATAATGATTTAATATGTGAAAATAATCTGATCCTTTAATATAACAAGTCATTTTACCTTTCTTCTGCAATTTCTGAATGCTTTCCCTCCATTCTGACCTCTCATAATCTGAAGACAGCAGAAACAGGTAGCTCTGGAGAGAGAAAGAGACCGTGAGTTAAAGCAGAGGTCTTCAAACCTGCTTTTAGGGACCGACTGTCCTGCAAAGTTTATTTTCAAGCAATCCTGAAGAGCTTGATTAGATGGTTCAGGTGTGTTTAATTAGGGTTGGAGCTAAACCAGAGATTGTCTTCCTTATAGGGAGATGAGAGGGTCTGTGTCTCTTACCATTGGAAAAAGCGTAGCGGCTAACTTGGATCACATGAGGCACCCCGGCCTATCACATAATGTGGCCAGTCAGTGGCCAGCATTCAGAGTTTTACAACAGTCAGTTTGCGTTACACACGGTTTCTTGTGAATTAGCCTGTTCGTCTTGTGAATAATGTTCTATTTGGTATTTGGTGTAATATCACTAGTAAATGTACAGTAGGACTGCAATGTTTGTGGAATGTGCTTTAATGAGTGCTAAACAGAGCGCAAATTGCTCTTTTAGCTGCAGATTACTGGTCACTACAGTGTGCATAAAACCACATTTAAGATTAGATTTTAATCTGTTAATTTAAAAACAGCTTTATTGGGCATACAATAACATTTTTATACATTTTTATTGGGCATAAAAACTAAATTGGGCATACAATTTAGTGATACCCGTCACTAAAATGTAATTGTAATTTAATTGTTGAAATTGTTGAAGCCTCTCCTCCATTGATATCCATTAAAAAAACGGGCTTGTCTCCCTCCCTGCATACCCCATTAGCTGTTACGCTATTTTGGCTAAAGGTTGCAGGCTTGCCTTCCAGTGGCTTTGGCTAAACTCTGCAGGACAGTGGGTCCCTAGGAGCAGGGTTGAAGACCTCTGCCTTAAAGAATAACAATGGCTCCCCCTACTGGAAAGCTATAAACAGCAGAAGCACAACCTTTAACTGGAAAACACTCATGTGTCATGTGTAACATCAAGTGTTAAAACGATAGAATATCTGAAAGATCATGTCAAATAAACATCACATTTCTTCTCACAAATAACTGTTGTAAATCAGATGGTTGTGGGATGTGGTACCTTGCCGTGTTTGTTGTGAATGCGAAATGGGATGGTGGGGGAGTGTAACAGAAGACACGACTCCTGCTCATTCATCTTCTTCCTGAGACGATCCACGTTACGACTCTGACCCTTCTGTGCTTTCTGTTCACACACAAATCAATCTGATATTAGTACATTAAGCATGCACTTACAAGCAAAATATAACTGAGATGTGTCAATGTGTTTTCTAGATTCTCAGATAACACACACAGCAGTCAGCCTGAGACATCAGCAATCATCACTGTAATCACTAGTCTGCATTTCAATTGGAGAAACTTCCTGCTCTGATCAGCTCTCTTTTTCGCTCTTATTACTGTCAGAACTGAGTTAATGAAGAAACCAAGAGCGCCACAGAGTAATTGGTACAGATTAAAATCCCCTGCTCAAGTCCCTATCATCAAGTCTCGAGTAAAGTCTCAAGTCACAGTGCACAGAAAACCAAGCAAGAAAAAAAACCCTGTAAAAACAGTGTGATGCATAAAAATTAATTATATTAGATTTACAGTAAATGCTATGTTTAACTCTGCTGATATCACCTACAGGGCAGTGACAGAAATGAACTTTCCCATCAAGGATGATATTTGCCTCCTTAAATATATTTTCAGGGGCTTTTTTTGGTTACCTTATTAACCCCCGGTTTCACAGACAAGGTTTTAGACTAGTCCCAGACTAAATGTTTGAGTTGTTTTAACTGAAAGAAATTTGCTTTCACATATCTTAAAATATTGCATTTACACTGCAATTACAACTGCATAAAAATGCTATGAGACTACTGTTTTAAACATAAAAGTTTGAATAGAGAAATATGAAATGATGTTTTAATATTTTAATAAAAAAAAAAAAGAATTATACTTTTAATTATGAAATTAAAACCGCCAGTAGGTGGTGGCAAGTCACTAGATGATGTATTCGACTTGAAGCGGCGCTGCGAATTCAGACACTGAGTGTGCCGGAGGGGCTGCCACTTTAGCATAGTTTGTGCTTGCGGTTTAATAATCATTTGAATCTTGGCAAACTGGCAGCTCCAGTAGTAATGAAAATATCTCCGTCATGGAAACTATGTATAAACCTTAATTAAACAATTTAATAATCAATTTAAAATGAATTCATACCTCTATGACATTACACTGTACCTACATTAAACCAGCGGTTTGGAAAATGAATGGATGGATGGTTGATTTAGCTGCGGGCGGCTGCAGAGACGCAGGAATTCATTTGACACGACCGTCCCAGTGCATTATGGGTATTCTCTAGCCGTTAAGTTAACATCGGTTGTACACATGTTATTGTGAAGCATTATGGGATTGAATGGGTGCACTCAATAATGGTTTCGGGCCACCCTACAAATGGTTGTTCCCTCAAATAGTGTCCTATTTAAGGGTATAGGGGCAATTTCTAACACAGTCCTACTGTCATAATAAGTGAGTCGAAGCATTCACACTTTGTTCAAAATGGCTGATTCATTCAGTAACGAAGCAAGTTACTGTGCTTATAAATGGGTCACTGAATCACTGAACTAATTCGTTCAGAAACAGAACATGACTGTGCGTTGCTCAGAGACACTTAACTATTTTGCTGTGGCTTTGTTTGGAACTATGGAAAAACAGATTATGATCTAGGCTAGGCAAGGCAAGGCAAGTTTATTTATATAGCACATTTCATACACTATGGTAATTCAAAGTGCTTTACACAGAAAAGTGAATTAAAATTTTAAAAAAATTAAAACAGTTATAAAAGGAATTAAAAGAGTAAAAGATGATGCATAGATAAACTTCTCATCTGGTAAAATATTTCAGAATAATTTATGTTTGTCTCTTGTATTTAATTAATTTCCGCACTTGCTCTGGGACTTCCCCATACTGGTTGTCTCTTTCTCTGTGAATTTCTTTCGGCGCGCCTAAATAATTTGTTGGACATCTCCAGCAGATCCGATCTTTCACCTAAAAACGGCCAGGCAGAGCTGGGACTATTTCAGTTCACGCTCCGATTTATCACCCACGCAGTTTCAATTTCTCTTCCAGAAACTTCTTAACTGCACTGTATTTACCCAAGTGATCTCAATTTCTCTTCCAGAAACTTCTTAATCACGCTACTACCGATTATTCACCCAAGCAGTTTCAATTTCTCTTCCAGAAACTTCTTAACTGCACTGTATTTACCCACGTGATCTCAATTTCTCTTCCAGAAATTTCTTAACCACGCTACATTACCACAGAGCCAGCCCAACCACTATAGTTTGTCCCCCTCTTTTTTTCTTCAGAAAAAAAAAAAAAAATCTAAATCGTAAATTAAAGAACACAGACGCAGCCGGATCCTTTCCATAATGACCAACTCAATCTACCAAGAGCAGTGCAAATGAGCGTCTGGTTTAAGACATGCTTTTTTGGCCAGTAAATAATGGTTCAAATACCAGTAAATTGACTAATGCAAACCTTAGTAAATCACCTTGGGTGATTCATTTAAATACTCTCCTCCCATAAATTTTGCATCTGAAAGGGAAAATCCTACAAATGCATATGCAATAAGGTCAGGGGCAAAAATAAATGTGCCCAAGCCTCAGCTCAAATTTTTTACTGCGTGTCTTTACAGAATCCTTGACTACAGAATCTTTAACACCAAAAGAGGGTTTGCGCTGGCGCAAGCTGTTAATAAATCTGTCCCTACATTGACAATATTATGTCTAAAATGTCACTTAACATTAATGTTACTGAACTGTTATTATAAAATCGATATCACTTTTGCAATCTTGCTGATATTCTGGAAATACTACCTTGTGTTATAAATGTAAAAAAGAACTCATACTAGGGGCATTTTTGTGTCTGTGTAAATTTTCATTAGGGCCAATGCTATCATTCTGTCATTATGTGTGTATGAGCTTTAGTGGAAATTATGTTATCAGGCCTCCATAACTAATTAAAGACTCCAGAGCTCCACTGCAGCTGTTAGTGTGTGCTGATGTTATATTATATCTTGACAATGTAATGGGCTACATGACTCTGTGGGGCAGTAATTGTTCTGAGCAGAAGGAAATCCCAGAAGAGAAGATTCAACAATCCCAGAAGTGAGCATTCTCAGAAGTGAACTCGTTTGATTCTTTCATTGCCAGCTAGCATAAACAAACCCATTCACACAGTGGAGTCAGCCACGTTAACGAGGCTAAGAGTCGAGGTGTCACCTTTCCTCTGCATGCGAGGCACTGCCTCTCTGTCCTGTGGTGACCTCACCTGAACAATGGAAGCGGGCGGTCTAAGATCTATCTGAATGTGAACTGTACCATCACGGTGACCAGCTTTGGCAATGCCAAACATCAGTAAACAAAACACAAAATCCACTTTCCTCCTAATTACAAACAGAGGCCTACAAAGCAATGCTTCAGAGAGTCTGATATGGCCTTTAGGAAAACACTGATAATTAGGTTTACTTATTGAACACAGCTGAGTGACGACATGTTTAAGATGTTTTATGTTGCCCAGACAACAACTTATAGCTTTTCGTATTTTTATACTTTAAAGGTGATGTAAATATGAAAGGTTGGGAATTGAAAATCGATTCCAATTTGGGAATCGGATACTTAAGGTCAGGAATCGGATACTTGTAATAAAATTAAAGTTTCAGTTCCTGTGTGCGCATTTTAATGTGATTTCAAACCATTTTCAAGCACAAGAAGACACGAAAAAGAACTCAATTCGGCACTTGCACCACATTCAAAGCGTGCACACAGAGAGCCTCCTCTCATATAGTGCGAGATGCTGAATTGAGTTCTCGTACGTGTGTTCTTGTGTTTGAACACAAATACACACAAAAAGTCAAAATATCCTTGTAAACACAGTTGGTTTTGTCTTAAGTGAATGTAAACAGAAAACGCATGTGTAACAGACTATACGTATATTGGATTTTGCATGAGGTCTTAAAGTGACAGCAGCCTAATAAACCTGCTGCAGTCTATGTCATTAATGTTAATCAAAAAACAAAGGAAAAAGAAAATCACTCACTCATCTTGACTGAATAACTTTTGTAACTTTAATAAGGATTAATCTATATTTTAATTATAAAAAGAAAACTATGCAGTGTTATTTTATATTTGATTACAATTTCTGTACCTGAACTTTGTTCATATGTAGCCTATTTATTGCTATTGCTAATTTGTTTAGTTGTTCTTATTTTATTACAGTTTACTTGTCTTTAATCATGTTTGAAATTTATATTAGTTAGTACAGTTGTTTTTGCTGTGGTATTTTGTTAAAACCATAGGAAAATGTCAGTGTTCTTTATGCTGCAAGTTTTTGTTCCTGGAAATCAGCTGCAACAAAACGTTTGGCCAAAAGACAGAGAGTAAATGTTTGCCTAAATGTTTGTACCTAACTGGAATTGAAACTGGGAATCAAAAAAAATCGGAATCGATAAGCAGAATTGGAATTGCTAAAATTCAAACGATACCCAACCCTAGATGTAAAATTTTTGTTTACTGTTCATTGACTACTATTAGTATGCCATTCATGGGTTTATCTCCCCCAAAAGTGTAAATTACAGGGGCTTTTGCACTGGATGAACGTTTTCATAGTTCCTGTAACTATTTCCAGAAGTACCCGCTTTTTGGCGTGTTTGCACCGCAGGAACAGGAAGCGAGGAATGCCTTTTGGGGGACTGAATTGGCTTCTACTTCAGGGTCTAACCCAGCACAATAGGATTTATCAGTAAAGTAAGTGTACGTTGATTGGCCAAACACATGCGAAACACAGGTACTCGCCATTTTTAAAAAACAGTATAAACACACAGTTTATAGCCTATTTATTCACTCCACGAATTAACTCCACGAACATGGAAAACAGTGATAGATGGACTCTTCTCAACCTTTATGCTAAGCAGGAAACCCAATGCGACTTTGAAGGGGCATGATTTATGTATTTCTTCTCAGCTAGTGACATTGGGCATCAACCACACAGCAAACGCTATAATAATTTTCATATACCTTTTACTTTCTTTGATTAACAATTGTATCTAATAATAACATATTAGATAGGACTGTTAAACAGATCGTAAACTAATGAAGACGGAGAATGGGAGCGCTGTGTGCTCAGGCTATGGCTAACCCGTCCTCAGCACCATTTCACAAAATGAAAGTCCACCACACCATCAAAATTAAAGTCCCGCACAACAACCAGAGCGACAGGATGTATGTGACGGCTTACGGGAACATTTACATCTTGGGGGACCGCCCTGGTGGCTAGTTCCTATGACTGAGTTCTAATAAATACTGAGCAGCCCCAGAGTGCAATCTTGACACCTACACTCAATTTAATTAGTTTATAATACACCAGAGCTTACTGGCGTAGACGCTTGAGGCATAAACATGCGCATTTATTTATGTACAACCTTATGAATGATATAAACACTGTTTGGCTGTACTACAGAAATATTAAGTGCTAACTATGGTGATTTCAGTTAGGATCAAGTGGCTAATGTTTTGTTGAACTTAAGACAAATTAAGTTAAAATAGATTAATTTACTGTTTACAAAAAATCGCTTGGTGACGATGGCACCCTTGGGTCCTTCAGGCAGAACAGAGCAGTGTAATAAGTGCTGTTCAGTGCACACATTGAACTGCATAAGGGTTGGTACCGAATTCTTAATGCGTGGCCACGTGACCTAGCCTATATCAAGTGAAATTAAGTCAGATTTATTTGTACAGCACTTTTCACAATACACATTGTTTCAAAGCAGCTTTACAGAAAGTCTATAATGCCTTAATGTTTTAATATTGAGCAGTTTTTAGGGCTGAGCGATATGAAAATATATGTTACTGATATAAATGATCTACTGTTTGAGTTTTAGCTATATTGTATTAATTTATGCAGTAGATAAATCAGTGTAAGTGAGCAGGACTGAATTAAATTACTGGCATCAGAGAGCAACAGAGATATTTTCTTTAGTAGACTATATTTTCTGCATGTCATGAGGGGTATTTTCTATAGTGGACTATGTTTTTTTTACCAAGTAATGCAAGTGAATTCAAGTCAATTCAACATCTCTTGCAACGAACTGGACAACATTAAAAAAAATTAAAAAGAAGAAAGTAGAAGGTAAAATCAGCTGCTTACGTTTGTCCTATGTCTTACTGATACACAGTTAATTATCATTTGAGTAAAATCCAGAGTTTGTGCTGTTCCACCGATCCTGGGGGAAATATGAAGAAGCCAAATGAATGAAGCGCTAATGCAAAACAGCTGTATTCATCCTTAAGAATCAGGACGTGCCGTCACCAAACATTATTTTTTAAACAATAACTTAATCTATTCTTTGTCTTAAGTTCATTAAAATCATCAGCCGATAGATTCTTATTAAAGTTGCCATGGTTACTATACAGATAATAAGATACAATTCTAGAGTTATTTCTGTAATGTGTTGCACTGCCCCATCGTCTATACTATAGCTTGAGTTTGGGGCGTGGCTACTGTAGCAGGCGGAGCCAGAGGATGTTTAGCCGTTGTGGGACCAAGCACCCGCTCAGAAAGACAAATGTTCCAGTTTAGAACTTTTACTTTGATGTGTCTAGTGTAGAGAACCTCAAACATTTGTGGTGCGTCATGTCAAAAAATGCGATCAGTGCAGATATGTTGGATGGGTTTATTGTAAGTGAAACACTTTCATTCACTCTAGACAGAGTTTTTGTCTACTCAATTGCTTACTCATGCCATGACACAGCAACACAGCTAAAACAAAGTATTCCTAATATGTTGGGCCATTTTGAAAGTAACCTACTTTTACCTGTTAAGACATGCCTTATGAGTTGGGGAGTTGTGACGCGCAAGAGGAGCGTTTGCAAGGCTGTTTGAAAATATGCTTCTTCTGCTTATGCTTTTGTAATTCCGCTAGGTGCCACTGGTGTCACAGAAAGTACATACTTCACCTTTAAATATATGATTATTATTATTATTATTATATATACAGTAATGTCCAAAAGTGATGTCCAGAGGGGATATTTGTTTTTATTGACCCTATAAGTTTGATAAAGCCATCAAAATATGAGGAAAGTATGTTTTGTTTTTATATATATATATAAAGATATATATATATATATATATATATATATATATAAAGACATATTTTAAATATGAGGGAAAAACAAAAAATGAAACGGGTATTTATCTGACAAAATTATTTGGCAAAAAAAGGCAAACTACAGCTATAAGTTTTATTTTACTATGCAAAAAAAATGCAAAGACAAACTAAAACAAAAAGCTTACAGGAAAAAGAATACATTAATTACAACTTAAGTTATTAATATTTTGTTGATTCTCTCTTGTTTTTTGCATGTGTTCATAAAGATAGAGTCCATCTATCTTTTTTTTTTTTTTTTTACATTTTACCAGTAGAAAAAAAAACCTGCCTAATAATTATGCACATCTAAATATAAGGCGTTTTTCACTTTAAGCACTCATCAACAATTACATATTGCCTACTAATGATTTTATATATACAGCTCTGGAAAAAATTAAGAGGCCACTTAACATTGTTTTCTCAATGTTAAGTGGTCTCTTAATTTTTTTCAGAGCTGTGTATATATATACACTCACCTAAAGGATTATTAGGAACACCATACTAATACTGTGTTTGACCCCCTTTCGTCTTCAGAACTGCCTTAATTCTACGTGGCATTGATTCAACAAGGTGCTGAAAGCATTCTTTAGAAATGTTGGCCCATATTGATAGGATAGCATCTTGCAGTTGATGGAGATTTGTGGGATGCACATCCAGGGCACGAAGCTCCCGTTCCACCACATCCCAAAGATGCTCTATTGGGTTGAGATCTGGTGACTGTGGGGGTCATTTTAGTACAGTGAACTCATTGTCATGTTCAGGAAACCAATTTGAAATGATTCAAGCTTTGTGACATGGTGCATTATCCTGCTGGAAGTAGCCATCAGAGGATGGGTACATGGTGGTCATAAAGTGATGGACATGGTCAGAAACAATGCTCAGGTAGGCCGTGGCATTTAAACGATGCCCAATTGGCACTAAGGGGCCTAAAGTGTGCCAAGAAAACATCCCCCACACCATTACACCACCACCACCAGCCTGCACAGTGGTAACAAGGCATGATGGATCAATGTTCTCATTCTGTTTACGCCAAATTCTGACTCTACCATCTGAATGTCTCAACAGAAATCGAGACTCATCAGACCAGGCAACATTTTTCCAGTCTTCAACTGTCCAATTTTGGTGAGCTCGTGCAAATTGTAGCCTCTTTTTCCTATTTGTAGTGTAGATGAGTGGTACCCGGTGGGGTCTTCTGCTGTTGTAGCCCATCCGCCTCAAGGTTGTGCGTGTTGTGGCTTCACAAATGCTTTGCTGCATACCTCGGTTGTAACGAGTGGTTATTTCAGTCAAAGTTGCTCTTCTATCAGCTTGAATCAGTCGGCCCATTCTCCTCTGACCTCTAGCATCCACAAGGCATTTTCGCCCACAGTACTGCCGCATACTGGATGTTTTTCCCTTTTCACACCATTCTTTGTAAACTCTAGAAATGGTTGTGCGTGAAAATCCCAGTAACTGAGCAGATTGTGAAATACTCAGACCGGCCCGTCTGGCACCAACAACCATGCCACGCTCAAAATTGCTTAAATCACCTTTCTTTCCCATTCTGACATTCAGTTTTGTTGAATGTCAGAATTGTCTTGACCAGGACCACACCCCTAAATGCATTGAAGCAACTGCCATGTGATTGGTTGATTAGATAATTGCATTAATGAGAAATTGAACAGGTGTTCCTAATAATCCTTTAGGTGAGATATATATATATATATATATATACAGCTCTGGAAATATATAATATATATAATAAATGAAATATATAATATATATATATGTCTTAAAAAGCGGCACTAATATTTAGTTTAATAATTGGCTTAGTTTTTATCATAAGTCCTCATTTAGATCGTACCTTCTCTTTCTGGATCTCGCTTTTGATGGAAGAGATCTTGATTTTCATCTCCTCGATCTCATGCTCAGGGAGTGTCTGGACGTGAGGGAGAGAGTCCGAGTCATCCAGAGTCTGGAAGCTCAGATCGGCCAGAGGGATGTACCATTTACACTCATACTGCTGATGTCTCCTGACAAACACACAGAGACAGAAACATACTTAAATGTCAAATAAAAGTGTGATTTATTAGATTTTTTTATGCTTATTTTTTATAAATAAGCACACTAAATTAAATATTATTTATATATTAAGTATATAATTCTAATGTATTAAGTGTACAATTCGTTCCTGCTCGCAAACACATGCTTCATAATGTCGTTTTCTTCCTGTTCTGACAGGAAATGGCTCTGTTGAGACTGATGTAACCTATTAATCTAAGCACTCACTAAGGAGAATATATACACACATGCACACGCTTCAGGGATCAAAATGTGTTTCCACTGCAGAAATGCTTAATAATGCGCTTTTATTGTGGGATGATTATGATGCCAGGCATGGCTCTGCAGCAAAATATAATCTGTTCATCATCAAGCTTAACAACCAATTAAAATCATCTCTTGCTTAAATGGGTCATGAATTGAGAAATCAACTTTCCCTGAGCTTTTGATATATAATAGGTCATGGTAATATTAGAATATCCTGTAAGTTTCAGAGCTGAAAACTTCCTTGTTTATCAAAGAAAAGCTTTTATTGACACCAGGCTAAGCAAACGATCAATCTCAGAATATGCCACATCTTGACATCATCGTGTGGTGAAACACCGCCTCAACAGAAAAAGAACAACGCCTGATTCTGTAGCCCTGCCCACCGATTAATGCCTGAGATGATATAGGCCTACATAGAGCTAAACCAGATCGAACTTCTAAGCAATAAACATACCGCATAAGCTTCATTTGGATTCCAATATTATGAATGCATGAACTTTATTTTTAATGAATATCCAGCTCACGTGGGGAAGACATTGCGCGTTTGTTCCTTCATTTCACCACAGATTTGTTTGTAAACAAGAGACTGGATTTGCAGACAGGATGAGATTACATTAATGAATGAAGCAACACACTTATGTGAGTAAAAAAATTTTTTTATATGTGATATTGTTACATTGTTACAGGTCGTTTGATATCTATTGATTATGTGTACGTGTCTAACTGAACATACTTTAGTACGCTGTCAAAGGCTGAAGAATCCTTTATTTGTGGTGTTGTTGGTTTATTGCGATTCAGGATCAGACTCTGACATTTATGGGCCAGGGCTTGCAAAGCCCAACGTCCCGGGGCTATGTGTTTTCCAGACGGGCTACCAAAACGTAAGCTTGGCCTGCCGATGGGCTATCTTAAATAGTGAAATAACATTCCTTTGTTGATGTGTGTTGTTCACTCTTTTGACTTGATATTTGAAGGGCTTGTGCGCGCACGTGTGTGTGTACGGTTTGCGTTTATATCCACCGATCGGGCGGGCCAAGTAATCAAAAAATTACATTCCAATCAATTGCGGGTGGATGAGAGATAAATCATTGTTTGTTTGATATTTGATAAAGATATTTTGCGAGCCCTGTGGGCGAATCATTCTGGTTGCCGTTTCCCCACACGCTTTCAAAACAATTCCCACATGTACTGACAGGGGAGCTGAAACTCATTAAATATGCAAATCTTATCCAATCATAGCAGTGGGCGTTTACTTCAGAGTCTTCAGTGCGGCACGCCCATAAAAACCAAGCGTTTCTTGAGAGAGCCTCAAAACCAGGGTAGAAGATAGCCTATTACTTATTCATTATGATGTTTTTGAATGTAAAAACCACGCAAACGTCATAAGTTGACCTCAGACAACAGTATAAAAAAATTTAAAAAGCCAGTTCATGACCCCTTTAATTCAGTCTGATTAAAATGCTGAATACTTTACAGTCTCTGCCAGTGCTGAGAACAAAACCTAGAACTTGCTCTATTTTGTTGTAGATCATTAAACCGTTATGCTTCCTCAGAAGCCTGTCCGAAATCAGTTTCATGAGGTATCTTCGTGTGCAAATGCTGCCCGCAAAGTCATTGCCTGATAAGGCAGCGAGGCAACAAGTCACCTTGTGAGCACAGCCTATAGTGCTTGTGTTACGTATATGTTTAATTCTTTAAAAGCTGTAGCTGCATCAGGTTAACAGCAGCTATCAATCAATATTATGGTGTCTTTGGCATCGTAACCATGACAACAACAGAGTGACAAATGATATTGCACCTTTGTAAATCAAAACACTTAATCTACAGGCACCAAACACACAACAGCCTGTAGTGTGATATATGCATGTGTAGGTAATACATAACTAAAAGAGAAAGTGAGTTAGTGTAAACTGTAAAAATGTTGTTTCAAAGTTGTAAATAAATCCAAGATTATTGGAGTACATTTTACAATAAAATACCAATAACAGTTTTCTACTTCAAAACATGTTTTATTCAATGTGTTACTTGCCATTTCTTTGTAATTATTCTGTGAAATTTATGAGCATTTTTTGAGTGAAAATTCAAAGTGAATCCTACACCAATTTGAACTGTCCATGTTCATACCCAACTGCTGTCTTTTTTATCTTGGCACAGAGCAGAAGGTCTGTGAAGAGGAAGACATGACGGAGTTTACGCGTCCCCTCTGACACCTCCACCAGGAAGCCATCCTTCACCAGCTGACGAGCCTGTGATATTTAAAAATGAAATATTGATATTAATACTACACACACACACAATAATATTAATGCAGTGGCAGTAATCTGGTTGAAACTTGAACATAGTAGGTTGCGCTATTGCACCTTTTTATATGCTTTTATACAGTTATGATTACAAACTCTCTCTCCACCTCCCTACATTTGCGTTTTGACGGTCTTCTTATCAGTTAGGGGTACGTTTCCTACAAGCACATCCTGGCTTGCACATGCATGATGCAAATCTCCGTTCTACCAGATCTCAAAGGTGCTCTATTGGATTGGAATCTGGTGACTGTGGAGGCCATTTGAGTAAAGTGAAACCAGATTGAAATTATTTGAGCTTTGTGACATGGCGCATTATCCTATCAGAAGATGGGTACACTGTGGTTATAAAGGGATGGACATGGTCAGCAACAATACTCAGGTAGGCTGTGGCATTTAAACAATGCTCCAAGGTGCCCAAAGTGTGCCAAAAAAATATCCCTTTCTTCCCTATTCTGATGCTCAGTTTGAACTTCAGCAGATCGTCTTGACCATGTCTACATGTCTCCATCACTTGCGTGACATCATTAAAGACAGTTCTATATTGTCTAACCAACTTTTGAATGACAGATGTGCGACAGTTACTACAGTTTTGGGTTTTTTGTTTCGATTGTTTTGTTACAGTTTAGATTTTTTGCTGTGGAATGTCCACACAAACCAAAACTAAGAAAGAAAACATACCAGGTTCTGAATAAAATGCCATTAACCCCTTAGCAGTCAAGTATAGCCGACGGCCCCAGATTACTGTAGTTCAACATTCACTGCTCGTTAAAACATCACACACTTACTTCATCTGGAAAAACTTGGTATAATTATAAAGATTAAAGCCTCCAGCTTCGTTATTTGACCACTGTTTTTTGATAAAATGAGGTTGCAGTGACATTAATTTCTTAATTTATGTAAGGAGTGCAAAATAATCGATCTGTAATGAACAATAATTTGAATGAAATATCAACAAGAATCAAAAGCCAGTCACGTCTTCTCCGTTTTATTTGTGGTCACATACATGCACTAAACAGCATCCGTTCGGGCTCTTAGTCCAAACGTGTGCATATTTGGAAAAATATAGATTTATTATCATGTTTGCAAAATATTTCGTCATACAGAATAACATTTTTTATTCATTTCTCACTGAATTATGCTGATCTGAAGAGCTGAATGACATTCAGAGCGATCTCTGTGTCTGTCGCTTCCTGCTACACGTCACTTATGATCTCAGAGCTCTCTCATTTGCTGTACAGCTGTCAATCATCTTACGTGACTCAACATGACAACAATCCTGCCCCATCTGGGGCCTATACCATGAAGCCGGTTTAGCTGGCTAGCCAGATATGTTTAACCTTAGTTTGTGCCAATCCTGGGTTTTAGGTACCATAAAAGTGGTTTGGCTTTTAGCAGTGTTCATCTCCATAGTAACTTGTTCTGGATAAGAGATCTCAAACTGAAATTGGACCAATCAGCTGTGAGCACACCTCTGATGCAATAGTCACTCCTCCTTTTTCTACTCCAAATTAAAGGTCACTACATAGCAAATGGTTTTTAAAGACTAAAGCGTCTGGCTTTTACCAATGCTTATTTATAATAATAATATTTTTGAATGATTTAGATATCATGCATGTAATTATTATACCCTTAATCAATTACACATGTATCGTTTTAGTTAACACTTAGTTAAAATGAATATAAATAGCCTATATAAAGGTCATAAAAATAAGCTTTAAAATCAATAAATAAAGCTATAAAAATGACTACATGTGAGCTTAAATGTTCAATTCTCTCTATATATCAACTAAACTAACTTTAACTTTTACTTGCATTGATGTAGTAAGATTTTTCTTTAAGTTGTCCTCTTTCATAGACAGCTCTTTTCTTCTTACTGTGTAAATTTGTTTAAATCCTTAATATTTTTCAATCATGTAATATTCTGCAGAAGAGAGAAATGAATCTCGCTGCTTCTCTCGCGAGAAGAGAATCTAAGTTCCACTGATCCAGAGCATGTGATTGGCTGTTCACTACTGATGTCACAGCTAAACTCCTAAACTCAGGATCAAAGCCTGAGTTGACAGAGAAAGCTGATGATCAGCATCATGGGACCAACAAAGCCTGAATAGATTGGTCTGGTTTTGTCAACTCGAAACTAATCCTGTAACCCTGAGTTTGTTAAACCATCATGGTACAGGCCCGTGGTCATGCTGTTCAATGCACTTCCTCCTTCTCATCTCTCTGTTGTAAACATTGCCAACACGTGAAAACGAAGCTAATAAACGCACGATTATGATGGCATATGGTTTGTGTGTGTTTTGCATGCAATTTGGTGTATTTTCATATGAATAAAGAATGTTTCCAGTAACATGCTAAGCAGGTGTAGCGATTAGCTCCATATAAAATGCTAAATATAACATTTTAACATCATTGAACATCACTGAAACCCACATTATATCACGATCGGATGTAAATACAAACACTCGCTGGCTGTTTAAAGGGAGTTTGGAGTTAAAGTGTAATATTAATCTTTTATTTTGTGTTATGTAGCTTGATACTAACTGTAATGCACCTGTCACGCCTGAGCTATATTTTATTTCACATAAGGTACCAAAAGCATGCTTTTTTTGTTTGCCTGTTTGCTAGAAAGACTTCAGATAGTAGGTTTTAATATAAAGTGGGATGGATGTGGGGTTGACGGCCCATTCAGAATGCCTGAATAGGCTATAACAGATATAATACAAACAAAAGAATTAATATAAAAGAATAATGAGGATTAAGTCATTCATGACAGACGTTTGAAAAGTTCATTGAGTGAAAACAATAGAGTATGAATTAAGCAGTTGAAAGACTAGTTAGTAGACTGCAAGTATGTGTTTTACAGGCCAATAACATAATGATAGCATCTTATCTTAGCATTCGCTAAAAACTCACATGACATGCCATACAATATGCTTCATAAAATGATTTCATCCTCAGATTTGAAATTAACTTAAGCACTTGTGGCTTCACTTTAGTTGTTACACTACATTCACATAATATTTTTATTTTTGTTTTAATGTTTGAGCCTATATATCTCCATAATTCTGAGTCTTGAATTGTAAACTCTTAAGCGTTGGCTTTCTAGATATATGTTACTTATGTGTATATTCAGAAAGACTTGCGAGCAGCAGCCCTTTTATTTGGGGTATGTCAAAATGCCCCACTTGCCAAATGGGGGGTGACAGGCAAGGGGGGTTAAGAAAGTCGGTGTGAAAACACTCTTATAAAAGGCACTGATACCTCACCTGCCTTAAAAGGGATAGTTCGCCCAAAAATGAAAATTCTATCATTAATTACTCATCCTCATGTCATTCCAAACCCGTAAGACCTTCGTTCATCTTCGGAACACAAATTATATAAAGATATTTTTGATGAAATCCAAGAACTCTCATGCCGCTCCACATACAGCTATTTAATTAACAGTTTTTAAGGTCCAGAAATGTATTAATGTGACTCCAGTGGTTCAACCTTAATTTTATGAAGCGACGAGAATACTTTTTGTGCGCTAAAACAATAAAAAATAACGACTTTATTCAACAATTTAGTTCTAGCCTGTGCCAGTCTCCAACACAGTTTCCGCTGTAAATAGTGCAGCACTCTCAAGATCTACAGCAGCCGATGCTGTTCACGTGAACACCACGATGCATGCGTGGGAGCTGCAGTGTATTTACAACGTAAAGAGTGTAGGAGACTGGCACAGTCCAGAACAAAATTGTTGAATAAAGTCACAGTGTTCTCGTCGCTTCATTAAATTAAGGTTGAACCACTACCTTTCTGGACCTTAAAAGTGTTAATTAAATAGCTGTCTATGGAGAGGCCTGAGAGTTCTCGGATTTCATAAAAAATATCTTAACTTGTGTTCCGAAGATGAAGGTCTTACAGGTTTGGAACGACATGAGGGTGAGTAATTAATGACAGAATTTTCATTTTTGGGTGAACTATCCCTTTAAAGCATTACTTACAGTAATGGACTGTATATGCAAAATACAGTATACTTCACGCTCTCTTCTGTCACACAAAGGGCCCTATTTTAACGATCTGAGTGCATGGCGCAGGTGCACTTAGGGTGTGTTCGAATCCACTTTTGCTAGTTTAATGATGGAAAAAACAGTCAGGCGCATGGTCTAAAAGGGATGTACCTAATTTCTTAAGTCGTGGGTGTGTTTTGGGAGTAACGTGCAATAAACCAATCAGAGTCTCATCTCCCATTCCCTTTAAAAGCCAGCTGTGCTTGCACCATGGCGGATTCGCTATTTACATGGCTGAATTTGCGAGCAGAAAGAATGAACGAGCTTCTCCAGAGAGGAATAATGTTTAAAAATGTTTGTGCTGCTGCGCATCCCTGTGTTTGTAATAAGCAGAGTGTACGCGTGTTGTGCACCCGCCTATAGGCGCATATTACCAACGTGCCCTTTAAATGACACAAAAAAATACTGCGCTATTGACTTTAGACCAGGTTTTTATTGGTCAATGGAGCAGTCATTTTCAGTTGCCTCAAAATAGCAACGTGCTAACAATGCGCGTGCACACACCTTGTTTTCAGACCAGCACGACCATGGGCGAACAGATGGGTGCTAGTGCATTTGCTATTTAAATAACGGGGAACTGGATGTGAAAACGATAACTGCGTCGGGCTGAAACTAGCAAAAAAAAAAAACTTGCGCATCACATTGAGCCGGGTGTATGATAGGGCCCAAACACACAAAGTTGCACAAACACACAGTCGCACACCTCTCCTTTCGGTGTGGTCACAGCAGTCCTGCGTGGGTCTATCTCTTCATTGATGCTGGACAGAAAGTTCTGGGATATTCTCAGAGCATCCTGCAGTAATGGGAAGTCTGGATGATCCTTGGGGGTGTGTTTCAACAAGTCCTTAAATAATAAAACAAAAAGACAACATACCTGAGTTTTTATGTGTATTCTTAAAGTGAAAATCACAATATTAAAATAAAAATTATACAGTTAGAAATCTACACTACAGTTAAAAAGTTTGGGGTTAGTAAAACTTTTAAAATGTTTTTGAAAGAAGTCTCTTATGCAAACCAAGACTGCATTTATTTGATCAAAAAGTACAGTAAGAACAAGAATACTGTGAAATATTACAACCCTCTACAATGCGAGTAAATCACTCACATTTGCGAGTAAATCTTCACTCTGGGCGACTAAACAATATCTATCATTAGCCATTGGCTAATAAATGCTAAGCTTTTACTCGCCTGTGTGTTAGAGGCTAAGAATAAGTTTAGCATTGATATATTTTCACTTGCTGAACACTCAGACAAACAGTTTCGCTCTCCATCAAGCGATCTGTCTATTTCAGTTCAGCTCAATGGATGCGTGCGCACCTGTATGTGAAGTACTGTAAACTCGCCGTCGCTTTGAGGGAGCGCTGTTTCTTTCACACAAACACGCACGCACGCAAAGAGAGAGAGTCTTACATACCACGCAGAATCGACGCGCTACATGTAAACCATATTCTTTGTTGTATTTTCCTATCAAAACAACAGAGTTCATTTGGAATTATTCAGCTTTAAAGAAGAAGCAGAACATATGTGGTAGTGGCGTTCATCTATTACCTTCACTGTTTTGATTCATGAACCCAGCAGCTCATCAGTCTTTAGTGCGTTGTATATTGTTGTTATTAAGTATAATTAGTAGTAGTAGTAGTATCTTCTTAATAATTATTTTATTATCTATTACAATTTTTTTTTTTTTTTTTTTTTACAGTTTTTACAGAAACACTGAATGACCAACAATATCTTAAGCACCACCACCAGTCCTAAGTTCAGTTAAAATATCAAACATGCATTCATACGCGCACGTGTGTGTGTGTGTGTGTGTATGTATATATATGTATATATATATATATATATATATATATACACACTCACCTAAAGGATTATTAGGAACACCTGTTCAATTTCTCATTAATGCAATTATCTAATCAACCAATCACATGGCAGTTGCTTCAATGCATTTAGGGGTGTGGTCCTGGTCAAGACAATCTCCTGAACTCCAAACTGAATGTCAGAATGGGAAAGAAAGGTGATTTAAGCAATTTTGAGCGTGGCATGGTTGTTGGTGCCAGACGGGCCGGTCTGAGTATTTCACAATCTGCTCAGTTACTGGGATTTTCACACACAACCATTTCTAGAGTTTACAAAGAATGGTGTGAAAAGGGAAAAACATCCAGTATGCGGCAGTCCTGTGGGCGAAAATGCCTTGTTGATGCTAGAGGTCAGAGGAGAATGGGCCGACTGATTCAAGCTGATAGAAGAGCAACTTTGACTGAAATAACCACTCGTTACAACCGAGGTATGTAGCAAAGCATTTGTGAAGCCACAACACGCACAACCTTGAGGCGGATGGGCTACAACAGCAGAAGACCCCACCGGGTACCACTCATCTCCACTACAAATAGGAAAAAGAGGCTACAATTTGCACGAGCTCACCAAAATTGGACAGTTGAAGACTGGAAAAATGTTGCCTGGTCTGATGAGTCTCGATTTCTGTTGAGACATTCAGATGGTAGAGTCAGAATTTGGCGTAAACAGAATGAGAACATGGATCCATCATGCCTTGTTACCACTGTGCAGGCTGGTGGTGGTGGTGTAATGGTGTGGGGGATGTTTTCTTGGCACACTTTAGGCCCCTTAGTGCCAATTGGGCATCGTTTAAATGCCACGGCCTACCTGAGCATTGTTTCTGACCATGTCCATCCCTTTATGACCACCATGTACCCATCCTCTGATGGCTACTTCCAGCAGGATAATGCACCATGTCACAAAGCTTGAATCATTTCAATTTGGTTTCTTGAACATGACAATGAGTTCACTGTACTAAAATGGCCCCCACAGTCACCAGATCTCAACCCAATAGAGCATCTTTGGGATGTGGTGGAACGGGAGCTACGTGCCCTGGATGTGCATCCCACAAATCTCCATCAACTGCAAGATGCTATCCTATCAATATGGGCCAACATTTCTAAAGAATGCTTTCAGCACCTTGTTGAATCAATGCCACGTAGAATTAAGGCAGTTCTGAAGGCGAAAGGGGGTCAAACACAGTATTAGTATGGTGTTCCCAATAATCCTTTAGGTGAGTGTATATATATATATATATATATATATATATATAACAAGGCATGATGGATCCATGTTCTCATTCTGTTTACGCCAAATTCTGACTCATCAGACCAGGCAACATTTTTCCAGTCTTCAACTGTCCAATTTTGGTGAGCTCGTGCAAATTGTAGCCTCTTTTTCCTATTTGTAGTGGAGATGAGTGGTACCCGGTGGGGTCTTCTGCTGTTGTAGCCCATCCGCCTCAAGGTTGTGCGTGTTGTGGCTTCACAAATGCTTTGCTGCATACCTCGGTTGTAACGAGTGGTTATTTCAGTCAAAGTTGCTCTTCTATCAGCTTGAATCAGTCGGCCCATTCTCCTCTGACCTCTAGCATCAACAAGGCATTTTCGCCCACAGGACTGCCGCATACTGGATGTTTTTCCCTTTTCACACCATTCTTTGTAAACTCTAGAAATGGTTGTGCGTGAAAATCCCAGTAACTGAGCAGATTGTGAAATACTCAGACCAGCCCGTCTGGCACCAACAACCATGCCACGCTCAAAATTGCTTAAATCACCTTTCTTTCCCATTCTGACATTCAGTTTGGAGTTCAGGAGATTGTCTTGACCAGGACCACACCCCTAAATGCATTGAAACAACTGCCATGTGATTGGTTGATTAGATAATTGCATTAATGACAAATTGAACAGGTGTTCCTAATAATCCTTTAGGTGAGTGTATATATATATATATATATATATATATATATATATATATATACTAATTAGGGCTGTATGTGTGTGTGTACTGTGTATAATTATGATGTATATATAAATACACACATTAATGTATATATTTAAGAAATATTTGCATGTATATACTAATATATAAATATAAAAAACATTTCTTAAATATATACATGTGTGTGTTTATATACACATAATAATTATACACACTACACACACATATATTATGTAAACACAAACTTTTATTTTGGATGTGGTTAATCGCGATTAATCGATTTGGCAGCACTAATATAAATAAAACAGTATGGCAAGTAAACTAAAAAATGTACTAGCCTATATTGCCAAGGTGTGCGTAGAGGGTTGTATTATAGCAATTTAGAAGAACTGTTTTCTATATTCATATATTTTAAAATGTAATTTATGCCTGTGATGTCAAAGCTGATTTTTCAGCAGCCATTACTCCAGTCTTCAGTGTCACATGATCCTTCAAAAATCATTCTAATATGCTGATTTGCTGCTCAAGAAATATTTTTATTACTCTCAATGATGAAAACAGTTATTCTACTTATTCTACTTTATTATTCTATAATATTTTTATGGAAACCACGACACATTTTTCCAGGATTCTTTGATTAATCAAAATAACAGCATTTATTTGAAATATAAATTGTTTGTAACATTATAAAAATCTTTACTGTCTCTTCTGATAAAAATGTATGTGTCCTGATTTTTTTTTTATCTTGCTGACCACAAAACTTTTGAATGGCTGTGTATATGTGGAAGTCACATTTTGGACTAATACTGGGGGAACAAATAGCACAAATGGAGATTTATTAGAAACACTGCAAGCATCTTAAAATAATGGCAGGCCTAAAGTCACAGCTGATTGGATCTGAGTGTTCTTGTGAGTGTGCATATGTGACTCCAGAAAATATTAGCCTGTGCATTTGCCTTAGTAAAGGAGACCATACGATTTTAAACCTAACTAGATGCAATTAATAGACGTTTACATTTTTAGAGAGAGAGCAACTCACATGTAGGACAAGAGTGCTGCGAGTGACACGGTCAATAGGCTTGTAGAGGAGAGCTGTAAAGACAGAAATTAAAGATTGAATTAGAGAGTAATCATAAGTTATGGAATATTATTTTATGAGATGTATAAGATCTGAACTCACAAAACACTTTCAATCATGAAAATGCTCAAAATGCCAAACACACCCAGAGAGAGAGAGAGAGAGAGAATGAAGAAATACCCTTTCCAAAACTATTACACAGCTGACTGAGCAGCCAGATACTAGGGATAATAGCAGTATCTCTGAGCACTGCACAAACATGAGCATCCAGGACAAATGAATCCAAACACTGAGAGGAGGCTCGGTTTATGTCTTTAGCTCTCTGTAAATCCACACTCTCAGTAAGCTGACAGACTGAGAAAGAAAAGAAGATGCATATCTGTCAACTTATACAGTATCATGCCCTGAACACTGCAGTGGAATATGAACACCTCATACCATACACTTTATACCAAGCTCTTGGTAATCTGTTCCATTTATACAATGTGATAGACCTCAATAGTTTTTAAGCTAAATGTAATTCCTAAAGACTGAACTCTATATTTAAAAGAAATCTATCTGCATTTTCAGAAATAAAAGAAGGCGACGTCAGCAAATGACTTGTTATGCAAATACTATACACCACCACCATTGTTCACAAACATTCAATGCAAGTCAAAGGACGATTTGCAAAGTTAAATGAGGGGTTTAGATTTTTTTCTATCAAGAAATAATCAATACAATACTGCTTTGCAACTTAAAAATATTATTATTATTGTTGTTGTTTTTATGAATCATTTTTACCAATATGCAACCAAAATTTAATATTGCATTAAAGGTACAATTTTAAGAGCCTGTAATTGAAAAATACTGAATATTCTAAATAATAATTTGTGGTAATGGCCCAGCACTAACCACTGAGCCAAAACTTCAACACAATCATTTATGTAATTTCTGTTGACTTTACTCAAAAACACCGCTCATCAAGGTCAGACTATTGTCTTCCATGAAGTCCCAGGTACCTACAAGGAGCACTGTTACACACAGTTTTGAAAAGTATACTGACATACACACTCCAATAAGGGTCTCCTGTGAGCAATCTTCAGGAAAGAGCTTTGTCTCTAATTTCTTTGACAGCACTAGTGAGAGACTTCATATTTTCCTCTGTGCTCATATCTTCAACTTCTGACAGGTTTATGATGGGCTCCTGTGTTGGTCCTGCTGTCTTTTATTGTAATGGACGATGATTCCCACTAGTCCATACTCACTCACACTCAATTCATCTAATTATAGATTATATATCACATCGCAAAAGAACAAAACTCTCTGACAGGGCTTATTTCCCATGTGCCTCTGCAAGGCTGAAGGATTACAGTGGAGAGAGAGTGGAAACAGGAATGTTTGAAGAGGAGGAGGAGGAGAGATTTATAAGGGAAAACTACAGTGTCATTTATAAATTAAGTAACCAATCTTCACTATCATATTTACTAGTGTTCATTTGCATTACCGTTTGCAGGGCTTTATGAACAGTTTCTATGGTGATTTTGGGTTAGACCTGTGGAATTTTGCTAAATGGACCATAAAATCAACTAAGCACATTTTCTGAAGAAAAAATTTTTCTGAAGAAAATATGAGTGGTGCTTGTCTATACAAAACTCACTCCCACAGTTTGGGTGGTTAGAAGGGTGTTGTGGTCGTTAGATGTTTGAGTGTTTGTTAGAGTTTTGCTAGGTGTTCCTAAGACACTGTAAAGGTGTTAGTGTGTTCTTAGGGGTTGCTTGGGTATTGCTAGGTGGTTGCAATGGATTGTTGTGTTCTGGATGGTTTATAGTAAGTTGTTGATTACTATAGTGTTGCTAGTTGGTTGCTGGGCGTTTCTATGAGTTCTGGTGTTCTGGGTGGTTGATAGGGCATTACTAGGTGGATTTTACTGAAAGTTACTATAGAAAAAGTATCAAGCATGTGTTAGTAGTAGTGCATGAGAGCTCGTTCTGGCTATCATGAATGAATACACAAAATCAATTTCCTCTGAGTCCACTTGCTCATTCCACCTCACAAAGCCTGACCAATCACAGCTGATTGGATCTGAAATTGAACAAATTAGAGCTGTGTTTGCCAAAAACATTGTAAGCTTTGTAGCACTGTAGATTTTAGAAACTATTGACACCACACCAATGCTCGCTACGGTCTACTTATGTTTATGATGCTTTTGTTTATGAAAACCTTTTGTTCCTGAGAAAAACGGCCTCGCGCTGTAAAAAGCAGCACAAGGGGCGGGGCATCTTCAACATGAGCCCTAGTTTTCTGCAGAAAGCAGTCAACGGCAACGGTATCTCTTCAAAACTCTTACTGCCTGCGTTTACTTTGCCATAGAAGGAAACTGTCCAAGGTAAGTTTATTTCTTTGTTGTTAGTTTATTATGTTGCACCCAACTAGTAAAATCGCCCTTTTCAAGATTTTTGACTGTACTAACTTGGCGCGAATCGTGTGTAGCAGACAGACAGACAGACAGTTTTCAACAGGTGAGGCATTTCACTAACGTTAGTCAGTGTTCTCCAAACTCCGATTTTAATGCTAGGTTTAGGAATAATTGACCACAGGCCGTTAAATTATTAGGAAAAATAATGCACATCCGAGGTTGTAATGCAGCCAGACTCAAAACGCAATTCAACGGCCCGTCGTCAGTTATTCCTCCTTGGTCACCACACTAAATACATTGTTCAGATGTATTTTAAGACATTTGGCAGGCTTAAAACTATCTTGTGTGTAGTTATGAAACTATTTTATTTATAATGTGTCCATGTATTTTCACGTCTATGTGCAAATGCGTGTCAGAACTGTAAAGCGTGTGCGTTTGTATGGGATAAAGAGCGGGAGAAAGAGAGTATGCATTTCATGGGTAATAAAACATGAAAATAGTTTGTGATTTTTATCCTGTTTGTTATATTTATTTGTTTGATCAATTTCTTTGTGGGTTTTTGGTTCTTTTACTTTTCTAGGCTCTAAGCAGTTCATTTTCTGTTTCATTTAATAGTGTGTGCAGTATTGATGATAACTGTCTTTTGCTATGTGCAATTTAGTCACTAACATTTTCTTAATGTTTTCTTTTCAGACCTGGGCGTATTGACCAGTTTCATCAAACCTCATGCCAGATCTATCCAAACGCGTTGTCTTTTTTTTCTTTTTTTTTACCATGATGCCATCCAAGGTGTATATGACTTTATTTATCAGAACACAAATGCACATTTTTAATCTGGAGGAAATTCAAGCTCTGTAGGATGCGTACAATGCAAGAAAATGGGTTCCACCATTGTGACTCTGATTCATGTGAAACAAATAAATAAGTAAAACATTCTCAACTTTAAACTAGTGCTTCGGACCAAGGTTTCTGATACTGTTTGAAATGTCTGAACTTTCATGTGACGTTCATTCTTCTATTACAATCAAAGCATCATTTTCTACTTCTCACATGAGCATGCCAACATACTTGCATTACACAGCTATTGTCTTTATACACAGCTTTTATACACCTATTGTTTTGCTACATAAGGCCTTAATTGGTTGTGCATGCATTACTTTTGGACTTTCCAAATTATTTCAGCCTTTCATTTTCATTATATGCATCTACAGATCTCAAATTTCTTTCTAAAATGTTCTGCTGAAGAAAGGCAGTTGTGCACATCTGGGATAGCAAATTAATGAAAATTCATTTTTGAACAAATTCTTTAAAGAATTGGTGTTGGTTAAAGCAAGTGCTATTTTCATTTTTCTTAACTTACTGTTTGTATTTATTAAGAGATTCAGTTTGGGTCAGTTTCAGCCAATTTGTCAATGTCTTTTTTTGCCAGTGTTTTAATAAATAGCAAATGATGTACCATAATCTATTTCTTCTTTATTTATTTTTTCTCTATCTAGTGAAAAATAGTGTGACATGTATGTAAACATTATATACTAGATATGTTTATTATGTATTATATAATGTAGTAGTTTAAAAAATATATATATATTATTGTAAAAAAATATAGCTGGAACCTTTGCTGCAAGTACAATGTAAAACGGTATAGAAATTACAGTAAATGGCTGGAACCACAACTGCCAGTACTTTACTGTGAAATTACAGTAAAGCTGTAAAATGAACAACAGTATTGATACTGTTGAATTTTGGTAAACAGCTGGAACCACAGCTGCCAGTATTTTACTGTGAAATTACAGCACAACTGTAAAATGGAAAAACTGTGTTGAAACCGTAAAAAATACACTAAATGGCTGTATTTTTTACTGTAGCAAACTACAGCTACAGGTTTTATTTTACTATGCAAAAAAAAAAAATGTGTAGAAAAACAAAAAGCTCACAGGAAAAAGCATACACTGACCACAACATAAGTTATTCATATTTTGATGGTTCTCTCTTGGTTTTGACTGTGTTCATATTTTCTTACGCTTGGCACAACTATTCAATATGCTTACAAAATCTTTTAATAATTTTTGAAAAAAGGGTGAAGATGTAAATTTTCCTAGGCTGGACATCACTTTTGGCCACTGCTGTATAAAGCAGAATAGAGGGCTTATCTTTAACAAAATACCATTCAAATTCAGATGCAACTGTCATACATGAGGGAACTGAAACGTTTTTCAGATTAGCTAAGTTCTGAGTCAGAATTCAAACTTTTAACTCAGTAAAAATTCTTCCTATTTTCTCGTGTGGATGATCAAAAAAAAAAAATGCATGTGCGTACAAGACAAAAATTTGTCAGTTTTTATTCTTTGCTAAATAATAAAAGAATGTTTGAAGAATTGTGTCACATCAGCTAGGGCCTGACAGAGAGTCTGGATAAAGCAGGTTGCACAGAGTGGCAAAAGTCATTAGATGTGTGTAAAGCATAAACAAAGCCGATACATGGACTCAGAAAATGAGATTTGACATTAGCTTTTAAATGACATACATACAGTAGGACTGACTCTACAAGTTGACTGCAAAGGAGAACTGTGTAATAACCTTTAACTATCTGACTATGACCATGATACTTTATTAATTAGCAGGATTGCACACTTATTGCATCATCCAAAAAGTCTGTCTCAAAATAAATATCACCTATATACTGAAGTAAAAAAACAAAAAAGAATATAAATGGACAAAACAAAAAGCAAAGCAAAACAAAACACACAAAAAAAGCAATATAAAATAAAATCTCTTTTTTGCTGATGTACACAATATTGCACACTTGTGATCGTTGTGACATCTCTTAATTTACTGCTACAAACTGATAACGGTCAGATAAGTATGATTTAAACCATGCCAATGCAATTCCACTAATTCCAACATAATTTTTTAATAGACTCGAAAATTATGTTGGCATTAGTGGAATTGCATTGGCATGGTTTAAATCATACTTATCTGACCGTTATCAGTTTGTAGCAGTAAATGAAGAGATGTCACACCGATCACAAGTTCAGTATGGAGTACTGCAAGGCTCAGTGCTAGGACCGTTGCTTTTCACCCTGTACATGCTACCACTGGGAGATATCATTAGGAAGCATGGCGTTAGTTTTCATTGTTATGCTGACGATACTCAACTCTATATTTCTTCACGCCCTGACGAAACTAACCAACTCACAAGATTAACGGAATGCATAGCTGATATAAAAAATTGGATGACTAGTAATTTCCTGCAACTTAATTCAGAAAAAACAGAACTTTAATTATTGGCCAAAAAAAACAGTAACCTAGAATACTGCTTAACACTTGATGGCTGCTCTGTCAAGTCCTCATCGTCAGTTAGGAACCTGGGTGTGCTCTTTGATACCAATCTTTCATTTGAAAACCATGTTTCTAGGATCTGTAAAACTGCATTCTACCATCTTAAAAATTTATCTAAATTACGGCACATGCTTTCAATGCAAAATGCTGAACAGTTAGTTCATGCGTTCATGACCTCAAGGCTAGATTATTGTAATGCTCTACTGGGTGGTTGCCCTGCTCGCTTAATAAATAAACTGCAGCTGGTCCAAAACGCAGCAGCTCCAGTTCTTACTAGAACCAGGAAGTATGACCATATTAGCCCGGTTCAGTCAACACTGCACTGGCTCCCTATTAAACATTGTATACATTTTAAAATCTCGCTAATTACTTACAAAGCACTAAATGGTTTAGCTCCCCAGTACTTGAGCGAGCTCTTAACGCATTATACTCCATCACGTCTATTGCGGTCTCAAAATTCTGGCCAGTTGATAATACCTAGAATATCAAAATCAACTGCAGGCGGTCGATCCTTTTCCTATTTAGGAAAAGGATCGTTTTCCTTTTCCTTTTCCTTTTCCATAACTCTGGAACAGTCTTCCTAGCATTGTTCGGGAAGCAGGCACACTGTCAGTTTAAATCTAGACTAAAAACACATCTCTTTACTATGGCATACACATAGAACATTATCAATTTATATTATTCAAATCAGTTAAATGATTGTTAGGCTGCATTAACTAGGTCAGCCGGAACCGGGAACACTTCATGTAACACCTGATGTACTCGTTACATCATAAGAAGAATGGCATCTATGCTAATGTTAGTCTCTCTGTTTATCCCGAGGTTTACTGCAGTCAGCCGGATCCGGGCCGTATCCAGATCAGATGGTGGACCTGCGCCTAGACATGACCAACGCATTCCTGGAATGTCTGCAGAGACCGTGTCAATTAAACTCCCCCCTGTAAATGCCGCATCGACACGACATCCTCATTAAACCCGTCTCCGGCGTGACGACTCCGATCTTTCGAATAATCTTTCGAATAATCTTTCGATCTAATATGACTTCTGACCTGTAATGTTGCCAGAATCATAATCATACACTGTTTGTTCGTTGGCCAGAGGAGAACTCCATTCTTTCTCCATTCTGGCCCCTGAAGGAGTTTTGGTACCTTGCCACTGTCGCCTTTGGCTTTTGGCTTGCTTAGTTAGGGACACTACATTTTCAACTATATTACTGATCTGCCCGCATTACATTTACATTTATTCATTTAGCAGACGCTTTTATGCAAAGTGACTTACAACTGAGGAATACAGGAAGCAATCCATCATGAAGAGGCAAAAAAAAAAATCACAAAAAGTGCCGAAATACAAAATTTTGGCCATTACCCAGAGCAGCACAAGCTAGAATAGGGAGGAAAAAGAGAAAAATAGATTTTTTTTTAAAGATGAGGTTAAGTGCTCGCGGAAGAGATGAGTTTTCAGCTGTGTTTTTAATGTTGTCAGTGATTCAGCATTCCGGATGGAGGTGGGAAGATCATTCCACCAGTAAGGAATGGTGAATGAAAATGTTTTGAAGAGGGATTTCATGCCACTCTGTGATGGTACCACGAGTCGAAGTATGCGGGTGCTGAGTTTGTGATGGATCTGTAAGCAAGCGTCAATGCCTTGAACTTGATGCGAGCAACGAGTGGTAGCCAGTGCAGAGAGATGAAGAGAGGTGTGACATGGGCCCTTTTGGGCTTATTGAAGACAAGACGTTCCGCTGCATTCTGGATCATTTGAAGCCTTAGGATCACACACGATGGAAGTCCAGCCAGAAGTGCATTGCAGTAGTCAAGCCTAGAAATGACCAGAGCCTGGATGAGAACCTGTGTTGCATGCTCTGTTAGGAATGGTCTGATCTTTCTGATGTTGTGCAGCGCAAACCTGCATGACCGAGCTGTCTTTGAAATGTGGTATTTGAAGGACAGCTATTGACACTATATGATAATTGAAATGAGCTGATGACATCACCGTTTTCTCCAGAGTGGCTGTACAGCCGAATCAAATTCTGTTGCATTATTTTCCTGTTAACACTGTGAAGCTGCTTTGAAACAATCAGCATTGTAAAAAGCGCTATATAAATAAAGGTGACTTGACACCACACTGTATCTTGCGTACCAGGGTTTGAAACTAACACTCGTCAACCCGCCAAATGCAGGTGAAAATCCACTGTGGCGGGTAGCACGTCAACACACTAGTCAATTTGGCGGGTTATGATTAATAAATTATGTTTTATCACTTTGCATGGCATCGCTATCATCCCTTCCCCTAAAAGGAGCCTCAGAGACTTTCAGAGACTGAGATGGCAGAAAGCGCCATTTGTTTTCCTTATTTTACAAAAGCACAAGTTTTGTCTTTATTGTGAGTGTACGCAAATAAAAATATACCCTTTACAGTTTCGAATGATGTATTAATATTATTGTATTACTGTCTGTATGACAAAAAATATTTATAGTTATTTTTGCCATGAACAGGAAATGCAAATGATCGTGCCGGTGCCGGCGCCTCCGTCGACCCTAGGGGGGTTAAAATACAACGATTTAGGACAAATATATGTATGTACCGACTTCACTATAAGAGATCATGTATTATGCATTTTTCAGTAACAGGTTTGTTTTTGTGGCTTGAATAAATATGCTTCATATAGGCCTAGAGAAATAATATAGATCACACTTTTTTCTTTCCGTTTGCGTGACCGGTGTGCGATGTCTGAGGGGCCGGAGTGGCGCTTCCCGTCTGCTGTGCAACCGATCAACGCTCTGCCAGAGCCCTATAGAAGATAATTAAGAGGCTACTTTTACCAACCCTTTCTCATAAATGCTGTATGTCCAAGAACTTTGGGAAAAAAGCACCCTAGGGTCTTTATTGCTACGTGCAGGTAAACTCATAGCAATTATGCCATGCTGGTTTGCTGGTTTATTTCTGTTTTGGCTAGTAGAAGTTCTGAATGGTAAAATTCAGTAGCCAAATTGGCCGGTGAGTGAAAATAATTTCAAACCCTGGTGTCTAACCATTTAGTGCCATACTTTTCACATTTTATCTTGAGTTTCGTTTCCTCCATTTCATTCCTTCTATAGACTCTTGATTCAGTTTTGGCTGAGCTCATGTAATGTCTATACTTTTTCAGCTAAAAATCTGAATGAGAGAAAAGGTGCACAGGAGAATTTTGATCAATTCAAATCTTTCTATTTTGTTATTCCTCTCTCCACAACTTCAGCGTTTGAAATACTACTTTTATCTGTTTATCATCTATCAATCTGGTGACTGCAGCTGGTGCATTGTGGGGGATAATCCTCCAGTCACCTTGGGGTGGAAGGAGGAACTTCAAAGGAGTAAATGCATGCAGACATACAAAAACACAAACGCATGTCCATAAAACAGCACATTGAAAGTCAAATGGCGGTCTTCTATCATTTACAGCAAGACACAGACACACTTATGGTGCTCATCTGATTTTACACCCCGATTAACTTGAAAATCAAGTGGTGACCCAACACCAAAATTATGTATCAAAGTATACAAAATATGTATTTAAAATAAAATGTATAGAACATTTTAGTATATGCTCCATTCTATGCTAAATGATTAACATAACAGGCTGAACAGAAAAAATTTGGTTTCTAAATGCCTGTTGAATTTTAATGGTTAATGATTATGTTAGCCAATCATTCACCAGCAAACCATGCTTATCCTTACTGCAAGTGAATGTGCTTTTAGTTTGTCATCTTTTTATTTTGTTATCTTTCATTGTTTTGTAGAGACATCACTTGGATTTACTGTCCCAGTGAGCGCTTTTGTACTTTTTTTTTCTCTGAGAGTATAGTGCATATTTAGGTTAAATCATCTTTATTTATTTATATAGCTCTTTATACAACAGATTGTTTTAAAGGATCTTTACAGTGATAAACAGTGCTGTAAAGCAGCTCTAAAAGAAAATAATGACATTGTTCAGATGATGTCAGTTAAGTTCAATAACTGTGTAAAGTTCATCAATTATGAAATGAGTTAAATTCAGCTATAGAGCAGCTCGGCAAAAAACAGTGATGTCATCGTCCAGCTCAGTTCAGTTCTCATCCAACAGTGTCAGTACAATCAAATCAATAATATTGCTGAATATTAAGTGTCCCCAATAAGCAAGCCAAAAGCAACAGTGGCAAGGATCCCAAACTCCATCGGCAACAGAAAAAAAACAGCTCAGACGGGGTACCAGTTCTCTTCTGGCCAAACGATTATGATTTCAGACAAGTCAGATTGTAGACTGGTATGATTCAGAATATTTAATTCCTTCTGTTTTTAAGGAATTAGAGCAAAAGTTGAGCTATATTATGAACACAGTCATGGCTAAAGGGCATTAATAAGAACAACTTTTTTTAAACATTACAGTTTATATATTAAAGGCCTGTTCACACCAGGGATGATACAAAATGACGATAATAATAGCGATAATTTTAAAAACCATAACTGTAAAAGGATAGCAGAGTCTACACCACAACTATAACTTCACAGAGAAACAATATAGTTGGAATCACTTTCACAACGATTTTTTCCCGCTGATGAATGATAAATGCATTGACAGCCAATCAGAATTCATTCTGCTTTAAAGGGCTCAAGCATTTAAAGCAGCAGATGACAAAACTACAGCACATGCTTATAATAAACAGAAAAATATAGTGCGTTGATGTGGAAGCTAATATAGTTATAGACCTTAGTCAGGTTAGACTGTAATTCTAACCCTCACAGCCTCGTTTTCATTCCTGTCAAAAATTGAACATAGTGCTACCCTGACATCTATCTGACTATCTAAGGTCTATTGGTATAGTTACCTTAATAGTTATCAATCTTGGTGTGAATGGGCCATCCTTCCTCTGGCAATATAATCCCTTACATGTCAACAAAGGTAAATGATGATAAGCTCAACAACCAAGCTTGAGAGACATGTTTTTTTTAAAGTTAAACTAATTATTTTAACTTGAGCGCAGCATTTTAAGAATGCGGTGTCATTCACAAAATGCTGCAAAAGACGCAAGCTGCAAGAGCTAAACACATCCATCTAGCACATGTTTACATGGAAAAGTACCCCAGTTGAATGCAAAAACATGTTCTGTGTGAACCGGCCCAGACGGTCTACAAAATATGTCATCGGTGGGTTCCAATCAAGACGGGAAACACAACAAACCTTTCCCATTATCTGAAAAGATACCATCCACAGAGAGTACGAAAATGCGGTCCTGTGGTAATCTGAGTAGCATAATGCCCGGTATACATTTTGCACTAAAATTTCTACCTCTAAATCACTTCACAGATGTAAAACCAGTGCATAGTTAATATTTTTTTACTTTATTTTATTTGATCTAACATTGAACTTTTTTGTATAGTTTGTACCTCTTAAAATATTTGAGATGTTTGCTGCCACTATTTTAATAAATTACAAGGCAACTTAACTTCTATTGTTTTAAGGCAGAAATAAGCATGCTTGCACAGTTAAAGGTTTACATTATGTAATTCTATTTTTGTTAATAAACTATAGGCTATTCTAAAATTGAATTAATAAAGACTCTGGTTTCTCCAGGCTTCAGTCATTGTTGGGATACTCTTCAATCTCGGCAGCATTATCAAATTATATATTGTGATAAATATAAATATCGATCAATATGGAAAAAAATATTGTGATCATATTTTTAATGCGGTGCAGTCATACAGTATATGGTAGGGGTCTGACGAGATCTCGTGCCACCTTTTCATACTCGGAAAGAAGAACTTAAAGGATTAGTTCACCCAAAAATGAAAATTCTGTCATTAATTACTCATCCTCATGTTGTTCCAAACCCATAAGACTTTTGTTCATCTTCGGAACACAAATTAAAATATTTTTGATGAAATCTGAGAGCTTTCTGTATTCTCCATTGATAGCTACGCAACTACCACTTTGAGGCTTCAAAAAGTTCATAAAATTCCATATGAGTCCATATGAATTGAGCTGTTTAGTCCAAATTTCCTGAAGAGACTTGATCGCTTTGTATGATAACATATTAAAACAGATTTAATTTAGGCTTTTATTTACATTTAAACATTGATCAGAGAACATAAACAGAAGCACAATTGAACCTGCTTGACGTGCAAGAGAAAACCTAATTGGTTCCTGTGGAAGCTCAAACATGCTGCGTAACACACAAGATTGAACCTCTTTGGCTCATGCGGAAGCTCAAACGTGCTGTGTAAAACACAAGAATAAACCTCATTGGCTCTCGCATGTCAAGCGAACATGTTTGAGCTTCCGTTTACCACAACTGATGTGTGAGTTTATGAATGTTTATATGCGCAAAAAAGCCTAAATTTAATCTGTTCATCATATAAAGCAATCGTGTCTCTTCAGAAAATTTGGATTAAACCACTCAATTCATATGGATTTGTTTTACAATCTCCTTATTAACTTTTTGAAGCGTTTTGAAGTGGTAGTTGTGTAAAATCCTGATCAGTGATTGCACTGCATTTTGTGTGAAAACAGCAGGCTAATACCACAGTTTATGGGGAAAACCTAACACAACATAAAATAATGATTATTTATAATAAAACTTAACTTACATTTTCACTGTAATAACAGCAACATCCTTTTGAATTCATTCGGAATTAAGGACCAACACGCGTTCATATTATTAACATCTAGTGATGCTGCATCATCTTAATATGTTATTTGAGTCATTTTAAAGGGTATTCACTTGAACAATTACTCGATTACCAAAATAATTGTTAGTGACAGCCCTGGATTAGTTAAATGATAAGTTAAATGCACCTGCATTGTTTTGCATTTTGTGACTTTCATTTGAATAAAAGACTATTTTTCCAGTCATATTTTGTCATTGAAGATTTCTTAAATATAGTGCTTCTTAAAAATATTGTGTCGTCTCGTTCTTGTGAACCCAATATCATGTATCGCCTCGTCTCGCGTGTGTATCGTCACACCTCTAGTATATGTTATACAGTTGCTAAGTGAAAGTAGTTGTTACTTTATCGTGTATTTTAACAAGACTGGAATGCTGTATTGACCAGAAGCCATAATCGGAACTAACTATTTCATAAGTGCCATTGTTCTTGAGGACTTAACATTCCAAAGTTCCAAAAGGGGGGTTTCACAGCAGTTTCATAGAAGAACCAATTTGGGTTCCCCAAAGAACCTTTCAGGGAGCAGATTTTAAAAGAAACACTTTTTCTGAAAAAATATTTTGATAATCTAAAGATCCTTTTTCTACAATAAAGAATATTTGTAGAATGTAAAGGCTCCAAATATTAAAGAACATGCACAATTACCAGACATCCTGCTGCACTGAAATTAGATATCGTTCTCCAGCAGAATTAAGCTCTATAACAGTTTAATCTTCTGATCAGAAAGCATGGTCACAATTAAAACAAAAATTACAAACCAAACCACACAAAAAACAAGAATTGAGAGTCATCCAGATTATCAGCTTGTCAAAGCATTAAAATGCAATACAGTTACCATAGGTGCAGTTACAACACAGCCGGAGAACTAGAAGAATCTCCATGACAAACTTCCACTGATCCTGCAGTCTTCGCTCTCTAACTACTTCCTTCTCATTCTGCAGCCCCTTTTATCTGTCCCTCACAAACATGGCCAAGACAGCAAGAGAGAAAGAGAGAGACTCATACACTCCAGCTCTCCCGCACTCCAAAACACTCAGAATGAGCAAGCACGCACTCTTCTTCACACACACACACACAGAGAGTTGTGGATGCTGCATACACAAGTAGAAAGATGCAGAGCTGAAATCATTCTTAAAGAGACACTGCTCACAGCTCACTCAGTCATACATGACAATTCACTCTCGCAATGAACCATCAATCAACACATCAGATCACATACAAACAAATTCAGGCTTTCACATACAGTAAATACGGTTCACTCACATGTCACACACATCACAGATCAATAGATAGCGTCTTACCCTCCATGGTGGCGGTTGCGGTGCAGTCCTTGGATTCTTTAGGACCTTTAACTTTCAGATTCTGTCAACAGACAAGATGCCTAATATAAGTACACACCAACACATGTACACACATTCACAGAGCTCACATTTGGCTCCGACAGCAGAATGTGACGAATACTTCCTGAATGGAATAACGAAGAGAAATGTGATGCAGATGGCTGTTTGTGTATGTGTGTGTAAGTAAATGCATCAAGCTGATGATGATACCTAGGTGTGAACATGCTACCACAATGTTGTGGGCGCTTGTTATAGTGTTGCTTTGTGGGTTTCTAAGATGTTCTGAGTAGTTTTAGCCGGTTGCTATGCAGTTGCTAGTTCAAGCCCCAATTGTATTTTGGGGTCATTAGATATAGCTGGGTTGTTCCAATTTAAGTTTATGCAATTTTGCCTATAGATAAAAAAGGTGAGAACATTGCGTGGATAGAGAAAACATTCTCAGAGGTCAGGACACTTTTTTTTTAAATATATATTTACTTTTTATGCTCATTTCTAAACACTATTAAGTATCTTTGCAAAAAAGTTGTGTCTTATGTAGGGCAAAACAACCCTTTATAAAACACAAAAAAGGATTCAATAGATGTAGGAGCTGAATACATAAACAAAACAAAAACAAAAACAAGACGACAACAACCAGATAAAATGTATGTTGGGAATCATCTTAGCTTCTTTATTAACACTCAAAACTGAAAACTGAAGTTCCCACTGGTTACAAATGCATCAATATGGGATACTTTGTACACCAAGTTAAACCCTATTTCTTCTGATGTTTAGCCACCAGAATTTCAAGGGTCCGCTTCCTTTGTTTTGCTGCATGCCTCAGCCTTGCCCGTTTTTCTGCGACTCATTTATTTTCATTTTTTTTTATTACCTTGCAATGTCACTCTTCACAAAACGAGAAAAAAAAAGATCTGCCTGAACGGACACCCCGTTGGATCTGTGTTAGGGCTGCAACTAGTGATTATTTTGATAAATCGATCAGTTGGCAGATTATTTCTTTGATTAATCGGATAAAAAGCCCAGTTTTCTTTTTTTTTTATTGACAAAACACTATTCCACATCCTGCCCAATGGCGTCCTTCAAACAAACAATACATTACATGAGTTATAAAGCAAAAGGACAGTTTAAATCTCTACATTAACAATGAAGATAATAATAAAGATAATAAAGAAAAACGCCTTGGTTACTAAACGTAACCTCGGTTCCCTGAGAGAAGGGAACGAGTATTGCGTAAGTTAGCTTACGCTATGGGAAAAACTCCTTTTCTCGAGAATATTGAAGCCAAAATGATCCTTATAATTATATTTATGTAAAACGCAGTGCAGTTGCACAGCAGACCCCAGCAGAGCTTACTAGCGTGCTGATTGGCTGTACTGCGGCAACTGCACAAACCTATGGCGGGTGGCTGAGACGCGTGAACCAATCAGGTTCACATTAAAATGTAATAAATGTGGACGGAGAGGACCAGCCTGCCGCCACACAGATATCTTCCAGTGGTATTGCACTGGACCAAGCCCACAACGAGGCCATGCCTCTAGTGGAATGAGCTCTGACGCCTATGGGGCAGCAGAGACCTCTTGACTCGTAAACCAGCTAGATAGCATCTACTATCCATCGCGACAATCTTTGCTTAGTGATCGCGCACCCTCTGGTGTGACCGCCAAAGCTTATGAAAAGAGCTGTTCCGACTGCCTAATTGTGGCGGAACGCCCTAAATAAACCCTAAGAGCCCTGACGGGACAGAGTGGATTCACGTCTCTTTCATCCTCAGACGAGGGAAGAGCTGATAGCAAAATGATCTGTGCTCTGAACAGAGTGGAGAGCACTTTGGGTACATACCCGTGTCTTGGTTTGAGGACAACTCTGGAGTCGTTAGGCCCAAATTCAAGACAGGAAGCGCTCACCGAGAGCGCATGTAAATCGCCAACTCGCTTGACTGAAGCTAGTGCAAGCAAGAGAGCAGTTTTGAGCTAAAGGTGCTTCAGGCTTACAGACTGAAGTGGCTCAAATAAATGGGGCACCTTTCATGGCCTCTAGGACTGTGGAAAGGTCCCAAATAGGAACCGATGGGGTTCGAGGCAGGTTAAGCCTCTTAGCTCCTCTGAGGAAGCGCACGATTAGGTCGCTTCTCCCCAGTGACTGTCCGGCCACATGAGTGTGAAACGCTGCTATGGCCGCCACATATACTTTGAGCGTGGAAGGGGAGCGACCCTCGTCCAAAAGCTCTTTAAGAAAGGAGAGCACTTCTGTCACTCCACATGAGTGTGGGTCCAGGTTCCGGGCTGTACACCAGCTTGAGAACACTGACCATTTTAGAGCGTAAAGCCGCCTGGTGGAAGGTGCTCTCGCTTCAGAAATAGTATTTACTCCTTTTGGGAGGTTCCCGGGTATCCATTGATGGGCCATACATGAAGGGCCCACAAGTCGGGACGGGGATACCAGATCGTTTCCTTCGCCTGCGTGAGGAGGTCTCTCCTCAGCAGTATCGGCCATGGGGCTGTTTCTAGCAGCTGAGTCAACTCGTAGAACTATAGCTGGTTCTTCCAGAGAGGGGCTATTAAAAGCACTGCACACTTACTCTCCCTGATCCGTTTGATGACCTGAGGTAACATCACGACCGGAGGGAATGCATACAGCGTGCGGGTGGACCAGTCGTGGACCAGCGCATCCCTGATCTTGGAGAAAAATGTTGGGCAATGAGATCGACCTCTGCCTTGCCGAAGAAGCTACAAATGAACTGAACCGTTTGTGGGTGAAGAGACCAATCCCCTGGGGGAATTTTGTCTCTGGATAGCATATCTGGGCTCTGGTTCAGAATGCCTGGCACATGTGCTGCTCTTAGCGAGCGCACGTTGTGCTGATTCCATAAAAGGAGGAGTTTGGCCATGGTGTGCAGGTTGCTTGACCTGAGTCCACCCTGGCGATTTATATAGGATACCACTGACATGTTGTCCGTTCGGACTAGAAAGTGGTGACCTTATATGTATGGGAGAAAAGCTTTTAGTGACAGATCGACCGCTCTCATCTCTCATCTCTCATCTCAGTTTATGTGCAGCTCCCTCTCCGAGCTTGACCAAAGGCCAGAGATGGGCCTGCCTTCGTGCAGGGCACCCCAACCTAGGTTGGATGCATCTGTCAAGATCACTTTCCACTTGGAGACCGTGCCTATATTCACACCAGACTGGTACTTTCCAAGGAGCCAGGGCTTTGATACAGCCGTGGTTCACTTTGATGCGTAAGTGGCCTGACCGCCACGTGCAAGCTGGGGTGCTGGGGGGGACGCATATATAGTCGGCCCAGTTTGAGTAATGTTGATGCTTAGGCCATAAGGCCTAACATCCTCTGAAAACGTTTGAGAGGAGTGTAAGTGCCCGCTTTGAACAACACCGCTAGGCGCTGGTTGGTGAGCGCGCGCTGTGATGTAAGCCGCGCTCTCATCTGTATCGAGTCCATGACTGTCCCAGAAAAGACATCACGTTCTTGGCAGTGTTGATCCTGAGACCCAGACATTCTAGATGGCTGAGGAGCCAGGACCTGTGAGTTATTAACTGCGCCTCTGATTGGGCTATAACCAGCCAATCATCAAGGTAGTTCAGTACTTACACTCCCTGTATTCTCAGAGGAGCGAGGGCCGCATCCATGCACTTCGTAAATGTACGAGGTGCCAGGGATAGACCGAATGGTAGGACTTTGTATTGATAAGCCTGCCCCTCGAAGGCGAATCTCAAGAATGGCCTGTGGCGGGGTGCTAACTGAATGTGAAAGTAAGCATCTTTCAGATCCACTGAGAAAAACCAATCCCCTGGGTGAATTTGCAGGAGGATTTGTTTCATGTTAGCATTCTGAGAGCGCGTCATAAGCGTTATGTTCAGATGTCTGAGATCTAGGATGGGTCCGAGACTGCCATCCTTCTTTGGAACGAGGAAGTAGCGACTGTAAAAGCCAGACTCGCTTATTGCTAAGGGAACAGTTTCTACAGCCCCTTTTGCTAACAGTTTCGACACTTTGGTACGAAGCACGTGACTCACATTGCTCTTCACCGATGTCTCGACCACGGTGCGAAAACGCGGGGGTCTGCAAACAAACTGTAGCGAGTAACCTCGTTTTATTATGTTCAACATCTGGGGGTTGGCCTCCCAGGCCTCAGCCTGCATAGCAAGGGGTTGAACTAAGTCTGGGGACGGGCCGCTTTGTAATAGGGACCCGGTTGCCCGGCTGTTTTGTGCTTGTGTTGTGACGCTGTAGGGACATCGCTTATGTGTAGTGGCACGCACTGTGTAGTGGGCGCGTGCTCTACATTTAGAATACGCTTGGTGCGAGCCTACAGTCAGAGCAGAGGAAAAACTCTTTTTGTGATTTATTAGGGTCGCCATTAAAATGGCGTTTGTGTGCAGGCGTGCATGCTTTATAACAGGCTCGTTGACTGCAATGTTGATATCTCCAGTGCAGCTTCGGCGTGGTCACGGCCTAAGCACGCGGTGCAAAGAATGTGACGATCCCCGCCGAAGAGAGGGCCTCTGCACGAGGCACAGGATGTATGAGGAATTTGAAACAACGCCTCAGCTCTTTTTTTGAGTATGTGTGCTGCAGCGGCGAACACAAACACATCTTTTAAAGGATATAGGAGCAGAACAGCGGGCTGAAGGCGGTGTCCAGTGAAGACAGGAACCGGCGTCCTCAGAACTGCAAGGCAGGTGGCTCGTTCTGCTGAAGGCCTTTTCGACGGCGGCAGCTTATCAATCCGGAGGTCAGCGAAGGTAAGTGAGCTGAAGGAGATGAAATCTGAATCCTATGGCGTAAGGGGGGCTTTTATAGCCAAGGCCACGCCCATTCTGGTGGGCTCTGACGCGCTAGGGCGCGAAACGACCGGATTGGTTCACACATCTCAGCCGCCTCGCCATAGGTTCGTGCAGTTGCCGCAGCACAGCCAATCAGCGCACTAGTAAGCTCTGCTGGGGTCTGCTGTGCAGCTGCACTGCGTTTTACATATATACAATTATAAGGATCATTTTGGCTTCAATATTCGAGAAAAGGAGTTTTTCCCATAGCGTAAGCAAACTTGCGCAATAAGAGAGTACTCTCGAAAGGGAACAAAAACACAAACTCAGTGTCAACAGATTAGAGGGATGTTCTGCAGGAACACACACATTCATTCTTACTGTCATTTCTTTATCCTGTAAATGTAAGAAAAGCCTTACATTTATATTAAATTACACGCTGTTATTTCTTTACAGTTACTACTCTCATAAAATACTTGAATTACATGTAGACTTTTGTACCTAAATTTAACATCCAACAAAAGATATTTCAGCAAAATTAAATTTTTTCTGTGAATATTAATGGTCTCCCTCTCTAATGCAGTTTAGAGATCCGGTTTAGAGATTTGTTTGACGTGCATGTGCGCGCCGGTTCAGTTCAGTTGAAGTTTAACACACTAGCTGTGTCCGAAATCATGTACTGTCTGAGTAGGTACACATTTGAATTTTTACTTTCTTCGCAACCATCAATATGGTTCTATATATTATGAATGTGTGTGGTATGAATGTGATCCAGACGTACTACATCCGCCATGTTGTCATTGGCAGACGCAACTAAACGATAATGACATTCTTTGGTGATGATCAATTTTATTGGGTTTTTTTCCGTGCATAAGCTCTTAAAGTGACAGCAGCCTAATAAACCTTCTGCTATCTGTTACGTTAATCAAAGAACTAAATGAATACTACTGTTAGACCCACCTGAAAAACTTAAAAACATGTTTATTTCATTTGTCTTTTTATTCTATTGTATTTATTTGTGCTATTTTTGCTATTTTTTTTATTTGTTCTTATTTTATTGCTGTTTACTTGTCTTTTTTTAAATTTAGTTCAATGATTCAAATAAAGCCTCAATGTTCTGTGTGTAAGCTATTGCAACAAAATTACCCAAATTATCAAAAAATGATGCGCTAATAAATGATCTGTATGGCAGTATATATGGCAGTTTTCCCCGTGGTATCGAATAACAATATTTTTTAAGGTATCGCATCGAAGTTGGAAATTCCAGTATCGGGATAACACTAGTGCTAGGTGGTTGGAGGTAGATGACCTCACCTCAGAGATCTTCTGAAATTGGCTGTTGGCCTGGCTGCATTTCTCTGCCGTCTCCACTGCGACTTTATAGTTGTTCACAAAAGCTTTGTACACACCGAGCTGACTGGCCTGAGAAATAAGCAGAGGAAACAGGTGTTAAATGCAGTACAAACATTTATGCACTGTTTGTTCGTTGGCCAGAGGAGAACAGGCACCCCGACTGAGCCTGGTTTCTCCCAAGGTTTTTTTCTCCATTATGTCACCTGATGAAGTTTTGGTTCCTTGCCACCATCACCTCCTTTTGGCTTGCTTAGTTGGGGACACTAAATATTCAGCTATATTACTGATCTGCCCGCATTGACACTATATGATAATTGAACTGAGCTGGATGACATCACTGTTTTCTCCAGAGCCGCTGTACAGCCGAATCAAATTCTGTTGCATTATTTTCCTGTTAACACTGTGAAGCTGCTTTGAAACAATCGGCATTGTAAAAAGCGCTATATAAATAAAGGTGACTTGATATCAGTCATAGGAACATGTTATGATAAAGCACTGTTATGATGCTCACACAGAGTGAAGTACAACCATCCTGGGGCCTGATATTAAAACTCAAAGTGTGTCATCTCTGCAGCACTAGCATCATCAAACAAAAGTACGCAAAAAGATTCAGGGAAGAAGGAGGCGGGAACAGGCTAAAGTTTAACACACTTTAATCTAAAAAATAAACAAACACCAAACGAAAGTAAAGTGGCAGCCCCTTACAGACGACTGCCGCACCAACATAAATAAAACACAACCTAAAGTCCAGGCCTGGTCCTCTTTGGTTCTTCACTGTGATCACTCCTCCTTTATCAATCCAGAGCTCATCCATGAGAACTTGAAGCCGGTGAGGCACGCAGGTGACACTAATTAACACTCGCGCTGCCAGCCTCGCACCGTTCTCATGTTTTCCCAAACACTACCCCATCTGCCTTGGGTTAGCAAACAGATAGTCCCACCTCAAACTCACACCATTGGTTGAGCCAACATTGCAGAGTTGGGTTGGACATGATGCTCAAACAGACAAATGTTTTTATGTTAACCAGAAAACATTTAACTGTTTTAAAACCAGGTGTCTGTGAGCTGATAACAGTATTATAATCGTTACTATCTATCTGTCTACTCACTCACTCACTCTCACACTCACACTCACACTCATTCAGACTAAAGCTGTTTTCTTTCCTTAAAAAGTACCTGAATTTGTGATGTGGTTTATTGACTGTATACAATTAGATGAGGAATTATTATTATTTTTTTTTTTTATCATTTAAAACTTCACAGACTAAATAACCAAATAGTTTTAATTTCAGTTTAGATTAGTAGTCAACCAATATAATGAATCAATTAGAAAAACTAATGAAATCTGCCAAATGAACAAAAACTAACTATTTTTGAAACTAACGAAAAATGTTTAAAAAATGAATAAAAAAATGTGGTAAACACAAGTCTGTGCAATCTTTTTAAATCAGAATAATATATTTTTAAATAAAGAGCAGGGAAAACTAATTACATACAGCGCACCGCGAATAGGACATAAATGGTTTGCGGAATTAAATGTTTAATTGTGTAATTAAATATACTGGCCATGGCGATATATTGGTCGACCACTATTTCAGATTTAACAAATCAAAAAGATCTAAAGCACTGTCATTGAAACTCTGCCTTGACCTCTAGCTGCTCTGCTCTCTCTTTCTTCTTCCCATTGTCTTTTATGATCCATCTTCTCTGTTGTGATTCCTGACTTCTGTAAAGTTATGGATTGCTGTATATTTGTGCCCTGAGGTGAGAACTGCATGATGAGAGCCTGTGTTCTCAATCTCCATCCCAGCATGCTCCTCCCTCCCACTGCTCGGGAGAAGTCTGGAACACAACACATCACACGGACGTGCCATCGTCGCCTAGCAACCCTGCATCAAGCACTCTGACTTTTCAAAAAGTGTATCTACAACCAAACGCTGATACGCGCATACACGTCACCAAGACACAAAAAGAGAAATATTTGTTGTGAAGAGAGAAGCATTTGTGGGAAGAGAAGGCCAGCGAGAGTGAGTAACAGAGAAAGAAAGAGAGAAGGGTGACTAATAGAGAGAAACTCTGCCTCCAATCTCACTCTGCCTCCATCTGAATTTGCTCATCCTAAACCTTTCCTTCTGTCAAAAACTGAACTTTTTTCCTCTTGTCTCTTTTAGTCTTAGTCTTTTATGCTTCTTTTCCTCTTCGATGAGTATCAGAGCAATAGGGAGCCTATAATTACACCATCTGCTAACTGAACCACTGTCACAATGTTTTACTAATCAGACATGCGTGTGTGTGCGTGTGTGTGTGTGTGTGTGTCTGTGTCTGTGTCTGTGTCTGTACATGTTTTTCTATCCCGGTGGGGACTTCAACCTGAATGCAAACAGACTCATGGGTACTCGTGTCATCATGGGGACCTAAATTGAGGTCCCCATGGGGAAACAACCTATAAATCATACAAAATTAGTTTTTTTGAAAATGTAAAAATGCAGAAAGTTTTCTGTGATGGTTAGGTTTAGGGGTATGTTTAGTGTAGGGGAATAGAATATACAGTTTTTACCATATAAAAATAATTCATGTCTATGGAAAGTCCCCATAAAACATGGAAACAAGGTGTGTGTGTGTGTGTGTGTGTGTGTGTGTGTGTGTGTGTGTGTGTGTGTGTGTGTGTGTGTGTGTGTGTGTGTGTGTGTGTGCGTGCGAGTGGAGAAAATTCAGAAAAATCGTGTGTCATAACCTCCTGCCATCTGGTGTTTGGTTCAGGAGATAAATTAAGTGTAGCCTGTAATGATGAGCCGTAATGCATGCTGGGTAGGGGCAAAAAAAAATGAACTTAACAGCATACGATAACTAAATACATTTACACAGTATTCTGTATTTCGTTATTGATTTAAAATTAAACAGCATCATAAATATTGTAGTTAGAATGTGCTTTTTATTTTAGCGGTTACGTTTTCTAATGACTGTACAAGCAATTTCACTATATTGGTTCTAATGAATATAATTGAACAATTATGTATTGCATTAATTTCATGATAAACAGTGGACAAAATGCCTTGATGATTGTTTACTTGTTTTACTGCATTTTATTTTGTGCAATAAACATTTTAATTTTGCTTAGCAACAATAATAGATCAAATATTGTCAAAAGTCTAAAAAATATTTAGATTCTTTCTATATCACCCAGCTCTACATTTTCACAAGACACCAGAATGATAAGTCCCAGGGTCTTTCAGAAAACTACAGAAATCAGCAGAGAAGGAACACTTGTCATTCATATCCTATTCTACTTTTAATATTTTGGATATTGCTTTCAGCTATCAGTTAGTTAGTTTATTCATGGTTCGATTTAACACACACTACTGTTCAATAGTTTGGAGTCAGTAAAATTTTTTTTTTTTTTGTTAATTATTAAAAAATTATATTCAGCAAGGATGCATTAAATTGATCAAAAGTAACATTTGACAAAATATGTCTATTTCAAATAAATAAATGTTGTTTATCTAAACCTTCTATTCATCAAAGATTCCTAAAAAAAAAAAAAAAAAAAAAAAAAAAAAACAGTTTACACAAAATATAAAGCAGCACACCTGTTCAACATTGATGATAATAATAAGAAATATTTCTTGAGCACTAAATCATTTCTGAAGAATTATGTGACATTAAAGACTGAAGTAATAGCTGCTGAAAATTCAGCTTTGTCATCACAAGAATAAATTACATTTTAACATATATTAAATGTAGTGGACAGCACATTCCAGGGCCCAGTTTATGGCCAGCCCCTCTCTGCCCATAACGGTGGACAAAGGTTTGCTACATTTTGATTATATCGTGGTGGACTAACACAAACAAACTGTCCAACGCCATCAGATAAAGATGCTAGGACAACAGCCAGATACCTCTTGGAGGGCAAGAAGAAGACCACTGGTACCAAGCCCAGGAAGGACAGGACTTCTCATTGGTCCACATGCAGTTTCTGCCCTTCACCCATCTAGAAACTGATCCCTAATGTCCTGGTCTGTGACTGCCATAAAAATTCCTCAGGACCTCAGCAGTTGTGGGTGAAACAAAGAAAGACCACAATGATCCATCCAAATCCATTCAAACTATGTTTGGAAACCTTAAGACTGATGTAAACTACACATCCATTTCATACTTATTCAGAGAAATAAGTATTCTCAGTGACAGCTATTTGTAATGCAACATCTTACACAGATTCAGCTGTTAATGAACAAATGAATGAATGCATGACAGTTCAATCTTTTTCCATCATGTTTGGTGTCTATTTGTTTAGAATAGTGCCACGGGTATTCTGATGGTGGTTTGGAAAGTGAGAAATGCATTGGTAAACTTTAAAGACACTTTAAAGACTTCTAACTGTGTACAGTATGCAAATGAGTTCCACAGGGGAAAGAAGGGTGGGCCACACGGTGTGCCCCCTCTGATCCCAACGGCCAATCACAGCACTGGAATGGAGAAGCACCAAATTGCAATCTCCTCCTCGTCGGAAAGGGATAAAGGTACCCTTTCAACAGACACTCCTTGTTCTGAGTCTGTCTGGCGAGGATGAGACTGTGACAGAGCAACCAAGTTCTGAGTCTGTCCGGCAAGGATGAGACTGTGACAGATCACCAAGTTCTGGGTCTCTCCTCGAGAGAGAGAGATGAACAGTTCACCAAGTTCTGAGTCTGTCCGGCAAGGATGAGACTGTGACAGATTAACCAAGTTCTGAGTCTGTCCGGCAAGGATGAGACATAACAGATACAGCGTAACATTCTGAGCCTCTGGTTAATCCAGAGACAACAAAAGATCAGAGGATCTGAGTCTACAGCTTGTGAGGCAGCAACAGACACGACCACATTCTGAACCTCCAGCCTGTGAGTAAAGAGACATTAACAAACACTAGGTTCAGAGTTTTAGTCCAGTGAGATGACTACAGCACGTCCCGAGTCGCCATGCTAGAGAGACAAAAGCGGATTGACCAAGTCCTGAGTGTCTGGCCCAGAGAGGCAGAAGACACAGAGACATTTGCAACAAGGTTAAGCTCAGGTGGGTAAACATTTATTATTAAGGATCAGATTAAGGACCTTCTGCACCTACTTCAGGGCCTCATCTGCGTGTTCCAGATTTTAGGACCCTTTGGTTCTCCAGGAGATCAGCATCCCACAGATCTTCGTGCTCAAGGCTGTTGAAACGGATTCCAGCTCCTTTCCCCACTGCATTGTCTACCAGTGGAAGAAGTCATTGCCATCGGACTGCTTACTAAACCACGTGGAGCGTAAATATCACTTAACCAAACCTCTTCCCAGAGACCTTAGCATTGTTGTATATTATCAGTATATGATTTTCTAATTTACATTAGAGGTAATATAACTGATTCTAGTTAATAACAAATAATCTTTCGTTTATTTGTTTGATGCATAATAAGGTTCTTTACCTTAATTTCAGAGAAACAACAGTTTATCTTTCCATAAGATAACGCAACTCTTCCATAGCCACACTCAACTTAATCACATGTATTTTATGCATCTTATGCATTTTATTCCTTTATCATTGTTTTCATTTAGTAGTTGTGTTCGTTATTCTTGTTTATCTTTTGTTAACACAACAAAAAATTTTCCCATAACACAACACAGAAAAATTCACAAAAGCACACATCTGCATAACATCCATTAACAACATTTAACTGAATACAATGTTTAATTGCAATTAAATGTTTGTTGCATCAGAGCACCAAGACAGAATGCAGCAGTGTGCTAAACTCACTATATATTCATTCAGATGACACAACAGCATAAAGAGATGCAGAGCTGCACTCCATCTAGAGTTCGTTAATGAGACACACAGCACACACATCCTCCACACACACTCGTCTATCTCATCTATCTACCTAGACAGCATTTATGGCCATCACAGACACGTGAAGCATCTGTTTCTTCGGTTTCTCACACAAGCCTGAATAGAGCCTTATATTTTCATTTGGCAGTACTTAGGCATCTCCTCTCTGCTAAACTGTTTATTTCAGTCTCAACAGATGCTCCTCTATCCTTCTGCTCTTCGTCTCAGAGGAAGATGATTCTTATCAGATGTATTTATACAGTCTAGCAAAGTACTGCAAGATGTATTCTGTCTTCTTGATATGAGCCCACATACAGTATAAACCCATATAACGATAGATCAATACATAATGCTGTACATTTTCAAATAGGGTATAAAAGGTAAAGAATAAACCAAGTGATCAAGTAAAACTGAAAACATTTGTTTCAGAGGTGGAGCAAATACAGTCAAACCAAAAATTATTCAGACACCAGATATAATTTTTTACTAGTACTTGCAGGACACTATAGTTCATTTGTATAAGTGACGATAGCAAAATAAAGTAAACTGTGACATATTATACAGAACAATTCTTCATACAGTGGACTACCAGTAAAATTGATAAAACTTTGGGACCAAAATTATTCAGACACTTTGACCTGACCATGTTTTGTCTTTAATTGCTAATGCGACCTTTTACACTATAGACTGAACAAAATTAAGCATTGCTTAGTAATTGGTTGACCTAAATTGGTATTATCTAATTGTGTACTTAAATTTAACAGCTGACAGCTGATTGGTTGATTGTAATCCTTTACATACCTTTCTATCAAAGTTATCTGACATTATCAAGATTAATTTGTTCTGACTGAGGTTAAAGCTGGGCATACACTGCGATTTTCGTCCGATTTCGAGAGACTCTTTTTTGGGTCTGGCCGATTTTCAGCTTTGTCATGCGTCGTTTTTCGTGAGGTGTTCGTGCAGTGTGCAGGGGGGAACGAGAGGCAATAAACCTCTCCCAATCGGCAATCGGATGGTCGGATGAATTTCTACGAACTGATTGCCCTGTTTCCCTTCACTGCGCCTGCACGAAAGCAGAAGTTGAACCATTTCATCTTTAATGCAGCAAGAAAGAAAACGAAAAGAGGGAGATCTTTAAGTTCTGTAGGCAGCTATCAAATAGCAGCAATTTAGCAAACTGTTGCATGCCTCCAGTTCGTGTTGTAAAATGGATAATCCAAGTCTTCCAAACCACCATGTAGCCTATCCAGCACCTCTTTTATTAATTCAGTAGCCTACTTGATCATTAATTTACTTGTTTCACTTTTCAACTTTATTTGGAACAGTTGTCCATCATTTGACAATTGGTGAAAAAAAAAAATGTCACGTAGCAATATTGGATTTTTTTTCCCGTTTTAAATCATGAAGGCGAGTCAGTGGATATCACGCAATGTGCAAACTTTGCCGAGACTTATGTCGGTGAAGTCTTAAACCCAGTCAACTATTCACTATATGTATATAACGGTCTTAATTTATTTTCTTAATATTTCTCGTGGCCCATATAGCCTAGTGAAATTTTTTTTTTGAAGAGAAGTAGGCCTATTTAGTGTTAAACACGTTGTTTTTGAAATAAAGCTGCTCTTATTTTTCATTAAGACTGATATTATTGCAGTGTTCTAACATATTAAAGACTGTTAATCATTTTAATTATAGGCCTATAATTCATTGTAGCTATAATCGGCCTAAATGTTTTTAAATAATTTAATTTTAATAAGGAGGAAGCTAATCTATCTAATCTTTTATTATGCAGTGCACTGGTTATACATTGATGCGTTATGAAATTGTTGCGGGGCAAATTAAATGTAATAATAAAAGTGGACCTACCCTAATAATAATAACAACAATAATATTAATAAAAATAATTTAATACATAAATTGGAAATTAATCCTCTTGATATTAATAGCTGATGCGTTTGACAATAGACTATTTCTCTATACACTATATCATGGTCTATCGACGCAACCTGGCACGGGAGGTTTATCATGCATATTATACACGTATAGTGTGAGCAGTCAAGTTGCGCTCGATAATAATAATAATAATAATAATAATAATAATAATAATAATAATAATAATTGCATGAATATTTAAATCTGTTGCATTTCGCAGGTAGTTTAAGACTTGATTTATATTTTTAAAAATGGACTATTAAATACTAATATTTTTTATGTTTTAAAAGCTATTAAAATAATGAAAATATGACATGTTTTGGTGAGTTTATAATGTAATACATTTCTCATAATGTAAAAATTTTTATTACATTATGAGCTCAAGATTTTATTACATTTTGAGGAAATTATTAAATTATGAACATTTTATTACAATAATAATGTAATACTTATTACATTATGTGCAGTTTTTACATTATGATTTGCTACACGTAAAAGCTGAATTTTCAGCAGCAATTAGTCTTCAGTTTCACATGATCCTTCAAAAATATGATGAATTTGGTGAATATGAAACATTTATTATTATCATCAATGCTGCAAACAGCTGTGCTGCTTAATATTTTTGTGAAAACCTTGATACATTTTAAAAGGATTCTTTGAGAATAGAACATTTAAAAGAACAGCATTAAGTTGAAATACAAATCTTTTGTAACATTACAAATGCCTTTACTGTCACAAGTGATCAATTTAAGGCATCCTTGCCATATTTGAATGGTAGTGCACACTGCATAGAGGCTCATTGTATGATTTACAATTAACATCTAGGGCTTTTGAACAGTGTGTTTAGCAGGTGGACTCACCAGTTTCTGAAAGAGATGTCCAACAGTGACCTTCTCATCCCACTGCTGAATGTTGGGGAAAAGAGCATCATAAAACTCCTTATGGACCTCAAAGATGTCTTGGATCATGAAGAAAATAGTGTCAATCTGCTCCATTGTCAGCACTGGCTTTGATGTAGTAGCTGTAGCTTTAAGTGGCTTCATGGGCTGAGAGAGAGTGAAAGATAGAGAGGTGAATCAATAAACGTCACTACAATACTGTACAAGTTGCATGTATGTACATATGAAGTACTAAATTGTCATATGCAAAACCCCTAAATTTATTTTGAAGTCAAGTCACCTTTATTTATATAGGGCTTTATGCAATACAGATTGTTTCAAAACAGCTTTACAGTGATGCAATGCTGTAAAACAGCTCTAAACAGACAATAGTAAAGCCATTTTTTCAGTTGAAATCTGTTCAGTGTTGACTCAGTTTGGTTCAATAACTGTGTAAAGTTCCTCAATTATGGAATAAGTTCAATTTTTCTATAAAGCAGCTCTTGGAGAAAACAGTGATATCATTGTCCAGCTCAGTTCAGATCTCATCCACTAGTGCATTCAAGTCAATAATATTGCAGAATATTAAACATCCCCAACTAAGCAAGCCAAAAGGTGACAGTGAAGAACCCAAACTCCATCCTTGGGAGAAACCAGGCTCAGTCGGGATGCCAGTTATCCTCTGGCCAGACGAACGAACATGGTGTGGTTTAATTCCAGGCTGCATCACAAGTCAGATTGTGGATTTTCACCACTTCAGAGGAGATTTAAACTGAATGAAACCATCAAGGTATTTTCACTGCATTTAGTTTAGCCAAATTTCATGTAGCACTCAAGTGGTACACATTGACTGGTGGTTCAATTTCTCTCTCAACTTCCTGTGAATTGATAGATTGATAGATTGATTTACATTGGTTTCCTTTGCATTTGTAATGCTGTCCGGACTCCAGACTTAACAGGGTGCAATCACACTGCAACCCTCTACGCACACCTTGGCAAAATAATCGCCATTGACTAGTACATTTTTGAGTTTACTCGCCAGACTGATAAACTTTTATTTATATTAGTGCTGTCAAATCGATTAATCGCGATTAACCGCACCCAAAATAAAAGTTTGTGTTTACATAATATATGTGTGTGTACTGTGTATAATTATTATGTGTATATACACACACACACACACACACACACACACACACACACACACACACACATGTATGAATGCATGTTTGATATTTTAACTGAACTTAGGACTGGTGGTGGTGCTTAAGATATTGTTGGTCATTCAGTGTTTCTGTAAGAAAAATATAATAGTAATAGATCATATTAATTATTAATAAGATAATACTACTACTACTACTAATTCTACTATTAATAACAATATACAACGCACTAAAGACTGACGAGCGGCTGGGTTCATGAATATTAAATCACGTTGTCAGCGTTGGTGGTAATAGATGAATGCCAGCGAATGAGATTACCGTTTGCGCATTAGTCCTGCCCACTACAGCATATAATCTGCTTGTTCTTAAAAGCTGAATAATTCCAAATGAACTCTGTTAATTTGAAAATACAACAAAGAATATGGTTTACATGTAACGCGGCGATTCTGCGTGGTATGTAAGACTCTCTCTCTTTGCGTGTGCGTGAGAGAGAAACAGCGCTCTCTCAAAGCGACGGCGAGTTGTGCGCCTTCACACTAGAGTTTACGGTACGTCACATACAGGTGCGCACTCATCCACACAGATCGCTTTACGGAGAGCGAAACTGATTCTCTGAGTGTTCAGCAAGTGAAAATATATCAATGCTAAACTTATTCTTAGCCTCTAACATACACACTGGCGAGCAAAATCTAAGCATTTATTAGCCAATGGCTAATGATAGATATTGTTTAGTTGCCCAGAGTGAAGATTTACTCGCATTGTAGAGGGTCACACTGTGTTTTTCTAAATTTTACAAGAGAAAGCACATGATCACGCAGAGACGAGAAACAAAGAAACATTTCACAGCACAGGTATTCATGTGTGTTTCTTTCTTTAGGGCTGATAACACTGTGTTAAAGTGCAGGACGGTTATTTTCAGATTATGACTCATAAGTTGCTGCACTTGTCTGCCTCAGGAAACTGCTTTATGTGTGCAGTTTTTTTACTCCTGTATTGATGTATTTCTGATTGAAGTAGGAAGTGTCGGTGGGGCAGTAAAAGTCTTTACTGTCACTTGATCAACTGAGATGTGATCATTACTACAGCGGTTTTGAATTCATTGTAACTGCATTTCTAACCAAAAGGCCTGAGCAGAGCAGAAGGATTCAATTAGAAGGGAGCATTTAACTAATTGACAGCCATCACTTCTGCTCTTGTACTATTATAGTATTCAACAGAAATGTATGACAACAACATTGTTTTCACCCTTGAATTAATCACTTCTGCTGAATTAATCTAAACTCATTTATATGTTGCTACTAGACGTGCCAATATATATTAATACGCTATATCACGATAATAAACATACACAATAATGTTATCATAGGCACTTCAAAATACCGTAAATAATTGCTTATTATGAATTATTTAGATTTTAAATATTCATTTTAAGAATGCTTTTCCATAAAACTGTTAACATTTACAACACTGCTTGTATGCTGCATCAAAGAGACATGCGCACTCTGATGTAAACAACAACACGCATGAGAAGCATGGCGGAACGACTGAAGGAGATACCCATAGTGGTTACCCTGGCAAAACGTAAACAAAGCAGGCTGCGCTACTTTCTGTTTCTGAACAGTATGTACAGTAAATGTAGACATTCAAACAGACATTCAGATTTTTGGATTTGTTATGGTGTTCATCACTAAGGCAAATACTTAAATATTTAATAATTAAAGACTTACAAAATACTTAAAGGCTATTTATTTTCAAACTTAAACATTTTTACATTTAAATCTGGACTATAACATGCCCTAGCCTAGCCATTGTTTGAAAATGTTCTGATTCTTTATTATTGTTCAGTAACACTTTACAATTAGGTTGTTAGTTAATGTTAGTTAATAGATGAACTAAGGTTAATCTAATGGAGCCTCACTGTAAACAGTGATGGGCAGTATATCAGATACATGCATTTAACATGTCAGGTAGAAGTCTGCTGCAGAGCTCACTTCATTGCAGGCTTGGCAAAAGTGCACATCGACGGTGCATGTCGGACGCAAAGGGGGCGCTCACGAGTACCATTCTGCTGCGTTTCCCTGTGTGTAATAAGCAAAGTGTACATGCATTGTGCACCCGCCTATAGGCGCATATTACTAATATGCTCTTTAAATAACAAAAAAAATATTGCACCGCTGGACATGAAAATGATAACTGTGTCAGGCTGAAACTAGCAAAAAACATGGGTGTATGATAGGGCCCAAAGTGTGCCATTTGGGACAGGGCCAAAGCGGGCTTTACATCACGAAACTGTGGAGATTGCGAGGGGTTAGGGTTCCATTTTGGACAGGGTCTTAGTAGTGTTCACCACAAGTAATAGGCTGCAGTGTAACCTGGTCAGAAATAAGTATAGAAGTGGCACACAGATGACACATTAAACCCAGTCTCTTTTTTTTTTTATTTGTTGGTAGAGGTAAGTTAAATGAATACAAAAATTTCTAAGCAGTTGTACACACATAATATATACCTTGATCTTCAAATTCAAAACGTTTTCACGCCTCGGCTCTTAAAGCATCATGTTTCCTTCTGGAGCATCAGTGAATGTTTAAACCTTCTTAATATTTGTGTTTGAGTGTTGTGTTTTCAGTTGTCCTCCGTGTGAAAAGATGGACCTCAAAATCATACAGTCACTGCTGGTAAGGGTTCAAATATGCAAAAGACGCTGGAAAACTAAAGAATTTGCAGGACCTGAAAGATTTTTCTAAAGAACATTGGGCAGTTTAACTGTCAGGACAAGGGACTCAAGAACAACCATCATAAAACAAAAAAACAGCCTGTGGATCATCCAGGTCTTTTTTTATAAATTCAGCTATTTTTTTTGTCTTATCGACCATATGTAAACATCTTTTATGTAAAATATCTTATTCAGAACAGTACTAAATTGAGCACAACTATATATAAATGTTATTTTTGTTATATGATAAAGTTATTAAAAATGACAACATTTCTTGGTAACTTAAGGCAATACCGTGATGATACAATATACCGAAAAAAATCTTCAGCAATTATCGTTATATGAAAATTTGATACGGTCACATGCCTAGTTGCTACACTACAACTTAAAGGTTTGGAAACACTTGACTGAAATTGTGTTCTCATGTTCTTAAAAACTTTCTAACATAAAGACTTAAGGCCAGTTTACACCAGGATAAATGTTCGAAATATTAAAAAATTTGGTGCAATAAACATTTTATTCGAAAGAATGCTGTTAAAGGGAAAGTTTACGCAATTTTGTCAGTTACGCTCCCTCATGTTGTTCCACGCCTGTATGACTTTCATTCATCTTTCATTCATGTGCCCTTTTTATGTGCGTTGATCTGTGTTTATATGTGAATAAAAGTCTACATTTTGTAACACACATACATTTAACTCTTTCCCTGCCATTGACGAGTTATCTTGTCATTTATGAGAAAATGCTTTCCTGCCATTGACAAGGTTTTATGGCTTTCCGTGTTATAAGGTAGGGGGCGCTATTGAGTATGCATTGATGTCACTTTACCGCTGGAACACGCCCCCTCAGCCGGAACTGAGTGGTAGAAGAGCTGCTGAATGACTGGATTTAATAGTGGAAAACGCAAGTAAAACAAACTGTTATCAGTTTAAACTAAAGGTTGGACTCGATATAGTGTTCCTTACAATTTATCAAAGATCCAGTGATCCATAGCTATTGACATGCAGCCAGGAATCGTGTTTCCTGACATTTAGCCTATATGAGCCTGATTTCGACACATAAATATTTATCACTGTCAGTCGTCACAATTCCGAGAGTGAATCCCGCATTTATATGCGGATGGGCCTATGTATAAAGCTTGTATGTGGCCACTTGTCAACAAAGGAAAACAAAAGTTTTATTCAAATTCTGAATATATTATAGGTCTATTCATTATTTTTTATATCGCCTAGACAGCGCGCAAAGATCGCTCCCTTTATAATCACTAAATGCTGTCATTCATCTCACAAAGTTCTGTTATATTAATCAGTGAAGCTGACTACACAAGGAATCTCTTATTTACATAATGTCTACACTCTGTAAGAGAGCACCGGACAGAAACTCGAGCGTTGAGTGGATTCTAACTTCAACACCTGTGATTGGAACATTGCGTACCAAAGCGAAAAAACATTGGAAATTGAACCCTTTGACGAGAGCAAATACAGATATGCACTGGATCTTTTGCCAACTCTTTTTTGCTAATAATGCTATTATTAAGAAGAAAACTGATCCTAGACCAGCAGTTATGGGCAGCTTTTCCCTATAAAAGTAATCAGAAGCAGCAGGCAGCAGTGGTTTGAGTGAGAAAATTACACGCTATTATCAAGTCCGTCTCCCTCAGTCCATAGGGGGGCACAGGGATGTCCATGGGGGGGCCAAGACTCCCCGACCCTCCTCTGGCGCCAGGCTTGGTTTTGTGTGTTTTTTGCAGCATTCACACTTAAAACCAATGCTGCCTCTCAGCCTTTTTGCCACCACAGTCACTCTGGCTGAAGGTGACGTCATGTGCATACCCTCTATTACGCATCTCCTTAACGAGTACATTATCTCCAGATCAAAACACAGGCAAAGAAGAAGCAGAAATTAGCGATCTCATATGTAAGCAAATGTATATGAAAAATAATGCCATATAATGTTACTGAATGAAATGTCGACCCAAATGTCGAATTGCTATAGGGCTGTGCAAGACTTCGATCTATCCCATCTGTGTTTTGATCATCAATCTGAATCCGATCCAGGTGTAGTCTTTGACAAAAATGTGATTTTCTCAGCTTTTTGCTCAAAATGTTGCTTTTTTTATGACACTTGTGAAACCCATTTTCAATTGATTAAAAAAAATGCATGACACTAGAATAAAACAGATTTTTTTTGTTGTTTAAAAGCAGAGGGTCTGTTCTTTCTTTTGATATATTGCATGTTCAGATATTCATACAACAAAATATTCTGTGGGCCATGACATTTTTGTGAAAATGACCAAAAACGCTGGCAGTGCCTGGCAACAATTTTTTTTAAAAAGGCTGGCAGGGAATTTGTTAATAGCTCAATACTGTTTACAAAGCATCCTAGGATGCACTTCATGATGTTAGTTGAGAGAACGAACACTTTAAAAAAGGTCAAATATAAGATGCTTTTAAAATTTTAACATTATGTCCATATGTGTTATTTTATATAGACTTCACAATTACTCTAAATGTATAGCAAGAACAAGGAACATGTAGGCACATTCAAACTTTTGAATGGTAGTGTAATAAAAGTGGATAAAGTGGTGGAAGTGCATTTAGCAGTGCTGAGTGTAGAGGTCTCAATCAGAAAACACATAACTGGATATGCACAGTCTTAGCAGAAATGCCAGAGATCTGACATCAGCATGACCGGAATCATGTCCCCCTCTGTCATTTCAAGGATTGATTGGAAAAGATGAAAAAATCTGTTCTTGCTCATTTATATTAGGTATGCTCTGCCACAGTATTTGTAGCTATTTTGCTTACAGGGTCTAAAGTGCTGAGTAAGGTATGGACGGGAAGTGTGCAGCAGAGAGCATAAGTACACCCAGGTCTGTTTAACTAATTCATTAGCAGGTTTACTTAAACTAAGACAGGAGATATCCAGGTGCTCCTTTAAAGACTGTAACAGCAGGTGGCATAGTGTGTGTCCAGCATAATTAGCACACAAAAAATACTCACATTGGATTTCAGTGTGTGTGTGTGTGTGTTGGTTACTACTTTGCTCTCCTTAATGGCTTTAGAGAGGAAACCATTGTTTATCATAGGGATTTTATTTTTACTCTGCATCCTCTCTTATCAAATTCAATGAACAATCTAGAAACCCGCTCCCATTAGATTGTGATTAGAAATAATGGCAAGAAGGATAATACTGGCACAACTAAGTGAATCTTTGACTGCTGTGATACAATATTGCAGATAATACTCTGAACAGCAGATCAAAAAAAAAAAAAAAAAAGACAGGAAATGACGTGTTCAAACAGCAGAGGAACAAAGTACTGCTAGACTTCAGATTTCAGCTTCTTCTATAAATAGGAAATGCTGCTTCCTGATTGGCTTAGTGTACGCATGCTCTTATGAAATATTAAACATATTCAAAACAAACACTAATAGCAAATCATAACTATATTTACATAAAAAGTCTTAAAAGGTACAAGATTGCAAACAGCAAGGATCATTGACGCTGATTGGTCAATAGGCGTGTTTTATTTACAATGAAGCATGGTTATGATTGCTTCACCCAACAAATCTGTGTACTACGCAAAACCCTTTGCAGCCATCATTAGCAACATAAACTATCAATATACTGTCAAATCTGTTCCATGTATTGAGAAATCAACTTTTCATTCAGCCTTTGATATATAAAAGTTCATCATGATATAAGAATATCCTGCAAGTTTACTTTACTTAACTTCCTTGTTAGTCAAAGAAAAGCTTTGATTGACACCAGGCCCAGCAAACGCTCGATCTCAAAATGTGCCAAGCTGTTACATCAGAGTGTGGTGAAACACCGCCTTAACCGAAGAAGACGAACGCCTAATTCTGTAGCCCCGCCCACTGATTTTTACATGGCATGTTATAGATAAATAACATAGGCCTACGTGGAGCTAAACCAGATCGAACTTCCAAGCAATATGCTGCATAAGCTTCATTCGGATTCCAATATTATGAATGCATGGATGAACTTTATTTTTAATGAATATCCAGCTCACGTGGGTAAGACATTGCGCATTTGTTCCTTTATTTCACCATGGATTCGTTTGTAAACAAGAGACTGGATTTGCAGACAGGATGAGATTACATGAATGAATGAAGCAACACACTTATGTGAGTAAAAAATGTTTTTTATATGTGATAGTATTGCATTGTTACAGATCGTTTGATATCTATTGATTATGTGTACGTGTCTAACTGAACATTAGACACTGTCACAGGCTGGAGAATCCTTTATTTGAGGTGTTGTTAGTTCATTGTGCTGCGATTCGGGATCAGACTCGGACATGTATGGGCCAGGGCTTGCAAAGCCCAACGTCCCGGGGCTATGTGTTTTCCAGACGGGCTACCAAAACGTCTCACCGGCCTGCCAACGGGCTATCTTAAATAGTGAAATAACATTCCTTTCTTGATGTGCGTTGTTCACTCTCTTGACTTGATATTTGAAGGAAAAATACAAATCGTGGAAGTTTTGATCATGCTGATTTGTCTGACTCTGCTGTGAGGCTTGTGTGTGCGTGTGCATGTGTGTGTATTAGTAATGCACGGTTCGCGGTTATATCCACCGATCGGGCGGGCCAAGTAATAAAAAAATAACATTCCAATTAATTGCGGGTGGATGATAGATAAATCATTGTGTTTGTTTGATAAAGACATTTTGCGAGCCCTGTGGGCGAATCATTCCGGTTGCCGTTTTCCCACAAGCTTTCAAAATAATTCCTCATGTGTACTCACGGGGGAGCCGAAGCTCATTATATTATGCAAAGCTTATCCAATCATAGCAGTGGGCGTTTACTTCCAAGTTTTCAGTGCGGCACGGCCAATAAAAACCGAGCGTTCCATGAAAGAGGCTCAAAACCAGGGTAGAAAATAGCCTATTACTTATTCATTATGATGTTTTTGATTGTAAAAACCATGCAAACGTCATAAGTTGACCTAGTCGATGATAAGTTGAAAAGGGGTTTGAAAAAATTTTTTTCCCTTGAAAATAAATCACAAACCACAGTGGAGCTATATAGCCTATATAGACTATTTTTGGCAGCTGTTACAGAAACATTTTTACAATAAATATTCTGATTTAACCTTGAGCTTTGAAGTATTAGATAAGTTAGCTTCGATTTTTGACAAATATTTACAATGACGCTAATAATTCTTAATTTCTGATAGGAATGCAAAATCATGTAAAATCATTTAGTAGTTACTGATATACTGAATCAAACCTGAACATATTCAATTGTGTTTGCTTACATTTATTTTTTATCACAGTGCTTCGGTACACAACATAGGCTAAAAACTGTATGTATTCACATGTTTAACTCATATTTCTTTAGATAGAATAGAACTATAATTTTTTGATGACTCGCAGAAAGACGATTCTCTGCTGATCCATCACTCAATTTTGCGCGATAATAATTCCCACCTTATGGTGACAGTAAACTTCTGTGTTCTGTCTCATAATACATTTATGCGCAAGTTTATTATATATAATATCTATTAGGTCACAATAGAGTGACCCACCCACCGATGATAAACATAATTCAGCAGAGGCAGGGATACATCCCCCCTACAAATCACACCCTGAATACATACATTTTAATCTTTAACATTTGTATTGTGTGGTAACCATTTTATAAAAGCAATAAGGTACTAGAGGCGTGCTGCATTGTGAATACAGTCACGGCTGAAAGGGCCACGACGTGCCTAACAACGCCCTTCAGCCGTGACTTTATTCACAAAACAGCAAACTTCGAGTATTGTTATTGCTTACTTAAAACACTCCACACACCAAGGACTGTGAAGATCCTACATCAAGTTTAAGTGTGAGTGACGATATTTGTGGCAGTTGTACTCACCAGCAGCAACGCCTCCAGCTGGTTAATGTAGATCTCTTCACTGGCCAGGAAACCAGAAAGAACCAGTTTCTTCATTTCCAGACCTTTTTCCATGTCTCCCTGAAAGACAGAAACACATACAATACAGATAAATCAGGCGAATCTACAAACGGATGCATAGTGGTTCAAGTGACTTATGCTGTTTATACCTGACAAACAGAAAGCTTCTTGGTATAAAAGTGGTGCTTTATAAATTGCTACACTATTGACAATAGAAAATGAACCTTTTTTTGTTCGTGAAATTTTGTAAGCATTTAAGATTTTCAGTGAATAACAACTTGAATTGAGGCCTGTTATCATACAATGCTACTATACAGCTTCAGAAGATTAGTAAAATAGTGCAGAAGTAATAAGGACATTTTGTCATTTTGGAACTTGGCAGCAAAAAGTGTGGCCAGGATATTCTTCAAAAATGTACCTTTTATGCTCCAAGGTAGAATAAAGTCACACAGGTTTGGAACAACATGAAGGTAAGAAAATGATGACAGATTTTTCACTAATTCATTCTTACACATTTTACGTCAGTTTCAAAGTCAAAGTGGCCCTACAAAGCGTGTTCATTTTCCTCCAAAACAGATGAACATGTTAGGTTGGTTCATGCACATATCGCTGCAAATCCAGTGAGTTGTCCTGTGAGTGGTGCTAAAAGATTAATGCTCTATTGTGTTTGAAAACAGCATACCACCCTACAACCAATAGTGTTAAGAAAGAAAATGTGAGACAAAAACTGAAGCAATCATGCCATTTTAACTTGTTTTTACAGTACATGACTTCGAGCTCTTTTGGCGAACCATGTTTCTGGGGACACATACCCAAGATCATTGCAAGCACAATGCTGTACCAGGTGAGCTACCGAGCAAGTTTACTTACAGTGGAAAAGCAAAACATGTGTATACATAAATGTATTAGTTTGCAAATACACAGATGTAAAGGTGTTTTGAGGTAAGTATTGAAAAATTCATTGATAATCTGTGCCATCATAATTTGTGTGAAAAGGAATAAAAGTTGTTTGTGTTTTACTGTCTAGTGTTCATTTCAGCTGGAAACTGCAGTGAATTGTATGCATTTTTGTTGTGATACTCAGTTAAGAAATATGCTACAGCTGATGAGCACCACCTGTAGTTAATCAAATCATGTGTTCTGCTTTTTCTACTAGTCTGTTCTGATCTTTATTTCTCTCTCTGGTGTGAAATTTCTCAGGCAGAGACACACCCTGAGAATTCACCCATCCAGGTACAGAGTTCAAACCGTTTCTGTGTTAGTGTGTTCAAACAAAGGCATAGAAATGCTATCTAAACCCAGCCATTTGAACAAATACCTGTGATTTTGAGTGAAAGGAGCCTTCAAGTTTAATCCAACTTTTAAATGTCTGTCTCGATATTTTTGCTCCAAATGAGCATTTAAACCAAATCCCCCTTTGAACTTTCCATTTACAACAGCTCTTGCTTTATTACGTGACTTCATAAAAAATATTTTGGGACAATTACAGTATGTGCAAATTCTCCCACCATGTCTGTCCACCAAAACCACCACAAATACATGAGGATAAATCAAAACATGACTGGGTCTGCTTGAAACCCATGGAATTTGATTACATAAAGGAATAAACAGCAGTTCTATCTGAAAAGACAGGAAGTACCACCCTTATGACTAACTACATATAAAGAGAGCGGCCAAATATCCCCACCATTGCCCTTATAATTCACACACAAACACTCCTTTGTCCAGAGCACTATTTATTCTGTGACACTCTGGAAGGGGAAAATGAATAAGGTTCAGACTAAAGTGAGGCCAGTACTCATTATGACAGTTATGAACATTCTGTGTGAAGATGCTAATACTGGGCATGGTAAGAATAAAAAAGGAATTATTTTTTTAAACGGATTGTGAAAACCCTGAAGAACCCTTTAAAGACCCTTAAAGGGATGGTTCACCCTAAAATTAATATTCTGTTATTATTTATTCACTCACGTTATTCCAAACCTGCATGACTTTCTTCTGTGGAACATGAAAGAAGATATTTTTCAATTTTCATCAAATTTCATTTTAAGGTGACAAAAAAGAAGCAAAATGTGTGTGTGTGTGTGTGTGTGTGTGTATAAACTTGAAAAAAAAATATTTTGTGTTCCACAGAAGAAAGGAGGTCATACACCATGAGGGTGATTAAATAATTACAGCATTTTGGGGTCCCTATCGATTTATGGATGTCATTGTATTAGATACAATATGTCAAAACAATTACAACCAACTCTTTTCTGTTTGAAATACCTTTGAAACTAATGCAATGACATTCATTTTAAGTGAGAGCTATTTGAATTAGTGTGTGTGAATAGCAGTGACTTCTAGTATGGTGCCCAGTGCTGATAGTGATAAGATATTGATAAGGAATGACGACACAGGAAGAAAATTATTTATAAACAGTTAGTGTCATTTGTGAGAGTCAGAGAACAAGCAAACAGGACAGAAGAAGAGGAAGTAACAGAGACTGAGAAGTTTCGGGACTGGCTAAACAATGTACAGCCAGAAATGCATTGGTCACTAATAGTGGAAAATTGTTGTCTTTTTTATTGCCTCATTTTCATCTGTGAGAAAATCATCTGTTTTTGACTGAACACATCAAAATATCTGTAACTGGTCAGAGCTGTGACACAATGGTTATTGCACATGCTATTCACACATTGAGCTGTAGTGCTCACGTAGCTGACGTATGTCTGCAAGACAACAAAAAAACTAACAAAAAAAACAAGCTGAAGTCAGCCAACTGGCCTCTGAATTTAGGAATTTTATTAGTAATGATCCAGTGACATTTTGTCCCACCATAAATTACACTAATAGAATGCTAATAGAAGGCAGTTGTGATTAGTTTCAGACAAGAATTTTCATTAAGGTGAATCACTATTTATTATTGCTGCTTGCTCTTTCCAAAAAAAAGTGCTTTTTTTTAAAGGTATTGAACTTCAGTGTCGTCCCACATATGTTGTGGTATGAAATTGACCTTAAATCTTTGGTGGAGGTGAGGTGTGCCATTACTTGGTGGATGATAGAAGAGGAAAAATAAAATATTGACTTATATGACCCAACCCATATCCATTTTATAAAAAATGTTTAAGAAATTAATACTTTTATTCAGCAAGGACGCATTAAATTGACCAAAAGTGACAGTAAAGACATTGCTACAAAAAACAAAAACAAATATATATATATATACACTACCAGTCAAAAGTTTGAGAACAGCAAGAGATTTTTTAAATGTTTTTAAAGAAGTCTCTTCTGCTCACCAAGGCTGCATTTATTTGATCCAAAATACAGCAAAAACAGTATTATTGTGAAATAATTTTACAATTTAAAATAACGTTTTTCTATTTGAATATATTTTAAAATGCAATTTATTTCTGTGATTCAAGGCTGAATTTTCAGCATCATTACTCCAGTCTTTAGAGTCACATGATCCTTCAGAAATCATTCTAATATGCAGATTTGCTGCTCAAGAAACATTTATTATTATTATCAATGTTGAAAACAGTTGTGTACAATTTTGCTTCAGGATTATTTAATGAATAGAAAGTTTTTCTGAAATATAAAGCTTTTGCAACATTATAAATGTCTATACTGTCACTTGATCAATTTAATGCATCCTTGCTGAATAAATGTATTAATTTCTTTAAGTTCTTTCACAAAGAAAATTCTTACCGACCCAAAACTTTTGAACGGTAGTAGTCAAGTCAAGTCAAGTCAACTTTATTTATATAGCGCTTTTTACAATGCAGATTGTTTCAAAGCAGCTTCACAGTGTTAAACAGGAAAATAATGAACAGAATTTGATTCGGCTGTACAGCCGCTCTGGAGAAAACAGTGATGTCATCAGCTCATTTCAATTATCATATATATTCAAGTAATGTAGTTGATATAATTTAGTTTAGTAATTAAATTTATTTGGATATTTATTTGAAAATTTTGTGTACAAAATTTTAGTACAATGTTACAAAAGCTTTTTTATTTTCTCGGTCCTCATTCAAACGTGCTGCTCAACAGCTAAATTGTATGTGTCTTTTTCAGCTCATTATATTGTCCATCTTCTGTGTGCATGAACAACACTCAAACTCAAACTTTAGGTCAGTCCTAAACCAAACCTGTTTAGAAGCACGGCATTAAACACAAAATTTCTGACTGTGCACACAATCAGTTTTTTTTTTTACGAGAATTGTGTGTTTATGGCCTGTGTGCTCTGAATGTGAGTGTCTGACTATAGAGCAAATATGATTGTGCTAATGACAGCCACAAAGTGAGTCTGAGGAAGCATGGATGCTCTTATAAAGACACTAAACATCCCAAATCAAACAGTAAAGCGAATGCAATGCCAAAGAGTCAACATCACAGCAACAGTTGGAGAATAAACATCTGTATTTGTGCAAAAACTGGCCCAGTTTCTACATTTATCTGAGTGGTTTCTGTCTCTACGTGTGTTAGAACAGGATAAAGATCATTAAGACCATAAAGACCCACTGTTGCAACATTTGACTGGTACAAAGCAAAAGGGAAATGAACAAACACTAATGCCACGTCGCGAAAAGGTTTAATACTTTCCATCTCACTATTTTTAGCCATTGAGACAGAGCAAAACCTCAGCAAGCCAGCAGGGGAAGAAAGAAGTGCTGTCTTGTCTCTTCACCTCTCAGCCTGTCTCTCTCTCTCTCACCTTAAACGTCCTGAGTTCCATTGGGGTGAATGGACAGTCCAAGTCCATTTCATTGTCAAACAAATCTTCATCCTCTAGAACTTTGTCCAGAAAACCCAGCACCTCATCCTCATCCTCCTCCATGCTGGCAGCTGATCCCTCTCTCTCCTCTCCCACCGTTTCCCTCGCTGCTTTCCTTCCTTTCAAGTTTTGACAAGCCGCTTGTGACACATCAATGCCTCCACTGTAATTCTACCTCTTCTGTCCACGGAGGGGTTTTTCTCTCTCTCTCTGGAACGGTAATGTGTCCTCCCTCTCACACAAACACAGGCACAGCTACTTGCTTCCTCTCTCTCGTATACACACACACACATCGAATGGCCCGCCTCTACACTCACACACACACACACACACACACATACACAGAGTCTGTCCCTCCCCCTGACTGCAGTTCTGTCTTCCTGGTGTGTCAATTCCGGGTGCCCTGGGTTAAGAGACTGTCCACCATTTTCCTTTCTGGCCTTAACAGGTCTCTTTCTTATTTTCTATCTCTCTTTGTTGTTCCCACTTTATATTAAGTGTCTTCAACTACTATGTACAAAATCATTTAATACATTTATTGTGTACATACATGCATTTAAAAAAATACCTGCATGTGATTACAGATGTATTTTATTTCTGTAGGTATTTCTATAAATTACACTGTTGACCAGACTTTTTATTATTTATAAAAAGTAAAGTTACATATTGTTGATAATCTTTTAATTAATTACACTATTTAACACTATACACTATAGGGCTGGACCAATTAACCAACAAAACAAAATCCATATTACCATTTATCAAAATCCATTTACACTGCAATTTAAATAATGTTATGAGATTAATGTTCTAAATATAACATTTTGTATAGTAATAAGAAATGTTTGGAAAAAAGAAATGACACTATATATAAAGCTAAAACCACCAGTAGGTGGCGGCAAGTCGTAATAAGTGACTCACAGAATCCTTCACTCAACCGATTTGTTCAAACCGGCCAATTCATTCATGAAAGAAGCAAGTGTCCACTGACTTTACGAATCGGACACTGAATCATTCACTCACCCGATTTGTTCAAAAACAGTGAATCATTGAAGAACGAAACACTTGGTTTGGAACTATTTTCATTGGCCAAATAGAGCAAAAACAGTCAAAATTGACAATGTTGTCTAAAGATTGTCAATTCATATAATCAACTTATTGTTTATTGGACTGTAATATAAAATAAATATCACATTTTGCAATTGTGCTGATATTCGAGAAAATAGCACTATTGCTCATGTGATATTGCTTAACTATATTATGTTATACAAGAATACAAAATACAAGAACTCATTCAAGGGCAATTCATATTTTGGGGAAGTTTTATTAATTTTTATTAATTTTGGTCGAATTTACAACCTTGCAACGCATTTCCCGACGGTGAAAATGCATCTATAGATGCCAATAAAGAACCTTTATTTTTAAAAGGGTAACAGTACAAATCAACAACCTCAAATTTGTTGAAATTAACTAGACTACTAATTTTAGCTAATAAGTGTGTTCCACTTTGCATACTTGTGAACTATTCTATTCCATTATAATAGTCAAAATTCCAATAAGAAGAAGTGCACTTTAAATACACAGATGATGCACTAATTTAACTGCATTCAAACAAAATGAATTGTGGAATGTTGGACACTTCATGCACTCAACGGTCGCAGGTTTCCTTATGTGGCTATCTGACTCCGATGCTGGGTGACAAATTAGCCATCTAAAATTCATACACTAGACATTAGAGTACATAGTGTAGTTTAAGTGCATATGTATACATCATTTGGGATACAACCAATGAACCTAATTGAGCCAACTGTTTACTAGGTCTGTTTTTGTTTAATTAGTCTATTAACTCTTTCATGGACCACCAGTATTAAGAGCTTTTGAGCATCACCATTTGTGTAAGTTATTATTGTGTCATTTGGAATATACACTTCTGTTCAAAAGTTTGGGGTTAGAAAGATTTTTTAAATGTTTTTAAAAGAAGTCTGTTATGCTCATCCAGATAATGATCAAAAATACAGTAAAAACTGTGATATTGTGAAATATTATTACAATTTAAAATAACAGTTTTACATTTTTAAAATGTAATTTACTCCTATATGGCAAAGCAGCCATTACTCCAGTCTTCACTGTGACATCCTTTAGAAACCATGCTAACATGCTGGTTTGGTGCTCAAGAAACATATCTTATTATTATCAACTTTAAAAGTAGGTGTGCTGCCTAATATTTATGTGGAAACCGTGATGCTTTTCCCCCCAGGACAAAATTTATTTATAACGCTAGAAAGATGGATGGATGGATTCGGCAAGGGGTATGTAAACTTATGAACAGAACCATATTTTTTATAGAACAAAATGGTTTTCTATATTTTTTTGTTAATATTTTTGCTATAGAGATGCAGTGTCAGTGTCTCTCTATCAAAGAATACAGCAGCACAATGAATCTAGGATATTGCAAAAAGTTAATAATGGTTGTTAAAGTTACTTAAAGTTATTATAGTGTGGTACCAAGACAATGCTGGCATTTTTATTTTAGGGTATAACACTCAATGCATATTTGAAATACACTCACATTAAGGTCATCAACACTTTGTGATGTTTTAAGGGGAGGCAGAATTATAGATTCATTCATTTAATAAAGTTAAAACTCTTATAGAGTGATACTGTCTGGATATAGGAGTGACTGCCTGCAGTGCACGCACATATTTTGCAAGTGAGTGTGTGAGCAGAGTGAGGTCAAAGTCTGGTTGGCTGAAATTTGTCCACCTACTTTTGACTGATCACACCCAATCACACATATCACACTCATTCAACAGACATATGTCAAGCTATTTATTAAACTTCCTGACAAACTCAGTTAACATTATAATCATCACCATGGAATTACATTTGGAAAAATTACATGGTAATCCTTGAACAGTAGTCGGTGAGGAATCAAAAAAGGAACTAGAACCCAGCAAGATGGCAAATGATGGCATAATACTTCAGCTTCTCTTTTTCTCACAGAACCAGTATACACTGGTTGACAACATTAACATCAATGGGAACTGATATAAATGAATGGTACACTAGTTCATCTCTCATTCATTTGATGTGGTGAGGCGAGTCTGTAGAAACAGGCCTCTGATGAACTATGGTGTGAGTCTCTGTGCAGTGGTTATATAAGGCTCTCAGAGCTCCTCACAACACTGCCCACATGATCAGACCCTCTGAGAGCGTCTAATGTAAGTGAGAGAGGAGGCAGAGAAAACACACAGCACATTTCTAATAAGCAAATTCCCTATGTCTTTCTCCATGCTTGAATTTACCTGCAGTCAAGCTCACAGGGACAGCTGACTACTTTGTTTTCTATATCACGTATAGATACAGTTACTGTTATAACTGTTATAAATTTAAGGCTATATGGATGAGAGATACACAAGCTGAAGGGATAAACTGGCTTAGCAGGCATGTTTATAGGGTATAACAAATAGGGAATGGCCAGTTCAATCACTTCACATTTGGAGACAAAAAAGGAAGATCTTGATCATAAAAAAGGTGTTTCCTCTAAAGTGTTGAACCGAAGGGTGTGAAGGGCTATGATTGACGTCCCCTTAGTTACAGTAGCTATCTTTGTCAAACTTTTGTTGCAACAAAACAAAACAAAAAACATTTATACCTAATATATTTTTAATAGAGGTCTCCATTATTCCATGAGAGGCTACGTGCAAAATATGAAACTGAGCAAAGAAATGTGTCATGAATCAAAGCAAACTCTTCTGTCTCAAACTCAACTCTTTTTTTTTTTTTTTTTGCTTGTTTGCTGGATTTAAAGAAAAAACTGTAAAAAAGATACATTATATACATTATTAATTTTATTAATGTCAAATGTATTTAATGTATAATTTATTTAATTTGTTTTCATTATGCAAATTTGTTTCATTGCAATGTAAAATAAACCTTCAAATATGTGTCCATATTGTTCAGTAATGGAGCAGAACTATAAAGGCACAAACACTGTAAGGCAGCACTTCATCTGCTCTACCACTAGATGGAGATGCTGTTGTAAAAGCTTGAGCTTGGTCACACACATCACAATCAATTTTAACAATTTAACACTAGTTATCTGTGTCACACAATGGAAATAGTCATGCATGTTCATAATGGGTGTAAATACATGTGACAATCACATACACCTCAGTGTCAATTTAATCTCTGAACTCCACATTATAAATGGCTACATACATTCATTACAGAATGATGAATTTATAAAAAAAATAAACATTTCATGTCCATCTGATTAGAAACTAAAGTATTTTAATAATTAAATAAAACATTCACATTTCCACGGTTCTCTTATGTTACCCATGCAGGCAAATTAATAAGATATTTCGTTTTTTTAAATTATGTTTTATTTGGATTTTTATTTTTAAATGATTTATTTTAATTCGACATTTCATGATCGAAAAATTAGCTTTTCATCAATCCCCAGTTCCCTCATGAAGCCCATTTTGAAAAACCCTCATCTAATGCAATGAAAATTTTAAGTGTGACTTCAAAGTAATAATGTTTTTTTTTTTTTAGGGTCATTCAGGTTTTTTTGTATGGATATGTTCCATTTACCATGGCTGCTTTTTATTGTTTTATGCATTAAAGGTGCTGTATGTAAGTTTACTAAACCATTAAAATACCATAATATGCTTGCAGATCGCTCCTGTTGCGTGTCCACAAGCTGGCAACCTGCGTGAGCGTCGAGTTTGAGGAGGAGGGGGCGGGGGAAACAACAATTTCCAATATTTTAAATGTGGACGGCAGTACCTATTTTGACCACTAGCTGTCAATCCTACATACCGCACCTTTAAGGCACTGCATTATACTCAGTATGCTATACAGAGACACACCAGGTGAGAATGGACTCAGCAAAGCATTTATTTCATTGCCTGAAGCTATGAAAATGATTTGGCAAAACAACCACACTGTTATTTGTCATATCAATAAAGAACACCCAAGTGAAAGTGAAAGCAATGAGAGTGATGCTGGCTGATTGTGAGCTGACATTTACAACAAAGGCTGGTGAAAAGACAGTGAAGTCTAAATCTCATGCTTTTTGCAATGTCAGTGCTATTGGATTAAAGGTGAAGAGTCTAACACAGCTTTCTGTAACAGCCATTCAAATCTTAACAGAATATATTGCAGGTCACAACAGATCCCAAACATTTAGACAGCATGACTATGCAATGCTATGAAGCTAATCCTAAAAACAGTGTCATTTCATAAACACTGCATACACTTCAACACTCTTAAAGCGATAGTTTACCCGAAATGAACATTCTGTCATTATTTAGTTTTCCTCAGGTGGTTCATTCTAGTGATGCACAGATGTATCGGCCGCCGATATTTATCGGCAAATTTTTTATCAATTTACAACCATCGGCATATCGGCTATAGCATGAAAAAGGCCGATATAACAAACTGATGGTTTATTAACCCCTAGAGGTCGATGATCGCGATGGCGCGACGGCCTCGATTTTTTTCTTATCAGTGCCAAAGAGACTCAAATAACTTTTTATAATTCGAGCAAGTGTAATACATCATTATAATCTGTTAAGTATCTACTTTTATTTGTGTACAATCAACAACATGTTGTGCTTTTTGCTAAATAAAGAAAACAAACATGATGCGCGATCTGCAGCCTCTCTCTCAATGACGTTCATTCAGTCTTCAGAAAATGAACTGTAACTTAGTGAATACTTTTCACACAAACGTGAGACATATGTCTAAAGAAACGTTGAAATGTCAGGTTTTAAATACTGTAAATCAAATCGAAAACAATATTCTGTGTTTATGGAATCTGTTTGAAAAGACAGAGATGTCAGTCGTTCACGAGCCTCTTCATTAGTGTTAATGCGGCCACGCCCACGGAGAGCAAGTTCTTTTGAGATTCAAATACTGACGTGATCCCTGCGAGCAGAGTCAAAGCCCACATCAACTCAAATAAACACATCAAGATTCGTGCATGTACTTCACATCGTTTTGAGACGCAGTGAGGAATAATCCTGGAATATTCCAAATTCATTCCAAACCTGTATGACTTTTTTTCTTCAGTAGAACACACACACAAAAAGCTATTGTGAATAATGTCCCAGACTCTCTTTTTAGTAAAATAATGATGACTAAATGATAACAGAATTTACACTACCATTCAAAAGTTTGGGGTCAGTAATTATTATTATTTTTTGTTAGAAATGAGTACTTGTATTCAGTATTAATATTTCAGTTATACCATGGTCTGTCTGAATAATCGATTTTGATTGGCTGTAAGGTGTGCATTGTTTAATGCACAGGTAGCTCCATATTTATAAATATGGCTGCTCCACGCTGGCATCACAGGAATAAGTTACATTTTTAAACAATTTCACAATATTACAATATTATTTCCTCAATTTCTGATCAAATAAACACAGCCTTGGTCGCCATAGGAGTCTTCCTACGAAAACATTAAAAAAAAAACTTTTGAATGGTAGTGTACATTTTTGGATGAACTGTCACATTAAGAGCATCAATGTAAACTGCAGTCATTACAACTGAACACAAACACATACAAAGCTCCTCTGCACATATAAACAGTCCAAACCGAGCTCACTGGAAAACGAGGTGGTGACTTTCGTAAGGATTTCGTATGAATTTAGAAAAGCATGGTCCACCCATAAACATAACCATCAAGCAGTGTAAGCAGATCATATGTATGAATGAGATCACACAATCACCCAAAATGTAAAATAGTTGCGAATTGCCATGCAAGTGTGTTGGAAAGACAGATTTACACGACACCTAATGTCTTAAATCCAATATACGAATAGAAATGACAGATTTCACTAATTGGCATTAAGTATGTTTACAATAACACCAGCAAGCCCATTATTACAAAAAAATCTGCTTAAAACACCAAGAGGTTTTTGGCAGCGTGGTAGCAGCATACTTTTTTAACAAACTGTTTCTTCTAATCCTAAACGCACACTGTCAAACATACGGTCATACCCCAGACAGAAGCCCATCAGGTGGCGTGGGTGAGACAGCCTCTCCGTCCTGGCCCCGTGCGCAGAGGTGAGGGGACATGGTGGGCGACTCGTCTATGAAGGGCATGGTCTCTGATCCATCCTGAGACTTCCTGTCCTCTGCAGTATCTCCCTCATAGCCATCAGTGTTGTAGTTAAAGTCTGTGGGGAAAAACAGAAGAGGTGTAAATTAGAGCTACAAGAACTACTACTATGTAAATATGGGTAAAGACACAATGAAACGGCATACAGTAGCGACAGATCAATTCTTCCGTATTGTGATGTATATCCAAGAGTAATGGATTATTGAAAATGAGAAAATGGGGACTTGGTTCTATGCATCAGTTGTTGATTGGATTTTGATGTGGACGTTGTGCTCAAAAGTGGAGACAGAATGTGAACGTGAGTTTGCAAAAGCAGGGTTTAAGAGGGCTAAACGATTGGAGACGTCCTGCATACATCACCAGTTTCACCGTTTCACCGGAAGGTCCAGTTATGACATTTTGATGAAACATTACATTTTCAAAACATAAAAAAAAATAAAATAAACATATGCATGCACAGATAAATTGTTTACAATAAGATCTATAACATGCATTTGGAAAATTTATTTCATGCCAACTTTAAAGGTCAAGCGGGATTTCTACTTCACTAGTGGCACCAATCGGAACTGCACAAATGATTGTTTGACAACAGGGAAATTGTCGGGGAATTTCCATTGTCGGAAAACAGTTGATCCCGCCTTAAATTCTCACCACTGGTTAATGTCGCCATGTTGGGCGGCTCAAACATACATTGCCGATGTTGAAAGTGCCACCGGGAAAATCAATTCACAAATGAGGCAATTAGTTGTCTGTGCAGAACATGGAGGGTGTTTATAGTTGACCTGCAAGTAAAGAAGTGGGCGGAAACTATGGGTATGATTGACAGGCTCTGTAGGACAAGATGAGAAGTGGTAATGGGAAATGAGTGGGCATTTTTGAGATGCTGTAATGCACCAGGCTGCTGTGGCTGACCATACAGTGGGCGGGAAAGTGATTTATCAAAGCTCAGCCAATATCAAAGATCCAAAGCAGAAACAATAGAAGCGATTTTAAATGGCTAACTAATGCACATCTTTTTTGATTAGTTGGTTTACAGTGAAATTGTAACTTCACAACAGAATTAACAGAACTAATGTATTCCAACTTGAATGGGAAATGCATTTAAATGAGATGTAAAATATGCCATTATCACACTGTTTACAATACTGCATTTAAACCCTATCAGCCTTCCATTGTTAATGAGCTTTCAAGCTAACAGTGTTTTGAAGCAACAACAAAAAAAACCTAGAAATCATTTATTTTTATTGCAAGTTTGCAATGTGAGATGACATAAGTGATAGTTACAAATCTACATACTACATGCTAAAACATGCTAATGACGCCTAGTGATATTGTATTACTGTATGATAAAACATGCTAGCAATGTATTAAAATATATCTATCTATTTTGAATTTTAATGATACAGAGAACTTATTCATGTTTTTATTTCCTCCCGTCTTGATTATTGTAACGCTTTGTTTTCGTCTTTGAACAATCAAACTTTATCGTGTTTACAATTAGTGCAAAATGCTTCAGCCAAATTACTGACACAAACAAAGTTATTTCATCATATTACACCTGTTTTAGCTTCTTTACATTGGTTACCTGTTTATTCAAGGATTGATTGTTGACATATAAAGCTTTAAATGGTTTGGCACTTATATATTTAACTGAGCTTCTGAGACCTTACAAATCATATGTCTGAGGTCCTCTTTGTTGTCCTGAGCTGCCTCCTGTTGTCTTGTTGCTTGTGCTCACGTGTACTCTGTTCACTTTTGAATCCCTGTTGTTTAAACTGCTAAATATAACTTACCCATCAACATATATTGTCTAATATTGCCTACCACATTAAATCTGACATCCCTAGCTTTTAATCTAAATCACTATCACGCGTTAGCATTTCGCTAGCCTGTTAGCTTGCCATCTCTGCACTCGGGTCTCTTGTTTTCTGAGTTCATTAAACAACTGTGATAAGTTGGATTAATCAACAAATACGGTAAGCCATATCTTCTTCTCCTTTTATTGTTACTTGCACTACATGTTTCATGTTTAGTATATCTGTCTCCGTTGGTGAACAGGGCTTCACATGTGATAAATGTAAGGAGATACTCAGGCTGACTGAAAAGATTTCAGAATTAGAGACACGCATCCAGACTTTATCTGAGAGTAGTGAGAATGTAACAGCTTTAGACACTGCTTTGGATGCGACTAGCTTAGTGAACTCTGTACATTGTTCGGTTCCGGCTGTAGAGCCCATGCAGCAGGGCAACTGGGTGACGGTGAAACGGCATAGTCGCGGATCAAAAAACCACTCTTCCGTTCCGATTAGAACATCAAACAGGTTCTCCCCACTCGGTGATGCACCTACTGAGAATCCTATGAAAAGTGATTCTAATGTGAAAATAGAGACACCAGCCACCATAGTCACATGTTTACCGGGAGCCAGAGCGCCTGACATCAAAGCAAATTTAAAAGTGCTGGCTAATGCTAAATTCTCTAAGATTATTATTCACGTCGGCACTAATGATGTTCGACTTCGCCAGTCAGAGATCACCAAAATTAACATTAAAGAGGTGTGTGAACTCGCAAGTACGATGTCACGTAAAAAAATTTGTTCTGGTCTCCTCCCCGTTAAAAGGAGTGATGAGATACTTAGCAGACTATCATCACTCAATGGCTGGTTGTCTAAGTGGTGTCCGCAAAATAACATAGGGTTCATAGACAATTGGAAAAGTTTTTGGGGCAAACCCGACCTGTTGAAAAAAGATGGCATCCATCCTTCCTGGGGTGGTGCTGCTCTTCTCTCTAGTAATTTGGCACATAGTGCACACACACTAAACCTTGACTAACTAGGGCCCAGGTCAGGAAGCAGACGGACTGACTTACCTGACCGACTGCTAGCTGTCTCATGTCACAGAAGTCAGATAAATCCCAGCACATAGAGACTCTTTCACCTAGATATTATCACATAGAGACTGTGTCTGTTCCACAAATTAGTAAATACAAAAAACCACCAAAACCATACAACGGTAAAAATTTAATTGATGTCCAACAAATAAACAACAGATATAATACAGATGATCAAATGATAAAGCTCGGGCTGCTGAATATTCGATCCCTTTCCTCAAAAGCGCTTATTGTTAATGATATGATTACAGATAATAATCTAGATGTGCTGTGTTTGACAGAAACCTGGCTAAAACCTGACGACTACATTACTTTGAATGAGTCCACCCCCCCAAGATTATTGTTATAAACACGAGCCGCGTCTGAAAGGTAAAGGGGGAGGTGTTGCTGTAATTTATAATAATATCTTCAGTATTACTCAGAAGTCCAGTTTCAAATATAATTCCTTTGAAGTTTTGGTGCTTTATGTAACGTTATGTAGTGCAATTGATAAATCCAGTTTGACATTTGTGCTGGCTACTGTATACAGGCCACCAGGGCACAATACACACTTTACCAGAGAATTTGCTGATTTTCTATCAGAGTTAGTACTGGCTACAGATAAAGTCCTAATTGTTGGTGATTTTAATATCCATGTACACAATGAAAAAGCATTGGGATTGGCATTTAGAGACATTCTAAACTCTATTGGAGTTAGGCAACACGTATCAGGACCCACTCATTGCCGTAATCATAGTTTAGACCTAATATTGTCACATAGAATAAATGTTGATACCGTTGAAATTCTGCAGCAGAGCGATGACATCTCAGATCATTACCTAGTATCATGTATACTTAATTTAGCAAAGGCTGCAAAGCCGTCCCCTCGCTTCAAATATGGCAGGACTAAAGATTGCTTTGTAAATAAACTTCCTCAATAGTTTCATCTCCTCAGCATCCCAGATAGCCTAGAGGAACTCGATGTTGCAACAGAAACTATTGACTCTCTCTTTTCCAGCACTTTAGACACAGTTGCTCCCCGGCATTTAAAGAAGATTAAAGAAAATAGTCCAATGCCGTGGTACAACGAGCACACCCGGGCCCTTAAAACAGCAGCCAGGAAGGTGGAGCGCAGCTGGAAGAAAACAAAACTGGAAGTTTTTCGCATTTCGTGGAAAGAGAGCATGATTGCATACAGAAAGGCCTTAAAAACTGCTAGATCTGCTTATTTCTCGACTCTCTTAGAAGAAAACAAACACAACCCTAGGTATTTATTCGATACAGTGGCTAAATTAACCAAAGATAAAGCTTCAACTTCTGATGTTTGTAAACAGCACAGCAGTAATGACTTTATGAACTTCTTTACTTGTAAGATTGATAATATTAGGAAAAAAATTATAACCATGCAGCCGTCTACTACTGTATCACATCAGACAGTGCATTGTAGTGTCACTGAGGAAAAATTACATTCATTCACTGCTATAGGAGAGGAAGAATTGGCTAAACTCGTTAAATCATCAAAATCAACAACATGTATGCTCGACCCTATACCGACTAAACTACTAAAAGAGATGCTTCCAGAGGTCATAGATCCTCTTCTTAATATCATTAATTCATCTTTGTCATTAGGATATGTACCGAAAACTTTTAAGTTGGCTATTAAACCACTTATTAAAAAACCGCAACTTGATCCTACAGAATTAGTCAATTACAGGCCAATCTCAAATCTACCCTTTCTGTCAAAAATACTAGAAAAGGCAGTGTCCTCACAATTATGCTCCTTTTTAGAAAGAAATTATATCTGTGAGGATTTCCAGTCAGGATTTAGACCGTATCATAGTACTGAGACTGCTCAGAGTTACAAATTATTTACTCTCATCATCCGATCGTGGTTGTATCTCTCTGTTAGTGTTACTCGATCTTAGCGCTGCATTCGACACTATCGACCACAACATTCTTTTGAATAGACTCAAAAATTATGTTGGCATTAGTGGAATTGCATTGGCATGGTTTAAATCATACTTATCTGACCGTTATCAGTTTGTAGCAGTAAATGAAGAGATGTCACACCGATCACAAGTTCAGTATGGAGTACCGCAAGGCTCAGTGCTAGGACCGTTCACCCTGTACATGCTACCACTGAGAGATCTCATTAGGAAGCATGGTGTTAGTTTTCATTGTTATGCTGACGATACCCAGCTCTATATTTCTTCACGCCCTGACGAAACTTACCAATTGACAAGATTAACGGAATGCATAGCTGATATAAAAAATTGGATGACTAGTAATTTCCTGCAACTTAATTCAGAAAAAAATGAATTTTTAATTATTGGACAAAAAAACTCCACATGTAGTAACCTAGAATACTGTCTAACACTTGATGGCTGCTCTGTCAAGTCCTCGTTGTCAGTTAGGAACCTGGGTGTGCTCTTTGATACCAATCTGTCATTTGAAAGCCACGTTTCTACCATCTGTAAAACTGCATTCTACCATCTTAAAAATATATCTAAATTACGGCATATGCTTTCAATGCAAAATGCTGAACAGTTAGTTCATGCGTTCATGACCTCAAGGCTAGATTATTGTAATGCTCTACTGGGTGGTTGCCCTGCTCGCTTAATAAATAAACTGCAGCTGGTCCAAAACGCAGCAGCTCGAGTTCTTACTAGAACCAGGAAGTATGACCATATTAGCCCGGTTCTGTCAACACTGCACTGGCTCCCTATTAAACATCATATACATTTTAAAATCTTGCTAATTACTTACAAAGCACTAAATGGTTTAGCTCCCCAGTACTTGAGTGACCTCTTAACGCATTATACTCCATCACATCCATTGCGGTCTCAAAACTGTTGGCCAGTTGATAATACCTAGAATATCAAAATCAACTGCAGGCGGTCGATCAATTTCCTATTTAGCACCTAAACTCTGGAACAGTCTTCCTAGCATTGTTCGGGAAGCAGACACACTCTGTCAGTTTAAATCTAGACTAAATACACTTAAAACTTTTTTAATTTATATTTTATTCAAATCAATTAAATGATTGTTAGGCATCTACGCTAATGTTATCCCGAGGTTTACTGCAGTCGGCCGGATCCGGGCCGTATCCAGATCAGATGGTGGACCTGCGCCCACACATGACCAACGCATCCCTGAAGTGTCTGCAGAGACCGTGTCAATTAGACTTCCCCCTGAAACTGCCTCACCGACACGGCATCCTCATAAACCCGTCTCCGGCGTGATGACTCCGATCTTTCGATAAATCTATTTAATAATTGTTTAAATCCACACGTCATCCTCAATAAACCAGTCTCCGGCGTGATGCCTCCAATCTTTCGAATATTCCGATCTAATATGACTTCTGACCTGTAAGGCTGCCAAAATAATAATCATTCACTATTTGTTAATTGGCCCGAGGAGAACTGGCACCCCGACTGAGCCCGGTTTCTCCCAAGGTTTATTTTTCTCCATTATGCCACCTGAGTTTTGGTTCCATGCCACTGTCGCCTTTGGCTTGGCTTGCTCAGTTGGGGACACTACATTTTCAAATAAATATCCAAATAAATGTAATTAATAAACTAAATTAACTATGTCAACTACATTACTTGAATATATATGATAATTGAAATGAGCTAGATGACATCAAATTCGGTTTTATTATTTTCCTGTTCAACACTGTGAAGCTGCTTTGAAACAATCTGCATTGTAAAAAGCGCTATATAAATAAAGTTGACTTGACTTTTAATAAGCTCCTGGATGTTCCAAGAACTAGATATAAAACTAAAAGATCTATCTATCTATCTATCTATCTATCTATCTATCTATCTATCTATCTATCTGGCTATTTTAAGATAGCATTAAAGTTTGTCTTAAACTGTTATATCTAGTTTTTGAATACACATGAATACACAGAAAAACAGAAAAATTACACTGAAAAATTACACTGAAAATAACCAGAATATTCCCTCTTAAACTGGACTTAAAGAACACAAAGGGGCCCACATACTAGAGGACCAAAAATCCTGTTAAAGTGTTTATGAGTTCGGTAGTATTCACAGGAGACTTGTCTTCATTAAAATGGAAAATGCAGCATGTTTGTGTCAAGGCACACACTCCCACATGGCCAGAGACTGGCACATAAACAAAAGACCTGCTTGACAACCCAACCCTGAGGGGCGAGGCCAGCCCATCTGTCACCATGGCATTCCCTAAGGTTGTTAATGTGACGACCAATCATAACCAACAGAGGAACAGACCAATTGTAACTCAACTTGGTCACAATGGCGTGTTCCTTTCACTTGAAAACACACACACACATTGTGTCACATCAAAGTGACACTGTCTGTCTTTCAATAACTCAAAGTAACAAAGCAATTACTGTAAGGCACCGTAAAATTAAATTTATTTCAACTCATCTTTCATATTAATACTACATAACAAAGCTTTAGTTGGATATTCAAATTGGTTTATGTCTATGCGTGTGAGCATGTTTTAGACATTAATAGTGTTCAATAGAGGGGCTGGTCGTAAGAGAGCAGAGGAAATAACTTCCCAGGAAATGGGTTGAATGTGGGTCAACAGGCTCTCACATCCGCTCTGCCTACAGCATATTCACACAGGGTCAAAATGACCTACGCTGTCCAGAGGCAATCACTCCACCATACACTGCTGCTGCTGCAGGTCACAATCATCTTGTGTGATGTGCACTCACAGCCCCAATGTTACTGCCATCTTGATTGCTTCATATTTTATATAGTTATGATTTATATTTAGGTATCCTCAAAAATATTTCTATGAATATTGGGAATTGAAATTGGTCAGACATTACCAGTTAGGCTACAAGTAAAATGTCTAAATACATTGAGTTAATTGTCACAATGCAAACAAATTGTTAATTGTCCTAAAATAAATAAATCTATTTGAATAATACATTTCAATTAATAAATGTAAAAAAATAAATAAATAAAGTAAAAAAAAAAAAAAAAAAAATTAAACAAATACATCTAAATGCACATTCAAAAAAAAATACAAATTCTAAAAATTAAATAAAAAATAAAATAAAAGAAGAAATAAATAAAACCATAAAATAAAAAATAACTAAATAAACAAATACACGCATACTTTAAATAATCTCCTTGTGGTGTGTCGCAGCATCCCTCTGATATTAGGTATAGTTCCCAAAAGGAAGAAAAAGCACAAATACTACTAGATATAACTAAACCAAAAAACACACCAAATCAAGGGTTAATCTACACTTCCTTCTTTCAAAAACTAATTTTTACACTCATGAAGCAGTAAACACATAGCACACTGGCCTGTTTGGTCTTGACGCCTGGTTAATGAGTTTAGAAGAAAAATCAATTGGTACATCAGCAAACCTTTAGTGCGGCTTTGGCAGAGAGAAACTGCAGTCGCATGTGGCTCCTCATACATATACTGACTGCATTATGGGATTTTAGCAACTGGTTTCTGTAGCTATGGATCCATGGGGAAGAAAATCCAATATAAATCTGACAGTGTGAGGGATGTTTAAAAGAGATTTACAAAGATCCCACATAGTGTGGGGGCAAACAGTTAAAGCATTTAACCAAAACAACATGGGACATTGAGTCTATAAAAGTAAATACTCTTATTAGATGGAGTCAAATGGATGCAATTGCCCATATTCAGACATGTAAAAAAACATACTGAACACACACACAGTCACATACAGTACATACTTGATCCGTCTTACCGTGTGGTGAAACGATTGATCGCAAGACACATACAGCCTCGAAGAAGAAAGCCATGTGGATGCTATCCTAAACCTTACATGGTACACTGAACACAGTACCAACCAGACCTCATCTTATCAGAGGAACAAAACATGCACACACACGCACGCGACAAGTAGGAACCTTTGAAAATGTTTTATTTAAATATATGGAAATACAATTCAAGGTAAACAAGAGGCAGAGCTGCATATGAAAAGTGGTTCATACTGTTACTGACAGCAAAATAGGCAGGAAAACAATAGTTTCAGACTTTGTTTTTCACCATGATTTTTTTTTATTGTTTTCATTGTTTTTGACCCATGTAATTTTGTATTCTAATAAAATAATGTACCAAAATTTTAGACACCAGTGCAATTTGACAATTCTCAATTCCAATGGCCACTTAAGTGGGGACCTAGCTCTAAGGGCTGAACGCACACATTATACCAGCTTACATTCCAAATTTCCCTCAGTAGCAATCCTCCACCCATCCATCTCCCTGCCATAATTCACACGATTGCATACACGCATACATTTACATATTACTGGTTGTTTTGTTTGTCTAACCTGTTTTATGTGATGTGCGGTTTCCGGGAAGGTAGAAGCAAACCTAAACACTGTTTGTTGTACTACTTTGTAGGGCCACAACAAAAAAATAAATAAACAAAAAGTACACCTTAAACAAAACACAACAATACACAATAGAGACACTAAATAATAAACACAATATAAAGAATAAATACACATATTGTTGTTTTGTTTAAGGTGGCAGTACTTTTTGTTTATTTCTGTTTTTGTAAATAGTATTCACTGTAAAAAATATACTTGCTCCACTGGATATGTTTATTTTCTCCTCACTGTGTTTTTTACATCTTGGACTCTTACCACGCTTCATCTTTACAGCCACGTACATGCTGCAACTAAATTCACCTTTTTGTGCTTAATCCCGTTCTGTACACCCATTCTGTACACACAGGTCAGCAATATTATGGGAGTGACAAATACATGCTACAACCAAATTAACTGAAAAATGCAGGTAGTGACAACCGCAGTTACAAAAATTCTATGCAGTGAATGAGCAGTGTCTATGGAACCGAACTCAACAACTATTTGTTAATGACGTATTTAAAAGCACATCAGAGATCTCTTCTGTATGTGCGGTTTATCACAGGGAAAGAGGTACGAGCCTTGACTCATTCATGTTGCTGAACAAAAATGAGCCCATAATAAACCGAAAATAATCCAACCGTTTTATATAAAAAATAAGACCAAAATATTTTGACCCACACCTGCCCACTTTAATTACTCCATTAACTTGATCACTTTATGAGCCAAGCCCAAGAACGCTTATAATAAGAGAACATGGCAACACTGGAAGAGCATGCTCTGTGAAGAAGCCTTCCAAGCATATACACAACTATGAAGGTATTTTTGGTGCAAAACAACTGAACATGTGTGAGAGTGGAATTTGTAGCTGTAGAGCATATCCACACGTGTATCAATAAATTTGAAGTCACAGAGAAAAATCTTTTAGGAGTTGTAAGTTGTAACTTGTAAGGAGTAAGTTGTAAGTTGTAAGGAGTTTTTTCTCGCCTACAAACATAACATAACAGTTACACCTTCACACATTCTTCACTGCAGGTGCACAAATCCTATTCTACGAATCACACATAGAAACTCATACGCTCACATTTTTGCTACAGTTTCTGCAGTGAATATGGTGCAAAACGCATTCACACACCTGTATCAAAAATGTGAAGTCACGGACAAAGTTTGCACATCCGCAAATTAATATGTGAATCCATGCAATGAGAGTTGCACACTTGTAGAATATTTGGTCACAAATGCATTACTTTTCTTGGATATTTTTCTAACACAAGTCCAATAACTACAACTGCTTGAATCTTTTTTCGCCTTCAAATGACAAGTTCCGCACGCTCTCACTTTTGCACCATATACTACGTGAAATGGGGAGCAAAAGTGATTTGTGCATCTGTGAGGCAGCAGCAGGCCCTGTTCAGAGAGCAGAGAATTTCGGCCAATCAGAAGAGCTCGGTTTAAGCCGGTGACACGTGGCCGAGAAAGGGGAAAAAAAACAAAAAACATGAGCAACCATCTCCCGAGCAGGCGATGTCAAGCACCAATAAAGTTATGTCCACTGTCTCCTCTATAGCCTATTCTCCACTACTGTCTCCTTTGCTGTCTCCTCCACCATCTCTGCCTCCACCTCTTCCACAGTCTCCTCCTCTGATCTGGCGACCTTTTTAGGGGGCTGACCCTTTGGTGCCCAGAATGAAATAATACTCTTTTGCTTTTTCCCTGACATCTTTAATCAGACAAATGCAATGATTAAATGTATGCATTACCAGGATATAAAACATTACTGAAATGATAGCCATGGTGATCTGCTTTAAAAGATGTAGTCTTAACATTGCTGAAAAGAGTATTAATAAATGAGAATTTGAAATAAAATAAAATACATCTCTAGTACTTTTTCTTATTTTTTAGGTAGCCAAAGCTAAAGCCAAGCCAAAGTGTGAACCATTTAGGGTTTATTTTTGCTAAATCTTTTGTGGTAACATCCACATGCAAAGTAATTACAATTAATAAGTAACAAGTAATTAAAAATAATTACAGGTGAGAGCACTGATATCTCCTCATTAGCATGCTAAGGCAAATGTTAACTTTTTTTATCTATAGCATTTGTTATGAAAAATAGCATCCTACACATAGAAACTATAGCAACAACATGCCACAGTTGTAATATAAATCTCAGCGAAAAATCTATCCCCTTAACTGATAAACTATTATAAATTCTACAACAAGTTAGTCAACATTTACCATAATAAATATATTAGAATGTGAATTTTAGTAAAGGTGGTCATGAGTAGTTTAAAACGCTTATTTTATGTTGGTGCAGGATGATGTTTTCTCAGACTCAGTGTTGCGATAGGAACGGCTTTTCACTCTGTACATGCTACCACTGGGAGTTATCATTAGGAAGCATGGCGTTAGTTTTCATTGTTATGCTGATGATACTCAGCTCTATATTTCTTCACGCCCTGATGAAACTTACCAATTCACAAGATTATTGGGAATGCATAATGCATAACTGATATAAAAAAATTGTATGACTATTAATTTACTGCAACTTAATTCAGAAAAAAAATGAATTTTTAATTATTGGACAAAAACCCTCTGCACATAGTAACCTAGAATACTGTCTAACACTTGATGACTGCTCTGTCAAGTCCTCGTTGTCAGTTAGGAACCTGGGTGTGCTCTTTGATACCAATCTTTTTTATTTGAAAACCATGTTTCTAGCATCTGTAAAACTGCATTCTACCATCTTAAAAATATATCCAAATTACGGCACATGCTTTCAATGCAAAATGCTGAACAGTTAGTTCACACGTTCATGACCTCAAGGCTAGATTATTGTAATGCTCTACTGGGTGGTTGCCCTGCTCGCTTAATAAATAAACTGTAGCTGGTCCAAAACGCAGCAGCTCGAGTTCTTACTAGAACCATGACCATATTAGCCCGGTTCTGTCAACACTGCAATGGCTTCCTATTAAACATCGTATAAATTTTAAAATCTTGCCAATTACTTACAAAGAGCTAAATGGTTTAGCTCCCCAGTACTTGAGCGAGCTCTTAACGCATTATACTCCATCACGTCTATTACGGTCTGGCCAGTTGATAATACCTAGAATATCAAAATCAACTGCAGGCGGTCAGTCCTTTTCCTATTTAGCACCTAAACTCTGGAACAGTCTTCCTAGCATTGTTCGGGAAGCAGACACACTCTGTCAGTTTAAATCTAGACTAAAAACACATCTCTTTACTATGGCATACACATAAAACATTTTTAATTTATATTATTCAAATCAGTTAAATGATTGTTAGGCTGCATTAACTAGGTCAGCCGGAACCGGGAACACTTCCCATAACACCTGATGTACTCGTTACATCATAAGAAGAATGGCATCTACGCTAATGTTAGTCTCTCTGTTTATCCCGAGGTTAACTGCAGTCAGCCGGATCTGGGCCGTATCCAGATCAGATGGTGGACCTGCGCCTAGACATGACCAACGCATCCCTGAAATATCTGCAGAGACCGTGTCAATTAAATTCCACCCTGTAAATGCTGCATCGACATGACATCCTCATTAAACCCGTCTCCGGCGTGATAACTCCAATCTTTTGAAAAAATCTTACGAATATCTTTCGATCTAATATGACTTCTGACCTGTAATGTTGCCAGAATCATAATCATAAACAATTTGTTCGTCGGCCAGAGGAGAACTGGCACCCCGACTGAGCCTGGTTTCTCCCAAGGTTTTTTTCTCTATTTTGGCCACTGAAGGAGTTTTGGTTCCTTGCCACCGTCACCTTTGTCTTTTGGCTTGCTCAGTTGGGGACACTAAAATTTAAATTATATTACTGATCTTCCTGCATTGACACTATATCATAATTGAAATGAGCTGATGACATCACCGTTTTCTCCAGAGCGGCTGTACAGCCGAATCAAATTCTGTTGCATTATTTTCCTGTTAACACTGTGAAGCTGCTTTGAAACAATTGGCATTGTAAAAAGCGCTATATAAATAAAGGTGACTTGACTTAATAAGAAGAACCCTTGTCCACAAGGGGGCAAACAAAGTCTTTGAGGTGTCCAGGCAGGCGCCTCTGCCTCCTTGGCCGCATATCAGGCTGAATGTCTGAGCTTGCAAGGGGATGGGGAGTTGGGACATGGGAAACAGGGGAAAGTCCAAGGGAAGTGGCTGAATGTGGGGTGTTTAGGGCAGGGGACTCAAGAACAACTAGAGTGTGGGGCGTGGGCATGGGGTCAATGTTGTTGGGCAAGGGGGCTGGCTTTTTGCTTTTCAAAAGAGACGGTCAGGTTGCCTCTGTACGGGGCCAGCCTGTCTCTGTGCAGGGCTACCTTCCTGCCTCTAGGCGGCATCTGCACCCTATACACTACCTCTCCCACCCTCTCTAGAACCAAGCAGGGGCCCACCCAGTGGCAGTCAAGTTTTGGAGAGCATCCTCTTTTTTTCGGGCTGTACACCCAAACTGACTCACCAGCCTGGAAGTCCCTACCCTTGCTTCTAACATCTTAGTTCCTCTTCTGTCTCATGCCAGCCTTTCCCAATTGAACCCTAGTGAACACATGGGCTGTTTCTATCTGATCCTGCAACTGCCTTGCATACTCTGGTCCAGCTGGTACAGCCGGCGTGTCTGGAGGCTTCCCGAACAACAAATCTGGGGGGGTCCGTAGCTCACGCCCCAGCTTCAGGAGCGTTGCAGAGCCTGAACGGCAGGACCTTGAACTGCCAGAGACCCCTATTTGTGCGGAATGCAGTTTTGGGGCAGACTCAGGAGACAATGGCACTTGCCAGTAGCCGCTCCTCAAATCAAGGGTGGAGAACCAGGAAGAACCAGCAACCAAGTCGTTGGACTCATCCACTCTAGGCAGAGGATATGAATCCTTTTTCGTGACTTTGTTGAGCTGTCTATAGTCTATGCAGAACCGCTATCTGGAACTATTTTTCCGTGGCACCATGACAACTGCTGAAGCCCACAGGCTCTCTGAGGGCTCAACTATACCCGCCTGCAGCATTTCCTCCAGCTCCTTATCCGCAGCTTCCTGTCAGCTAGGGGGAGACGACGTGGCCTTACTTTTATTGGTGGGCATCGCCTGTGTCAATAACATGCTGCACTAAATGGGTTAGGCCCACATCATTCTCATTAAGGGCAAAAATGTCCTTGAAGTCCTCCATGACTTGCCTGGATGTGTCTGCTGAATACACAGATAGGGGAACTGGGGTCAGGCTTGGAGCAGGATGGGTTAGTTGCACCGAACGTCCATCAGGGAGGGCAAGTCAGTCCCTACATAGGTCCAGCACACAGCCAACGGCCTTCAAGAAATCCAGTCCAAGAATGCAGGGGTCCTGCACTTTCAGCCACCCCTGCCTGGAACGACACACACAGACCTCCTATATCAAACAGGAAGAGACCTTTCCCTTTTATTGGCGCAAAGTCACCAGTCACAGTTTTCAGACAAGCAGACGTCGGTTCCAGAGCTGTCCCCACTGGAACAAGATCAGGGCGAACCAGGGTTGCATTTGATCCAGTGTCAACAAGGGCTGTGCAAGCAACTCCTGCCACTATAATGGGTACGTTGGAGAAATTTCCCACATAAGACCAGCCAACTACCATTGTTTCTGTAGGTCGCAGTTTAATCCCTTCCTCCACTCGCTGCCCCTCGTCCTCAGCCAGGGGCGAGGTATGGGAAATATCATCACCGGCCCGTGTCCCCCCATCTACATGGGCCCCTGGGCGTTTCCCTGCACTTGACTGATCCTGGGGCACTGTCTGATCAGATGGCCTGGTTGGCCACAGCCCCAGCAAACTGAAGGTCGGCGGCGTGGGCGGGGCTCTGAGGTGGAGTGGCCCGGGTGCAGCGTTTTAGCATTTGTATAATTATCCATCCACACGGGTGCCCTTTGGCTCAATCATTTCTGCAGCTTTCATTATTGGAAATTGAACTTCATCAGCATCAATTTCAGCCCCTAAAATCTCCCTTTTAATAGCCAGTTCCAGCGCTTCAGTCAGTGTGGTCGGGTGAGCCAGCTGTGTTTGTACACGGAGCTCTCTTGGGCTGAGCACCTGTCTCTAGCAAGCTCATTCTGGACTGATGGTGGCATTTCAGCATAGGAGCGTTTACATAAGCATTCAATGTCATGGGCCAAAATGCGGAGGGGCTCCCCTTGTTGTCTGCGTCTGTTATGAAATTCTGTCCTTAAAAGGACAGGCAGCCAGCCTTGGCCAACATTGTCCAAACCGTCTATGAAGAGCCCCGACCAATGCATTATAATCATTCCTTTCTGCCGGACTCAACAACAACAGGCAGGCAGCTGAGTGAGGCACAGCGCTAACTGCAAAGCTTTATGATTTTCAGACCAGCCTGCAGCATTCGCAACATTCGCTAACAGTTCAAACTGGGTTTTGAATGCATCCCAATCAGTCTTACCGGAGAACCGTGGCGTTTTAATAGCGAGCATGTCTGAGCCATGTTTGTTTACATCCCGCGTCTTCACATCATCGCGAGAGTGCGTCGTGCCAGGCCACACATGCGCTGTGATGTCGGCGCCACTTTGCTGATGTACAAACTTACTGCACGGGGCAAAGGGAGGTGCGAAGCCAGCTTTAGCAGCCTTTAACATGATAGCCTCTCTCATCCTGGCTGCATCGCTCGAAACCCAGCGTGGATCTGCCGCTGGGCCATGTGTCCACAAGCACTCGCCTCTTCCCTTTACGATCTCCTCCGGCATCTGTTGTTTCACTTTCGGCCACGCCCCGTAGTCCATCTCGGCAGCGAATGCACAGATCTTGCGTTGAAGTTCTTCTCTTCTGACATCAAATGTAGCGTTTCGCTACTAAGAATATCCAGGCTGGTTTTATCCGGTTTGGATGCTTTATTAAGGAACTGCAAGGTCACTGTTTTGGCCGTAACCCACGCCGTACATAACAGGAAAAAGAGAATTATATCTCGCTGCTCTCGCTGTGAACTCACTCTCAGTCTGAACTCCCCGCTTCTCTCCCTTAACTCCCTCTCTAGCCCCCTGACCCCGCTGAAACTTCCCTTAAAGGGAACAAGAGACTAACAGCTAGAGCCACTTCTTACTAAATTAACACTGTTGAACATCAACACATTAACTAATGTCTTCCAGCATTTGTAATGACATTACAATATTATTTGGGGAATACCAGTGTAAGTGACTTCTGATACCTGGTCAAAAACTAAAACCTTTTAATACTAAACATACTTTTCACGTTTCATACTTTTATGTGCTTTTTGTTCCTTTCCATCAAATGTAACCACTTGATTCCTACTATTACAGGAACACAATGTTTCAGGTACAAATTCATGAAAAGCAGAAAGAATATTTTCTGTGGCGAAAATATGAGTAAGATAAAGGCATTATGTTCTGAAAATACTGTCAACAAACCGGGATAGAATTAGCTTTGGCATCAGATGGCACACCCACAAACTGCCCACGATCCTTTCACAAAGCGTCTGATACATACTGCACACTAAAATGGCAATGAAAACATCAGTAAGTATTACTTTCTGATCAAAGGTCTATGCAAATTGTCCTACTGTGTTTATTGTTGTCTATACAACATAAAAGAAAACTGCCATGTCATCATCTGAATGAGACACCACTTTGTTGCACCCCAGTCTGATGTGGTAGTATCGATTTCAGATTCACTTCCTGTCTAAGTGGACAGTCCTTGGGCAGAATATAGGCTACAATGTATACAAGACTTGCCAACAATCAAAAGTCTGACTCCAGCCAGACCTGAGTTGAATTAGCATACTAGCACCTAAAATAGAATACACCCACCCCAGTAGAAATCTTTCACAAACAAATCTTTTCACAAACTTTCACAAACATATTTAGTAGCCAAAGACAAGTTCACTTAGACCGAATAGAACACCAAAATCCCTTTTCCCATGCAGAATCTTAACTTTCAAGCAATTAGGGAATACAAACACACCCTCATTTGACAATAAATATTCCAAAAGACTATCCATCTTCCAATCTAGTATCATGAATTCAATAATTTTGACTACACTCCTGCTCACACATGCACTCTACACCCATCATATCTGCTGAAGACAGACATTATGACAGGAAGATGATTGCTAATGTAATCAGAAGGACTAATTGCTAAATGTTTTCTGGAGGAAGGGAAAGAGACGGCACAAGAGTGACAAATATCTCCACAAGCAAAATTTCATCAAAAGTGTACGTACCAATGTATCAAGCGTAATACCATATTTAAAGATGAAAAATGGGGAAGACAATGTAGGGAAGAGAGTAAAGGAAAGACGTCTGCACATTAGAAAGTATTTTAACATAACTGCCATACATCAGCTTTAAATATCTCAAAGTATGTGTTTCCTGATTCCTCTGAGAGCTTATACATCTGAAGCTGATCGGTGGCTCATTACTCCACTGTGATGGAGAGACTGAGGGGATCTGTGTCTGGCTCATGCATGCATCCCACCCAGTCGACTCTGCTCGGAAAAGATGATTGATGAGGAACAGACACACATTTGCACAGCGCGCATGTTAAAGTGGCAAACTTATAAGTCTTTATGTAGCCTTTGGCTTGGCTTGCTCAGTTAGGGACTGAGGGAATTTTCAAAAAATATCCAAATAAATGTAATTACTAAACTAAATTAACTATATCAACTAAATTACTGCCCATCTGCCCATAGTGTTTGCTATATGACAATTGAAATGAGCTGGATGACATCACTGTTTTCTCCAGAGCGGCTGTACAGCCAAATCAAATTCTGTTCATTATTTTCCTGTTTAACACTGTGAAGCTGCTTTGAAACAATCTGCATTGTAAAAAGCGCTATATAAATAAAGTTGACGACTTGACTTTATGTAGGATATTCACAGTGAACACAATTAAATGCAAGGTATTATACAACCTCCAACACAGTGTTGGGCTGTTGCTGTTTGTATTATGCTTGTATGTGTCAAACACAGCTCTAGATAGATGGATCTCAGCAGAAGGCTCTGCTGTGTTTGAAGAATTGCTGTAATCTAATTTGCTGAGTGCAGAGTGATGATTAGTCCCACTGCTGTGAAGCCCACAACACAATTCAGATGGGATCTGAGATCACACGTTTGCCTCTTCACACTGAAGTAATTCATGATCTACTTATGCAGAGCTCCCTTCTGAACAAGCCCTCTTGTGTCTTATTTAATGTTTAATTTATTTAATTGTATTTTAAAATATTTTAGCATATTATTTTGGATTTGGTTTTGTTTTGCATTTTGTGTTTTGTTTTGTATTGTTACGTCACAATTCACCTACTTATACTATGTCCAAAAATGTATGAGCTTAAATTTTTGGGTCATGCCACACCATATTTGCGTTTTGAATGGACTGTGCTGTCGCATAGCTATGTCCATCCTGTCACCGTAAACTGGCCAGGCAATCAACGTCACAGTTAACATCCTCAAATACACACTCGACATTTCAGTTCATTTAATTTATGCTACAATTCTTCCTAGTCTACTGTGTTTGAGAAAGAAGTTTGAAAACGAAAAAAAATGATTGCAGTTTTTCTTAACACTTCTTTTTTATTTTTGTTTTGAATCCTGCAAATCCTGTTATTTTGTATGCAAAACACATTCCAATAAAGTACTTCGATATTAAATTTGAAAAATATAGTCAGAAGGAGAAAAAACGAGAGAGCAGAAAAATCTGAGTACAATGTCCTTCCTCAGCACTTCTGTACAACTGTTCAGTAGAATTACGTAATCTTTGGCAACCCTCTCTCATTCGCTCTGTCTTTCTGCATTTCTTGTTTTGAGCACTGTGGAAAAAGAGGCAGTGTGTGTTTAGTGTGTGCGTGTATGTAAAAGAGTCATCTGGTGAGGGGTTATTGAGGGCACAAGGGGGATCACAGTGTCTCTTCAGGGACGTCATTAGGAAAAGAATGAGAAGGAGATGGGAATAAGGTGAAGGGATGATGTGAAAAAGAGAAAAGACAACAGTATAAAGATAAAAACTAGATCTTTACATTTTCCACCAGGCAAAAATCTCAAACTCTCTGTCCATAGAACAACATTAAGAGAAAAAGTTTGTTCAAACCTATAACCCTCAGTATGAAAAACCATAATAGCGATGCTTGCCTTCTATGAAAAGAGGAACAAAATGAGAGTAGGGGTTGAGAGAAAAAAGCAGGGTGCTGGGCTTATGACAGACAGTTCTGCCATCTGTTCTTTTCTGTAAAGATGAAACCAAAACACACACACACACACACACACTTAGCTCACCATGCAAAACACAAATATCAATGCATTTACAATTTTAGTAATCAATACAAACACTGTATTGAGAGCACTCAGTGCCAATGGCCAAAACACACACTCCTGATACAACACACACTGTAGTGGCAGAGAAAATTCCAATCAGTCACTATCTATATAATATTGCCTATCACATTAAATCTGACATCACTAGCTTTTAATCTAAATTACTATCACAACGTGTTAACATTTCGCTAGCCTGTTAGCCTGCCATCCGTGCATCCGGGTCTCCTGTTTTCTCTCGCACGGCTTTTACGAGTCCATTAAATAACTCGGGTGAGTTGGATTAGTCAACAAACATGGTGAGTCATGTTATGTTCTCCTGTTATTGTCACTTGCACTGCCTGTTACATGTTTAGCATAGCCTTCTCTGTCAGCGAAGAGGGCTTCACATGTGATAAATGCAGGGAGATAGTCAGGCTGAAGGAGAAGATTTCAGAATTAGAGACACGCATCCAAACTTTAATTGAGGATACTGAGAATGTAACAGCTTTAGACACTGCTTTGGATGCGACTAGCTTAGTGAACTCTGTACATTGTTCGGTTCCGGCTGTAGAGCCTATGCAGCTGGGCAACTGGGTGACTGTGAGACGGCATAGTCGCGGATAAAATAAACACCCTTCCATTCCGATTAGAACATCAAACAGGTTCTCCCCACTCAGTGACGCACCCACTGAGAATCCTGTTGAAAGTGCCCTAGTTATTGGTGATTCTATTACACGGAACGTGAAAATAGAGACACACCAGCCACCATAGTCACATGTTTACCGGGAGCCAGAGCGCCTGACATCAAAGCAAATTTAAAAGTGCTGGCTAATGCTAATCGTAAATTCTCTAAGATTATTATTCACGTCGGCACTAATGATGTTCGACTTCGCCAGTCGGATATCACCAAAATTAACATTAAAGAGGTGTGTGAACTCGCAAGTACGATGACAACTAAGATTTTTTTGTTCTGGCCCCCTTCCCATTAGGCAGAGGGATGAGATACTTAGCAGACTATCATCACTCAATGGCTGGTTGTCTAAGTGGTGTCTGCAGAATAACATAGGGTTCATAGACAATTGGAGAAGCTTTTGGGGCAGACCTGACCTGTTAAAAAGAGATGGTATTCATCCCTCCTGGGATGGTGCCGCTCTTCTCTCTAGTAATCTGGCAGATAGTCTTAGAGTTGAACCTTGACTAACTGGGGCCCAGGTCAGGAAGCAGACGGACTGGCCTAACCGACCGTCTGCTAGCTGTCTCACGTCACAGAAGTCAGATAAATCCCAACTCTTTCACCTAGATATTATCACGTAGAGACTGTGTCTGTTCCCCGAATTAGTAAATACAAAAAACTCTCAAACCCATTTAAGGGTAAAAATGGAACTGATGTTCAACAAATAAAAAACAGATATAATATAGATGAAAAAATTATAAAGCTCGGGCTGCTGAATATTCAATCCCTTCCCTCAAAAGCGCTTATTGTTAATGATATGATTAAAGATCATAACCTAGATGTGCTGTGTTTGACAGAAACCTGGCTAAAACCTGATGATTACATTACTTTAAATGAGTCCACCCCTCAAGATTATTGTTATAAACACGAGCCGCGTCTGAAAGGCAAAGGGGGAGGGGTTGCTGTAATTTATAATAATATCTTTAGTATTACTCAGAAGTCTAGTCTCAAATATAATTCTTTTGAAGTTTTGGTGCTTTACGTAACATTACGTAGTGTAAATGATAAATCACGTTTGACATTTGTGCTGGCTACTGTATACAGGCCACCAGGGCACCATACAGACTTTATCAAAGAATTTGCAGATTTTCTATCAGAGTTAGTACTGGCTGCAGATAAAGTCCTAATTGTTGGTGATTTTAATATCCATGTAGACAATGAAAAAGACGCATTGGAAATTGGCATTTAGAGACATTCTAAACTCTATTGGAGTTAGGCAACACGTGTCAGAACCCACTCACTGGCGTAATCATACTTTAGACCTAATATTGTCACATGGAATAAATGTTGATACCGTTGAAATTCTGCAGCAGAGCGATGACATCTCAGATCATTACCTAGTATCGTGTATACTTAATTTAGCAAAGGCTGCAAAGCCGTCCCCTCGTTTCAAATATGGCAGGACTATCACCACTGCCACTAAAGACTGCTTTGTAAATAATCTTCCTCATCAGTTCCATCTCCTCAGCATCCCAGATAGCCTAGAGAAACTCGATGTTGCAACAGAAACTACTGACTCTCTCTTTTCCAGCACTTTAGACTTGGGGTGTGCACGAATAATCGAATATTTGATCTGTAATTAATATTCAAAAAATAAAAATACTATTCGAATTTTACTATGTTGCTTTGCTGGCCGTAAATGCAGTGAATCCATGATAAATCCCTCTAAAACTCGCAGTTATAACTAAATCCACTTGGTGGCGCTGTGGAGCGTGTTAAGTTGAGTGCATTTGATCACTCGTCGTCGTCTGCCTCGCAATGTTTGGAATTACTTAGATGAAAATTTTAAATGATCTTACAAAATGTTACTTTTGATAAAATGAATTAATGAAACTGAGTTATCATATTATCACGACCACAATGAGAAATCACATGAAATCCAAACACCAGTCGAATGAGGAAAGATGTCCATCACTGCATTCACGAGTGCAGGTAAGCACAGATGTTCACCGAGTGAGAGGGAGATAACTTATATGATAGCAAAATGATCTCGAGAGATATGCTTCCTTTAAGTTTCTTTGAGGGTTTAAGAACAGAAAACACAAAGTGATGTTAGAGACTTTACTTAACACAGTTATCTTTGTGTCTCTGCAACGTCTGTCAGCGGAGTGCGTTCTCACCCGAGAATAATATCATCCACATGATATTATTGTTTTTCTCAACATGAAAATGTGAAACAATATAAACACGACAACCATATTCTGACCTGTGTGTATATGTACGTTCTGCACGATAACTGACGCGCTCTGCTTTATTAGTGCTTGACCTTATAATGCTTTTGTTCTTTAGGCATATATTTTTTGTTTACACATATTGTTTAATGTTTTGAACTGAATGAAAACCTTAAGATACAACTTAAGCTTGTTGTGTATATTACCTAATCATAAGTTTGTTCAAAAATGGTGACAAAAACTTGATAAATAAAAAAAATAACGTCTTTCTCATTTTCTCAAAATAACGTCATTTAAATAAACGAATATTTGTATTATTGTAATGCTCTACTGGGTGGTTGCCTTGCTCGCTTAATAAATGAACTGCAGCTGGTCCAAAATGCAGATCTTGAATCTAAAGGTTAAGGCTTAGTCCTCGTGTTTCTGTGAGGTCTTTTGTGTGATGTTCAAAGAGTCTCTGGCATGTGCAGATCGAGGGAGAGGGGGAAATGAAGTGTCACTGTTTAATGTTTATACTGATTTTGGGTTTTGTTTTATGATTCGCTAATGGTGGGAGAGGGTGGGTCTCCGGATCTCTGGAATGTGATGTTTGTGTTGGCTTGTTCATGGGCAATCCCTACAACTAAATATTCAATTATATTACTGATCTGCCTGCATTGACACTATATGATAATTGAAATGAGCTGGATGACATCACTGTTTTCTCCAGAGCCGCTGTACAGCCGAATCAAATTCTGTTGCATTATTTTCCTGTTTAACACTGTGAAGCTGCTTTGAAACAATCGGCATTGTAAAAAGCGCTATATAAATAAAGGTGACTTTATTGAATAGTGCTGATTATTTGAATAGAATAGTGCTTATGTAAACATGTCATTAAGGTAACATTATCTAACTGGCTGATATTAACAAGGTTCTGTTTGAAATTTTGAGAGTGACTAGAGATGTTTTGAAAGCATCAGTTAGAATGGACTGAAAAATTATAAACAAATGAGTAATGTTTCACACCACATGTCATCGTTTACAGAAAACAAGGTGTTTATGAAGTTTATGAATATCTGCATAATAGCTGTAAAACTTCCAGCTAAGTCTGGCTAAGTGTTGTCATCCACTCAGAACCCCTTAGCAACCACATAGCAATGCCTTGGCCACCACCCAGAACAACTAAAATCATGGCATTGAGTTTTGTGCAAGCAAGCACCACTCATACAGTATTTTCTTTAGAAAATGTATAATTCTAGTCGTTTCCTTCAATTAATTAATTCAGTTAATTGCTATAATTAACCTTTTAACCATTTCCTTATCCCTTAATGTGGTCCTGAAGTAACAAGCACACAAAGTTGGGCTAAACTAAACAAACCATAGACTAGACTATGTTTCTCCACTTCTTTCCAATGTAAAAAAAAGAAGAAAAAAAAAGAAACCAAAATATCCCAGAAATGCTCAGTAGTGATCCTGAGGTGGAGCCGCGGCATCAAGGTCACGCTCATTCTCCCGCAGACTCAATCGCAAAGCACAGCTGTCAATCATGACAGTGTAATTAGATTTTTTTAGTTTAGCTAGATTCCCATTTGATTACATGGAGAGGGTGGGGTTTATGACCTATACAGCCACCAGGGGCTTCACTTTTCAGGATGTGTGCGGCATACTTGAAACAAACACAAAATACGACGCTGTGCATGTGATCTGCTGATCTGTATTACCAGAATAATAAAGCCATTTATACAAAAAAAGAAAAAATAATAATATTAATGCAATTTTGGCAACCTTGCCTGGGTCTTGCAAGCTTGCACATAACAAGCAAAGGAGGCTGAACCTCATGCAGAGAGATTTGAGAAGATCTGAAAGGTCAACAGGCTGCTTGAATCTCTACTGATCTCCAGACGGCATCGTTAAACAGCTGAACCCCATGAGAGTAAAGGAGTGGAGAGAGCCAAGGATGAATGTAGTGTTACTCAAATGCACTGGAGGTGAAAATTTTCTGTCAGTATTCTTTTTGCTTATACTGTATGTTAATGCCTAAGGATACTGTATAGAATTGACTGAAAACTTTACAACTCATGCACTTAAAGGGATATTTCACCCAAAACTGAAAATTCTGTCATTAATTTCTCACCCTCATGTGGTTCCCAACCCGTAAGACCTTTGTTTATCTTCGGAACACAAATGAAGATATTTTTGATGAAATCCAAGAGCTCTCTTGGCGACATGAGGGTGAGTAATTATTGAGTGCGTTTACATGCACACCAGTGAACTGATAACTCACAAACATCAGCTTATTGAAATAACCAGTTTTCCCTGTTTACATGCACATCAATAACCTGACAATACAAGTAACCCACGTTTACATGACTTTATTAATAAATCAGGTTATTTGCCTGTAGTGACGTCAAACCATAATAATTTGTGTATCTGACTCTGAGTATTCCATTGGCTGTGTCAGTTATAATGTTAAATAAAGCTTGCAACATGTCAGCGGGAACTTTCAGCTCATATGCTCCTCTCGTGCATTTACAGATGCAGCGTTTTGACTGAACCACTTCTACTTCTGCTGCATGAGATGAGAACACATTTTCTGGGTCATGAAAGAATCTGCGTTTGTGAGATTTCATTCAGTCTTTCTTGCAAAATGCTCGCTCTGTCTGGATGTGCTTAAATCTGCACTAAGGATGCGTTCCTGTCATGCATCACACATGCGCACTTCAATAAGCCCACAGAAAGCAGGTTATGCTTTTACATGCTGCGCGACCGGTTTATGCTTAAGCAGTTTATGACCTTACTCCGTTAAAAGAAAACGGGTTACTGCGTTTACATGAGCACTTGCGTTGACGGCTTATTAAGCATAATCGGCTTAAGAACGTGCATGTAAACGCACTCAATGACAGAATTTTCATTTTTGGGTGAACTAACCCTTTAAAATTTTCAGTTTGACAAACAGTTTTGAGGGCCAAAATTATTGACTGAAACAGTGACATTTAATCAGTGATTCTCTAATGGTACGTTTTGAATGTGTCAGTGTCTATTTTGTGCACACGACATGGATAAGCTACAAGTAAACATGTTAGCTGTGTGGATGCTAGGGCTGAATTACTGTTCATCATTTGATGCATGGACAAAATTTCCCTAAACATTATTTATAGTGTGCCTCCCATCCAATAATCGCAATAAGCTTTGAGCTTTGTTACTTCTGATATGAATCAGTTTTACAACGAAATTCAAACAACAAAATGTCATTTAGACGCTCTTTAATGTGACGTGACATTGCTATAGCCGCAGTTCAAGCTGCAGTGCGAAGCACTTGTGAACTGATCATGTCTTCCTCTGTCTTTACTACTAGTTGTAGCACAAAATAAAAATTAATTAACTTGCAAAAATCATATAAAGGCCAAGGCACTCGAGAATAAAAAGTAAATAAAAAGTGCTCAAAAATAAAAAGCATTTATTTATTCATGGCTATACATTTTTTTTAAAACATTCACATATATCCAAAAAAACAACAAATTGCAGCTAATACGCCTTCATCATGTGAAAACATAATACACCTTTTATACTGCAATTAATTAATCATATGACACTGCCACCTGATTAGGAATTTTACAAGGGAAAATTATATAGAGAGAATCTATTAATTCAAAATACATTTAAATAAAAATTATAAAACAATAAACCCTTTTTGGGTTTTTTGATTGTTTTAGTTTTTTAAGCAAAAGCTGAATGAAATTCATCACTATTGTTTACTGGAACCTTTTTGTTCTCTGCTGAGATAAAAAGGAAAAAAAATATTTATGAATAATCTAACCCATTGTTTTTATATGATATTTAAGTGATGCCTTGGAAAGACTGCAGTTGGTTAAGTATTTCTGGAAACCGGGTCCTCGTCAACTTTGACATTTACATTTATCTGCAGTTTATTCAACAAATCCATATTCATGCAAACGGACTAACACCCAAAAAACACAACATGCTGGAGATAATTAAACCTAACATTTCAAAGACACTGACTACTCAAAAATGGCACATAAAGTGCTTCTTCTCAATATAAATATACTCTGAATGGATCGAAGCAGAAATACAGAGAGTGAGAAAGAGACGTAAATGACAGGGGCACACCTGAGATTACGTGAAGCAGGCCTGCACCCAAGAAGATAAGTGATGTCTAGTAAATGCCACATGCATGCACCTCACACTGTCGCCAAGGCAACAGTTACTTGCATCCCCCATATGTCCTAATTATTCAGATTCCCCATTCAGGTGACATGACTCTTCAGTAATTACTCAAACAAGATTCACAGAGATTCCACCACTGGGCATAAAAAGACAGAGCGCAGAGCAGAATAGAGTGAGAAATATGTCTGTTTAAATCACAGTACACATCTTACACCTACTCAGATTCATTCTGACGGCTTTCCTTTTCAGGTCACCACACTCTCAATCCATGCCACACATACTGTAAAGGCCCATTCACACCAAGGAGGATAACTATAACAATAGCTTTCTTACGGCTTTCTTATGCCCTTTGATTTAAATGTATTTGAGGCAGTTGTGGCCTAATGGTTAGAGAGTCAGATTGGTAACCCTGAAGGTTGCGGGTTTGATTCTTAATACCGGCAGGAAATGACTGTTACAAAGTTATAAAGTAGAATCTGGCACCAAAGGCTCATCTGTATACTGTTTACATGCGTGTCAGCAGCGACTTTTTGCGGTGTTACATCATTAAATTGCGTTCAGTTTGTGAGATCGGCCAAATTTAGTGACTACCGGTCGATGCTATTGTTTATTTTTGCACACAAAAAGTATTCTCGTTGCTTCATAAAATCAAGGTTGAACCACTGGAGTCACATGGACTATTTTAAAATAGCTGTCTATGGAGAGGCCTGAGAGCTCTCGGATTTCATCAAAAATATCTTAATTTGTGTTTCAAAGATGAACAAAGGTCTTGTGTGTTTGGAACGACACGAGGGTGAGTAATTAATGACAGAATTTTCATTTTTGGGTAAACTAACCCTTTAACAAAGCTTTTTACCAAGGGTTAAAAACCCTATTCTAGAGCAAGGCTAGCACTTTTAGGGTAAACGTATTAAGCTCACCAAAGTCTACATTGAGATATTTTAGTGCACAAAGTACTGGTTAAAATAAAATATTAATCTCTTACACAATAATATTTAATTTTATTTTAAATGACAAAAGCATTTTAGTTAAAATGCACATCATTAAATGCAAAAAGTCTGGCTGTGCTTAATGGGTACATTTTTGTACCCTTTAAGCACACTCCTGTTGACATTAAGCTCACAACATGTTTTTTTGGTTGTTTTTTTTTTGGAAAATTCTTGTTTATTTTAAACATTTTTAAAGAATAATTGTATAAAGATTAACTTGAAGTGACAACCATCAGTTAATATTTAAAGTCTGTTTATGAAGTATTTACATAGATGTTCAATGTGGATGAGCTAAGGGCGCGATTAATTTTTTAAAATGAATCAATATTGTTAAATTCAAAATGACAATTTTGCTAAATAAATAATCTAGGTCATGTATTAAGTTCATACATATTTTAATATGAACAGCTATTATTGAAAATATCTATGAAATTATACTTTTTCTTATTGATGTCACACTGAAGCTGTGATTTTCATAGTAGTGCACCCTTTAAGCTCAACAATTACAGCAGTGTAATACCACAGAACATCAATAAACTGTAAATTTATAATATAGTGGATTTAAAAGTACAAGCCAATAATGTCTGTAAAGTAATATATTAGTGTAGCACACAATCTTATACAGCTAGTAAGCTAACTATGTTCTGTAGCACCTGCACTATGTTGCTAACTATCTTTTGGATCTAACTGTAATTATCTCCCACATCCAGGTTCCAGGTTATAATATGCAAAATTCTAAACATTAATCTCTTAATTTTGCAGTAAGAAGTTATAATTATCGAAAATAAAGGCTTAAACATCTAAATGCACATTTAAGAGGCTCCTCTTTTGGTGCAAGTTTTCAGACAGCCTTCAAAATGGCCACGAGACAGTGTGAACACATAAATACCCATATCTCAGTGTGCAATGGTCTGATTAGCTTGAAATTACAGAAGGTATACAGTAACACACACATCAATTGGTTAAGACATCAAGTAGGATGATAAAAAAATATATTTTTATCTTCTGAGCTCAAAGATCGTAGTGTGTTTAATGGGTACTTGAGCTTAATAGGAACGTTTACCCTATGCTTTTAATAAGTCAGAAAGATTCACTAATCAATTCTGATACTCTTTCTCAAAAGAAAAGTGTCCAGTGTTGTGTACAAAAAGCATCTTTAAGGCAAAAATATCTTTGTATTTGTAAATTTTACAATGTAAATTGTAAATTGTTTTCCTAAGTTTATTATTTCACAGTGTCTACTGTGTCTCACTCGGATTCAATTCAGATAGTCCAAACTAAACCTGACCAGGTCATGTACAGGCATCCCCATAGATGTGTGTTACCAGAGAACAAAGCTGTTTTAAACAGACTAGAGACAAAAGGTCACAGTCATAACATTATACATTTGTGATGAGATCTGAAATCTTCACGCCAACATTGTTGCAGCACCGGCAGTGCTCCAAGCATCATAATTACACAGAGTGATGCAATGTCATGGGGAACTTGGAGTTTGGAGGGCTTTTAATTAGAGGGATTTAATTATCCTGATTACAGGAGTACAAAACACACCAGGCAATCAAGGGGAAAATGTCAGTTAACATATTAAGCTTTTGACATCAGCCTGAGTTGAAAAACTCTTTCAAGAACTGAGCAAACTCTAGTTAGTTCACCCTAAAACAAAACTAACAGAACTAATAGTAAAGAGTAGACACTGTTCAGTCACAGTGTTGTTCAGTGTTAAATGTGTGTCAAACCAGGTGGTTAATATATCATTCAGCCGGAAAAAAAATCTCAACTTGTAGAGAAAATCTGGTTTGAATTCAGCAAGTCATGTCACATTTTATTAAAACCTCTTTCTCCATGACTTCCTGTGCTCTCGCTACTTTACCATATAAAGTGGCAAAAGCCCAACAAAAATGTAAAACAGCACAAAGCAAAGCAAACAAATAAAAAAACATAAAGCAAAGAAAAAGATTAGACAAAGCAAAGCCAATCAAACAAAAAAACACAAAAAAGCAACAACACAAAACACTAAACCTGACCCTTCCTCAAAGGACTAGTTTTAAAGCAGGTTAAAACTTGAATTCACCCAATGAACAGCCTCAACTGAGTGTTTATGTGAGTACTGGAAGAACCTGTAGTGTTTGACTTGACTATCCACTTTTGTACTTCCTTACAAATAATTAAAAGAGAAAGAGAGAAGAAAAAAGCAAATGGCCATGTTACATAACACCTGCATAAAACACTTGTCAGAAATGTTCCTCAGTGCTGTCATCCGTCAATGTTGATCGGTCATTACAGACAGACCTCAGAGAATTCTACTGATGATGTAAGATGCACAGGTCACGACCCCGATAGGTCTTTTTAACCATCTTCAAATACCATCAGTTTTAAACCTGGTGGTCTTTGAAAAGCAGCATTAGGTCAAGAAAACACAAAAAAACAAGCATATTGGGTGCCATTAAATTTGCAAAGTGGAACCGTATTGATTTAGAAGAATACAGTTCAAGTCAGTGAACAGCACTGGTTTGACATAATGAATAAGGGGTCACTGGCTGACAGCTATTCCACAGGAAGCATTTAATACAGTCATGAATTTCATCCAAAACCTCTGAATATCATCCGGTAAACCCAGTGTAATGGATAGTTTGCAATTCTAATAAGAGTGAATACATCTCCACACAGTTCACTCAGGGGAAATTCAGAGTTGTTTTAGTGTGTGTTATGAAGGCTGTAAGTGTCTTTCTGACAGCAGCTGTACACACACAGACTGTGTGAATTAAACAACATGAATTGCATCCGGAGGTGTTTTCCATGTGCAGGCAAAGTGATTGTGTTTGTATCGTCTCTCCATCGATGTATATGGTGAAGAACACACATTAATAATGTCGATACGCCGCCTGTTTACATATTTCCGTCTCCACACATTACTGACAAGAATAAATTTCACATGAAATCTCGTTTCATATCAGCTCGGTACCAAACGCAGACATGTCAATCAATCTCTGGGTGTCTGAGGGAGCAGTGGATGGATGGAGACCCGTGCACAGACGTCCCTGAGAGTCAATCAAACAGCAGAAACTTCTAAACTCCCTGTTGATTGTGCTTCCTGAAGCTCTGCAGTTGTGTAACGATAATATTCAATGTTCCACTTTCAAAACAAGGCATAAACTACTGACAAAAAAGTTGATGTATATGCACACAAAAGCTCTTTAAAGTCAACAGCAATGCTAAATTTACATTGTTCTCCACTATATGCAAACGTACATCTCATGATTAAAACATGACTAAATTGTAACAGCAAGGAAAATACAGTGTTTGCATGTGTATGTGTTCATGACAGAAAGGGAGAACGATATCCTTAAAATATTAAAAGGAGGTGGGAGAAAAACTAGATTTGCATTTCCAAAAGGAAATACCAGATCTTGCAATGAAGCAGGAGAGTAAATGTTAATAAGTTTAGGTTTTAGGCTCTGTTTCTGCATAAACAAAATAACACACCAGAGCTGCTTTACCAATAAAGAAGAAGAAGAAGGAGAAGAAAAATGAGGTGAAGTTGAAGGTGAGAAGAAGAAGAATGAGGTGATGATGAAAAAGAATGAGAAGGTGAAGAAGATGACGAAGAAAGTAAAGGTCGTCTTCGAAGCAGATTATTCTTGTCTGGAAAATGAGTCAAGACAAAGGGAAGATAACAAAGACTGTGATCTTCCCATTAATTATGGTTCTTATTAGAGAGAGCCTCAGTTCAAAGCTGATCAAAATAAGAAAAACAACAAAATAAAAAAAAGCTTTATTTTACATTAAAACTGTAAAATTACAGTACTATTATTCAAGGCTGACCTAATTTCTTCATTTTCAAACGTTAAACCATCATTTCTTTTTCGTGAGAAACCCACATTCGTGCTCCGTCAGCCACAGATCGGTTTCAGCTGATAATCACATCGATCGGTAGTCACTAAATTTGTCCGATCACACAAACTGATCGCAATTTTCTGTGATCCCATTGCGTCGGGACCATAGCGCAGTGTTTTCCAACGTCATTTAAAAGTTCAACGAATGGAAACTGGATCTCGGGTATGGGTAGGGACCAATCGGACACTGTTGTACAGCTGGAGCGTGCTTGGATTTGATTGGTCGCTCTGATTGACAGGTCTTGATTTACTGCACAGCTAAAACAACGCTTGAAGATCATCACTCATCAACCAGGATCTTTTTACTTGTTACTTATTCTAGGTTATTATAAATAGTTTTTTGCTTTGTGGTGTTTACATGTAAAACACTTATTTGGGGAAGTTTTTGGACATTTTATAAAAAGGCAACCATGGTTCCAAATGCCACAACTTTTGATTGCTTTGAGATATCAACACAAAATGTGGCCCATATACAGTTGACATGATTATGAACAAGCCCAAAAATAGTTTGGCCCAAAGCCCAAACCATTTTATAACCAGTCTTAAATACTTTCTAATAGTGTTATCAAAAATATAAATATTTCAATACGTATCGATAATTAAATATCTGAAATTATTCCAATACTCATTTTCTGCGGTGGCCAACAGAGCTCAATGCACTGCAACTGAAGAAAATATGCAAATAGAAAAAACACCAGTAAATTAGGTCGCAATGCAACGCAACCAAATACAGAAACACACTGCACAACGCAACCAAATACAGAAACAAGCTTCACAATGCAACCAAATACAGAAACGCGCTGCACAACGCAACTAAATACAGAAACGCGTTGCACAACGCAACTAAATACAGAAATACGCTGTAAAACGCAACCAAATACAGAAACGCTGCACAACGCAACTAAATACAAAAACATGCTGCACAACTCAACTAAATAGAAATGCGCTGCACAACGCAACCAAATACAGAAACGCGCTGCATAACGCAACTAAATAAAGAAACACGCTGCACAACGCAATCAAATACAGAAACGTGCTGCACAACGCAACCAAATACAGAAACGCACTGCACAAAGCAACTAAATACAGAAACCTGCAGCAAATAGCACAACAAAACCAAATACAGAAACGCGCTGCAAATAGCACTAATATACTTGCTGCTGTCTGTCATTTTAATAAAAAAACATAAGACAAAAAAAAAACACTTGCTGCTTTAATCTGTTTAATTAAATTTTTACAGTGAAGACTTGATTATTTTAGACCCAACCTGAAAAACTTGAAAAACTGTGAAAAGCAATGTTTATGTCTCTTTATTGTATTGTATGTATTTGTCCTATTGTTTGCAATTTGTTTATTTGTTCTTATTTTATTACTGATGGTTTACCTTAGTTCAAAGTTTGCTGTGCTGTGTGTAAAATACTGCAACAAAATTACCAAAAAATTGTGAGATAATAATAAAAATACCTATATGGCAGTTTTCCTCATGGTATCGAAAATGGTATCAAATTGATATTTTTCAAGGTATAATATTGAATTTAGAAATTCCAGTATTGTGACAAAACTACTTTCTAATAGTCACGATGTCAAGCATGAATAATAACAAATTAAATCAATAAATTGCATCACTTTTTCTGGGGCTCAGCAGTGTTGTAATGTAAGAACCTCCAAACATTTTTCTATCAAATGAGACCATGTATTTGATGATACCTTTTCTGTGTTTTAAAAAAAAAAAAATTTTTAGGTATGCCACTTACACTTGAGAGATCATTAAAAATGCCTTCACGGTGTAAGGTGTTAACAGTCAACAGAGAGCTTGCATGATACTATAAAACTTGAATGATTGGGATCGGGAGGTAAAAGAGAGAGGAGAACCCCTGCGTTGAGAGCACTCCACATTGCTGCTCTCAGATCCTCCCCACCCCTCCATCCCTCCTTTCTCCTCTTGACTAGCTCGACTCCCTGGTGGAGTAAAAACAGACCGGAGGCTGGTCCCATTGGCTGAGCCGTGTGGTCTGTGATGCTGAGCTCTGATTGGTTAACAATCTGAGGGCAGAGTTAAGAGGTCCCCAGTTACCAGCTGGGAAGGGCAGGGCATGTCTTCAGCCATGATAACACACACAATACACACATGCACACACAAGCTCCTTGGTGGACAAAGAACCAAAAGGCAGAATGTATGAGTCAGGGCTGAGTGACCTCAGAGATCTAATAATGCATATAAATATAATCCCTAAAATGTCATATTGATCTCAGAACTGCACAAACAATTAACAGCCACTTTGTGTCTTTTCAGTCAAAAATGTTTTAACTTCCATTTATACATTTTAAAATAGTTTTATTTAATCAATTTCCATTGGAACTACATGAATAATTTTCACTGATGTACATTTAAAATGGCATAAACTGGGCAGGGATTTGTTGTTCTCAGCTTTGAATAGGACTGGAAGGAGAGAGATAATATTGGAAAGAATGTGTTATTTTGCATGTGTTCATGAAACAAGTTAAGGTTATTGGACAGGGTGATATGACGATAAATATTGTGGATAGAAATATAATTTTCCACTTTTTTAAGCATACTCAAATTTAGATATAATTAGATAAATACTAGATACAGATTCATTATAAAATTATAATTAGATAAAATTCAAGATTTTACACACTTAAACCATTACCATATTCCATATCTAATTTCACATTATTTAACAAGTTAATTGAATATTGCATTTTCTTCAATATTGTGCAGCCCTAATTGTGGTGATGATATAAAGTGTCAACGAATTTTGATTTTGTGTTAGAAAAAGAAACATCCATGAATTAATGAGAAGGATGTTATTAAGTATAAAAGCCATAATACATTGATTTCAGAGATTTATCCTGATGTACAGTATTATTATGTAGATATCTCTGTGTTGTGCATAGAATTAAAAACAATTTTAGGATGACTGATATCAACATAGATTTCCATGGATTAATGCGTTTCCAGAAACCAAACAGGTGCTGGATCTGTTGCACTCACTAACCCATTGGGACTACACCACTATCAAATCAGTGCAACATTATGTAAGAGCAACTGTCTCCACTAACCTCTGAACAGCTCTGAGATTGCTATAATGGGTCTCCTCTCGCTCTCGCTCTTGCTCTCGCTCTCTCTCTGCCAAAACATTCATTGTTTATGAATAATGAATTAAACAGGTTCGGGAGGTAAAAGTATCATTAAAGTGGTCCATACAATTTGTGTGCTACATTCCAAGTCTTCTCAAGCAATATGGAAGCTAATTTAGAAAATGTTTGGTCACTATTCAGAGATACTACCGCATACAGAACTCGTGTGTAAAGGCCCCGATGTACCCCAAATGATGCCCCCGATGCCCCAAATCAATTTCGTCATTTCGAACAAGATCATGCCAAAATGAAGTTAGTTGGAGTTAATTTCAGCTTGCCAAAGCGAACTTTATGTGAAAGTTCGCTCCATCTGGTAAACACCTTCAAACTACCATTGGTCTGTGGTGATACATAACAGGTAGATGTCGATCTGAGGCCCTGCTTTCTTTGACATGGGAATCTCTCCGGTTCATTTATTATGTTCTGTCTGTCGAGGTCAGACATTTATGGCAGAAACTGAAGTTGTAATTCTAATTTAAAAAGTGAAATTGACACTTTGTTTTTTTATGTTTATTACTGTAAAGCTGCTTGCTTTAAAGCTGCTTTGCCTAACTGATAAGCGCTGTTCTGTATGAGAAACATTAAATGGCAAGCTCGCCAAAAGTGGAACTAAACTGAGCTGAACGTTTACACTGCACGCCGCACAGAACATTAATCAGCTCAGCTGAAAACACACCACAGTTCCTCTCTGACCGTCTCAAACACGTGACCACTAAACAGTGCTGTGAGATCCAGTGAGAAGCGTTCCAGTTAATGATCCAAATACTATGGAAGACCAAATTATACCCTATAAAATGAGGTTGTTGCAATTTTTACAGATGTTACACAGATAATTTTTTTACAGCATGTTAAAATTGCCACTTTTTGGGGGTTAGCAAAAACGCACAGTTTTTGTGTGTATCTCTTTAAATGCAAATGACCTGTTGCCTCCGGCCCCCTTTCAAGAAGAGGGTGGAGCTTCAAGAGCTTGTGCTCTAGTGTCAGGACAATCTCATCTCACAGAATAAAGTGTCAGAACAGAAACTGTCAGAAGCGGTGTTCAGTTCGAACCAGAGTCGGACAATAATGCCTGCAGAGCCAGAGAATAAATGCTGCATGGAGATAGTTTTGTTTAATTACGGTTATAACTTATTTGTCATCTTGCTTTTATCCACTATTAGTACAAGCCTGTTGTAGAGGACCCCGTCTGAATGATGGCCAAACATTTACAGATGAGTTTTATGAAGTTTATTGTACTTCACACAAAAGATGAAGCGTTCGTTTTACTCCACAAAATCAATGTAAGAGCTGAATAAAACACAGCAAGTTACAAGTCTTGTACATAAACACTCTCTCTCCCTTGCATTATCATCAGCACACACAGCAAATTACACAAAAACACTAGTTACAACTAAGAGTAAACAAATATATACAGACCTTTTCTGGGGTGCTTAATAAACTGGTAAACTTTATATCCTTATAACAACTCTGATGAACTATAATAAAGTGCATGCTCTTCCTTTCATTACTGCCGTGACCATTATTGCTTCAGAGACTATAAGCTGGATCACTAACAGCTGGTACTGATCCATCCTTGAGTAACAACTTTTTAGCAAAGCCTGCCTTGCATTGCCCCTAGTTCACAAAGCAGTCTGGAGTGAAATGATTTGCACAGACATAAACAAACCTAAACCTGCTCCGGCATCGAAACAATGGCGGACTGTGTACAGCTCACTCATGGCTTGTTCTAAAACAGTGCTTATGATTTATGGGGATTTAAAAAAAAAAGCACTGGATGGATTCTTATCATTATAGGGTGGTTGTGTACACACAATGCCGAAACATATTTATGTTCAAACACCATGTAAAAGTGAATTTTGCATAATAGGTGCCCTTTAATCTCAATGAGGTTTTAATATGGAAAAATAAAGAAATTAAAGTATTTGCCATGTTCAGATAATAAAACTACAATTAACTTGCACTCAGGAGCAAAAATCTGCCTTTAAACTTGAAATAAATAATGAATTATCGATATTGGCTGATATGAAAAAGGTTACTGTGATATTTTTTTTGCCCATATTGCCCAGCCCTACCCCTAAGCAAAGAACGAAAAAGAACTTCACAGTGAGACTATACCGGGGCCTTTAAGTCTTTGGTGTGTTTTGGGAGTGTTTACAGCTAACTTATTTAACTCAAGAGCTTAACTGAAGACCTCATCAGGGCAGCAAGAGTGTCACACGTCAAGTCAAGTCAACTTTATTTATATAGCGCTTTTTACAATGCAGATTGTTTCAAAGCAGCTTCACAGTGTTAAACAGAAAAATAATGAACAGAATTTGATTCGGCTGTACAGCCGCTCTGGAGAAAACGGTGATGTCATCAGCTCATTTCAATTATCATATATATTCAAGTAATGTAGTTGATATAATTTAGTTTAGTAATTAAATTTATTTGGATATTTATTTGAAAATTTAGTGTCCCCAACTGAGCAAGCCAGAGGCGACAGTGGCAAGGAACCAAAACTCCATCAGGTGTCCTAATGGAGAAAAATAAACCTTGGGAGAAACCAGGCTCAGTCGGGGTGCCAGTTCTCCTCTGGCCAATTAACAAACAGTGTATGTTTATTATTTTGGCAACCTTATAGGTCAGAAGTAATATTAGATCGGATTATTCGAAAGATCGGAGGCATCATGCCGGGTTTATTGAGGATGGCGTGTCGATTAAACAATTATTAAATAGGAATATTCGAAATATCGGAGTCATCACGCCGGAGATGGATCCATTGAGGATGCCATGTCGATGAGCAATTTCAGAGGGTAGACTAATTGACACGGTCTCTGCAGACACTTCAGGGACGCGTTAGTAATGTCTGGGCGCTGGTCCACCATCTGATCTGGATACGGCCCGGATCCGGCTGACTGCAGTAAACCTCGGGATAAACAGAGAGACTAACATTAGCGTAGATGCCATTCCTCTTATGATGTAACGAGTACATCAGGTGTTATGGGAAGTGTTCCCGGTTCCGGCTGACCTAGTTAATGCAGCCTAACAATTTGAATAAAATATAAATTAAAAATGTTTTATGTGTATGCCATAGTAAAGAGATGCATTTTTAGTCTAGATTTAAACTGACAGAGTGTGTCTGCTTCCCGAACAATGCTAGGAAGGCTGTTCCAGAGTTTGGGTGCTAAATAGGAAAAGGATCGACCGCCTGCAGTTGATTTTGATATTCTAGGTATTATGAACTGGCCAGAGTTTTGAGACCGCAATAGACGTAATGGAGTATAGTGCGTTAAGAGCTCGCTCAAGTACTGGGGAGCTAAACCATTTAGTGCTTTGTAAGTAATTAGCAAGATTTTAAAATGTATGCGATGTTTAATAGGGAGCCAGTGCAGTGTTGAAAGAACCGGGCTAATATGGTCATACTTCCTGGTTCTAGTAAGAACTCGAGCTGCTGCGTTTTGGACCAGCTGCAGTTTATTTATTAAGCGAGCGGGGCAACCACCCAGTAGAGCATTACAATAATCTAGCCTTGAGGTCATGAATGCATGAACTAACTGTTCAGCATTTTGCATTGAAAGCATATGCCGTAATTTAGATATATTTTAAGGATGGTAGAATGCAGTTTTACAGATGCTAGAAACGTGGCCTTCAAATGAGAGAGTGGTATCAAAGAGCACACCCAGGTTCCTAACTGACGACGAGGACTTGACAGAGCAGCCATCAAGTGTTAGACAGTATTCTAGGTTACTACATGTGGAGTTTTTTTGTCCAATAATTAAAAATTCAGTTTTTTCTGAATTAAGTTGCAGGAAATTACTAGTCATCCAATTTTTTATATCAGCTATGCATTCCGTTAATCTTGTGAATTGGTAAGTTTCGTCACACCAGAGCCACTGATCTCAAACATCATACATACAATGCCTCTCTTAAAAAAATGTTTTTAGACCATATGGTCTTGTTCTTCTGCAGTATGAGTGAGCATAACAGCAACTCCCAGCTTCAACAATCCACTTTACAGCTCTACATAAAACCCAGAAAAGCCATTTCTTACAAAGACTTTACTGCCCACAGGCATCCATGAAAACGGAGCTCAAACAAAATGAAGGCTAACATGGCCAAAGTACACAAACTAAAAACAGAGACAGTACAACTGGTACAACAGTACAAATGGTTCACCTGATCAGCATAAAAGAATGATTTCTGAAGGATCATGTGACACTGAAGACTGGGGTAATGGCTGCTGGAAATTCAGCTTTGCCATCACAGGAATAAATTACATTTTAAAATGTATTCAAATAGAAAATAGTTATAGGTTTTCTTGTGTTTGAAATGTTAATACTGTAATAAAGGTAATAGCCTATTGTAATAAAATTAACACTGTTATATTTTATATACATATCTGTAAATAAATAGTTTATAATCTGCTTCACATCTAAAAAATGTTGGCTTAAATAGACTTTTTTTAGACCCTTGACCCCTGCACACCTTTCAAATTTCTGTCAAGAGCCTCTCCAGTCTGGAGGATTACAGACTCTAGTGCTCATCAAACACCTGACATTCAGCTTTAGTACTGCACTTGTACTCTTGACTAGCTTGTTTGCTAAGAATTGATGTTCTGATGTTCCTCCTGTAGTAGTAGGTATGTCCTCTCTCTTTCCCTCTCTTTTTCTCTCATAGCTTGCCTGATGCTAATGCACAGTCATGAGAGCAGCTGAGCTCAATATATTTTTAAGCCTCTGAAACAAATTTGTTAAAGACGAAGTAAAACACCTAATTGAAATTTGGCCGGACTAACACATTTCAGAACAACTGTCCAAAACATATAAATACCAACAAAAGCTTGATTCATGTTCTAAATGATAAAGTAATATGACAACAGCTACAAAGAAAGCCACAATAAGCCCGCAAAGCTGTTGTTTACACATCATGATGGATGACTGATATAAGGCGCAGAATCTCGGAACATAAACAGGTGCACTCTGACCAATGAGATGACGGTTTACTCACACGCAACTTGTATTAGCAACTTTAGGTCCATTTAGAAATGTTGCCTTGTAAAAAGCAAACTGAACCAAGAAGAAATTGCAACATTGTTAACCCATCGTTTCGGAACAAAGCAAACAATATGAAAATGACCTAAAGGATGATAAAGCTGGCTATATAGTGCTTCTTACTCAGATTATTCTATGGGCCTGAATGATACCTAAAAGTATGTGTCTTTTTGACAAGAGGTGTACTAAAAATAAATTTTTGCCTGCCAAACTGCAAAAAATTTAAGGAGGGGCCTAAACCTATATGCAGTTTTCTTCTTCTGCTGAACACAAAAGAAGATATTTTTGAATAATTTTAATTATAGGTTGAACGATTAATTGGTTTTGCTGATTAATCGTCACCGATAACTATTGCTTGAGCAATCGATTATCGACAACAATCCATACCAATAGTTTTTTTCTGGGTTGTGCCCATTGCTAGAGTGGCGGAGAAGGGTCTGCTATCATTATATGCCTCGTGGAGTTTGTTTTGACACATGAGACTGTACGCTGCACAGAGCGGGACACTTCAGATGCGGACTTAAAACAGACAATGAAATGGTATGTATACAGTACATGTTTTCATATCTTTATAAATTAATTAATTTGTTGACTAGATGCTGCATTAGTGAAGAACAGCAGTATGTTTGCCAACAAGGCTGAGAGGACGCTAACATTAGTACTTAAAGCAGTTAAAGTCTGACCTAAATGTTTAATGTCATGACTGTTACCATCTATTTGCAATAAATATATATCCAACTGGTCACTTTTATGTATTTGTTAGCCAGCATAGTTGCATATTTAAAGTTAGTGACGTAAGAAAGCAAATTGTAACCTACAGAAACATATAAACAAATCAGAATGTTTCTGTGGCTTTAATATAGTCTGTATGCTTCATATAGTGATTAATATTTATATTTAATTTATATTTAAGTGCAGTACATTTTCATAGTTAAGTACAGTTTTTTTTTTTTTTTTTAATAAAGTTCAGCACTATTTTACTTGAGAGTGTTACGGTGGTTTTCATTCTCATTTGAAAAAGCTATCAGTTGATTAATCTGTTATTGGCCAGTGTTGTCCAACCTAGTTATCGTTATCATTAAAATCCACTATCGGTTGACCTCTAATTTTGATAAATCAAACAGTTTTGGTTCCCACTGACTTCCATTGTATTTTTTGTCCATACAATGGAAGTCAATGGGAAACGAAACCGTTTAGTTACCAACATTCTATTTGCAATAAACATATATCCAACTGGTCACTTTTATGCATTTGTTAGCCAGCATAGTTGCATATTTAAAGTAAGTCACAGGTTTTTGAACGACATGAGGGTGAGTAAATGCTTCAGAATTTATATTTTTGGATGGACTATCCCTTTAAGCGGGGGCTAATAGCAACACCCAAGCAACCACAACAGTGGACAACATTATAAAAAATAAATACAATTTTCAAATTCAAATAGAGAATGTGTTGAATCTGACACAGAACAGGACTTATATATAGGAAGTGACAGGAGGAGTGATCATCTCAGTGAGGGACAATAATCCCACGAGACGTATGTTCTACCAGCCGGATTCAGTCTAACAAAGAGAGTTTGACCACAGCTGCTGGATCTGAACACACACACACTTCACATCAATGTCTGACTAAGTTTACTGCCTCTCAACCACTCTGAAAAGAGGAAACCATGACAACAGAGCAGTAGAGGAGGCAGGAGATGATATCAGCAAGGCAACTGGAGAAAAAGCTGTGAGGAGGTGGAAGAGAGATCCATAGAGATGAACTGAATATATGGCTTTAATAACCAGAATAAATCCATTAAGAGACTTTAATTCAAATTCAAATTAATAGATAAACCAATTGTTGAAGAGATACATAAATACAATGATTTATTTTTGTTTTCGGAAGACAAAAAATGCTGGCAATTTAAATCCTCCATTGGCATGTTATGAAAACATCAAATACAATATATACTGCTGTTAATGTGCTCTCACAAATATTGATATTATTCTCTGTGGAAAGATCACGTCATTTGAAACGTACATCTTTTATTAAGCAAGAAAGCCTTTTAATGTTTAATAATACCCATAAATTATTAAATGGCTGTAGTTTTTTTTTTTTTTACAAGGCCATACCTTCAGCACTAAACAAAAAAGGTTCAAGGAACAATAAAAACAACAGTATCTGTCAAAGCTAGCCCAGAAACACTGTTATTGTTACAGAAGTGGTTAATGAGGCTTGTTACTTTATGTTAATGAGTTGTTGGATAATTTGTTAAAGACCTCATGATTGACAGAGCGAGAGGAGGGCTTTTGATTTGATTTAAAGATTATAAGTCTCTTCACTTATAAGGTCAACAAAACCAGACAATAGCTGAATGATGTTTTACCCTTGTGAGATAATTTAGAACTGAAAATATCATATCATAAATATCACATACCAGGGGCTGAAATGTCTCACTGCTCTATTGCTCTTTTGTTCTCCTTTCTCGCTCTATTTAAATTCAGTGACGTGTGCTTAAAGCATGACCAGAAAAATGAATTTGTTTTAACAAAGTATAGAAAAATAAATAAAATAGAGTAAAATAACAAACATACAAACGTAATAAATAGAACTTATATTCACAAGAGGAATAACAATAGTATTAAATTAAACAAAATGAAACAAGAAATCAAAGAAAAATTATACTTTTAACAAATGTATTTATTTTATTATGAAAGAAAATTCAAAAGTATTATAATTTTATATAATTATGAAACACAACAAAAGTACAAAGTAAATAAATTAACAATTCAAAAAAATATTTAGCAATAAATGATTTATATAAAGTGATAAAGATAAAAAAAATAAGAAAAAAGGTATGTCAATAATTGTAAGAATCTATCAGTATAATTACAATAAACAGTGTTTTACCTCTACTATGGTTTTCAAAACATTCAGTCACCTTATCTTATATAACAAACAAACAAGCAAATAAATAAACATACATGGTTAGTAAAACAACATTACTTTTGCTTCCTGCTCCCTCAGTCCCGAAGCATATGAGCACTGACATGGTAATACTGACATCCCCAAACCACACACACACAAAATGTGAGGGTGTATATAGGGGAGGATGAGGGGTGGAACTAATAACATCTTGTGGGGCGATTGCTGCTTCTCCCTGAATTGACAATTATATACATTATCATGTAGACCCACAAACACCATCACTCAAGCATAAACACACACAAATCTCATTTAATTTAGTGTAAAATTATGGGGTGGGGGTGTTTGTAGAGGATTAGTCTTTTTCTGTTCAACTGCTCAATGGATTCTCCTCAGTGAATGAAACAAGCTCTCCCTCTCTCCCCCCCTCTCTCTCTCCAGTGTGATCTGCGCATTTCTGCCAGTCTTTCCTCCATTTAACGTTCTCTGAAAGCCCTTTATGTAACTTAACCTTACAGCCGGAGCAAATGAACGGCACACTAAACAACCACAACAAGTGCATCTCCTCAGCCTAGTATTACCCACAAACCCCTACTGACAGCGTCTGCCCACATGACTTCCACCCAGAGATAAAGAGCCCATCTGACTGTAAACAGTCAACACAACATTTAAATATACATGAGAACGGCATGTACTTTGGGTCTCACGCAAACAAATTTGGTATATAAATCACTGTTGACCATGAAAATTAGGTATATTAGGTATATTTAAGTGCATTGAAATGGTACCTCGAGAAGGATGAGAGTGAGGAAAGAAGGAAGACAGGGATGAGGGAAGGAAAAGAGAAGCTAGAAAAATAAAAGAAGAAAGGAATAAGAGAGGAAAAGTGTAGAAAGAAGGAAATTGCAAATAGAGAGGAGAAGAAGAGAAGGAAGATGGGGATGAGAGTGGGAAGAAAGGGAAAAGGATAAGACAAGGATGCGTTAAGAAAAAGAAAAGCTAGAAAATAACAAGAGAAAACTGGGATGACAAGGAAAAAAGACAGAATATGAAGGAAAGGTGCTTTTTACTTAAAATACAAGTACAGAAGTGGTACTATAGCACAGTAACGTATTAGATAAGAATACCAAAGTACAGTACTTTGATATATACCATGGTACTATTGTACTACCATATTCATGTATCATTGTATTTGTTTAAAAAGGGCTGACAGGCATCACAGAACAAACACAGTTACTAAACAACAAACACAACATGCTTGAGAGCCTCATTCACATATAGCAAAAGATAACATTAGCACAGGCAAAATCAGCACAACACGCACACACACACAGGAGCAAGATTCTGGAACGAGAGGAAAGAGGCTAATATACGTACTGCTGTAGAGAGTGTCTATCCAGGAGAGCCTGGGCAGCTCGCGAGTGCTCAGGTGCTCCATCCCCCCGCCTGCTGTCTCCTCCAGTGCTGCGTCTCCTCCAAACGCTCCCCCGATCTCTTCCCTTACTCTATCACTCTCTTTACGCGCCCACAACTTGCCTGATCTTCTTAGTGATTATGGAGGGAGGTGGACATATCAGAGTTTGAGATACAGAGCCGCTGTGTGTTGCTGAGGAGAGATCCACACGTCAGTGTGTGTCGGTTCGTACTACTGCTCCTCACATGTAATACAACAGGCTGGAGCCGCTCACTGCCAACGGTTGCTATGGGAAGGAGAGGCACTCCTCCCCTCTCTCTCTCTCTCCCTCTCTCGCTCGCTCATTCACTCTCGTTCAATCCCCTTTTCTTCAGTCCACTGCCTCAATTTTGTAATTTCATTCACTCTTATCTCTAAATAGTTGTGGTTGCTAAGGCAAATACAATTTTACTATTGTTTATAATTACGGTAATGGATTGGAACAAACACAACCATAATTAATGAAGTTTGGTATGTAACTCAGTCCCCAACTTTTTGTGATTTTGATTTTCACCTAAAACAGTCATGAAAAAAAACCCAAGGTTAGCCTTAAGGTGCAGAATTTAGTAAAAATGTCATGGGCAAAAAAGGTCCATTGTATATTGGCATTAGTGTAGCGCAGGGTTAGGGTTTCTAACCTAAAATGATTAACCAAATAATAAATTAACCAAATAATAATAACCAAAATAATTTACTTTAAGCACCCCCTGAGATTTGAAGTATATATTTCAATAATTTAATGGCACATTTACATGTTTACTTCAAAAACATTTATTTAGTAAGTTTTATTTCGATTTTTTATTTTAATATTATTTAGCCCATTTGTTTAATTTTTAATGATTTAATTACAATTTAATGAATTGCTTGTCATCAACTTACAAACCCCCTGCAATTCCCTCATGAACCCTAAGGGGTTCCTGAACCCCCGTTTGGGAAACCCTGGTGTAGCGGTATATAAAGCCCACACAGAAATCAGTGTCAAACCAAGCAGCTTTCTGTTGGTCAAAGTGAATGCCCAACCTTGAGAGACTGAACAGAAGAAATTAACTGGAGAGAAGATTTCCACGTCCAAGAAGGTGGAGCCTCAGAGCACGCCTACCTATTACATAATCGCCACAGACCAATGGTAGTTCGAAGGTGTTTACTAGCCAGAGCAAACATTTCCAGGGAAGTTCGCTTTGGCAGTCTGTTTCGAACTCCTCATGGAGCTTGGACAGAGTTTGCTAGCTGGATGTGATGTAAGTCATGCATTTTATTGTTTTCCCTGTTTGCTATTTCAAAGTCCTGTCACTGAAGCGTTATGGGCAATGACACAGAAGGTAAATGAAACAATGCAGTTTAACTTGAGGTGATCATCAGTGTATAAGCACAATGGCTTGTGTAGATGATATATAGTACAATGGATGGACATGTCTCTATTCAAATAAAATATGAGTCTTTAAAGGGTTAGTTCACTCAAAAATGAAAATTCTGTCATTAATTACCCTTATGTTGTTCCCATGAGCTCTCTGACCACTCCATAGACAGCAATGTAATTAACACTTTCAAGTAGGGCTGGAACGATTTGACCTCAAATCAAAATATCGATTAATTGAACATTTTACCTCGATTACGATTAATGAACGATTATTTTGCTATTTTTTTTTTTGCTTTGAAGCGATTTTAGACCATCGGATGTGTATTATGTTGAACTAATGCCTGATTAGTTCAACATAATACACATCCGATGGTCTAAAATCGCTTTAATGTTCAAACAGGCAGGCCTTAAAACACATACAATTGACAAAGTTTTGTGAGGACGCAAGTGAAATTGATCTGGCTTCAGGGCACGCGCGTTGTTAAAAAACACGACACAACTCGGCTCTCAGTGTCACAGAAAAAAGCTCACGAGCACTGAACGGAGATGATTGCCATATTGTTGTTCTTGAATAGTGTAAAATCGCTTGAATGTTCAAACTGGCAAGACTTTAAACGCATTTAATTGACAAACTTCATGAGGACGCAAGTGAAAGTGATCTGGCTTCGGGGCTTGCGCTCACCGTCTGTGTGCGTGTAGCAGCGCATTTAAGAACGGCGATTAACTTACCTGTATAAACTGTGTAAAACATGCAATTACCATAGTAATTCTGAGCATCCAGATTGTATAAACAAAGATAACTGCTCCTGAAACTTTTCATGTGCCTGCAGTACAAAACTGCACTTGATGTGACTGACGGGGCGGAGTCACATGAGTAAAACCGAAATAACCGACATGGGAAAATTACATGGGTTAGAGGTTCTGAATTTTGGTTTCGATTACTTTTCGATTAATTTTTCAGCCCTACTTTCAAGGTCCAAAAAGGTAGTAAAAACATAGTTAAAATAGTCCATGTGACTCCAGTGGTTCAACCTTACTTTTATGAAGCGATGAGAATACTTTTTCTGTGAAAAAAAAGAAAAAAAAAAAAAGACTTCATTTAACAATTTCTTCATGTCTGTGTCAGTCTCCTACGCAGTTTACGTTGGTCAGCTCCTGCGTCAGCATCACACGCATGCGTTGTGGTGCTCACGTGAACAGCATCGGCCAATGGTAGGCCGATGTGCTGGCATAGCGCTGAAAGTAACTCGGAAGCGCTATATTATATTTACTACGTCAACAGCGTAGGAGACTGACACAGACATGAAGAAATTGGTGAATAAAGTTTTTTTTTTACATTTTTTTTTAATGCGACTTCTGCCTCAATAAGCTCCTAATTAACTGCTTAATAATAGTTAGTAAGGTAGTTGTTTTATTGAAATTTTGGTATTGGGTAGGATTAAGGGGTGTAGAATATGGTCATGCAGAATAAATAATTAATATGTGCTTTATATACTAATAAACAGCTAATATGCAAGCTAATAAGCAACTAGTTAAAAGTGAGAATTGTTCCCCATACTAAAGTGTTACTATAAGTATTGTAAGCATTATTATATTGGGCTTTATTAAACTTTATGAAACTAAAATGAATTTATATGCAGTTTTTTTTACTACAAGTAAATGTATTGAACAATTTTCAGTCTTTAAACTGAGCTCAGTTCTAGATCATCTAGATCTTAAAGGATTTGCTATCATGCGGCTCCTTCTAGTGGACAACATTAGTATTATTGCCTTCATCTCTGAATCGCATTGATATAAATGGCTGATAATTTTTTTTGAATGATTTTTTTATTTTATTTTTTATTACTTTATTACTGAAAATATATCCACATCAAACTCAAATTCACTGATGCGTGGTACCTTATTTCATGCTTCATTTTGTTGTGCGTTTATGTTATTGAGAGGAAAATGCATAGAAGAATGAAAAAGAACATTGCAGTGAGTATTAAGTCATATCTTGAGATCTTAGAGACTTAAAGGGAAAGTTCACCCAAGAATAAAAATTCTGTCATAATTTACTCACACTCAGACTCAAACCTGTATGACTTAATTTCTTCTGGTTTCTTTCACAGAATAAAGATATTTTGAAGAAGGTTGATAACCAAACCATTTTGGTGAACAATGACTTTCATTTATTGAACAAAAGAAAAAAAGAAAAACAGACTTACAGTTTTAGAACAACATGAGGGTGAGTAAATTATGACAAAATGTTCATTTCTGGGTGAACTATCCCTTTAAGAGTGGGCTGTTTTGACTTGGGCCAGTACGCAAATACCCAGAACACCCTAGCAACCACAGATGATACCGTTCATTCAAATTCCTCTCCCTCTCAGGCATCTCTCATCCCTCTCTTCTCTCCTTTCTCTCTTTGTGAGCTCTTGTCAGCTCTTACATTAGGTGTCCTCCACAGGGATTTGGGGTGATGTGGTAACAACCTCCTGCTCTCCAGAAAACACAGGGTATGTGTTAGCGTTGGGAAATATAAAAAAAATATACCATAATATTATTTCTGTCTTTGGATGATACTCATGATGCCTCACTGTTTATGCATTTGTTCTTGTGGCTTTAGAGCAGGGGTTTTCAAACTGTTTTGTCAGCCAAACCCCTTTGACCAAAATAATTTACTTGAAGTACCCCCTGATATTTGAAGTATATATTTCAATATATACTTCACGCGCAGCAGGAGGCTGGTTCCAAAGACATGAAAAAATGAGGGATGTAGATAGATGGAAGAAGAGAGGTAAAAATCCACTGAGGAGTGTGTAAGGTCTGAAGCATGTCAAATCTCTCTCTATCGGTTCCAGTGACAGCTCATCTCATTCACACTGGTCCTGATGAGGCTGATGGTGCTCATGTTGAGAAGTGTATATTATTAATGGTTGAATAATACATTTGTAGAATATACAAATACTTCGGTTTTAAAGCTGAAACATTTTTAATGCATTTCAAGCTTAATATCAAAATAAGTCTAACAGCATAAAACAATGTGTTTGTGACATTCAATCATGTGGCAAGACAATGTTTTTCTGTCATGTCACACAGCATTAATCCAACAAACCACATATTATAATTGCACTAGTGTACTTTACTAATAACTTACTTAAACTAAAACTAACAAGATATCAGTTATGATATGTGATTTAATTTATTTAAATAACTTCTGTTTAATAAATTTCCATTATCCTTATAATTAATTACTGTTATTTTTTTGACAAGATTTTAACCATTTTCAGTGCATTTTCTCCTCTGCACTGTTAAAACACATATGCCTACACACATATGCCTACGTTTTTGAAACAAGTCTCTTGTGCTTACCAAGGCTGTATTTCTTTGGTCAAACATACAGTAAAAACAGTAATATTGTGAAGTATTTTCTATTTTAATATATTTTAAAATGAAATGTATTCCTGTGATGGCAAAGCTGAATTGGCAGCAGCCATTACTCCAGTCTTCAGTGTCACGTGATCCTTCAGAGTCAAGTGATCCTTCAGAAATCATTCTATTATGAGGATTTGGTACTCAAAGAGTTATTATTATTATTAATAAAAATAATGTTAAAAACAGTTGAGCTGCTTAACATTTTTTCAGGATTATTTGATGAATATAAAGTTTAAAACAGCAGCATTTATGTGAAGCAGAGTTATTTTTTTAACAATTTCCAATTCTTTACTGTCAATTTTGATCAATTTAATGTGTTCTTGCTCAACAGTAATACTTCCTTTTAAAAATATATCTTACTGCCCCCAACATTTAGAACGGTAGTACAATATTTACATAGGGTTCAGTTTTATTACCAGCCATTTATTGGTTATTATTTTGCCCATAACATAACACTATCTGCTTACCGTTATTGGCCAGAATTTGGACATTAATGCATCCCTAATTATTAATGCTTATAGAAACTGCGTAAGATTTAACCCCAAAACAAATAATACTAGAATATGAGTACCCCTAATTAATAATGATTCACCTCAACAAACATTTTAATACGTGGTATCACACTCTTTCATTAGGACACTTTAATTAATCTCTCTGAACTATAAAGGACTGCTTACTTCACAAGACACATCTCACCCAATCATGGATATAACAATGAAATCAATGTTTACAAGCCCTCCCTTCATTCCACTGATAAAGATGCCAATTAACTGAGAGAGAGAGAGAGAGAGAGAGAGAGAGAGAGAGAGAGAGAGAGAGAGAGAGAGAGAGAGAGAGAGAGAGAGAGAAAATGAACTTAATGCATCATGCCTTGGGCAACAAGGAACCCCCATAACAAACCCCTAAAAAGACAATCCCTATTCCCCCCAAACCCCACCCCCACAAGGCAAGGGTTGTGATAAGCCAGACTGAACAACTTCAATTAGGACACAAAGGCGCCACCCCCCCCCCCCCCCCCCACCCCCAACCTCTCACAGCAAGCTGCCGGCGCTAAACCCAAGACAAAGAACACAATCCACACACATACGCGTACAGTATACTCACTCATTACAGATTCATACATAAACAGTGCATCCTCAGCGTATCCACTTAAACACTCAAGATCTATATGTGCACAAACTCATAAACACAGACTCTAATGTCTCGCCAGAGGTCGTTTGAAGTCAGACTTTTAGAAAGGCCCCCAAAGACCCCAAATTAAAGTGCTGTCTCTTGCCAAGTGTGTGTGTGTGTGTATGTGTGCACGTGGGCATGTAAACATGTGAGCACAAAGCAATCTCTGCACCATCCACTTGTGCCTGAGCATGAGACTATTCAAAGTGACAGAACGTTAAGACAAGGAGCAGAATAATATAGGTCAAACACACACAGAAACAGACAGAAACAAATCCTTACGTATGTGTGTGTGTGTGTGTGTGTGTGTGTGTGTGTGTGGTGTCCTGGTAAACCCTACGTTATTGGGACAAAATTTCCCCACAAGACATATTTTGGCCCCCATGAGGAAAACAGCTTATAAATCATAAAGAATTATGTTTTTTTTTTTTTTATGTAAAAATGCAGAAAGTTTTATGTGAGGGTTGTGTTATGTGTAGTTTTAGGGGTTAGGGGAAATAATGTGTGTGTGTTTGTTTAACCTACATTGTGAGGACCAAAATGTCCCCACAAGGATAATAACACCTGAGATCACCTACATTGTGGGCCACCGTTCTCCACGAGGGAAATGGATTAATAAACATACTAAATGATGCTTATTTGAAAATGTAAAAATGCAAAAAGCTTTCTGTGATGGGTAGGTTTAGGGGTAGGGTAAGGGTATAGAAAATACAGTTTGTACAACATAAAAATCTATGGAGCCCCGACAAAGATCCCGAAACCTAACGTGTGTGTGTGACTGTGTGTGTGTGTGTGTGTGTGTGTGTGTGCGCGCGTGTGTGCGTGTGTGTGTGAGGCTACTCGTGGCAGAGATAAGTAGCAGTTCATTAAATATGGATCTGACATAACACACACAGCTCTTTGTTTCTGGATGAAGGCCAACAGGACATCAAAAAAATGGGGGCTTGTGAGAGTGATGTGCTACACAAAGAAGAATAAGATAGCACACTATAATAATAAAAAATTAACTTTAATTAATCTGGTTAGTGCAGTGTTACTCATTGTGAGGCTCGCCCAGCTTTAATTTGCGGCTTGCATGGCAGTAAATAATACGGTGAAATAATCATGCAGTCAATACAGATATTTCATAAAAACATTAAAAACAAGCAGGACTATAACATAACCATTAAAAACTCAAAGTGTCTGCTCTATTACAAATCATTTATATTTAAAAAAAAATACTCAAAAAAGCGGCATTACAAGATGGAAATATAGAAAAGATATTTAAACTTGTTCTGCCCTTACGTCCATGACTGGCGGAGTTGCCAGTTTTGGTGGTCTTTCCAGCTCTTAAGGCCGAATGTGTTGGATCAACATGAAATGCGTATCTATAACATGAATTGTATTTATCGTGCGATTTACACTCACCTAAAGGATTATTAGGAACACCATACTAATACTGTGTTTGACCCCCTTTAGCCTTCAGAACTGCCTTAATTCTACGTGGCATTGATTCAACAAGGTGCTGAAAGCATTCTTTAGAAATGTTGTCCCATATTGATAGGATAGCATCTTGCAGTTGATGGAGATTTGTGGGATGCACATCCAGGGCACGAAGCTCCCGTTCCACCACATCCCAAAGATGCTCTATTGGGTTGAGATCTGGTGACTGTGGGGGCCATTTTAGTACAGTAAACTCATTGTCATGTTCAAGAAACCAACTTGAAATGATTCGAGCTTTGTGACATTATCCTGCTGGAAGTAGCCATCAGAGGATGGGTACATGGTGGTCATAAAGGGATGGACATGGTCAGAAACAATGCTCAGGTAGGCCGTGGCATTTAAACGATGCCCAATTGGCACTAAGGGGCCTAAAGTGTGCCAAGAAAACATCCCCCACACCATTACACCACCACCACCACCAGCCTGCACAGTGGTAACAAGGCATGATAGATCCATGTTCTCATTCTGTTTACGCCAAATTCTGACTCTACCATCTGAATGTCTCAACAGAAATCGAGACTCATCAGACCAGGCAACATTTTTCCAGTCTTCAACTGTCCAATTTTGGTGAGCTCGTGCAAATTGTAGCCTCTTTTTCCTATTTGTAGTGGAGATGAGTGGTACCCGGTGGGGTCTTCTGCTGTTGTAGCCCATCCGCCTCAAGTTTGTGCGTGTTGTGGCTTCACAAATGCTTTGCTGCATACCTCGGTTGTAACGAGTGGTTATTTCAGTCAAAGTTGCTCTTCTATCAGCTTGAATCAGTCGGCCCATTCTCCTCTGACCTCTAGCATCAACAAGGCATTTTCGCCCACAGGACTGCCGCATACTGGATGTTTTTCCCTTTTCACACCATTCTTTGTAAATTCTAGAAATGGTTGTGCGTGAAAATCCCAGTAACTGAGCAGATTGTGAAATACTCAGACCGGCCCGTCTGGCACCAACAACCATGCCACGCTCAAAATTGCTTAAATCACCTTTCTTTCCCATTCTGACATTCAGTTTGGAGTTCAGGAGATTGTCTTGACCAGGACCACACCCCTAAATGCATTGAAGCAACTGCCATGTGATTGGTTGATTAGATAATTGCATTAATGAGAAATAGAACAGGTGTTCCTAATAATCCTTTAGGTGAGTGTATACTCTAAAATGACTTTTTACGTGCATATGATACGCATTGTCATTTTGGGATTTTAACAGTATTATTCATTTAATGCAATGAAATTTTGAAACCGAAAACATTCACCTGAAACAGCTGGGGGGGAAATATGGTTTTGGACAAAATGGCCAAAATCATTTACTGAAGCAGTGTAGTTTAAAGGTTGGATTGAAATGGTGTACCCATTTCTAGTGGTTGAAATGGGTACTGCATAGGGCTGTGCCGGTAAACGTGACAACCGCACCACCTGCTGAGTAGAACCGGCGGTGGTCTGCCAAAACACTTTTTTTTTGTATGTGAATGCTGTTTTACGTGAATATTATGACACGAGTGAAGCACAAAGCTTTATTTACAAAATAAATAATAGGTTTGCAATTAAATGTTACATTGCAGCCATGGAAACATATGGATTCATGCCGAACGAGAGAGGTAGGCTTTGTGAGGTGAGCCAAATTTAAGCTTTGCCTGCGTTTTGCAATCTGGTCACCAGATTTTCCACGAATTTAACAATAGGCTTACACCATTTTATTCTACTGGACATGGAATCTCTTATTTATTTTCCCAAATCTTCATTTACGTCTCTCACAGGGGATTATAAACGTTCCTTCTTTTTGTTTGCTTTTAATTTGGAGTATATTTGCATCATTTATTGTGGTAAAGTAGAAAACGGTGTAGGACAGATACATTTTACTTCAAATTCTATTTAACACAGTTTGTGCTTGTTAATAGACTTAAGGTGCGTCAAGTTTATGTGTAGGCTATAGCGCATTTCATACACGCCGGAGATTTTTAGTTTTGCTTTCTCTCGCAGCGCATAATCAAACAAAGCCTAAAGTTCTTGACCCTGCTGAAGATAAATTTGGTCTTCACACCTTTTACTACAAGTGTGTTTTGGAACATCATGAAGATATTAGAAAAGTGATGCTCTCTTTCCTGCTCGTGTCCCACATGACATCTCTGACGCACCTCTGTAGAGAAATATAAAACAACATTTTTGTTAACTAATATTTAACTTTCTTATATTACCATTATTTACTAATATTTATTTAAATGTTTTACAGACTGTAGTATGTTGTTTCACTGACAGGAGTACTAAAATAAACACGCATGCTAAAATGGATGTTTGAGCCTCGTTTATATTTTTTTTTTTAAATGTAGGCTATTTTATTGAGGTGTGTGTATACACTCACCTAAAGGATTATTAGGAACACCTGTTCAATTTCTCATTAATGCAATTATTTAATCAACCAATCACATGGCAGTTGCTTCAATGCATTTAGGGGTGTGGTCCTGGTCAAGACAATCTCCTGAACTCCAAACTGAATGTCAGAATGGGAAAGAAAGGTGATTTAAGCAATTTTGAGCGTGGCATGGTTGTTGGTGCCAGACGGGCCGGTCTGAGTATTTCACAATCTGCTCAGTTACTGGGATTTTCACGCACAACCATTTCTAGAGTTTACAAAGAATGGTGTGAAAAGGGAAAAACATCCAGTATGCAGCAGTCCTGTGGGCGAAAATGCCTTGTTGATGCTAGAGGTCAGAGGAGAATGGGCCGACTGATTCAAGCTGATAGAGGAGCAACTTTGACTGAAATAACCACTCGTTACAACCGAGGTACGCAGCAAAGCATTTGTGAAGCCACAACACACACAACCTTGAGGCGGATGGGCTACAACAGCAGAAGACCCCACCGGGTACCACTCATCTCCACTACAAATAGGAAAAAGAGGCTACAATTTGCACGAGCTCACTAGTTGAAGACTGGAAAAATGTTGCCTGGTCTGATGAGTCTCGATTTCTGTTGAGACATTCAGATGGTAGAGTCAGAATTTGGCGTAAACAGAATGAGAACATGGATCCATCATGCCTTGTTACCACTGTGCAGGCTGGTGGTGGTGGTGTAATGGTGTGGGGGATGTTTTCTTGGCACACTTTAGGCCCCTTAGTGCCAATTGGGCATCATTTAAATGCCACGGCCTACCTGAGCATTGTTTCTGACCATGTCCATCCCTTTATGACCACCATGTACCCATCCTCTGATGCTACTTCCAGCAGGATAATGCACCATGTCACAAAGCTCGAATCATTTCAAATTGGTTTCTTGAACATGACAATGAGTTTACTGTACTAAAATGGCCCCCACAGTCACCAGATCTCAACCCAATAGAGCATCTTTGGGATGTGGTGGAACGGGAGCTTCGTGCCCTGGATGTGCATCCCACAAATCTCCATCAACTGCAAGATGCTATCCTATCAATATGGGTCAACATTTCTAAAGAATGCTTTCAGCACCTTGTTGAATCAATGCCACGTAGAATTAAGGCAGTTCTGAAGGCGAAAGGGGGTCAAACACAGTATTAGTATGGTGTTCCTAATAATCCTTTAGGTGAGTGTATATATATACAGTACTGTGCAAAAGTCTTAGGCTCGCTAGTATTTTTACACACAAAAAGTGGGTTTAAGCCAGTTATTTATATCTTTTACTGTAGTGTGTCAGTAGGAAATATCAGTTTACATTTACAAATTAATTGCCATTAATTTTAAAAATCCAGTGAGATTTTTGTATTCATAAAGACTCTGACAATAGTCTCTGTGCTCCACATGGAGATCTGATCTCATCTTCAATGAGTCTTTCTGTGATTACATGAAGAAACATAAAAAAAATTGAGATGGACTAAATCCAGAAGAACTGTGGCAACGTCTCCAAGACACTTGAAGAAACCTTCCTGCAAAACTACATGAATAGGTGTAGGAATAGATGCAGGTGACAAAAGCCGTTTTAAACGCAAAGGGTGGTCACCCCAAATATCGATTTGATTTAGTTAATAGAAGTTAATTCATAAATAAAAGCTATTTATGTTATTATTTTTGACAGCATTCTCACTTTAAAGCATTCTGACAAGTGCCTAAACTTTTCACAGTACTGTAGTTTTGCAGGTAGGTTTCCTCAAGTGTCTGGGAGACGTTGCCTTAGTTTTTCTGGATTTAGTCTGTCTCAGTTTTTTCTGTTTCTTCATGACAGACTCGATGATGGTGAGATCAGACCGGCTGCTATCAGACTTCTTGTGCATAAAAAATAAAAAAACCTCACTGGATTATTACAATTAATTGCAAAATGAATGTTTGGAAATGTAAACTGATATTTCCTACTGACACACTACAGTAAAAGATATAAATAACTGGCTTAAAAACATTTTGCGTGTGAAAATTCCGACGTGCCTAAGACTTTTATATATACACACACACACACACACACACACACACATACACCCACCGCCGGTAGTTGGTCCCTTACCACCACGGTGGTAAAAAACGGGGTTGCCAGCTTGAGGACACGCAAGCGAGCGCAATTGACAATGAAAGCCACACTGTAATTTGATAAGTTGATTTATCCACATTTTAATATGCTCTCGTTCATAGAGATTTTTTGATAGATGCTGAGGCTTTTTAGGTCGGATAGAATCTGCGATCTCTGACCCAGTTGGTTTGCTGGCTTCCATGGCAGCAATAAGCTGTGTTTTCCGCCAACTGGCAACCTGGGGTGTCAAAATACTATTGGGTAAACTGGCGGCGTGTGATGTACACAGAGAAAAACAAAAACAGACATTCTAAAACGGAACGCACATTTCAAAGTAGTGTTTTTCTGAGAAACAAGTAGGTGAATTAGCATTTTTCCTACATATCTGCAAGCATATTGTGGTATTTTTATGCTTTAGTTAAGTGAAAAACTTACATACAGCACCTTTAATTAGCACTTAACCAATGGTACGGGTAAACAACAGCGCTGTGGACAAGTCAAGTCAAGTCAACTTTATTTATATAGCGCTTTTTACAATGCCGATTGTTTCAAAGCAGCTTCACAGTGTTAAACAGAAAAATAATGCAACAGAATTTGATTTGGCTGTACAGCCGCTCTGGAGAAAACAGTGATGTCATCCAGCTCATTTCAATTGTCATATAGCGACAATATGGGCAGATCAGTAATTTAGTTGATATAGTTAATTTAGTTTAGTAATTAAATTTATTTGGATATTTAGCTGAAAATTTAGTGTCCCCAACTGAGCAAGCCAAGCCAAAGGAAACAGTGGCAAGGAACCAAAACTCCATCAGGTGGCATAATGGAGAAAAATAAACCTTGTAAAACCAGGCTCAGTCGGGGTGCCAGTTCTCTCCCTGGACACTAGGGCTGGGTTGACAATACTGATTTCTCAATTTTAATCTTCTCAAACTTCTTTTTGATGAACCGATATCGACTCTTAAAGGGATCATGACATGAGAAATCAAATTTGCCTTGATCTTTTGACATAAGAGGTCTTTGAACGGACACATACAAACAAAATTGTCTCGGCAAGTATTCCCGTAAACACAGTCGGTTATGTCTTAAGTGAACGTAAAGAGTTGAGAAAGAAATCGAATGTGCATCATTATATTGGATTTATGCAATTTAAATGTTTGTAAACAACTACTTAATTAATTATTAATTATTTTTTCGTTTTTTTGTGCAAATAAAAACTTTAATTTTCATCACTCCGTCTCCTCTCCACCAATAAGCTGGTGTGTGGTGGGCATTCTGGAGGAGTATGGTTGCCGTTGCATCATCTAGGTGGATGATGCACAATGATGGTGGTTGAGGAGATTCCCCCCTTCCATGTAAAGTGCTTTGAGTGCCAAGAAAATGACAGTAAAGTAATCTAAATGTATAAAAAGGGGGAAATTACCATGTGCACATTTAAATATCAATACTGGCCAATACTGATAAAGTAAAACCTTTCTAATATTGTACAATAACTGATATGGTACCAATATATTGTGCAGCCATAATGATGACAAAATCAAGTAATCAAGATTGGGGGGACTGAATGTAAAACGTATAATGATGAAAGGGGCAGCAGAACAGTCCATTTAAGATTGAGTCACACAAAAAAAAACCATTGACTGTTCAACCACTAACCTAAATACTGTGTGGGGCACTCTGTGGTGGTAACAGCCCTGTGAAACACCAAAACACAGAAACATACTTCACAAAATCTATAGACAGCATGCAGATCAAACACACACCACATGGGCAGACACATATGCCACATTTGTCCTCTTCCTGTTGAATCACAAATGGCCAATAAAAAATTGATGCTTAATCCTGCTGAGCGGTCAGAAAGCCATTAACTTGCTCCATGGTGAGAGCTCCAGACGGCTGCCATGAGCACTGAAAGGAGCTGGATCTCATAGCTCAGTGACACTGCATACTGGGGCAAAGTCTGTCGCCCTCTGCCCCAATGACTGACACCCATAGATCTTTTAAACAAAAATGGTATGGTATGGACTTATAAGCCAAAAGACTACATATTCTGCCATCAAATAAACATAGCACACTGTGGTCTTTGTTTATGAGTCTTAAAATTGAAGTCCTTATGTTACCACAATGGTCAGAAGTTATTTAAATACAGATGCTTTAACACATATTTAGAATTAAAATCAGTTTATTTCAGAAGGATGTTTTCTGTTGCTGTTGCTGCTCTTATGTGTGTAAACATAATTGGCAATAAATCTTATTCTGATTCAGATTCAGATTTTCTCTCTCAAGCTGCTTTTCCACCGTTGAGAGTGAGATAGACGGTTCTAAGAACAGTAAGTAACGGTTCCAGTTATATTTCCAGTTGAGCTTGGTTCTGTGCTGAACCGTGCTGCTAGTATAGTGACATCGCAACTTAAGATCACTTGTCTGTTGCCTGGCTACCAGTTTCTCTGTATAGCTGGCTGAGCGTGCTATTTGAGCGACGTAAACACAAATTAATAATACAATTAAAAGAAATCCTGATCATCCTCCATAACGCAGTCACTATTTAAATCTCATATCGTCTGTAAACACTTGCGTTACCAAGGCAACGTTTGTATTTGTATTACATTCCAAAGAGCTCCATTATCAGCCCAAAATGAAACCATATCCGTAAAAAAAAGAATGGTTTGGCCCGACAGTGGAAAAGCGGCTTTAGTCCATCCATCTATTCCTCCATTCTTCACTCAACTCACTGAACTGAAGACAAGTCCCACCACTGTGGTATGACTAATGCTATACCCTCTGCTGTCTAACACACCACTGACACCAGCAGCATGGGCATCTGACTGCTACAAGGAGATTTAAAAAAGCAAGAGGAGTGCAGACAGTGGGTACTGAATCATGGGGGATGTAGTAGCAATAGCACATTAATTAAAACTGACAGGTCGAATAATGATCTTGCAAACACCATAATCAAATTTTCCTCTCCGATCATCCACTTTGCTTCTGTCCCTCTTTCTGTTCTCTTCACTGATATATTCCTCAAATCACCAGCAATTAACCCTCTCTCGCTCTCTCCCTCTCTCTCTCTCTCTCTCTCTGTGCAATTTCAGAGAGCTTTACTACCATGACTGTTTATACTGCTAAAGACTCAATACAAATTAAAGCTGCAAGCAGCGATGAAAGGGCCCTCGCACCCGGGGCCACCGCCAGCCAGTGGCTTTAGGAAACAATTGAAAAGTGTGCAACATGCATTTAAGTATGTAAAATTTGGAGAAAAATAGCAAAGTCATTTTGATGTGCCACACTTCCTGCTGCCAGCAGGTGGTGCTTTGACTATAACTGAATATTGGCATGTAGATGTCTTCAGGCCAGGACTATTATCAAACATGTGAAGTTAGGGGCAGATTGGACATTGTATGCCTGAGCTACAAAAACTTCCTGTTTCGTGGTGTAAATCGCAAACATTAGCACTTAGCCACGTGTTGCTTGATTTAATGTGTTTCTAGCATTTTTGGCACTTGATGGCATATTTAAATGTGTTTCTGGGAGTGAATTATAGTGTAAAGCATGCCATTTCCTGTTGCCAGCCGGTGGCGCTATGACTAACTAATATTGGCATGAAGATGTGTTCAGGTCAGAACTCTTATCAAACATGTGAAGTTTGGGGCAGATCGGACATTGTATGCCTGACTTACAACAGCTTCCTGTTTCATGGCGAAACATCAGACTTTGTCAGGCCACCACTGACACGTCCTTCAGTGAAAACTCAAGATCTTCACAATTTAACATCGCCAAGGCCTTAAGTTTACACTGACCAAATATGATGTTGTTCTGGTTAAATCTCAATGAGGAGTTAATCACAGTGTAAAACATTCCATTTCCTGTTGCCAGCAGGTGGCGCTATGGCTGTAACTGAATATTGGCGTGTAGATGTGTTCAGGTCAGGACTTTAATAAAACGTTAAGTTTGGGGCAGGTCGGACATTGTATGCCTGAGTTACAACAACTTCCTGTTTCATGGCGAAAAATCAAACTTTGTCAGGCCGCCACGGACACGCCCTTCAGGGAAAACTCAAGATCTTTGCAATGTAACGTCGCAAAGGCCTTTAGATTAGACTGACCAAATATGATGATGATCTGATTAAATCTCTAGGCGGAGTTGATTAAAGTACAACGTCTGAAAATGGCAAAATTTTCTAAAATTTTGCAAAGAAAAATCAAAATATCTGACTTCCTGTTGGTTTTCAGATTTCGTACCAGGAGACTTTTTTGTAGGTATTGGGCGTAGCGGGAGGGGCACTTTGTTGAAATTTTGTAGGTGGCGCCCTCGAGCCATTTTGCCACGCCTAATTCTAAAACCCATAACAGACGTGGGCCCTAATAATAATCCATAGGAAAACAATAGGGCCTTCGCCCCAATTAGGGCTTGGGCCCTAATAATTTATAGGAAAACAATAGGGCCTTCGCCCCAATTAGGGCTTGGGCCCTAATAATCCTTAGATAAACAATAGGGCCTTCGCCCTTTTAGGGCTTGGGCCCTAATAATAATCCTCAGAAGAACAATTGGGCCTTCGCCCTTTTAGGGCTTGGGCCCTAATAATCCTTAGGAAAACAATAGGGCCTTCGCCCTTTTAGGTCTTGGGCCCTAATAATCCTTAGGGAAACAATAGGGCCTTTGCCCTTTTAGGGCTTGGGCCCTAAATAATAATAATCCTTAGGAAAACAATAGGGCCTTCGCCCTTTTAGGGCTTTGGCCCTAATAATCCTTAGAAGAACAATAGGGCCTTCGCCCTTTTAGGGCTTGGGCCCTAATAATCCTTAGGAAAACAATAGGGCCTTCGCCCTTTTAGGGCGTGGGCCCTAATAATAATAATAATAATAATAATAAATAGCTGCAAGCAGCAATACCGGGGCCAAGCGCAAATAAGATGACAAGACATGCCAACGTGGCTGAGTATCAGACCAACTGCAACAATGAACAATTATACTGTTTAAGATGATTTTAGGCAAAATGGCTGAAATATCATATATAGAGTCACTAATAATATGATTTAATGGTTTATCACTTTTGACCAATAGGTGGCACAGTTACGAAATTGATGTGGTCTGGTCAGAGTAAAGGAACAATGAAACATGCAAAGTTTGGTGTCAATATGTCACAGCACTGCAGAGATACAGCCTCAAGAGTAATTTTGGCATCATGCCTTAACTTCGTAACTGCGCTATACAGAAACGGTTTCGTCTATCGACGTGAAATGCATAACTTTTTTGTCGGCACGGTCTGAAGATGATACGATTCAATTTTGGTGAAAATCGGACAAACGGTTTAGGACAAGTTAAAAAAAGTAGGTTTTTAACAAATAACAAGATGGTGGACAGGAAGTTTGGCCAAATATGTTAAAAGTGGTATCTATGTTCTCGGCATGACCCAAGGAACCCAAGTTTCATTACAATAGGCTAATTTAATCAAAAGTTATTCGCATTTTTGGAAATGTAATTATAGCATTTGACCACAAGGTGGCGCTGCCTCAAATCTTTTTGAGTACCATCAGGGCATGGTTCCAAAGACACATACCAAGTTTTGTAATGATACGCCAAAGCATTAGTAAAACAAAGGCCTAGCATTTTTATCATAACACTGTATTGAAGTCAATGGGAATTTCATGTTTTTTTTCTATTATAGCGCCACCAAGAGCCACAATCCCATAATTTTTTGTGTGTGTCCTCAGAGTGAGCCCATACATATGTGTGTCGAGTTTGTGACAATATCTCATTTAGTTTCGGAGTTATATACATTTATATCAATAACATTGATTGAACAATTAATTTTTTTGCCACTTCCTATCAAAAATTTTACCTTTGGGCAAATTCATTTAGTTAATCAACTTGTATTCCGTATTTCCTACGCTGGTTTTGTCTTGATCGGACTAGCGGTTTCGAAGATATTCGCAAATGTTTTTTAAGCACTAAATCACAACGCTGCACAAACCATACGCCAAAACCTGGCAAGGCTGGTATCGTTGGACTCAGCAACGATTCAGGAGACTAAGGAGATGACTCTCGTGAAAATAAGTCAACCACACCCAAAGTTATAAGCATTTGAAGAAGAAAAAATATCCACTAGGTGGTGCTGTTTCGAAACTTCTCAGGCTTCTTCAGGGCATCATGGTGATGACCCATACCGAGTTTTGTAACAATCCGTTCATGTGTTCATAAAATACAGCATTTTAGCACATAAATCAAAATGGCCGACAGCCTAAATAGCCGATATGGTAAAATTGGATATCTGTCGACTCGGCATGACTTCCCGAATCTAACGAGTCCACTTTTATGATTTTTGGACGGTTCAGAAGTTATAAGCAAAAATAGCCATTTTTCATATCTCCGGACCAGTAGGTGGCGCTGCGCTGAAACGCAGCACGTTGCCTCAGGTCATGCTTGTGATGACGTGTACCAAGTTTGGTTTGAATATACGATAAAGCGTTGTGGAGATATAGCCTTAAGTGTATTTTCGCAACCACTACGTAAAATTTGTTTGCGCGTTGTTTGCGAACGGTTGTACAGATCAACTTGAATTCCATAACTTTTTGTCGGCATGGTCTGATGATGTTCTGTTTCAATTTTCGTGAAAATCAGAGCAACGGCCTAGGAGGAGTTTGAAAAAGTAGGTTTTTCGGAAAAATTCTAAATGGCAGGAAAATGTACATGACGGAAAATGACGTCATAGGGTGCAATCGAATCGGCTTGAGCCAAGGAATCAGAGGAAAAAAGAATTTTGTTAGCATAAACATGAGTGAAACTTTGGACAGGTGGTGGCGCTACAGGGATTGAGTTAGAGACTCCAAATTTGCTATGGTGACAGCTCAGACTGTCCTCTATGAGTGTGCAAAATTTAACAACTTTTTATTATACGGTTCTATGGGCTGCCATAGACTCAAGAGTGGAAGAAGGAAGAAGAATAATAATAATAGGAATGCCAACGACTATAATAGGTGCCTCTGCACCTTCGGTGCTTGGCCCCTAATAAATGGAGCAATTACAATAGGGTCCTCACACCATCGGTGCTCGGGCCCTAACCAGACTGTTTTACTATTGCTTACTATTTCAACATGGTGGAAAGCTGCTGTGCGCCAGGATGCTAGAACAGGCGGGGGAAAGCATAGGGGAAATCATTTTATCGTATTAAGTTGTTGAAATGCCATGAGTTTCAGTTCATTCTTTATTCTAACTACTTTTGCCTTACGTAACTAATGATAAAAATAAGTTCCCATTAAATACGATACTTAATCATGAATAAGTTAAGTGCTTTTATATATAAATAACATTCAGAAACTGTAGGCGATTTGAAACAAAATTAAGGATCAATAAATAAATACTGAAACAAAAAAATAAGAAATTACATTTATTGATTATGACTGATGGGACAGATGCACACAGCGGCACTGTTTTGGACGGGTTCATGCTAACCGCTAACAATAATCTATTCACATGTTTTCTGTCTTAAAAATGTAAGTGCGTGTATATGTCAGCATTATCATACACATGTAAAGAATTGAAGTCTGTCATGTAAAACAAGCTTATTGAGGCAGTTCAGTCTGCCTGCTATTCTATTTGTTAATATTACCCCTGATCAGAGGCTTCCGTAAATATTTAGTTTATACGTAGATTTAGGCTTCAACTAAGTTTAATGGTGCAACGCAAAAATATTTAGTAGTGCATAAGTTGTAACTTAGTGCCCATTTACGTCAAAACTAGGCTAGTTGTGTGCAACAGGTGTCCTGACAGGAAAGCTATCCGTTAATTTATCAATACACGTGAAAAGTACCCCGGGGGCATTATAGGGATCTGTTATGTTAAATCGATTAAGTTTTGCTATGTACAGGTCTATGTCTTTTGAATTAAAGTGCGCAGTGAACTCTGTTGCCTTGAAACTCATGCTGGCGTCATTCATTTCATATTCGCTTTCGGCTGTACCTGCCTGCCAATGTGGTGTTGTAAACAGAATGGGTCATGTGACGTCCGGAGCTCTATAGGGTCCTCACACCATTGGTGCTCGGGCCTTAATAACAAAAAATTAAAATGCACAAAAAAAAACTATTTAAAAGTGAAATCTTATTAAATATTAGATATATATTTTTAATTCTCTCTCTCTATCACTATATCGTAAACTGAGCTCAGAAATTGTCTCTCATTTCCTGAAACACATAGCCATGACATCAAAACCATTAAGTAACTTATGCTGTATATGCTGACAACATATTGTGGGCTAGTTCATCTGGACATGTTTTGACATTAAATACTGGATTTATTTTACAGTGCATCTGCTGTGTTGACAGACTTCACTCCTAGATCAGTTTGGGAGGATTTCTCATACAGAAGAATGAGACAAAGACTCACAAACCTTTTGAGTGGATGTGCTGGCGCACATTCTGTACCAACCAAAATCACTTTGATCTATTGAGGTCACAGCATTGTGCTCTGATTGGCTAGATGGTTTGGTAGTCGGATATCTGTTTGTGTGCACAGAGCATCTCACAGCGTAATGATCAAACATGAATACCACTGGTGTGACTAAGGGTGCTTTCACACAGGCAGTTTAATTCAAAACACTTTGTGTCTGTAAATTACAGTATGCAAGGTCCGGTGGTTTTTTGTTAAGGAGAAAGTAACAGACAGTGATAAAGATAGAGATGGAGAGCAAGGTCCAAGCAAGGTCCGAGCACTTCAAGTATTTTTTTTTTCAAAATATCCATCATACCTTGCCTGGGGAAAACGCTGTTTTCTGGCAAACTAAAATCCATTAGTTTATACAGATGCACTCAAAGCCTGCTGACCACATACTCACCACACAAACACTCTGCTGCCATCTAGTGACTCTGTTACCATTCTGGTAATATTTAAAGGTGAAGTATGTCCTTGTTGTAATACTTTCTCCTATGAGAAAGCCAACCGTAGGCCAAATCGCCTGAAAACAACATTATGGCTCTATTTCTATATCTTTTTCTAAAGGCTATTATTAGCAAACACTTTAGCCATCAAAATGCAACATGGCCTTGAGTGCATTACTGCTTTATAAAATATTTACTATGAATTAAAAATATATTATATTAAGTTAACTCATTAAGTGGCATACAACCAACAGAAAATATAGTCCCAGATATATAAAATAAGGTTAATAGTTGGCCTGAACATTGATATTTATGTATTGTGCATTAATGTTCATTTCACAGTTATACTCAGGGCTCGATTTGAAGGGGATGCAGGGGATTGCATACCCCTTGTTGAAAAAAATGACAAAAAGCATCCCCTCTGTAAAACCACGTTCCCCCCTTACAATTCCTATTAGATTAACAGTGTTGTGTATTATGTAAAACATTTCATGCTAATTAAATATTGAAATTCTCAAAGTATGATAATTAACGAACTATAAATAATAGCGCTTGACCAAATTAGAAATCAATATTGTAACAAGCTGCCGTTCTTTAAAAAGAAGACATCAGAAGGTATGATATTTCTTTAATTACTGTTTAAGGACATTCCCCTGATATTACATTGGAATGAACTAGAGGAAAAAATTTGTGAACAAAGTTTGATGTTGGTTTGAGAAGACTGAATCTCGAGCTGGGTCTCGAACATTGAGCACAGATGCATCATAAGACAGAGTGCTGCCCAAAAGGCTGTTGCTCCGACATAACAGCTAATTTTTATCAGTTATTTTTTTGTCTACCGGTCGTTACATTTCTTACAGATTTCTGCTTGTTCTAAATCAGATACAGATAAAGTAGCACTGTTAGATTACATTTATTTGAATGCATTAGTGAGAGAGCGATTGCGTGTGTGAATTAATCATACCTGTCTGTGCAGCATCTCTCTACTAACAGTGAAACTGTTGGTTTTAGTTACTTAAAAAACAGAAAGAAACAAATGCTATAACTTTTCAGTTTCTAAGCAAATTTATGAATAAATCGCAGTACAGCACTGACAATAAGTTTCTGCGCTACTGAATGTTTCTGTGTGTGTGAGATCTGTGAGCTGCTGTCTACTGTATGTTTGTGTGTGTGCTACAATGTAGCAGCACATTAGTTTAGAACGGCGATTAACAGGTATCGAATCGTGCATTCAGCCTATCAATACTGAGTATCCAGATGGTATAAACCAACATACAGGGTTCGTACACATTTCTACCAATACATTTCCATGACTTTTGAGGCAAATATTCATGACCTAACATTCCATGAAACGTCTGTGTATGCATGTAATATAAGAATAAAAATCCAAGTTCAAATTTCAAATCACAGCATATCTTAACTAATTAATGACACACTATGTGGTTTAATAAAAAATAAACATTCATTTAAATAACGCTAACACACCAGTAAGATGGTTAGATAAAATTATGTGACTGACTCTCAGAACTCCACTGTGTAGCAATGGATTTACAATATTAAATAAGTAAATAAAAGTGTCAGTAGCCAAATTTCCATCCACTTTTTCCACTGTTTTGTTATCGACAAAGTGAATATGCGTAAAAAAAAGATTTCGCAATTTGCTGTCTCCAGCCTGTTTCCATCCAATTGGCCTTTTACAGATAAAACAGTGAGCGTAATGACGCCATCCCTAAAAAAAAGTAGTTTCCATACATAATTTTCCGTATATCGCGAATTATATCGTATTTGTCACATGTCTGTTTGTTTGATCTTTCAGTTGTGTCACGTGTTCCTTTGTCACAGTTTCCCGCCACTTGTCTGTTTCCTTGGTTACCTTCGTTAGTTAGTTTAGTTCAGCTGTGTCCAGTTAATTATCTCGTTTCTGTTCGCTATTTAAATTCCTCTTGTTCACTCAGTCTTTGTCTAGTCACTGTTATGTTGGAGTGTTTCCCTGCCTTTCTGTTCCTGAGCGTCATTATTAAAGTTTAAGTTTGTATTTTGATCTTCGGAGTCTTCAGCCTGTTCCTGGTTCCTTAACTGTTATAGTATCTTTCGCGTCCCAAATATTTGTAAAATGCAGAGAGTAATGAGAAAATTGAAATTCGCCAGTTTACTGCTTACTATTTTCATGAATAAAAGTCCTAGTACTAAATTAGGAAATATTAATCAAAAGAAGAATTGTGGGACAGCTTGTCTGACAGGACTGCATGTAACTGGCTTTATGACGAAGCCCATGGGTTTGTACACAGGGCAGGGCATTTGTCCTGTATGAAAAATTTTAGTAGGCCTATCCATAAAAAAGATTGATACAGCAAAATGGTTGGTCATATAGCAACAATCTTTAACTTAAGCCTTGAACATGCAGTCAAGCCATTATTTTATGTGGCCGAGAATGTATTCGGATCATTCAAATCAAGAAAGTTATTCCCCTTGTCAAAAAATCCTATTGAAATTTTAGTTTATCCTGTAGGATCTTATTGGATTCTTAGAATCCTATTGGACATTCTGATTTATTTGAATGAAATTTCACTTTGGCCTGTGTTCGTGATTCTCCCACTATTCTGGAAAAAACTAAACAAAAACAAAACAAAATGCTAAACAAAATAACATGCAAACTAGAGGTTCTGACAAAATAGTCACTGCTTGAGTCAATGTCTCATTCATCACAACTTGTTTCATTATTGGATGAATGAGTGTTTGTGAATACATCTTTTAAATGAATGATTCAATGACACTTTTTTAAACACTCACTTGTCGCCACCTCCTGGCGTAACGATAAGCAAAATTATGAATTATACAAGTGTCAAAATACTTTTTTAAAAGATGATTTACTCTTATTTGATCAATAATGTGTTATACCCAAACTATAAACTTTATCCCGTTTGTAACACAAACAACTATAATGCGTGGTTGAAAAGATTGTTTGTGAAGCTGCTTTATACATGGCAGCTGCTCTCTCCGGATCAGCAGCAGCGCGCGCAGATTTGAATGTTACAGTGTGATGATCGTACTTTCAAACTGGTTAACCAAAGTCTTAGTTTTAAACAGTTGATATCGTTGAAATTCTGCAGCAGAGCGATGACATCTCAGATCATTACCTAGTATCATGTATACTTTATTTAGCAAAGGCTGCAAAGCCATCCCCTCGCTTCAAATATGGCAGGACTATCACTGCTGCGACTAAAGATTGCTTTGTAAATAAACTTCCTCATCAGTTTCATCTCCTCAGCATAGCCTAGAGGAACTCGATGTTGCAACAGAAACTATTGACTCTCTCTTTTCCAGCACTTTAGACACAGTTGCTCCCCTGCATTTAAAGAAGATTAAAGAAAATAGTCCAACGTCGTGGTACAACGAGCCCACCCGGGCCCTTATAACAGCAGCCAGAAAAATGGATCGCAGCTGGAAGAAAACAAAACTGAAGGTTTTTCGTATTTCGTGGAAAGAGAGCATGATTGCATACAGAAAGGCCGTAAAAACTGCTAGATCTGCTTATTTCTCGACTCTCTTAGAAGAAAACAAACACAACCCTAGGTATTTATTCGATACAGTGGCTAAATTAACCAAAAATAAAGCTTCAACTTCTGATGTTTATAAACAGCACAGCAGTAATGACTTTATGGACTTCTTTACGTGCAAGATTGATAATATTAGGAAAAAAATTATAACCATGCAGCTGTCTACTACAGTATCACATCAGACAGTGCCTTGTAGTGTCACTGAGGAAAAATTACATTCATTCACTGCTATAGGAGAAGAAGAATTGGCTAAACTCGTTAAATCATCTAAAATCAACAACATGTATGCTCGACCCTATACCGACTAAACTACTAAAAGAGATGCTTCCAGAGGTCATAGATCCTCTTCTTAATATCATTAATTCATCCTTGACTTTAGGATATGTACCGAAAACTTTTAAGTTGGCTATTATTAAACCACTTATTAAAAAACCGCAACTTGATCCTACAGAATTAGTCAATTACAGGCCAATCTCAAATCTACCCTTTCTGTCAAAAATACTAGAAAAGGCAGTGTCCTCACAATTATGCTCCTTTTTAGAAAGAAATGGTATCTGTGAGGATTTCCAGTCAGGATTTAGACCGTATCATAGTACTGAGACTGCTCTCATTAGAGTTACAAATGATTTACTCTTATCATCCGATCGTGGTTGTATCTCTCTGTTAGTGTTACTCGATCTTAGCGCTGCATTCGATACCATCAACCACAACATTGTTCTGAATAGACTCGAAAATTATGTTGGCATTAGTGGAATTGCATTGGCATGGTTTAAATCATACTTATCTGACCGTTATCAGTTTGTAGCAGTAAATGAAGAGATGTCACACCGATCACAAGTTCAATATGGAGTACCGCAGGGCTCAGTGCTAGGACCGTTGCTTTTCACCCTGTACATGCTACCACTGGGAGATATCATTAGGAAGCATGGCGTTAGTTTTCATTGTTATGCTGACGATACTCAGCTCTATATTTCTTCACGCCCTGACGAAACTTACCAATTCACAAGATTAACGGAATGCATAGCTGATATAAAAAATTGGATGACTAGTAATTTCCTGCAACTTAATTCAGAAAAAAACTGAATTTTTAATTATTGGACAAAAAAACTCCACATGTAGTAACCTAGAATACTGTCTAATACTTGATGGCTGCTCTGTCAAGTCCTCGTCGTCAGTTAGGAACCTGGGTGTGCTCTTTGATACCAATCTTTCATTTGAAAGCCATGTTTCTAGCATCTGTAAAACTGCATTCTACCATCTTTAAAATATATCTAAATTACGGCATATGCTTTCAATGCAAAATGCTGAACAGTTAGTTCATGCGTTCATGACCTCAAGGTTAGATTATTGTAATGCTCTACTGGGTGGTTGCCCTGCTCGCTTAATAAATAAACTGCAGCTGGTCCAAAACGCAGCAGCTCCAGTTCTTACCAGAACCAGGAAGTATGACCATATTAGCCCGAGTTCTGTCAACACTGCATTGGCTCCCTATACAATCGCATACATTTTAAAATCTTGCTAATTACTTACAAAGCACTAAATGGTTTAGCTCCCCAGTACTTGAGCGAGCTCTTAACACATTATACTCCATCACGTCTATTGCGGTCTCAAAACTCTGGCCAGTTGATAATACCTAGAATATCAAAATCAACTGCAGGCGGTCAATCCTTTTCCTATTTAGCACCTCAACTCTGGAACAGTCTTCCTAGCATTGTTCGGGAAGCAGACACACTCTGTCAGTTTAAATCTAGACTAAAAACACATCTCTTTACTATGGCATAAACATAAAACATTTTTAATTTATATTTTATTCAAATTGTTAGGCTGCATTAACTAGGTCAGCCGGAACCGGGAACACTTCCCATAACACCTGATGTACTCGTTACATCATAAGAGGAATGGCATCTACGCTAATGTTAGTCTCTCTGTTTATCCCGAGGTTTACTTCAGCCAGCCGGATCCGGGCCGTATCCAGATCAGATGGTGGACCAGCGCCCAGACATTACCAACTCATCCCTGAAGTGTCTGCAGAGACCGTGTCAATTAGTCTACCCTCTGAAATTGCTCATCGACATGGCATCCTCAATGGATCCATCTCCAGCGTGATGACTCCGATATTTCGAATATTCCGATTTAATAATTGTTTAATCGACACGCCATCCTCAATAAACCCGGCTTGATGCCTCCGATCTTTCGAATAATCCGATCTAATATTACTTCTGACCTATAAGGCTGCCAAAATAATAATCATACACTGTTTGTTAATTGGCCAGAGGAGAACTGGCACCCTGACTGAGCCTGGTTTCTCCCAAGGTTTATTTTTCTCCATTAGGACACCTGGAGTTTTGGTTCCTTGCCACTGTCGCCTCTGGCTTGCTCAGTTGGGGACACAAAATTTTCAAATAAATATCCAAATAAATTTAATTACTAAACTAAATTATATCAACTACATTACTTGAATATATATGATAATTGAAATGAGCTGATGACATAACCGTTTTCTCCAGAGCGGCTGTACAGCCGAATCAAATTGTTAATTATTTTTCTGTTTAACACTGTGAAGCTGCTTTGAAACAATCTGCATTGTAAAAAGCGCTATATAAATAAAGTTGACTTGACTTGACTGAGATATTTTAACCTCTATTACACAGCATTAGTATTTGGGGGATTTTTGATCATCATTTATAAGAAAACCGCAAATCTGATCAGTTAGAAAAGATAGAGGTCTGTGCCGAGTTTGGTGCTTGCAGCATTAAAGATCTAGAAGTCAAAAAATGTTATCTCAGAAGAAAACATAATAATAATATTAAGTTTAAATAGTATAGCAATATTTTTGTTTCTCAACATAATAATAGCAAACATAGTTAAAGTACGTTGATTAAGTAAGAGATGGTTGTCAAAGTTGTATTGAATTATTGAAAGTGAATGCAATAACTGAGGTGATAATGCACACATGCATATGTTAGCTAAATGTATGTATGTTTATTTATGTATTTTTTAAAACAAGCTATGAGCTATGTTCATACGCCACTGTTTAAATCTGCACAGAAACCATTCAAGCCACAGGTACAAAGACTACTGCTAATAGCTTGACATAAGCACTCAAGCCGCTGGCCGCCAATAGCTTGAATAGCAACTATTTAGAATAGAATGTGTGCTGTACGTGTGACTGTGAGTGACTGAGAGACGATTCTGAGAGAGAGGGGGGAGGCGTAATAATTCCATTCAGAAATGATCACCCTATTCTTTTTGTTTTTTACCATCCACTGTTAGAGCTTTGGAGAACTGAAAAGTGTGGGGCTCAAAAATAATTAATCAGTCATTTGAAACTAATTTATAGAGGTTTTCTTTTTTTTTTTTTAATCTGTTGATAATAATTAGACTATAAATGGCATAAGACATCATTTAGGTAGTTTGGCACACTGTTTTTCGATAATGACTTAGAGGCCATTCGCACAGAACACGTTTTTGCATTTAACATTTGGTGGACACCTGAATAATTGCTTTTATTCCTCAATATTTGAATGAGCTTCATGAGTACAAAACCTCTTATACATACTCAAGCAAACACACACACACACACACACACACACACACACACAAAACTGTATAACAGCACTGTCAGCATTCCACTCCCTCACATATAATCTCATATCTCCTTGAAAAGTTGTTTAAAGAGACATAAACAAAGCATTCATAAAGATCAAATCTTTCCATGTTCATGAGGGCATCTCTAACCTCTGTGGTTACAGTATTCGTAAATAACAGCATATCAATATCAACCACTCATAATGTCAAATCAGGCAGGTTGTGCTATGATTGAGAAAACAAAAATTACACTTCTAATCTCAAAGAGTTCACAGTATCAGAACAGGTTTTCTATTTTCTTTGGTGGTTTTCTAAACTAAGCGGAAATGATGGTGGGCTCTGCTTGCCTGCAGACACTATAAACAATGCCCCTCACACACACACCTCCCTCTTCCTGTTTAGAAGGTTTATTCGTAATAGAGATGAACACATCAGCACAAGACTGTCTTCACAGACACGGATCAATGCCAACTTCATCATCGTCTCTTTGACCCGCCCACTAGCGGGTTAGATAAGGATAGACAGAAGAACTACTACAACAGGATTACTGGACTAAAAATAACATTACCTTCCAAAGGATCCTAAATGTTAGGAAAGTGGCTGTTTATTTTCAACTATGTGAATGTCTCAGTAGAGCATCATTGATTGTTTGGTTCATTTCACTGTGGATTCTTTGGTAAACCAGTCACAATTTGATTTTATAATCGCTGGAGCTGTCAATCGTTCAGAGACCGAGTTCTGTACTGTAGCCAATACTCCCATTATAATCAATTACACTGTCTACACTGCACAACAAATATCTAATTTGAGTGTTTCTCAACCAGTGGGTCGCGGATCATTCTATAGGGGGTCGCGAGACTTTCTCTGTGTTCTCATATTTTCGAATGTTGAGTCATTATTGCCGTAACTTTCTAACACTGTTTCTAAACTGTCCTATTACAATAATTTATCACTGCCGCGAACGGCTCTTATTGGACAAGGTCCTACTCTCTTTACGTAAGCGGTTTACCCCATTGCTTGGTAATGATGGCGCAATTGCAATGCATCGCTATGCCAGACCTATTCAAAAAGCACCCTTAAGGCAAGTTATCTGGCAGCTGGCCACATCGCCCGTGCTAAGAAATCGTTTAATATTGGTGAAGAGCTAGTTATCCCATGTGCAGTTGACATGTGCCGTGAGTTACTAGGAGAAAGTGCTGCAAACAAAATAAAAGAAATCCCAATCTCCAATGACACTGTCTTCAGGCAGATTATATACATGAGCGATGATATTTAAATGCAACTTTTGGATCGAGCGCAATCAAGCCCCTTGTTTGCCATTCAAATCGACGCAATATGGGTTCACTGCTTTTTACACCGTGAAAGCCTCACAAGCAAAGAAATGTCAGTGCTCTTAAATGAGGTGATGGACATTGCTGTCAAAACAATTAATCTAGTGAAGAACAGTGCTCTCATTTCCCGCTTGTTTTCAATTTTGTGCGACCATCTGGAATCAGACCACTGCTTAATGATGTTATATCATAGTGAAATTAGGTGGCTGTCACGGGGAAAAGTTCTTAATCGTCTTTTCCAAAATGCGCAAGCAAGTGCACACATTTCTGGAGGAGAAACGGTCTCCCCTGGCAAAACATTATACGGCGGCTGAATTTCTTGTGAAACTGGCATACATGTCAGATATCTTTGACCAGCTAAACCAACTAAACCTATCCTTTCAGGGGAGAAACAACAGTGTTTTCTTGATGGCTGACAAAATTGAAGCATTCAAACGGAAGTTGGTATTGTGGGAGAAGTGAGTGCAGGAGAATTTTTTTTACATGTTTCCTATCCTTACTGATGTTCTGCAGGAATTCCCTCACATCAGCACAGACATACAGAGAATTGTCCAGGACCACCTGACCAGATTAACACAGAAATTCTAACACAGAAATTAAAATCACTTGGGTCTACTGAAAAAGGATTGCGAATCCAATGCGATTCGCAATCCTTTTTCAGTAGACCCAAGTGATTTTAATTTGCAAACACAGTTAGTGGAACTTGCATCTGACGGCAGCCTGGAGCTTGCTTTTCGCAAGACAGACATGAATATCCAGAACTCGACGAAGTTTCTCTTGCCATTTAGCACTACGTATCTTTGCGAGTCGGGATTTTCAACAGTGACTGCAACGAAAACAAAAAGCAGGAATAGGCTGAGAACAGCTAGTTTGAGTGCGACACTACGAGGGGCCCTTTCCCCAATTCCACCGGGTCTGGATATCATCTTTTTAAAGTGGCAGTCTCAAATGTCAAATTAACGAGTAAAAATAAATAAATCAGTTTGCCTCATAGTCTGCCTAATTATTGAAAAAGTGTGTGTGTTTTCGTGAAATTAATTATAATAAGCATATACGTGTAGCCTAGATCGAAAGAGGCATTTCAGTTATTTATTTATTTCCAGCCTTAGTGGGTCGTAGTAGGCAAAAGGTTGAGAAACCCTGTCTTATTTACATTGCGTTTGCACTGTGTTAGTTATGATGAAAGCATTTGTGAGAGTGTAAAAAGATTATTGCACAATTAGTGTTTAAATCGGAGGGAACAAATCAAGGTAGAAAATTTATATCTAAAGTATTATAAGAGCACCTCAGGAAATATTATATAACTAAAACATTTAATTCATTTCAATTTTTGTAATTAAAATTTTTTTGTGACTAATCATATAGTCAGTTCATGAGTGACAACTCGACTAACAGATGCATACAAGGGAAATGCTAACCACACTTTGTGTGTGTGTGTGTGTTTTATGAGAACACAAATTTCTATAATGACATGAGTTACACTGGTGGAAATACAACATAAACGTGGTTTATGAGGACATATTATATAATTAAAAAAAGCAATCATAACAGTTTTTTTTTTGTTTATTTTGAGGCACCCCTGTTTTAAATAAAAAAGATAAAACATAAAATATTTAGTGGACCTTACTAATCATCTAGTCAGTTCATGGGCGACAACCCGATGTGTGTATGTGTGTGTGTGCTTGTTTACACTCACCTAAAGGATTATTAGGAACACCATACCAATACTGTGTTTGACCCCCTTTCGCCTTCAGAACTGCCTTAATTCTACGTGGCATTGATTCAACAAGGTGCTGAAAGCATTCTTTAGAAATGTTGGCCCATATTGATAGGATAGCATCTTGCAGTTGATGGAGATTTGTGGGATGCACATCCAGGGCACGAAGCTCCCGTTCCACCACATCCCAAAGATGCTCTATTGGGTTGAGATCTGGTGACTGTGGGGGCCATTTTAGTACAGTGAACTCATTGTCATGTTCAAGAAACCAATATGAAATGATTCGAGCTTTGTGACCTGCTGGAAGTAGCCATCAGAGGATGGGTACATGGTGGTCATAAAGGGATGGACATGGTCAGAAACAATGCTCAGGTAGGCCGTGGCATTTAAACTATGCCCAATTGGCACTAAGGGGCCTAAAGTGTGCCAAGAAAACATCCCCCACACCATTACACCACCACCACCAGCCTGCACAGTGGTAACAAGGCATGATGGATCCATGTTCACATTCTGTTTACGCCAAATTCTGAATCTACCATCTGAATGTCTCAACAGAAATCGAGACTCATCAGACCAGGCAACATTTTTCCAGTCTTCAACTGTCCAATTTTGGTGAGCTCGTGCAAATTGTAGCCTCTTTTTCCTATTTGTAGTGGAGATGAGTGGTACCCGGTGGGGTCTTCTGCTGTTGTAGCCCATCCGCCTCAAGGTTGTGCGTGTTGTGGCTTCACAAATGCTTTGCTGCATACCTCGGTTGTAACGAGTGGTTATTTCAGTCAAAGTTGCTCTTCTATCAGCTTTAATCAGTCGGCCCATTCTCCTCTGACCTCTAGCATCAACAAGGCATTTTCGCCCACAGGACTGCCGCATAATTGGATGTTTTTCCCTTTTCACATCATTCTTTGTAAACTCTAGAAATGGTTGTGCGTGAAAATCCCAGTAACTGAGCAGATTGTGAAATACTCAGACCGGCACCAACAACCATGCCACGCTCAAAATTGCTTAAATCACCTTTCTTTCCCATTCTGACATTCAGTTTGGAGTTCAGGAGATTGTCTTGACCAGGACCACACCCCTAAATGCATTGAAGCAACTGCCATGTGATTGGTTGATTAGATAATTGCATTAATGAGAAATTGAACAGGTGTTCCTAATAATCCTTTAGCTGAGTGTATATTATATTAGGGGTATGGTTAGTGTAGGGGGATAGAATTGAATGTACAGTATAAAAACCATTACACCTATGGAATGTCCTCATAATGGTGCACCAAAGAGACAGAAGTGAGACTGATGAAGAGGGGAACGCTGTGAAAAAGAGATGCACTTCAAAACACACACACAACAGTGTCCCTTTAAGCATTTATGTGCAGGGTGATTTGTATGATATCACACTTGCTGAGCCACATGGTTCAGCATTTTAGATGTTAGGTTTTGAAACAAAGTATCTTATTTTGTCAGACGTGTGAGCAGCATATGCTGAGACAGAGAGAGACAGACAGACAGAGGAGGAGGGAAATACCATAAAACGAACCTGCTTCCCACAAACCACAAAACGGGCCCACATTCTCTGCTCCTCTCTGGGGTGTCTGTGTATTTAACAAATATTGCATTTAATTCTCTTCAACTGTGATAAAGTAGGCAAACACCACACAAGCATCTCTACAGGAAGCAGAAAGTTCACGTCTCCTTTTTCAGCTCCTCCCCAACTACACGGCAACACTCATTCATAGGTTACATCCAGCCGCAGCTGTCGAACACACCTAACGTTGCATTGTGTAACATTAGCTAACTGCATTAGTTTACAAAAGATAACAATTAAAAAAAATGTCATCACTTATTAGACTTGTCTAATGTTAATTCCAGCATGCACTGATGCATAACAATAACAGTAGATTTTGTGCATTAACCAGATTAAGTTAAGTAATAATTGATTTTCTACTTTTGTCTTTAGAAAAGCCATCAGATGACCATTTAAGTACAGACTACAAAAAGGGTTTAAACAGTGTTTTTCATGCTTGTTCAGTAAACCATAAACAATTATTGTACATGCACCTATGGAACAGTACTAAAGACACAAACCCTCATTCAAACCCTCTCTCGCACACTGTTCCACAGCAACAAGGATTGCAGCAATATGGCTACAAACTTCACCTAAACTAAGCACACACATTTTGACGCATATTAAAAATTAGTAATAAGGGCATATAGCAATTGACCTATCGGTAAGCCCCGCCCCCCTTAGTTACTGTTGGTAACTCGGACAAACAAAAGGAGTTGCTAACTATCTTACAATGACAGCTGTCAGTGTGAAAACCTTATCCCAAGTTGCTTTTGGACACAGAATATAGTGGACCCCCTCTGATTGATGGCCAGACTTAACTGATGGTTTATGAAGTTTATTGCGTCCTTTTTCATTCTAAAAAAAAAATCACCGTAAGTGATTTGTAAGTGAACAAACAAAGCATAAGTGCGCATTAACGTCTCATTCACAAACACTCTCTCTCTACGTTGCATTATCATTAACATACACAGCAGAGCAAATTATACAAAAACACTCATACAACTAACAGTAAACAAACATATACAGACATTATGCCTTTTCGGGGGTGCTAATAAACTGTAAACTTTGTATCTGAAAACAACTCCGATAAACTGCAAATGCGAGCTCTCCCTTTCACTACCCGCATTGCTCCGTAGAATATAATGCCCATCAAAATAGGAGTCCCTCCTTAGTAAGACAGATAATGCAGACCGTAAACATACAAAAAATGTAAACAAAAACTAATTAGAAGATAAATCATAATAAATTCTGTGACACAGAAGGACCACCTCTCGTCGAGGAGCATTCAAGTGGGACTTAAATATGCCATGGAGAGATATATAAAAGATTTTAAAATAAATATGGTGGGAGATTAATTTGAAAGCGAGGGTTCACAGATCTTAATGCAAGCGGGAGAAGCCTCATGTTACGGTCGTCACGAACGCAGATGACAACATCCAGGATCAACACTGTTCATGTAACGCAGGGTAAGATTAAATTCATTTACATTTAACCAGTTTAATATGGAGAGGCACTGAAATGTAGACCTTCGTTTATGTGTTTAGCAGGGACTCACTAACTTTAATCGTAACTTAATGAAAGTATGACAACCAGAAAAACCTCTCAGGATACCTGGAATCAGTGTTACAGTATCCCAGACACCATCAAACCGATGAGAGCTTTAGATTTTCCAATGTTTCTCTATGGCGCTGAAACCTAAAGATATCTGAGTTCCGGTTTCCGTGCAACTGATACTCCACTGCGAATTGGCTCATCTGCGTTTGAGGGGAGGGGCTTACCGATAGGTCAATTAGTTTACTAGCACACAGATAGCAATGTTATATATTATTTACATAGATATACAGACTGACCATGCAAGTGCAATCTCCACTAAAATCTCCACTGAGTGCAACGCCCACATCTCTGGATTGTGGACAACAACTACTGGATTAAACCAAGACCCCACCCTATATTTTTTACATAGGGAAGCAGAAACACCATGCAATGGGAACATTCTCCCTAATTATAGTCCATTTCAATGATGTAAATAATAACAAACGTGTTAGAATGCTACTGCGCATGTCTGGTCCTGAAGTAGAGGTTGAATGATTGACCCGTTTTGGAACAATTGGTTGCGTCCTTTGCTGGAGCGGCTTGAGAAGGGCCCACTGTCATTATACAGTACATTATACGTGCACACTCAAAAAAAAAAATTTCCGATATTGTTCAGTTTATTTTAAAAATAATTTTCATTTAACACCATTGTATTAGGTTTCTCATTCAAACAAAATTGCATTGTGTTAAACTTACTTGAAACAGTTGCGTTTTAGCTCAACTCAATATTTTCATTTTGAAATAACATGTTTCAGTTAACTAGGCCGAAAATAAAATTTGATGCTTGTTCAATATAAATAAGTAAATTAAGTTAATCCAACACAATTCTTTTCAACCACATTACTTAATCCATTTGAGTTGAGAGTACATAAATGATTTTAGTTGTTTTAAAACTACATTATAGAAACCAGAGACAGGATTTTCCCTTCCCATCATGCTTTGCACAGGACTGGATACAGAGTGTAAATGTTGATATAAAATGTTATTGTATGCATTTTTTTTTTCATCAAGATGAAAAAATTGTGAGACTTGTTAATTTTTAATGTTCTTTTATTTTTATATTTAAAAGAGATTCTGGTATGTTAGTGTTTTTGGAGGTTACCATTGTGGTAAAGTATAGAGCATGTGCTTGGGCTGAGGACCTGCTAATAACAATTAAAGTTGTTTTAATAATAAAAAACAACTACTTTGTGCATGCCATGAATGTAACAAAACCATCTTCTGGCTATAAGATTTTGTAAAAGGTTTTCTTGTTAGATAATATTTGTAAATGTTGTAAAAATTGTATTTCACTAAATAAAAATAATCAATTAAACTGGATTACTTTTTTTGGCTTTTGTTTGATATTAATTTTAGAATAATTGAACTTAATAGTTTTGGACAAAATTAAGAATGTTAACCTGATTCAACTAAATGGCGTTAAATTAACCTTATGTAAGAAACTTAAGTTTACTGAAATAAAAAATGTTCATTAAATTCAACATAACCCAGTTACGTAGAACCAGTTGACATAAAAATGTTAAGTAAATCCAACGTATAATTTTTTTGAGTGCGGATGAGCGGCCAGAATGCATTGAGAGTTTTCTATTTTGGTTGAAAATGGTGTCGTACAAGTGGCCCCAAATTAAATAACTAATGATTTTTTACAACAGAAATGAATCAATCAAAAACTTACTTTAGCTGGACAATAACTTTTTTCTAGAGCTGATGTACAGCCAAAACAATCTCTCTTCCAATAATTTACTATTATCGCTGTAAAGCTGCTTTGAAAATCTATATTGTAAAAAGCGCTATATAAATGAAGGTAAAAACATGACTGTTTGGATTTATATGACATGGTAACACTTTTCAATAAGAGTCCATTTTTAAGATTAACTAAGGTTAATAACAGCATTGTTCATTGTTAATTTCAACATTTACTAAAACATGTTTACAATTTAAAGTTGTATCTCTCCTAACATGAATGATTAAGGTATAATATATTAATATTTTATATATTTAAAAAGTATAGTACAATTACATTTTTTGTAATAAAGTTCAGCACTACTGTTGTTATGTTTGTTTTCATTCAGTATCTATTATAAAAAACTAACAGTTGGTTATTGGACAACGTGGTCCAACCTAGTTATCGTTATCGGTAAAATCGGTCGACCTCTAGTTTCAACTATATGTAACAAGATATTTTTCAACATAGGAAGATTTCAAAACAATTCCACACATGAAATGGTGGGGACGTTGAAAATTATTTGTATTTGCAGTGGGTGTTTACTTTGAAGTCTTAAATGTGGCATGCCTATCAAAACGTGTTCAAAAGGGTTCGAAAGAGAGGGTCAAAAACAGGATAGAAAATATCTTATTACTTCTAAATTAGGTGTTTTGGTGTAAACATCTTGACACATTATTAGTGGTCCTCAGAGAACATTATAAAAGAATAAAAATGTTATTAAAAATGACCCCTTTAACAATTGAAACTTGTTTAAACATTGTTTCTGACTCTAAAATATGCATTACATCCCTTTTGATTACATCCCTTTATTTGTCAATGACCCTTGTACCATACTATATGTTTGTTGTGTGCAACACCGGATCACTAACACCAAATTGTACAATTCAAACTTCATTCTTGACTTTAATAATTGGGAAAAATTGCTCTTTTAGCATCAATACTTGCGGGTTATGAGCTCTGAACACTTGTCTATGAGAATTATAAAAGAAAAGATCAACATCTGAATCAAAATGACTTTCAAAAAAGGAAAAGGACCCAACAAGAAATGTGCATATAAATATGTCCACTCTTACACTTTCATTATTGCATAATAACTGAAAGGAAGTTAGTGGTTTCTTAAAGGGGACCTATTATGCAAAATTCACTTTTACACGGTGTTTGAACATAAATGTGTCGGTAGTATTAAAAATCCACCCACTCCTTTTTTTAATCCCTATAAATCATAAGCAATCTCAGAACAAGCTGTTTTCAGATTCTAGCAGTGTGATGTCACATATACTTAGGTCCCTCCTACGACTGCTGACTGACTCTGCCCTTCTGCCCTATTAGCATAGACCTTGCCTTGAATGAGCTGTACACAGTCCACCATGTTTTTCTCCTCGCCAGAGCATTTAACAGCAGCATTCAAGTAATAAATGTATTCTTATTAAAGCTACTAAAGTTATCTAATCAAGAGCAGCAAGTTATTTTCTGTTTTTCTTTTGTTGTTTGATTCACATTAGAGGCATATTTAGCAGTTGGTACTGCATATTACACTGCTTTCACTTTATTACACAGATCTAACATACACATGTGATTTCTTTACTTGCTGTTTACATTCACAGACATAACCGATTGTGTTTATTTGAACTTTGTGTGTTTTTTACATAACCTTGTGTGTATTTGACAGTTTAAGCGCAATAAGGCGTGAAAGAGAACTTAGTTTAATACTCACGGGATGTGCCGTCTTGACAGCTGTGCACGTGCTTCGGATGCGTGTGCGTGTGCTCAGAAAATCTGAAGTTTAGACTTATATGGTTTTAAAATGTAAGCATATTATATCTTGTAAAAAAGTTAAAAAAATTATTACTATACAAATGCAAAAGTCCTGTTAAATTATTAAAGATGTCACACTCCTGACAGCTTGTCCTGATAACAATGGTGTAAAAGATTCTCAAGAATGTTTCTAAAAGATATTATCAGCTGAAACACATGCTAAGCATGCTCAAAAGTCACATGGTCATAGCACGACTATAGAAATCACTGTTGTCATTAAACTGTGTGAGTATACAGTATAAAGATTCACCCTAATTACATGTAATCTGCAAAGCAGATCTTTTGACAGTAAATCATCAAGCAAACAGGACAGACCAGTGAGCCGTCAGCAGATGTGTCCCTCGGGTAAAACTGCATTGATTGTATCGGTTCAAGTATCACAAGGTACATGCATACAGACTGTGTACTTCAAACCTATTATAAAGGTCAGAGAGATAAAACTGCTGAAGATCTGTTTGAAGATGTACAAAACTTCTACCATGCCTTTTTGCTGTCGACAGGCAAGCTTGAAATTGCAGAAATGTACTATGATAAATAGTGCTTGACCAATATGGGTTTTTCAATGGTTGATACACACAAAAACTTTTGGTTAAGGTTAGGGTTAGACTAGTAGGTTAAAGGGGTAATTAGTCAGTGGCAAAATGGGCTTTTTAATAAAACTTGGCTGTCTATACAGTAGAAAGGTAAACTTTTTTTAATCTGTGCTATTACGAAGTATGAGGATGTTTGATCTGTAGTTTTAACAAAAGCCCTGTAGCTGTCAAAACACGTGATCCAGCGGACCTTTTCTGACAAATAAATAAAGTGTCCGGGTGCAGGTAACATGGAAAAAGAAAGAGAACACATTTGTTTATTTACATATACCTCCAAACAGAGCCGTTGAAAAACAGCTGCGACATGCTTTGATCTCGCCATCATGTGGTCACGTGGTTCATGGAGTAGTGGTTCTCAATAGTTCCAAACAACTTAGCACTGTCAATCTCTTTGAATGCGTTTAAGCAGGATAGACAGCAGTTTCACTATATTGCAGCAATTCCTGGTACTTGCTCCCTCAGACCAGAGCCAATTTTGTGTTATTACAAAAAAAAATAGTAGAATTCATATTTTCTCATTTTATTTGTCTTATCTTATTGTTTTAGTAGGCATAATGAGTAAAGCTGTTTGTTGTTGTTAGGAAGACAAATGTTTTAGAAGTTACATTTTTTTTCTGTTCTGCCTCGGCAGTCTAACAGCGCTCATCAATTTCAAATTAACAAGATGGCCAATCAAATCAATTAAAGGTGGGTCTTGTTCACAGAAGACAAGTGCAAAAGAGTGATAAGCAGCTAAACATTTAATATCTGACAACTGTTTTAAGAAATAAATGCAAATTCATCAGTATTTTCTCCTTAAAAATGCAGTTTATCAAAGACAGTCTCAAAAATGTGGTTTAAAACCATCCCTGTTTCCTACCATAAAGCATGTAACCAATCCCGTCAACGCGCGGGTTGGGGCTTTTCTCCACTGACTTTCCATGATGTTCAAAGCTTTTCTAAGGATGCTGATATTTAGAAGGCAGCTGTCTGACTTTGAGATTGCAAATGAGAACAAGGTCTGTGTAACATTAACAACACATTATTAGCTGTTTTATTAGCCAAAAGCTAATAATATCAGTTACCATTATTTGTTCAACGTTGTAGAGAGCAATACGTAAAACGTATAACCATTCCGATACATCGACTAGTTGACGACCCTGTTTAATTCACTCTTCCACTTCTTCTAAATCACTTTCTGGTTCAAAAATATTTTGCTGAATCAAACTTATATTTCTACTTGCCATTGTGTAACATTTAATACACTTTTTGTCCTCACCAGCCGCGACAGCGACACGCGATGAACCTATTTTAGAAAGGGTTTCTATTTTTATGCGACGTTGCAGCTGGAACAACAACACAAAACATGGCAATGATAATCTCAGGTAATGTTTATGTCCTTAATGTTGACATAAAATACATGCTTTTAATGTTAAAACATTAACATTAAAATCATTCGCGGGCCGGTGGCGAGTGATAATGAGCTCCAGCTGCGCGCCACACCGGTCTCGCCACACCTGTCTAATAAACGCATTATATGTTAAAGTATTTGGTGTTTCCATGGTTTCTCCATCTCGCCTCGCTGCTTGCCACAGACATCATATCCGCATTACCCTCGATTTCCGTTTTTAATTCAGTAGAAACCATGGAAACACCAAATACTTTTAACATATTATGCGTTTATTAGACAGGTGAGCAACTGTTTAGATACCTTCATCAACACAAAACTAGTCATTGTTATATAGCTCAACACGGTTAGTCTTATTGTTTGAACCTATTTTTTTTTTGATTTACCATGATTAACATGTTTGTACCATACCTCAGACTAGAGATCTGCACTTCTGCGGGACTACCACGGGACCCAACGAGTGGGGGTGTGACTAGATTTAATGGTCGAGTGCAGGCGCGGGCGGTAAGGTACTTGTATGTGTGCGGGTTGTGGGAGAATAAAACGATTCACGGGCAAAATAGAAATATCTAAAACTAAAACATGTAAAAACAAATAAATTGTTATTCATCTATTGCACAAAAGCAACAAACTACTAAACAACTAAAACAAAATAAAAATGGTATGGGCAGAGTTTCTAATTATAACATGTTTTTGCAGCGTTGTGCAATGTAGCCAATCACAGACATGGGCCAATCAGATGCATTTAAGAATCCACTCACCGCTTAAAGTGAGTTTTTTTCAGTGCTGAATTCTGTACGCTGGCAAATCCTGAGATTATAACAAGGAAAATCAATGTGTAGTAGACATTATGAAAGATTCATTGTGCAGTCAGCTTCATTGATAACGGAGCTTTGTGAGACCGCGCTGAACTGAGATGTCAGCTTTTTAGGAATTATTAAGGGAGCGCACTTTCTGCCATGCCAAACCATGCTTGCTTTTGTGTTAAATTACTTGAAGGTATTTCACAGACGTACAGAAAAAATGGCTTTTGCGGGCGGGAGCAGGACAAAACATAAATGTTGCGGGCGGGAGAAGGAGAAGGTAATGTATATTTTTGCTATTGAGACATTGCTATTTTGTCACGTGGCTAACATAGCAAAATAAAAAAAAAAGCTTTATTTGTATTAACAGTGATAAAGCATTTTCTCTAACATACAATATATTTTAAAATTAATTGCATGTCATTTAGAAACACAAGTCATCCAGCCACCATCATACCAGCCACCGAGCTAATGCACAGTAATGTTATAACATAACATTCAACACTCAAATGTATTTTTAGTATGATTGTTTTTGACCATTTAAAACAGCGCTGAATTATCCCACAGTATTAATTTGTCAAATAAAATTACCTGTATGAGTAGTAATACAACACTTGTGGCAATTTCATTAGAATGAAATAAAATCATGTAATTTCAAGTGATCAAATGTAACTGTAACAAAGTTCAAGTTCAGGGAAAGAGGTGGGAACCGGTAAATGTTAACCGTAACTTTAATCATAGAAACAAACATAAACAAACAAAAAAAAACTCGAGACTGGTGTGTCAAGCAGGTGTCTCTCATTAGCATTTGCTCCACCAGCCTAGCTCTGCTCTCACAGCTCTCGGCCTGCCCTGCATCATAGCAAAGTAATGTTATTAATACATTAGCTAATCCATGAACATTATTACATTATTGTTATTACTTTTGTTATGACTTAATAATATTGCTAATAATAATGCTTTAATAAATAATTTTATCATTATTACTACTACTTTAAGAAGTACATTCTACTGTACAATAGTAAAATATTTCTTTCATAATTTGTTCAAGATAGACTTTTATTTTGGCAGGTTGTAATGAAGACCTTTGATATTCTGTGTGTTTTAATAAACTGTATTATTTTTATTATTATTATTACTGCTCCTATTACTGCTCCTACTACTGCTCCTACTACTGCTCCTACTACTACTACTACTACACTACTGTGCAATGGTAGGCCAATATATTTCTGTAGGTTTGGATATCATTCGAAGTTTAGCCATTTCGATTCTGCATATGGATTCTGATTCTTTTTGGTTTCAATTCCAGTAAGGTAAAAAATTTTAGTCAAACATTTATATCAAACATATTTATTCTTGTCTTTATTGTCTATATTCATGTCTTATGGCAAAATGTTTTGTAGCAGCTGATTTCCATGAACAAAGCAGCCTACAAAAAAAAAAATCAGCAGCCTAAAGAACACTAACATTTTTCTATGGTTTTAACAATACCACAGCAAAAACAACTGGACTAACTAATATTAAAGGCAAGTAAACGGTAATAAAATAAGAACAAATAAACTAATTAGCAATAGCACAAATAAATACAACTGATCTTATTCAGGTGCAGAACTTGTAAATGTAATAGGGATGGGACGGTATGAAAATTTCATATCACGATTATAGTGACCAAAATGATCATGGTTATCAGTATTATCACAGTTTTGTTAAAATGAGATGAAAGTGTTCACAAAGAACTGATGCACACAATGAAAACATTTCAACAAGTTTTATATATGAAAATCAACAAACAACAAATAAAACAAGCAGCTCTATGCACTTTTCTAAACAAGATTCTATTCTGTGGCATTTCCTTCCTTATAATGACCATTGTCAATAGCAAAGCTATTAGACGTGAAGCTTTAATAAGCACAAATGTACATTAGTGCACAAACAAATATTACACATTTTTGAGTACTTTTTTAAATCTAATGGAATAACAGAATAGGCCTATATTTTGGGATTGCCTTCTCCATGGAGAATATATCCAATGCTGCCTTATAACAAGCCTTATTATGACAGATGATTTCGCTATATAAGACCCTATTCCTCGGCTTCATGCAGAGCCCTCTGAAGCCCTTCGAAGCCCTTCTTTTAACTTAAGAAAGAAAGACATGAACATCTTGGATGAGATGGGGTGAGTAAATTAGTAAATTATCAGGAAATTTTAATTTTGAAGTGAACTAATCCTTTAAGTATTTAACAACAAAAAACGCAGTGCACTCCATGACTGCATGACACTGTTTGTTTTATATTTAATACTGTAAAGCTGCTTGCTTTAAAGCAATCTATTGTATAAAGTAACAATAACTGTAATATTGTGCTACTTTACTATACTGACTACAGGGTTAAATCAAATGAGCACTAAAACTGCAGGAAGAGCAAATAAAACAACCTTTATAATGCTAGTGAATAGAACAGGATTCAGCTTGACAGATACACAGAAAACTTGCACTCAATCAACAAATCTGCTTCCTATTTCAGCAGAACGGGTTTCCCGAATGCTTATCACAATCCAACTGGCACTGAATTACTTTTAACCAGTGATTTGTTGGTCTGGAGACAACAATGTTGTCTCTGCGGTTAAGGAGGACGAGCCTCTGGGGAAAACACTACAGAGCTGTTAACACCACATTAACTGCATTGAGGTGTGGATGATACTGAATGGATGGTGGTGTGAATCTATGACATGACACAGCAGGAAATGAGATGTATCTTGAACTTACTTTGGTTTAGTTGCAGTTGCAGAGCTGCAAAGTCAAGCTATGTGCAGCATGTGCAGAAACGTTGCAGACCATCTTCACCAGTTCACATACACCATGAAGTACATAAGGATTTAGGAGAAGGTTCTAAGTTCAATATCCTTTCCTAATGTCAGCCTGATTACCATGGTAACACCGAATGTTATTCCATCAGCTGGATTCAACACTATTTTTCAACATTAAAAACTCCAAGACAATAAAGTTTCTTAAACATGTTAGTTTGGGTCATCAGTTTAAGGGTTCAGTTAGGGTTCAAGTGGATCAGGATGGATGACTAGATTACTAGTTTTTTTAGATTGTTTGTTAGGGATGCACCCATAAAAAATGTTGGCCGATACATTGCATCCTAACTACACGAGATATAAAAACAACATAAAATACTTGTCTCTCTTACAAGTTAATTTGAGGGGTTTTTTCCCCCAAGTAGCCAGGACCGCAGCAGGCATTCAATTGGTGTTATTGTTGTCATTTTGCACTGGGTAGCCCTCCCCACGGGAAATCGCATTGGTCAAGTCAAGTCACCTTAATTTATATAGTGCTTTATACAGATTGTTTCAAAGCGGCTTTACAGTGATAACAGGAAAATTGTGCATTTCGGCTGTTGTTCAGTGTTGATTCAGTTCCGTTGTAAAGATCATCAATTATAAAATAAGTTCATTTCATCTATAAAGTAGTTCTGCAAAAAATGATGTCATCGTCCAGTTCAGTTCTGTTGTCATACACCAGCATCAATACAGCCAGATCAATAATATCACTGAATATTAAGTGTCCCCAACTGAGCAAGCCAGAGGCGACAGTGGCAAGGAACCCAAATTCCATCAGGCGACAGAATGGAGAAAAAAACCTTGGGAGAGACCAGGCTTAGTCCAAGGGCCAGTTCTCCTCTGGCCAACGAAACGAACACAGTGTCATTATGATTCAGGCTGCATAACAAGTCAGAATTCAGATTGGGATCGGTAGCATTCAAATATTCATCCAGTTATCCATCCATCTCTGAGTAATACAGGAAATATTACTATAATTACAGCAACATTTTAAAGGCGTTTAATAGACAGGACAATTGAAGGGAGAGAAAGAGAACAAAAAATTATATATTATGTGTTGCAAATACATGGACTATTATGCAACAGCTCGTCCTTTTTTTTGCCCAGATACTATGAGGCATTAGAGCAAATCAAAATAAATGAAACTCTACAGACTGCAGAGCTTTTGAGCACATTTTTGAACACATTGTATCTTTCTAATAACAGCAAAAAACAGGCACATGCTCACAAAGACAGCAGATAGCAGTACAAAGAGAAGACCTGGCGAAACCTATGGGTTTCAAACATTCTGCTCCACTTTTCAATATATGAACAGTGAACAGTGTAAAATAAAAACTGTGAACAAATAAAAGTGAAGGTCACAGTCAACACAAGAAATTATAATTTGCGAATAACAGAATAGGCCTATATTTTGGGATTGCTTTCTCCATGGAGAATATATCCAATGCTGCCTTATAACAAGCCTTATTATGACAGATGATTTCGCTATATAAGACCCTATTCCTCGGCTTCATGCAGAGCCCTCTGAAGCCCTTCGAAGCCCTTCTTTTAACTTAAGAAAGAAAGACATGAACATCTTGGATGAGATGGGGTGAGTAAATTATCAGGAAATTTTAATTTTGAAGTGAACTAATCCTTTAAGTATTTAACAACAAAAAACGCAGTGCACTCCATGACTGCATGACACTGTTTGTTTTATATTTAATACTGTAAAGCTGCTTGCTTTAAAGCAATCTATTGTATAAAGTAACAATAACTGTAATATTGTGCTACTTTACTATACTGACTACAGGGTTAAATCAAATGAGCACTAAAACTGCAGGAAGAGCAAATAAAACAACCTTTATAATGCTAGTGAATAGAACAGGATTCAGCTTGACAGATACACAGAAAACTTGCCCTTCAGAACAGGGGTCTTTGCGCAGATTTTCACAAACCAAGGAATAATTAATAACTAGCAGCATTTGAATAGCTAATTCAAGATTATTCTGATGTTCCTTGTAATGTAGCTGAATTTAAAAATCTCAGTTGCCATCCACTATATCTGAACTTAAATATGTTTGATTATTAGAAATATTGTTCAAAACAAAATATACTGAACAAAATTATAGATGCAACACTTTTGTGTCTGCCCCCATTTTTCATGAGCTGAACTCAAAGATCTAAGACTTTTTCTATGTACACAAAAGGCCTATTTCTCTGAAATATTGTTCACAAATCTGTCTAAATCTGTGTTAGTGAGCACTACTCCTTTGCCGAGATAATCCATCCACCTCACAGGTGTGGCATATCAAGATGCTGATTAGACAGCATGATTATTGCACAGGTGTGCCTTAGGCTGGCCACAATAAAAGGCCACCCTAAAATGTGCAGTTTTACATTGGAGGGGGTCCGGGGGGTCCGAAAACCAGTCAGTATCTGGTGTGGCCACCATTTGCCTCACGCAGTGCAACACATCTCCTTTGCATAGAGTTGATCAGGTTGTTGATTGTGGCATGTGGAATGTTGGTCCACTCCTCTTCAATGGCTGTGCGAAGTTGCTGGATATTGGCAGGAATTGGAACACGTTGTCATATTTTATTTTATTATTTTAATTATTTTATTTTGCTGGAGTTTATTGTTGTTTCTAAATCATGTTACTTTCTACCGGGTGTCTATTAGATCACAACACAGGACTAGAGATTGTATTGTTCTTCACACGCACAGTAACTGAATTTTTAAACTGTTAAAAAAAAAAGGCTCAATAAAATATTGCATAGATAGATAAACTACGCATTTATATATCTTCTGTGTATTGAACTTTTCAATGCGGACGGAGCGCTGCGCTCTATGACTCTATGTTGCTTCAAGCGCATCATCCTGCGCACAGGATGCGCATAAGCGCTTTGTGCCGCTCTGTATTGGAGCATTTCGTATTATAATACTTTTCCGCAATGAAAGATTATTAATGTCCTTTCTTGTTCTGCCCTATCTATAATATGTTGCTGCCTCATTAAAAAAGCTGCGCTATAAATTTAAAATGTATTTTAATTTCTTAGTATATAGGCCCTATTTCTATAAATATATTTACCTGTTTTTCATGAATGTATTTTACAACGTGTAACATTTTACCAGATTTAGTGCTACAGTTATTCACTTTTATTTGTTCCCCACTAAATGTTTTTTTCCCCCTCCACTAAATTTTAGATTTTATATAATTAGTGCACTCATGATTTTTCTAGGGTAACTTTTGCTGCTGAATTATCCACTAATCTAGTTTATCCACCATCTAGTTTATAGTATTTTTGTCATAGATTGTGATTATATATTTTTTTTATTAGTTGTTTTTCTTTATAAAAGTTGTCTGTATTTAGTAGATTGTGTTTAACACAAAAGAGTGATTATCAGTTCAACACACTGAGGTATAGAAATTCTACATTGAATTTTTAAACAATACTGCGCTGGTATCGGATTGGTATCGGATCGGTTCTGAAAAAAATGGTATCGGTGCATCCCTAGTATTCTCTTCCTCAACCAGCTCTGCAAAATTCCTTAACAAGCAAAGCATCTAACATAAGGAAAATATGACCTGGAAAATCAAGCGAAAATCAAGATATTTTTTACAACACAGACTAAAACAGGTTTTGTTGTTACACTCCGTTCAAGAATTGAAAAAAAAAAAATTATATTTTCTACATTCTTAAAGAGGCCATATTATGCCCTTTTACAAAGCTTTGATTTTGTTTTTAAGATTTACTAGAACAGGATGTCATGCTTGAATATTCAAAAACACTTTTTTTTTTTTTACATATTTTACACTGTTGCAGCACTTCTCTTCCCAGGCTGTCAGTAGCACTCTGTTTAAATGTTAATTTGTATGAGGTATGATGAACACATTCACTCATCTTATCATAGAAATTTTATATCATAGCAGAAAAAAATTAACATAGCAAATATTATATTATAGGCTACTCCAACAATACTTTGTTAGGCTGCATTAACTAGGTCAGCCGTAACCCGGGAACACTTTCTATAACACACAATGTACTCGTTAGTCGTTACATCATAAGAAGAATGGCATCTACGCTAATATTAGTCTGTTTACCCCGAGGTTTACTCCGGGCCGTATCCAGATCAGATGGTGGACCTGTGCCTAGACACGACCACAACGCATCCCTGAAGATTTCTAACGAGAATTATTTTAGCAAAATGAATATTTTAATCTACTGCGCGTACAGCACTGCAAGTGTAGTTTAACAGAGACTCACTTGTTGTCAGGCTATGCAAAATAGAAATATTCGCAAGACTTTCAAATATTTACAGATAAGGATATAACTATAAAATGTAAGTCATGAGCAAAACATGTCTCAAAAGCAGTAAACAGCACACGCATCAGTCAAAGCGGCCGTAAACGCTGGCTTTTTTTCCCGGAAAAAAACTAAAGACTACAATCAAGGCATTTCAGGGAGTTCAGAAACAATCCTTACTGATATAGTGAATAATGAGTGGAGTTGACTTTGTGCTTTGTTACTTTGCAGACCTTTTTCATGCTCAAATGGCAACAAAAAAGTTGAAAAATGTAAAAAAACATAATAGGTCCTCTTTAATAATTTTTAGGGACATACCTTTATTGGAGGAGGATAATTAGGTAGATATAGAGTAGGGAAGAGGAACGGGAAAAGAACCTCAAGTTGGGAATCAAATTCGGGTCATCTGTATTGCAATCACACTATAATGAGCCAATGCAAATGTACATCAAAAGAGCAATATGCTGAGCTTCATGATATAACATCTATATTAGACTCTAAACTTGTGAGGCAGGCAGCTGTCTTATATCAGACTTCTATCAGGAAATCTATCAGACAGTGTCAAGGTGGTGGGACTATGCAAATACTAACCACATATTTTTTCTGTTATTTTCTTTTTTGATCCAGCTGCATCCTGCCCGGGCAGTTGATTGATTGAGCTTATGTCAATAACCAGACTGCGTTGTAAGATTCTTCGCTACTATATAACTGAGTTATTACACACACATAAAAAAACTGGTGCATACCTGAGACATAAAAGAACTTCACAGATTAAATCTGCTCTCATTCAAAACTGAAACTACGCACAGCCTTTTAAAAGGGATAGTTCACCCAAAAATGAAACTTACCCCATGATTTACTCACCCTCAAGCCATTCTATATGACATTCTTCTTTCAGATGAATACAATCGGAGTTATATTAAAAAAATGTCCTGGATTTTCCAAGCATTATAATGGCAGTAAATGGCAGCCCACAGTTTGAAGCCCAAAAAAAGTGTATCCATCCATTATAAAAGTAATCCACACGGCTCTGGGGGGTTAATAAAGGCCTTCTGAAGTAAATCATTGGGTTTTTGTAAGAAAAATATCCATATTTAACATGTTATAATGTAAAATATCTAGCTTCCAGCGGACCGCCTTCCATATTCAACTTGCGAAAAAGCATGCGCCGATGACGTTGGACATAGGAGCGTAAGTGTTTTGAACTGCGAGAGGCATTACACCTTCTTCGTAAGTTACACAAACCCATCAATTCACTTCAGAAGGCCTTTATTAACCCCCTAGAGCCGTATGGATTAATAATGGATGGATGCACTTTTGTGGGCTTAAAATTTTGGGCTGCCATTCACTGCCATTATAATGCTTGGATTAGTCAGGAATTTTTTTAATATAACTCAGATTGTATTCGTCTGAAAGAAGAATGTCATATGCACCTAGGATGGCTTGAGGGTGAGTAAACTATGGGCTAATTTTCATTTTTGGGTGAACTATCCCTTTGAAGCCTTCAAGTCTTTATAAAATTCACTGATAATTACGTCAGAAACATTTGTATAACCAATTGCGATTAATCGGCTGAGGCTAATAATAAACTGTTTCAAAGCGTCATGTAGAGACAACAGTTTCCAAGGTTAATTGTCTACCTGGTTAATTTAAAACTGACAGAAATTCAGAGAACATTTAGTATTGCAGTGACTGGAAAAAGATAAAAGACACCACCTCCCAAACCAAAGATTCACTGAACAGTCCGTGCCATTGCTAAGTAAAGAACCTGAGGGTACATGGGCTTGGTTAAACTAAAAGTTATGCATACTAATAACACAACATGACAAATATGTAGGGGTGTAACAATAAACTCATGTCATGATTTGGTACTCATGATACGATAAATGTACTGTTGATTAAAATTGTACATTTGGTATTACATTGGGGTGGACTTCAAAAGGCTTGGACTCAGTCCAGGTCCCTAATGCACAGGGCAATGGTGACACCAGAATAGAAATATTCATGATTCTGAAGCTAAAAATACAGAATATTGTTAGACACATGTTCTTGCACTCTGTCACTGACTACATATATTTAAAATAATGTAGGCCCCTTTTTATTAGTAAAATCAGAAATTGGAATTATCAGGACCCACAAATATTCCCCCATTGCACCCCTATTAAACATTACATTATAGTCAACATTATAGTAGCTTACTGTACTGTAACTGAAACTCTAAAGATAAACTAACATGAGGGTTTTAAATGACAAAACACATTCGCTTACATATATTTGAAAATCAGAATATCAGATCATGACATAGTTAACAAGTTTGTGAATATTTTAAATAAAAAAGAAAAAAACGAAATAAAACCGATACATCTGTCATACAGCGCTATTGTGGCAGGCTGTATGTCACGTGAGAAGCATGACGCGTCGCCATGGAAATAAGGCGATGCATTCTAAAATATTTAGCCAGAGAATATGGTCATATTTCTGCAAAATAATTGCTGAAACTTGAAGCTGGTTTGTAGTATACCAAGAACACAGACTACTTTGCTGTTATTAGTACTGTAACTGTTATTTAGTGTTAAATTAGGCCTATTGTAGTTGGGTTAGGTGGCTTAGGTTTTATTGTGAAAGTAAATTTGATAAGTACATTTGTTGTGTTTTGTATTTATTTATATTTATATATTTTATATATTTAAGTATACTTTAAACATTTAATAAACTGGTCAATTAAAAGAAAAAAAAATTCTCAATAAAAAGCCATTCTTTAATGTCATTCACTGTCTGTAACAGTTGGTGAACCAGGAACAGGCTGAAGACTCAGAAGATCAAAATACAAAATAAAACTTTATTAATGAGGCTCAGGAACAAACAGAAAGGCAGGGAAACACACTCCAGCATAACAGTGATTAGACAAAGACTGAGGCTGCGCCTGAAACCTGGAAAATGCTGCCTTCGGAGGACACATTTCAGGTAGGAAGGCATCAAGGCACGTCTGAATCTAATGTTAGCTTCATTTCCTGTCTCCTGAGATACCTTCATCTGATCGAGTTTTGAAGGCAGCCTGTGCGTTCATTAGGTGCTCCTCCATCTACTGTTTATAGTGGAAATGTTGTGTGTTTTTAAAGGGGTGGTTGATTGCCCCTTTTTACAAGATGTAAAATAAATCTTTGATGTCCCCTGAGTGTGTATGTGCAGTTTTAGCTCAAAATACCCCACAGATCATTTTTTATAGCATGTTAAAATAGTCACTTTTTGAGGGTGAGAAAAAACGTGCCGTTTTTGTGTCCCTTTAAATGCAAATGAGCTGCTGCTCACAGGTGTGAGCTTCAAGAACTCCAGTTAGCAGCTCTGATTACCTCATGCAGACAGGCAATGAAACTGTTCAGCCTTTTATGTTCAAACTGGAGTTGGACAATGATGGAGAGACTGGTTAGTTGATGAATTTATGTAGCTGATGTGCAGTTAACTATCTTCAAGTCATAGATTTTTGTGTTGTAAATATAGCCTAATTTATTCTGAAGCAATATTCTCAACAGTGTTCTATAAGTTCTATTATATTTAAATCTGCATATATTTTTTTACATTTATAAAGGGCATTTTCCCCTAATCTTATTCAATGTGTGCTTCATCTTTCATTTTAAATTCTTAAATTTGATCAATAAATTAAATTAGAATAATAAACGCTATAGGGCTGTTGCCAATCAAATTAAATCATTTACACTGAGAAATTACAACAGCATTGAATAAAGTTATGAGATTGTTTTAAATATATTTTGAATATGCAAATAAGAAATGTTGGAAATAATGATACTTTTAAACCTCAAACTAAACTGCCAGTAGGTGGCGGCAGGTGACCGTCTTAATGAGTGAGACATTGAGTCGTCCATTCACTCGATTGTTCAAGTATGAGGCAGTTGTTCAGGAATGGGTCATTGAATTGTTGACAACTGATTAGTTCAAAACGCTGAATCATTCAGTGATGAAATACAGTATGTTTGAGTGTTGTTGCTGTGAGACGCACTGTTGGTTCTGCTGTGACTATTTTCACTGCTGAAACAGAACAAAAACAGTCAATATTGTGTCTAAAATGTAAGTGACTTGATTTTAACTGTTTATTGAACTGTTTCAATCGTGATGGTATTCAGGAAAACAACACTCTTGATCGTGTAATGTTGCTTAACTGCATCATGTTAAAAATATAAAAACTCCACATTTGGAATATTAACCACAGCATGTTAACTGAGTTTCTTTGTGTTTTGATTTCTCCTTGAAAGGCCGCAAGGCTCAACAGCGCGTCAGTAACATAGTACGTACATTATTATCCACCATCAATCGCCACTTACACTAAATTAAATGAAATCAGAATCAGTCTTGCGTTTTGGTGACCCCCTGGTTATTTTTTGGGTATTGACGTTTTAATCAGGCTACTTGTCTGGTTGGGCAAGAAAAAACTCTTTCACTTGCCTCTTTTTCTCTTCAGCTCTTTATATTTTGCACACTAGTCAGCTCCCTGTCATGTGACAACAGAGTGCAGTGAAAGGGAGAGATTGAAATATATTGCTCCCAAATATATTTTGAGGTCACACAGATTAAATTTTGGGGCCATATGCAACCAAAATGGTTGCAACTTCAAGCCTTGTTATGCTCAAACAGCAACATTACACACTAACTAAAGTTTAAAAAGTGAAATCATAATCAATTACCCCTTTAAAATAAAAGTGCTTGTTTGCCACAAAGTGGCCTACACCTTTAATTTTAGTTTTACAAATCATCATATTAAAAATAAAATTGGAGCTTTTAAGTGCTGGAAAAAGTGTGAAGCACTTGAACACCCTTTAAAAGTGCTTTAATTTCAATCGCAAAGGGTTGAACGAGATGAATGGCATAATGTACAAAAACAAAAAACATTTGACTATTTCTTCCACAATACCATGTGGTGTTAATACATTAAATCCTTGGTGAATGTTTATGATTTGTGGACTGAAACCCCTTAACCTCATGCAACAATGGTTTCTCCTGGTTTCCACGTCAGCACTATTTGATCTGATATCTGTGGTTTATAACAGAGAATTCTGCACTGAACGCTTCCCAGTAGATCTCACAGCGATGTTATTAATTCTGCTGCAAATTCAAACGCTTTCTCACTGGATCTCCCAGCACTGTGTAGTAACGTGTCGCGTAATCGAGATCGGCCCATGTATGAGCTCCAGTGCGACCTCTAACAAAATGTAGTTGCACCAGCAGGAAAAAAGGCCGCAAAATGCGACCATTTGTTCGCAGTCTGGAGCCCCATGTGTATGCTAACTTCACTGAAAGACCAGATAAGTCTAGTGACACTAAACAAACATGGCATTGTTATGATTGTATACCTTGAATGGAACATCTTAACAAAACTGCGGAAACAGATTTGTTTGCCTGGATGCTTCTTATCAATCCACTTTAGAATAAACACTCAAAAGCAGTGGTTCATGTTCCAAAAATGGGTCACAGGTTTGTTGTGATATGGTCATGATAGCAGAGAAAAATGTGAAATGCAAATAATATAAATAATCTAATAAAAATGATCTAACCATGTACAGTTAGAATAGCTAAATACAACAAACATTTTTGTTGTTTGCGAAATCAAAGGCTTGAATCCAATCATGGTAAAACAACATAATTATTGTAAAAATCACACCACTACCCAAATGTACATCTCTAACAAATATACAGTATCTAGTATATATGCTGCCTTACCGCAAGTTTAAAGTAAATACCAAGATCTGGCCTTTGATCTGCATAAATGTTAAGCATAAAATTGTACGTTGATGGGTCAAAGCCAGTAAAAGACTAGCAGCATGTGAGTATGTCTCATAAAGCACAGCGTGCTATTCCATAACAGATTTGGGGTCTCTTCCTCTTTGCTGTTTGAGGGTCATTGTGGGGTTTTTCAAAAGAGTTTCAAATCTGATATAACAACTCATATTTGTGTCACAGTGGTGTTGTGAGAGCAAATTATAGATGCTCAACTGATCTTATTGTGAGTTAATTACATAAGACTTGATGATTTTGATTCATTTTGAATATACTTAAAAAGAAAATCTTGTGCACTGCAGGTGACGGTATATGGACAACAAATGACAATGAAGCAATTTTAACCAACATGATTTTAAGAGCAACAATGTTACAACAGCAAGCATGCTGATTTGGTTAGGCACTAGGCCACTGGTAATAACAGCCTTGTTGATATTCAGTACGACAGCATGATCGTGTGTGTGTGATATTTTAGTTTTATAGAACTGTTTCTATAAACAAGTATTTTATAAACAAGTATCCAGGTTTTCCATTTCCTCACTAGTGAACGAAACCCGCTCCAAGCAAATGAAAACACAGAGATATAGATTTTGCCTTAAATGTCAGGGGCCATTGTAAACAAGGCTCTCAAACTCCAACATTATGGTCAAAATATTAAACCGCAGAACAAGTAACGTGATATACATTTGGAAAGATCCAGCAATGACCGTTCATTAAGCAATGTCCTGTGACAACCCAACCCAACATGCCCTTCCATAGTCTGTTTCACACTGGATGCGCAAGCTGAGCGGAGGCAGCCAAGGAGCTGTAGGTATGCAGAGGGGGAGCAGCACACACACATTGTGCTTTCACATAGCATTTGTTGATACTGCAAATACAGATGAGTATCGTTCATTCTGTCACGTTTTTCAGGTGTTCTCCGACCACTGTCTGTCACGTGCTTTGATTTATGATGGGCAGCATACTCTGCTGCAATGCAACCATGTTCCCCTCCTACTGTCCCACAAACATATGCATATATAACATGCTGTATATAGGTCTATATAGTTTACATAATAAAAGTAATCTTAAAGTTGAGATACCTCTAGTTTTAATCATATGAACAGGCCTTTGAAGTTTTGGCAAAAACTCCTGGCAATGATGTTTTCACTGACTTCGCTGATCAAAAGCACAATGGGAAACGACTTGCTGACGACACCGCTTAATTAAACAACCGTGATGTATTGTTCTCTTTTAAAATGTTTGATTTTAAAACTCTGATATCATGTTTTTATGTGTATAAATTATGTGTATATTCTCAAACTCTCTGACAGTGCAATCTCTCTATGGGTCATGTGATTGTTGTCATATTTATAAAAAATATATAAAAACATGACACAATGTATGTAATTAAAGTAAAAATGCTTGATAAACATGTCTTTCAAAAGGAAATAAATAACAAAAACTTTGGGTGTCTTGTTCATCATATTTATTTTCATATAAAACCAACAGAACTTAAATTACATCCAGTTTATCAGCAACAAAGCGCATGAGTGTGAATCCCGCAATATCCGCAGGTGTCTGATCCACAATAAGAAGAGAGAACTGTCCATCTTGCCTGCACTTTTTTCACTCCTCCCCTCACTGCAACCGTCTACTGTCGTCTAAATTTCAAAATAAGTGCACTACATTCGTAAATCTGTTGTTTTTGATTTTCTAAATTTCTTTAAATAGTACCCTCAAAATTAATTTTGTTTGAAAAAACCTTCTTTGTGGAATTGTATTCTTAATTTTATTTTGACCAACTTGGGGGCCTTTCATTTTTACTAATGTGTAATTATAAGATTGACAGATTGCCAGTGAAACTGTCTGCCTTTCATGATCTAGCTTTATTGGCTTGGAAACCGATCCACAAGCGCAACTTCTCTCCACAACGTTGTTTTATTTTGGAATAACCGTTGTATTTTGTATAAACACAAAAGTATCTCTTTTTAAAAGAGCTGGTTATATAAGGGTATTGGTTTAGTTTGTCATTTGTTTAAAACTCAGGGATACCTTATGACGTATGACAAATTTCTTATGCACTTTAATTTTCCTGTGACTCCCAGGAAACTCTCTTGTATTTTCTGCAATCAATTCTGGTATCATTTCCTTATGTAGATGTGTTGTCATCGATTCATATGCCTATTATTAACCCAATTGATACAGCTTGTGGTAAAATTAGTTTTTTGCAGTCCAAAAACAACAACAAATCTATTTGTTCTCTATTTCTAAAAGAGGTTGTCACCAAATTTTGCTCTGCTGCTTACTGGACTAAATTTATTAATTACCTTGATTGGGAAAGTATTTGGTTATTACCTCATAAGTTGTGTGTCACAAACCAGGTGATAGAAATTCCTTTCAAGATAATACACAAATTCTACCCTGTCAAACATTTCCTAAGTAAGTTTAAAAAAGATGTTAGTTGCTCTTTTTGCTCTTTGCTCTTGGAAACAGTGCCCCACATTTTCTGCCATTGTAGTCATGTGAAAAGGTTACGGTATGATGTGTCCATGTTTATTAAGCTTTTTTAATTAATCTATTAATTGTATTAGTCAAATTTCACATTCATAAGTGTAAGTTTTCTAACCAAAAGCCTCTTTTTTCAGTAGCCCTTAAAGAATTTGAAAATTACTTCTCTACTATTCAAACTAGTACTAATGTATATATATATATATATATATAGCCTGAATACGTTAAGTGATAAACCACTAAAGCTCACATTCCTACCGAAGGGACCTTAATTGGCGCTTTGTAAGTGGTATAGGAGACTGGTATGGTAGGAGTTTTTTTAGTTGTTAAACTTGCCCTACCTGCAGATGAGTCGTCCTCATGGTCGGAGCTCAGGTATCCGTCAGGTGTGCTGCGTCCAGACCCGTGAGATCCGCGAAGCGCGAGTGAAGGAGACAGTCTGCCGTCATCCGAGTCCAGATCTCGACTTATGCGGATCCGAGGATTCAGCCGGTGACTCTCCCGGACGTTACTCTTTGGGTTGAGTATGTTTTTTCGCAGGAACTTTTCGTTGAGCTCCACGTCCTCGAACTCGTGGTCACTGTCCTGCTCGCTGTTCCGTTGCTCGGCAACGCACAGAGAGAAGTCACGAGCAAATGTGTGTTCTTGCTGAACATCAGGCTTTTTCCGAGGAGGGACGGGGATGGGCTTACCTGTCTTGCTGCCCCGGAGTATGTCCCGGGCGAAAGACTCTTCTACACCTCTGCTGTCTGTCCCGCAACGGTTGTCCTTCTTTAAATCTGCCTTGTTCCACCATCTCTCAATGTCATAACTTTTCGTCTTCTGCGCGATGGTGGTCTGAAGGTAAATGACCTTGAACTTCTCCTCCGATAGAGCCTGTTGTAACACCTTCAGATTAGCTTTGCATTTCTCCAGCTCTGCCTCTATGTCCTCCGCTGAGTGGAGATTCATCACGGGCACTTCACCGTCAGGAAACTCATTCCTCCAGTGCTTCTCAAACTCCGCCTGTTCCCACATTGTCAAACCAGAGTGGGGGAAAAGTCCTTGAATTTGTATGGTTCCTGCTAAAACAGCTTGGATTCACTGCCTCAAACGCCCGTTGTGAAGTAGCGACTGCTCATTTTCCACTCACACACCTCAGATCAGTTTACAACTGAAAAAAACTTTCAGCTTCCGCTACATTGGAGAGTCGTGACGTCGGCTGGACACGGAGCCAATCAGATCCATTGGCCGTTTACATTTAGACGTGCAGAATCCTAGCCTGTGGTTGTTTTTTTTACAGCCCCACCTGTTGAGTAAATAAGCGTTCGCTTATTGAAAAACAATTCAAGGGTTAGTTCACCCAAAAATGAAAATTAGCCCATGATTTCCTCACCCTCAAGTCATCCTAGGTGTATATGACATTCTTCTTTCAGACGAATAAAATCGGAGTTATATTAATAAAGTCCTGGCTAATCCAAGCTTTATAATGGCAGTAACTGTTGCATCGTTTTTGAAAGATATGCACCTTTTCCTTTTTGGAAAAGGTGCATATCTTTCCGTGATATAACTGCTCCACACTTCTAGCTCCAAACGGCTCTGGGGGGTTAATAAAGGCCCTCTGAAGCGAATCGATGTGTTTGTGTAAGAAAAATATCCATATTTAAAACTTTATAAAGTAAATTATCTAGCTTCCGGCCGATCGCCGGAAAAAGTGTAGTGCCTCTTGCAGTTCAAAATGCTTACACTATGTCTGACGACATGGCACACCAGTTACACTCGTCAGAAAGAAGAATGTCCTATAAACCTAGGATGACTTGAGGGTGAGTAAATCATAGGCTAATTTTCATTTTTGAAAAATAAGTAAATGGTTTTAGATGCCTACAAGATAAGCAATATAACGTAAAATAACAATAGGCCTAGACTAGTGCAAATTGAGTAAACAAGTAATAGTACAAATAAAGTGCTAAAATAATAAATACAATTATGAGTAAACAGTAGAAAACACATTAAAAATTAAATTAATAATAATTAATCACCACAATAATTAACATAACAATAATATTGTTAACATAATACACACACACACATAGATAGATAGATAGATAGATAGATGCATCAAGTTGGAACAATAGTAATGATGAGCAAAAGTTTAGTAATAAAGACATACACAGAAATCTTTGTGTTTGCTGGATCATAAGAGCAGTTTCATTGTTTTACATGCAATTACCTTTTTTGCATTTGTTTCATGCAGTCTGAGAGAAAACACTCTTCACTCTTTAATTTACACTCTTGAAAATAAGGGGGTTTGTGCAGCAGTGCCATAGAGTTTATTTTTGGATTCCCCAAAAAGAACCTTTTGGTGAAAAGTTTTTGAAAGAACCATTTTCTTCTTAGAGCGAAGAATATTTAAATATTCTGAACCTTTTTCCACAAAGAAACCTTTTTGCAATCGAAAGGTTCCGTGGACGTTAAAAGGTTCTTCATGGAACATATGTAATGATGTTGATGAATGTAATGATGTTTATTGCATCTTGATAATTAATGGATATTATCCTAATTCTGCTCTGCATGCATTACCTGCAAGATAGTTTGCTGATTGAGGTCAGACATTTATGTCCCAGTTGAGTCTAATTAATGGTCCATTTTCTGTTCAAAGCCTATTCTTCATTCAGATTCCGCTTCTCACCCTGATGTCAATACCATTAGCAGAGACGTGGTGCAGGACAAATTCGATATGGGTATCATAGTTTCACTGGAGAACCGGAATGGCCGGGTTCCAGCAGTTCTATGAGAAACTGAAGCTGAGAGATGTGTGTACTGATAGCCTCACATCACATTGGAGATGGGTAGGGGCACAGGGCTCTAATGCATGGATCAATTAGATTGTTTGAGGAGCATGAAATGCTAATTTTCCCCACTTTTTTTTCTAAATATTACCAGCAATTTAACATCTGCAACATTTGCACACAATGAATTTGTGTTTAATATATGTGCTCATGCATTAGCCCCGGACATTCTAATGCAGTTTTAGCTATACTGTACAGGAATCCATTTGAATAATTCATGAGATTTTGCATCCTTTTGGTCCCATTCTGTACTGACTATCAACTTCATGCCTTGTAAAATGTATTTTGTGTTGGACATTCAGAGGTTAAGCACTATATAATTATTCATTTTAACAGGTTAACAACCAAAAGGGATTTAATTGGATAGTCAACCCAAAAATGAAAATGCTGTAGAATGCAGAAGAAAGAATGTCATGCAAGTTTAAAATGACATGAGGGTGAGTAAATAATGTCAATATTTTCATTTTTGGTTGAACTATTCCTATATTTGTTTGCAACACTGAAGGGAAAACATGAAATTAAAAAAAGAAAGAATGAAAAAGAAAAACTGCATTATATAAAACTAATAATAATTAGGAAAAAGGAAAATTACTTGTTTTTGGTGTGGGGTGAAAAAAACTGTAAGGCAGTTGGGGGAGGAAAGAGGAAAAATGGTCTGTTACATGAAACACGAGCATTCAGTGAAGCTAATGCAGTCATAACTCTGAAAAGCTGAGGGCCCGTCTCATCACATCTTCAGCTGATGCAAAAGGTTCAGTCTGTGTGAACCATCTGTAGGGTGTAAACATCTAACATGATTTGGTATAATTGTTAGCATTTCTAACAATTATTCACCAATTATTGTAGTTACACCAAAGCCATCGAGTTTAGAGCTATTATAAAGCTGGCATCACGAACAGTGTCAGAAGCTGAAGACCCGATTAGGTCATATTTTATTTGATATGCATCAATGCATTTACTCCTGCTTGAATAGCAGCCAAAGAGAACGTCTTCCTGTAAATTCAACCTTGTTTTAGTAGCTTGTACCATTATTCGATGGAAGGTCAGCACAATAGCTTTCATTTGGGGAAGAGAGAAACCTTTAGAAGGCTTTGTTTCTTTATTCTAGTTCCATTTTGGACTCCATCCCAGAATCACAAGGTCATCTTTACTAAAAGTCTATTCAACTTTTGCCGATCAGCAGTGACTTGTAAATGCATTATGGTTCAGTTACCATGGTGGTTTACACATTAAAATCACTCCACACTTTTTAGCAAACTGATTAAAGTTATCTGTGAAAAAGGAGGGGCACAGTGACATGCATGATGCACCGCATTACCCATCTGTGAGTTAGAATCGCTTAGTATTTACATAAGGTAATGGTGATTTAACAAAGATTTAGATGGTCATTTTATGTTAGTACGTATATTTGCCCATCCCACAGATCATATAGGTTAGTATGAGGGCAAAAGTTAAAAAAAAAAAAAAGTAGTAGTAGTTACTTTTTCAGGTTTAATGATAAACTGCTGCCCTCTAGTGGTTAATCTAACAAAAACAGAATATGTACAGCTGTGGCCAAAGTATTAGCAGAGACATACATTTTGTTTCGCAAAGTTTGCTGCTTCAGTATTTGTAGATTTATTTTTTCACGTTTCTATGGTATACTGGAAAACAATAAGCATTTCATAATTTTTAAAGAATTTTATTGGCAAAATCATGCAATATGCAAAGAGTCAATATCGCCAGTGTTGACCCTTCTTCATAACCTCTGCAATTCACTCTGGCATGCTGGATATCAGCTTCTGGTCCAAACCTGATTCATGACAATCCATTCTTACCTTGCATTCTCACAGTTTTTGGGCTTCTGCTTGTCCGCTCGCCTTTTGAGGATTGACCAGGTTCTCTATGGGATTAAGATCCGGGGAGTTGCCTGGCCATTGATTGGCAATTTCAATGTAATGATCTCCAAGCCACTTTATTATCACTCTTGCCTGTGACATGGTGCTCCATGCATGGATGCATGGATTATCACTTAATTGCTCCTGAGTCATTAGGAGTAGTTTGTTTTGAGACCATTCTTTATTCATAGCTGTGTTTTGGGGCATAATTGTGACAGGGCCCACTCCCTTGGATAAAAAGCAACCCCATACATGAATGTTTTCAGGATGCTTCACTGTTGGCATGACACAGGACTCATGGTAGTGTTCCCCTTTTCCTCTCCAGACAATCGATTTTCCAGATGTCCCAAACATAGGGGGCTTCATCAGAGAAAATAACTTTGCACTAGTCTTCTGTTGTTCAATCCTTATACTTACTACAGAATATCAGTTTGTCCTTGATGTATTTCTCGGAAATAATTGGCTTCATTGCTGCCGCGCTTGATACCAGGCTGTTGTCAAAAATGGTCTAGGCATAGATGAACTAGGCGGTCAGCTAGGGGTTATTATTCAGCATTACCATGAATTAGATGCACATTTCAGACATCTTTGCTTTCATTAAAACCTATAGGTTTTAAAAGAAATTAAATTAGCTTTCATAGTGTTGCTATTATGACATGGCCTATCTTCAATTAAAATATGGGCAATTAAATATGTAAATATCCATATCCCTATATAAATCACAGAATAATTTTAACTTTCAGATTAATCTCTTTTACTGGAATTCTGCTTTGCCTGACATTGTTTACTCAATTATTCAACTAAATTGTAAAAATTCAATTTTATAGTTGATTTAGTATTTTACATTAATGACACTTTAAACACATATATAAATATTAATAAGAATAATAAAGTAATTTATACATTCTGTAAAACTTTAGCCAGGTGGCCAACTTACCCCAGCAGTGGATAATTTTACATTTTGTTTTATAACTAAATTAGCAAATGTTTCTATTTATTTCCTGTACTAACACATTGGCTGATGCATCATCATATCTAAATATGTTACAATTAAAAAGTAAATCCACATTGTTCTTAAGGGGGGCATCTTCCCCCATGTATATATATATATTTTATAGGGCTATACATGCATTTAGTGGTTACACAATGGTATTACAGATAATAAATTATCTTGTGTGTGTGTGTGTGTGTGTGTGTGTGTGTGTGTTGGGAGGTGGGGGTGCCAATAGGCATTTCACCTAGGGTGTCAAAATGGCTAGAAACGGTCCTGGATGCATTGAGCAAGCTCTGGCGCTTGGACACTCTGGGACGTAGTTGAAAGTTCTGCAGTTGAAAGTTCTTGTTTCAGTAAACGGTTCTTTCAGGTGCAATATTCTTTAGTGCAATTTCCCTGCATGGATGCCATTTTAATGCAAAGTGATGATGGCTGCACGTCTTTCTTTGGAGGTAACAATTGCTAACAAAACAACACAATGATTGGAAGCACTTCTTCCCTCCTTTTATAGCAATCAGTCTGCTCTTATAATCCAATCAGAATGATAGGGTTATTGCACCTGACTAGTAGGGTACAATGGAGCTAAAGGTGCCCCATAAGGTAAAAGTTTCTTGGCTTTTAATATGAATATGATAGACTTACTGTTATCTATAAGCTAGTGTGCTCCAAAACAATGGCAACATTCACATTTAGAAGATATAAGCATTCAAAACTTACAGTCACTTCTGTCAATATGGATCAATGATTTTGATGACATTAACTCTGCACTTCAGCTTCTCATCAGATTTTCTGTCCAATCAAATGCTCTCTAGAATCTAAAGCGTCCTGCCCCGTATATCTATGGTCTTTGCCCTACATTATAAATAGACGCTGAATCTGCGGCTAAAATCGGTCACTTGTTCACATCTTCTACATGGTGAATGGCACATAGTGCACTATATAGGGGACATGGAACGATTCAGACAGTGTAAATATGCATTCCATTGGGGCGAATGAAGTCTGGTTTTGCGTTAGTGGCACACACAGTCTGCTCCGGTCCAGAGACACAATAGCACGGAGAGTATCATATGTGCGAGTTGGCGCATACCAGAAAACTTATCTGACCCATCTGATTTCTGCACAGAATGCTATATTTTAAAGTGATATGGAGGAGATTATGAGGAGAAGTGGTTAGAGATTAAAAGGAAACTGCTGCTTTACTGAGCTCAGCGGTTCTGGCTGAGCTCTGATATGAACTAAACATTGTATGTGGCTTGCTGTCTGTCGCTTGGTGTGATGTCCAGTTTTATTCTGTTTTATGTTCTATTTGACACAGTGTGCTTCGCCGTTACGGATTTATGAGCGATTATCTCTTAAATTTACAAGCCATTTCAAACAAACTGCTCAACCAAGCTCGAACTGGTTCTCACTATGCCCCCTCCCTTACTGATGTCCATACCTGACTGTCTACATCGTTGGCCGTGCTCCCTATCGGCAAGAAAGCACAGGAGGCAACACAGCTCTTTCTGCCACACCATCGGGAGTCTCCGCCTCCACTGGGTCTTTAACAATGTTCTAGTGACTTGTGAATCTAGCAACTATGCTGTGCTTGTGCTCTTAGATCTAACTGCTGCATTTGATACAGTAGATTACGTTGTTCTTTTAGCCCGTACTGTGCAGGGAGCACTGTGCAGGGATGAAAGGTAGTGCCCTAGGGATTGGATTAAATCTTATTTTACCAACAGAAGGTTTTCAGTTAACATTAGAGAATACTTTTCTACTAACGCTCTTTTATCTTATGGGGTTCCACAGGGATCCATTTTGGCTCCCATTGTTTTTTCTTTATACATGCTCCCTCTTGGCTCTATTTTTAGGAAATATGGGCTGTCATTCCATTGTTACACTGATGACACCCAAATTTATCTGCCTTTAAAACAAAATTTAGATGGCCTAGGCACTCTTAATGGCCTGTTTGATACTAAACTTCTTGAATTTCAGTGAGAGTAAAACTAGGCTGGGTTACTGTAACTCACATTATGTTGGAATCAGCCAATCAGCTCTGTCCCGATTACAGTTAGTCTAAAATGCGGCAGCTAGACTCCTGACTGGTGCTAAAAAACAGGACCATATCACTCCTGTCTTGCGTTCCCTGCAATGGCTGCCAGTGCGTTACAGAGTAGATTTTAAAATATTACCCCTTATCTATAAATCATTAAATGGTATGGCTCCAGCATACCTCTTTGACCTACCGATTGAGCATCATCCATCTAGATCACTCCAGTCATCCAACCAGAGACTGCTGTCCATCCCCAAGTCGAGGCTGAAGTGCAGGGGTGATGCGCTTTCTCTGTATCTACCCCCAGACTCTGGAATGACTTATCCATTTCTATTAAATTAGTTCCCTCCATATATAATTTTCGGTTTTACTCTCATTGAATTTCAAGAAGTTTAGAGACAACCAGGCCTTTACATTGGTCAAACAGGCCATGAGAGTGCCCAGACCATCTGAATTTTGTTTTAAAGGCAGATACATTTGGGTGTCATCAGTGTAACAATGGAATGACAGCCCATATTTCCTAAAAATTTGTTTGTTTAACTTTTTTTGGCCAATGAAGATTTCTGCAATTATTTAAAATGCATCTGATCATACTAACACAACAAAATGTATGTCACTGCCAATACTTTTGGCCACAGCTGTAGGACCTTAAAATAGTTCACCCTAAACAAAAATTGTGTCATTGTCATTACATTCATGTCATTCATGTAGATTTAATAAAGACCTTTTACTTTTTTCTCTGTATTATTCTTTTAGGAAAGATCTGTGTTAGACAAAATAGAAATCTCTGGTTGTATATTGAAATGATTTATTAGATATCAATCCATCTCATTAAGACTGACAAGACTTCATGTAATACAAATACATTTGTGACTGCTTACATTAAAACACATTATATTCCACATTTTGACAACACTGAACTTCATCAAGCAATACTTGATACCACCTGGACTTTAATGACACCACAGAACACAGTATGCGATCAAATGTATGGAATAATTAGTAAATGTATTAAAAAATAATCAAGACTCTTCTTTAGTTTGGAATAAATTAAGAAAATCTGTTCACATTAAGTGAATATATTATTTATTGCATAGATAGATATTATATTTTTAAAACATCGCATTTCAAAATATAATGCACAGCAATGAGCCTTTCAACAATTTCAACAAGCCATATACATCACAAAACAAAATCACAGTGGGAAAAGCATACCTATTTCTCTAAAATCATACTTTTTCTAAACAAAGCCTTCCTAAACAAACATTTTATAACATATCCAACAATCCAGTCTATATATAAAATATAAAACTCCAATTCCTACTGTATGTTCCTACTGTAACTCGTTCTATCAGACTCCATTCAATTAAGGCAATACTTGGGTTGCACCACTGAAATGAGGATGAAGTAAGGAACTCCAAATCTTAAACTACAACAGACTTTTGCATCACAACAGCACAAAAAAACAGTTTCTCGACACATGATTAATTCCCCATGACGCATGATGTAAAAGCACAGTGCTAAGAGGTTATTCTGTGGTTGTTTTAAGGCTGTTTCAGGTCAGTATTTGAGTCAACAGTGTGTTGGACCAGAGGCTAGAGGGCAGTGAAGACTGTTCCTGAGCTTGTGCATTTCACATACATTACATCATCAGGATCTTAATTGTGCAGACATGTATACTAGAGGTAGACCTATACAGTATTTAAAAAATCTAGGAATATAAATTTGTCACTACATTCTGTGGATTGTGGAAACAATTTCACAATATATTTGAAGTCATTAAAAGTGTTAGAAAAATACACATTTTAAAAATAAAAATAAATCTTCAAACTTAGTAAATAACTAAAATTAGCTTTTTGCATTTATAAATGTGTAAGTGGGCAGATTTAAAGCATATATAGTATAGAGATTTAAAGTGTGTGTGTGTGTATATATATATATAACCTCCATTGCCAATTTAACTTCTCTGATTCTTCCTATAATGCCTGATGAGGTTCAAGAACACCTGGCAGAAGATCAAAGACCATTCCTCCATATAGAATCTCTCCAGATCCTTCAAATTCCGAGGTCCATGTTGGTGCACTCTCATCTTCAGTTTACCCCACTCATTTATCGGGTTCAGGTAAAGGGGACTGAACCCGATAAATGAGTTCACCAACATGGATCTGGAGAGATTCTGTATTAATAATTTTATCATAATTTTATCATTATCATAATGGCGGGTCAGGGCTGTTTTGGCACCAAAAGGGGGACCAACACAATATTAGGAAGGTGGTCATAATGGTTTGCCTGATCGGTGTATATACACAATACTAGTCACAGTCTCTTTTTTAAAATAATTTAAACTTTTGGCTTTTTTATAGTTCTGTGGTGTAACAAGTAAACATTTTAAAATGTTATAAGACTGTATTATAGTTATTCAAGAGTAAGAAATGTTGTTTTAAGTACTTTTACATGACGTACAGTGCATGACACACATTATGTCAACTAAGCGTCAGTGATTTTTTTAAAGAGAAAACATTACTTGAAAGCTTTTCTGATTGCATTGGCATTCAATATTTCCCTACAAGTGGTCACAAACGCCTGCTGTTTCTCATAATAGGCAGCCTCATTAATAAACGTGGGGTATACTGTGCTGGCACCTTCATAAAGGATTGTTCTCCCATCGAAAGTTAGGAACATAGGGTCACCCCGGTTCAAAGGCTCCCAGTCACAGTCCTACACAGAAAGAAAAAGGAACAGGACCATTACTGTGGAAAACAAGTGAAGCCTGTAAGTCAAAACAAGCACAGAAAACATCTGAGTCATAGGACACATTTTCTTGCATGCGTTTTCCCCTTCCGTTTGTCCCTGTCATAAAGAGCAACTCATTTATGCGTTGCTCAAGGGCATACGTTTTCCTTTAGTAAAAAACAAAACAAACAAAAAAAACACTTCTGTATGCATTTACTAGATGGTTCATTTTTATAATACCTGTAGACGAGGATGCACCATAGCTGTGATGTTGCTGTTGGTGTCTCTGGGGTAGTCCATTCTCTCCTGGACTCTGAAAACTTCCACTGTACATGGAGGAAACTCTACACCTATGACAGGTAAAAAAATCATAGAAAATGAGGGGATTCTCCTAAGAAAAAGGAAAAAGAGACATCACACTTTTTTTTAAATAGTGTTTACTTTTTAGTAAAAAAAAAAAAATGTTTGTCTATATAATGAAAGACCAAAACCAACCATTACCAACATTCTTTTAAATATCTTAATATCATGAGGGTGAGTAAATATTGAGAACATTTTCCTTTTTGGGTGAACTATCCCTTTCAATGAACAGTCCTTTAAAGAGATACTTCAAAAAAATGAAAATTCTCTCATCATTTACTCATGCCATCCATGTATATGACCTTATGATCTTATGATTATATGATCTTTCATCAGATAAACATGAATAAGGATTTTTAGGAAAATAATCCATCTCTGTGAGCCCCATTAAATGGCTGCTGCTTGGTTGCTGCTTAAAAAACCACACACAGCGATCGAGACATTGATCTATATGACTCCAGTGGATGAATCAATGTCTTTTGAAACAAAGCAATAGTTGTGTACTTTTATTGTGTACTAATAATTGTAACTTTTTTAGTTTAAAAAAAACGAGCAATCATGAGGGGGACATCGTGATAAGTGATGTAGCTATGTGCGTAATTAAGTTTGTGCAAGCGGTAGTGGTCCTCTGTGTTTCTGCGTTTCTTATGCTGCATCACAACGTCCCCCTCTTGATTGCCCATATGACAGTAGACCAGAAGCATTGATTTATATATATTTTTTTTAAATAAATAAATAAATATTAGTATTTTTCTTATACTTACTGCATTTCGCTTCAGAAGACGTTGATTCATCTACTGGGTTCGTTTGGATTACCATCACGATCGTGTGTGGTTTTGCATGTGTCAAATGAGCAGCAGCCAGGCATTCAATGGCATTGAATGGACTCACAGAGATGGATTATTTTCCTAAAAATCTTTGTTTGTGTTTTTCTGAAGAAAGAAAGTCAAATAAATTAGGGATGGCATGAGGGTGAGTAAATGATGAGAAAATTTTCGGTAACACTATTTTACAGTGTCCTTGTTACATATGTTACATGTACATTTCGTTTTCATTCTGTGCAGATTTTCCTGGGTTCTGTTTGCTAGTTAGTTTCTATGGTTTCTGATTGAATTACGTTCACCTGTTGCTAATTTAGTCTCCTATTTATACCCTTAGTTTGCGGTGTTTATTGTAACGTGTCATCAATGTTTAACGTGATTGTGTTATAATACTCATTCCTGTAATTTTCTGAATATTTCCGAGTTGGATTTAAAATGAAAGATTGTTTTGTTTCTTGGGTTCTCCTGTATCGTGCATTGACACTTCTGTTGCGAGCAAAGATGCAATTCACAATAGGTGAATAAACATATATTAGCGAGCAGAGTTCATGTTTGGTGGTTGGATTTCAGGTGACGTTCTTTTAGCCACTGGAGGTTGCTGACATGGTCTTGAGCCTTTCCTTTGTATAGATCAGCCCTCCATTCGGCTCAGATTTGAGCTGCCTGGGTACAGGAGTTGGTATGCTCAGATACCTTTTCAGGACAACTTTATACATCAGCTATATATTATACCACCAACATAAAGTCCAGGGCTGGACTTCTGTCATTCTTCACTGTTGTCACTCCTCCTTTTATCCTCCCGGAGCTCCTCCAAGGGACTCGAGACCTGTGTGGCACGCAGGTGATGCTCATAACACTCGCTCTGTTCCCACGGCTCTCAATTTATAGGGTGGTATTACAGGTCATGGTAGATCCAAGATAAGTAAACTTTCCCACATCATCGAATGCAACACTATTTAACTGAAAACAATCCAGGTTTTTCCAAGCTGATTGTGAGCCCATAAACATCAAGTCACCTTTATTTATATAGTGCTTTATACAATACAGATCGTTTCAAATCAGCTTTACAGGGATAATAATTCAATGATTCAATGATGCAAACATTGCTGTAAAGAAGCTCTAAAAAGAAAATCGTGTCATTGATCAGCTGAGGACAGTTCAGTTCAATGACTGTGTAAAGTATCATCAAATATGAAACTCAAAATGAGTTTGCAAGAGATTTGTTGTCCAATTCAACTTTAAAGCAGATCTGTAGAAAACAGGGATGTCATTGTCCAGCTCAATTCTCATCCAATAGTGTCAGTACAGTTAAATAAAAAATATTGCTGAATAGTATGTGTCCCCAACCAAGCAAGCCAGAGATGACAGTGGCAAGGAACCCAAACTCCATCGGTGACAGAAATGGAGAAAAAACCTTGGGAGGGACCAGGCTCAGTCGGGTGACCAGTCCTTCTTTGGCCAAATGAAGCAACAGTTGTGGTTATGATTCCAGGCTGCATCACAAGTTTTTTGTGGAAAAACATCACAGTCAACAGAGTCTGCAGCTGCAGAAATTTTAAAATGTTAAATTCTTATCCACTAAATGAGCTAATTTCAAACTTGATGCCTGCTACAGGTCTCAAAAAAGTTGGCACGGGGGCAACAAATGGCTGAAAAAGCAAAAAAATGTGAAAAGATTCAGCTGGGAGAACATATAGCAACTAATTACGTTATGGGCAGCTTGCATGTTTTGGAAGGCACTATGAATGCTGAAAGGTATATAAAGGTTTTAGAGCAACATATGCTCTCCTCCAGACGACATCTATTTCAGGGAAGGCCTTGTGTATTTCAGCAGGACAATGCAAAACCACATACTGCAGCTATTACAACAGCATGGCTTCGTCATAGAAGAGTCCGGGTGCTGAATTGGCCTGCCTGCAGTCCAGATCTTTCACCTATAGAACATTTGGCACATCATTAAATGAAAAATTTCAATGACAACCACAAACTCTTCAGCAGCTGAAAACCTACACTCACCTAAAGGATTATTAGGAACACCATACTAATACTGTGTTTGACCCCCTTTCGCCTTCAGAACTGCCTTAATTCTACGTGGCATTGATTCAACAAGGTGCTGAAAGCATTCTTTAGAAATGTTGTCCCATATTGATAGGATAGCATCTTGCAGTTGTTGGAGATTTGTGGGATGCACATCCAGGGCACGAAGCTCCCGTTCCACCACATCCCAAAGATGCTCTATTGGGTTGAGATCTGGTGACTGTGGGGGCCATTTTAGTACAGTGAACTCATTGTCATGTTCAAGAAACCAATTTGAAATGATTCAAGCTTTGTGACATGGTGCATTATCCTGCTGGAAGTAGCCATCAGAGGATGGGTACATGGTGGTCATAAAGGGATGGACATGGTCAGAAACAATGCTCAGGTAGGCCGTGGCATTTAAACAATGCCCAATTGGCACTAAGGGGCCTAAAGTGTGCCAAGAAAACATCCCCCACACCATTACACCACCACCACCAGCCTGCACAGTGGTAACAAGGCATGATGGATCCATGTTCTCATTCTGTTTACGCCAAATTCTGACTCTACCATCTGAATGCCTCAACAGAAATCGAGACTCATCAGACCAGGCAACATTTTTCCAGTCTTCAGTCCAATTTTGGTCAGCTCGTGCAAATTGTAGCCTCTTTTTCCTATTTGTAGTGGAGATGAGTGGTACCCGGTGGGGTCTTCTGCTGTTGTAGCCCATCCGCCTCAAGGTTGTGCGTGTTGTGGCTTCACAAATGCTTTGCTGCATACCTCGGTTGTAACGAGTGGTTATTTCAGTCAAAGTTGCTCTTCTATCAGCTTGAATCAGTCGGCCCATTCTCCTCTGACCTCTAGCATCAACAAAGCATTTTCGCCCACAGGACTGCCGCATACTGGATGTTTTTCCCTTTTCACACCATTCTTTGTAAACTCTAGAAATGGTTGTGCGTAAAAATCCCAGTAACTGAGCAGATTGTGAAATACTCAGACCGGCCCGTCTGGTACCAACAATCATGCCACGCTCAAAATTGCTTAAATCACCTTTCTTTCCCATTCTGACATTCAGTTTGGAGTTCAGGAGATTGTCTTGACCAGGACCACACCCCTAAATGCATTGAAGCAACTGCCATGTGATTGGTTGATTAGATAATTGCATTAATGAGAAATTGAACAGGTGTTCCTAATAATCCTTTAGGTGAGTGTATATCAGGCAAGAATGGGACCAAATTCCAACACCAAAACTCCAGAAACTCATAACCTTGATTCCCCGACGTCTTCAAACTGTTTTGAAAAGAAGAGGAGATGCTACATGGTAAATATGCCCCCGTTCCAACTATTTTGAGAACTGTAGCAGGCATCAAGTTTGAAATGAGCTCATTTATTAGATAAGTGTAAAATTTCTCCATTTAAACATTTATGTTATCTATGTTCTGTTGTGAATAAAATATTGGCTCATGCGATTTGAAAGTCTTTTTGTTTTCATTTTATTCAAATTTTAAAAAACGTCCCAACATTTCTGGAATTCGGGTTGTACAAAGGCAAGATAGAGCAGCTGATTCTATTCTCTTGATTTCTCTTGTAATTTTCTCACAGGAAATGTCTGTTGTGGAGCAGTTGGGTGCGAAAGCCACATTGGGACTTTCCCTGTAACTCAGCAGCACTGTAATTATCGCATTTGGCAGCATGATACGAGCCTGCTATTTGTCTTGTGGGTCTTGATTTGAAGCGACTACAGCTTGACACTTTTTCTCAAGAACTGGTTGAGTAATTTGTAAGCAGGCATTGTACCAATCAGGGTTTTGTCCTCTTTTCTTTCCAAAAGTGTATAGAGCAGTGTAATAGATTAAATTTTTTTAAGCTTCCTAGTTAGTGTCAGGTTCTGGGGTAACGGTAATGTTTTACATCTTTTCTGCGAGCCTATTGATGACACACTACATTGTGATCAGTATAACAGTCAGCGCTGTTGTATATTTACATGTGTTCATGACTTTTTTTCTGTAATTCTGCTTGACAATGACAAAGTCAAGCTGGTGCCATGCTTTAGATCTTGGGTGGCACCAGGCCATCTTTCTGTGTGGTCTTGCAGGAAAAATCATGTTAGTGATACAGAAATTGTTTCTACAGCAGAGCTGAGGTAGCTGTTGACCATTCTCATTCATTCAACCCACACCAAACTTTCTAATGCAGTCAGTCCAGGTGTTATGGTGATCCCCAACTCATGTCGGCCAACAAGTTTAGCTTCAGGCGATGACCGGAGAAGCATTTCCAATTGTCCATAGAACTGATCATTATCTGCTGGCTCTAATTTAAGTGTTGGTGCATAGGCAGATATTACTAGAATACTTCCCCCTTGGCTGGTATTTAGCCTGAAGAATGATATCCTATCACTTATTGTAGTGGGTGTTTGTGTACTGCTGATTAGGTTGTTACGTATAGCGAATCCAGTAACATACAGCCTTGGTTCATCAGCTGGCTTGCCAAACCAGTAAAATGTAAAATTAAAAATAAGAATAAGAGCAGCGACATGGACATTTAGTTTGGACAGTTCAGTATCAATGACAGCTATCTTTCTAACATTAATATTTTCGTAGACTGGACCTTTGTACGCGGTCATTCCAGTGGTCATTGTCCTTACATTCCAAGTTGAGAAAACGAGTTTTGACATTTTGGGTGGGATAGAACACAAACCATTACACCCATTCTGGTAGTGCTGTGGTGAGTGGTAGCACATTATTGGTCAGGGGCTGCCTGACTTAAATCGGACGGGAGCTTACCATGGATTTGGCCCTCCCATTCTAGAATGAGATCCCTAGCACCTGAGCATCATCACCATTACTCTGGCTTATCATTGGTAACTACCTTAATCTGGGTTTTTGATTTCTGCAAAGTCATATACAGCTGTAGGTTTCCTCTGCAGAAGAAGTGGTTTGTTGACTTGTTTGTCACTGCCAGGACAGTTTAAGATACCTTAGGTGGTCCTAACACTTATAAAAGGCTTCTCTCGTCCAGGCCACTCTTGATCAGCGGAGAGGCAATGCCAGTAAATCTGAGAGACAAACTGGATGCAGGGGCTGCCAAAGGAGTTAGAAGTGCTGGGGCTCGAATGCCTTATTGGGCCCCCAGCTCCACTGAGTGGCCGTTGACCTTCTTCTAGTAGGATACTAGGGGATGAACGACTTCCGATTTTTTTAAGTTGACATTTATGTGATGAAAGTCGACGTCGACTAGTCGCTGATGACGTCATTAATGAACAAATAACCCTGAACCTTGAGCTGAGACATGAACATAGGTTTTCTTGTGTACAGGACAGCTATGGCATATGACACAGTGTTGCCCATAAGGTTATTGCTCCTACATAACAGCTTTTGTATCAGTTATTTTGTCTTTGGGTTGTTATATTGCTTACAGATTTCTTCTTGTTCTGAATCAGATACAGATAAGTAGCACAATAAAGATTACATTATATGAATGCATTAGTGAGAGAGTGATTGTGTGTGAATTCATTCTACCTGCCAGCGTCTCTCTACTAATAGTGAAGGTGTGAGTTTTAGTTACTAAGAAATATATGCTATAACTTCAGTTTCTAAGCTATTTTATTGATGAATCACAGAACAGTGTTGACAATACATTTCTGCGCTACTGAATGGTTTTGTGTGAGGTGCGCGCAATCTCTGCGTGATGTGCGAGCTATGTATGTGCGTTACAATGCAGCACCGCATTAGTTTAGAACGGTGATTAACTTACGCGTACAATAAGCGTGCATTCTCCCGATCAATTTTGAGCATCCAGATGGTATAATCAAACATGTCTTGTGGAGAGCTCTCAGGGTATGTATTTATTTGTAATTTTTAACTGTTGGAAACAGAGCCTACGCGTGTCAGGAAATGGCTTATCCTGTTGCGCCCTCTATAGGCCAGCGACTAGTCGACGCCAAGCTTAAAGTGTCATGGCAGAGCATTAAAGACGACTAGTCAATTAGTCGGTGCAACCCCTATAGGATACTAGTGAGAAGGTTCCTTTGCCCATAGAACGGTGGTGGGAACCATCAACTATTGGTCAAAGAACCCTATTGAGACATCCCCTGTAGACCGTTTCCTGCTATTTAAATTACAGTGTCAGTGTGCCCACAGGTATTAACTCACAGGTCTTCTATAGGAGTGTGTAATCCATATAACAATTCTCACCACCAGCACAGGTTAGCCACCGGATGCCATCCCGGAGCCCAATCTTACCAATGAGCCTTTATTCATGGGAAATGCCTGTTGGCTTTTATTTACTATTACTCAGTACTTAAATGCATAGTTATACTGTAACAAGGACACTTTAAAATAAAGAGTAAACTAATTTTTGATTTGGTGAACTATCCCATTAATTAATAATCAGTGGCTTATGTAGAGATGCATTACATGCAATTCAAGCTAAAAACGTGTATTATGCTTAGGCCATGTTGTATTTTTTCAGCTTTGGTTCCTTCAGCTGGGAGTAGGATCCAGCTGGTCTAAAAAATTTTATAAAAACAAAACCTTTCTGTAAATAAGCCGACCTATTTGCCAGCTTTGCTCTGTCCACTTGAGAAATTCAGAGTAGCGCATTTTTCCATCTTGTACGGACTTACTGTCTTCATAAAATATGTCAATAATATGTGCTGACACTCACACAATAAACATTCAGCATTGTAAAGCTGTCAGATTTTTGTGTAGGCATGTGCAGAAACATGCAGTCACTAAAAATATCACTTTCCAAGTTGGTACAAAGAGTTTTGGACTCCTTAAATTATGATAGGCTATGTGTTGCCATTTTATTTTTCTTCACTTTCTCACTATATAGAAAATAAAAACATTTAATGTAGTTTAAGTTAAAAGGGAGTGATAAATGACCAATGTTGTTACAAAAGCCACATGACACCCTTAAAAGGAAGACACATGCTAAAGTGCTTCTATAAAGTTCTTCTATGCTAAAGTTTCACTATAAAGACTTTTATCTTTACATTTCTTCTATAAGTTCAATGTTTAATATTTTAAATAATTAGTCAATACTTTTATTCAGCAAGGACACATTAAATTATTTTGAACTTTCAATTCATCAGAGTCCTGAAAGAAATTCAGCAAATTAGCATATCAGCATGCTTTCTGAAGGATCACGTGACACTGAAGACTGAAGTAATGTGCCACAAATGTTATTATTATTATAATTGTATTTATTATATATATATATATACACTCACCTAAAGGATTATTAGGAACACCATACTAATACTGTGTTTGACCCCCTTTCGCCTTCAGAACTGCCTTAAATCTACGTGGCATTGATTCAACAAGGTGCTGAAAGCATTCTTTAGAAATGTTGGCCCATATTGATAGGATAGCATCTTGCAGTTGATGGAGATTTGTGGGATGCACATCCAGGGCACGAAGCTCCCGTTCCACCACATCCCAAAGATGCTCTATTGGGTTGAGATCTGGTGACATTTTAGTACAGTGAACTCATTGTCATGTTCAAGAAACCAATTTGAAATGATTCGAGCTTTGTGACATGGTGCATTATCCTGCTGGAAGTAGCCATCAGAGGATGGGTACATGGTGGTCATAAAGGGATGGACATGGTCAGAAACAATGCTCAGGTAGGCCGTGGCATTTAAACGATGCCCAGTTGGCACTAAGGGGCCTAAAGTGTGCCAAGAAAACATCCCCCACACCATTACACCACCACCACCAGCCTGCACAGTGGTAACAAGGCATGATGGATCCATGTTCTCATTCTGTTTACGCCAAATTCTGACTCTACCATCTGAATGTCTCAACAGAAATCGAGACTCATCAGACCAGGCAACATTTTTCCAGTCTTCAACTGTCCAATTTTGGTGAGCTCGTGCAAATTGTAGCCTCTTTTTCCTATTTGTAGTGGAGATGAGTGGTACCCGGTGGGGTCTTCTGCTGTTGTAGCCCATCCGCCTCAAGGTTGTGCGTGTTGTGGCTTCACAAATGCTTTGCTGCATACCTCGGTTGTAACGAGTGGTTATTTCAGTCAAAGTTGCTCTTCTATCAGCTTGAATCAGTCGGCCCATTCTCCTCTGACCTCTAGCATCAACAAGGCATTTTCGCCCACAGGACTGCCGCATACTGGATGTTTTTCCCTTTTCACACCATTCTTTGTAAACTCTAGAAATGGTTGTGTGTGAAAATCCCAGTAACTGAGCAGATTGTGAAATACTCAGACCGGCCCGTCTGGCACCAACAACCATGCCACGCTCAAAATTGCTTAAATCACCTTTCTTTCCCATTCTGACATTCAGTTTGGAGTTCAGGAGATTGTCTTGACCAGGACCACACCCCTAAATGCATTGAAGCAACTGCCATGTGATTGGTTGATTAGATAATTGCATTAATGAGAAATTGAACAGGTGTTCCTAATAATCCTTTAGGTGAGTGTATGTATGTATATATATATATATATATATATATATATATATATATATATATATATATATATATATATATTATAATTTTATATTATTATTAGCTATTTCACATCAAAAATTTGAAAATATTATGTGGTTAGAGCATAATATATGGTACAGGTTTAAAAACCATCACATTCAATCTATTATGATTGGCTTTATAGGGCTCATACTGTACAGTATCTTGGTTAGGTTGAAAATGTAATTTTCAGGTCTATGCTCAAAAAGTGGGACTGATAAAACACATGACCATGTGGGAAAATGCCATGTGCATTCTGAAGTTATATGAAAAGATGAATATATGTAAATCTGTTTCGATATGAGCTTTATTTTCCAAATCAAAAAAAAAAAGTGTAATATGAGAAATGTTCAAACAACTGAATCATTTAGCTGTTAGCTTGTGTTCATAACAGATGGCTCCTGCATCAGTCAAATCCCTGAGTCCCCTAATTCATAGTTTACATCATGTCAGAACTCCTGTTTTGCTTATGTTGATGTGGTCCAAACATGGATCTGCACTGGCAAATGGAAAGCACGTTTGAACGCTTACAATGAGACATTCATCCACAACAATGTGGCCCCTTTATACAGCATGACATTACAAAACCCAGCAAGCTACTAATGACATGGAAACTAACCAACTAGCAAACAAGTATTTAAGTAACAAAACTCTGAAACCAGAAGAGAAACTAGCTGTGAAGCAGAAGATAAATGCTTAAAAGAAGAAGTCTGTATTTCAAACTGGCTGAAATGCTGAGGTCAGGCAGTTCATATTTAAATCAGTGCTGGCTGACTCAATGACCTGAGAGTATAACCGTTTGTCTTGAAATGCCATACACTTGCAGATGGAACAGAAACAGATGGCCATGGGGGAAAAAAATTCTAAACTATATGAAAAACCCATTATTCAAATGCGCTATATCTCATCTAATTGTGTGACACATCTGAAAAACAACATTATGGTTCCATACGGTCACTGATTGCACATGATTACTATAGGTTTATATTAGAAAATAATACTATTGTCAGGGGTGCACATACGTTTTTCAGTCTGGTTCTCATGAGAGCACCTGGAGACCTCTCATGAGAGCACCTCGGTTTGGTGCTCACACTGCTCACCCAAAATAATAAAGTGTGATAATACTATTATGTTGTAAAATAAAATTAAAAAAGAGTATTAAATAAAAATACAATTATTTATAGTACACTTAAAAATACAATGCTAATATTTACATTTTAATTGTTTTCTTTTTTACTTTTTAGGTTTGAAAATGTTGAAAATTCATATAAAAATAAAAATCAGCAAGCTTTCATTTTGGCAGGTTGCCAGGAAGTAATGCTGCAATCCAGGCAACCCGTAACCCGTGTTTTTCCAACCTTCTACCCATGAAAGTGCACTGGAACGGCAGTCAAACCCGTGACTTCCCACCTGTGAATTCGTACTAGATCGATGTACTCCCAGTTACGTGCTCTGACGTCACATAGCCCGCGAAAAACAGCAATGGCAGCCCCTACGGATGCGGTGTTTATGAAAGTCGTACACGGTGAGAAATAGACTTTAGGACAATATAACGTTGGAATGAAATTAATAATAATTTACTCAATTGTCCATTGAGTGCAAGAATAAATTAATACCAAATACATTTCCAAATATACAAATAACGTGAAGTAAAACATATAACAGCTTCTCTTGCCTTATGCGCCGTTTTTTCTCCTCTATTTCCCTCAAATAAGCAAGGAGTAAGCACCTTTGGCGATAGAAATGATTGTAAATGAGCATAAGCCCTGTACGGTCCGCTATGCTTTGCTTACATCTAGCTACCACAATTCCTTGCGCTCAGGCAGTTTGGCGTGACTTTGCCTGGAACGCTACAAAGTCGTGAGTCGTGGTTTGAAGTCATAACTTATAACTTAACTTTACTTTTAGGCTCAAAAACCTGCCTGGAACACAGCATAAGTATATGTACTGTCGGTTTTTAGCACTGCCGAATATCACAGCTTTGTGTTTTGCTCTGAAACTGGCAGATTTATTATATGCATATGCATCTTATACAGTATTGCAGTTAGTCGATCTAATGGTCCGAACTTATTTACCCAGCACATTTTTTATTTTGGTCGTGCATGCGCACCACTTATGTGCACCCCTGACTATTGTATAAGAAATATAAGAAAATAATCCTACTGTAGCCACCCCGGGTTGCCTTTGAAATCCCTTTATAGCAACACATTCCAGGTTCAGTGCAGTAAGCATGCTGATCTCTACTTAACTTCTATTGACCTCACCACTATTGAAAAGCTCAATGAAGTCCAGAGCATGCTTCAGTATCGTCCTCATGGACTCAAATACATTGCTCCTCAAAACGCCCTGTGGCTGAGGGCCCACCTCAAGACCTGCAATGGAAACACATCTATATAAGTGTCATACATCTATCTCAACTGGTGAGTCATAATCCAACAAAGGTCACAGGTCTATTCCAATAGGGTCCCAGACAGCAGTGTAAAACCATGTTAAAGGAGGTGCAACTGTTACGATAACACTTTACAATATGGGTGCACTAATACGCATTAATTCATGCTTAACTACTGGACAGATAATATATGGTTAATATATGGCTCATGAAGAATTAAACCATTCATTAATGACTACCGCATCAGTAACTAATAATGAGTCTTATCTGATTAATAGATAAAGTAACAACACTTAGTATTAACTAAGTGTAAATTAATGTTAATTACCACAATGGGTCAAATGCCATGCATGTTAACTTCCAGTTGTCTGCTTTAATTAATCATAAGCTAATGATTTGCAAAGTAAAATTCCAGTTTTCTGATTTAAGTTATTGGTTAAAGTATTGTATTTGACTAAATAAAAAACAGATACATTTAACAAGGTAAATATAAAAACAATGGTAAGAAATGCCTCTGGAAATCATTTCCAATGGAAAAATTGATTTCTGACCCTGCTATATTTGGTTTCCACTTAAGGCCTCTTGAGTATGATGTTAATTCAGGGAAAAAGGTGTCTCATCAAACACAGGATAAGCTCTAGAGGTCTACAGAATTATCTGTGGAGCTCTGAATGTTTCTTTATAACCAGACTTATCCCTGGTTACCCCACTTCTTAGTGGCTGGTTGACTTTGAGAGGTAATATCAAACTATTTATATATATATTCAGCAGTCCATATTTTAAACAGATTTGGGCTGCTGAATGTCCCGGGACTTTGTACTCACCAACTGGGTGTTTGGCCACAGAGCGTGTGGTTGAATACTTCAGCTGTGGGTGTTCGTTTAACAGTAATGAACATGTGTGGGGAGCCATAGCTTTCTGTAAGGGGAGAAAAGCTGTGTAAGGGGTCTGTGTAAAGATTATTTTTTATTTGCTTAAGCCCTTATTTTATGACATTAAGCAAAATCTTTGTATTGGTATGTTTTGGTAAAGAATTCCATACTCAGTATATGATACATGCAACACATTTTTTTCTCTCAAAATTTTAGGGTCAGTAAGATTTAAATGATTTTGGAAGTAGTCACTTATTCTCACCAAGGTTGCATTTATTTGATCAAACACAGTAAAAAACTAAAAATTTCAAAAATAATACAATTTAAAATAACTTTTTTAAAAGTAATATATTCCTTGTGATGGCAAAAAACTGAATTTTCAAGATGCTTTGATGAATAGAAAGTTCAAAAGGACAGTGTTTAAAATATAAATCTTTTGTAACAATATAAATGCCTTCACTGCCCTTTACTTTTGATCAGTCAATTTAATGTGTCCTTGCTGAATAAAACTTTAAATTTATTTTTAAAAAAACAATAAACAAATAACAAAACACACACACACACACACACACACACGTGTATATATATATATATATATATATATATGTAACAAAATTATTTTAATAATGTACAGTATAATTGGATCTAGTTGCTTACTTTGATATAATGCACCATCTGAAGGTTGAAGAGGTCTGTTGAGCTTTCCAGAATAAGGGTGGAGCCCATGTTTGAGGTTGTGTTGTGAAGGTCAAAGATGACATCATATGCATCCGAGCTTCCTTTGGGTCCGAACATCTGATTGATTTCCTTCGCCCTCTGGACTTCATATGGCAGCCCTTCAACATCGGGAGCACTGTGGATGTCTTATTAATATTAATTAAAAGTTACAATAATAATGAACAAAACACAAATAATTAATAAAACAATCCTTTTCAATACATAATGCAAATAGAACGATACATTTACTTAATTCAGCACTTGGAGATTTAAATAAACATGTGCCAGTAAATTATAAGATGCTTAGAAGTTCAAATCTACCCAGGACCTTGAAACCTTTGTCTTAAAGGAAAATAGCATACAGGAAACTGGGCAGGTATTGATCTTAAGCTCTCTTGAATAGCAGTTAGGTGCAGATGTATCCTTAACTTCAACAGATAAGAGAATGACAAAAGGATCAGCTATTACATAAATAATAACTAATTTACCTATTTGAAAACAATCTAAACTTGACACTTGAGGAACCATTATGACTTAGGTTAATATTTTATTAATTGCTCCAACTGCTGAGTTAGGGAAAAAAAGGATCCAGAAACATTCCTACTCTACAATATCACCAAATGTATACACTTTGTTGCTACTAGGAATAAAATAAACTGCAGAGATGCATAAAATAAGCACACAATCCAAGAGAGGACAGAAAAATAACAGAATTTCATCAAGCTTTCCTGCTGGTCCAAAAAAAAAAAAAAAAAATTGCATAAAAACAATTCAACATGTGAACATCTGTTATGTGTGTTTTGCATCCCCTCACAGTACATTGTTATATATGCAGTGTTTCCTGGTTGATTTTATCTCAATAAGCAGGCTCAATTGTATTTATAATTCCACCAAGGCATGTCAGTTTACTAAAGTACTTGTTTTTCCCCACTGATACAAGACTGCTACGGCAGTGGAGAAGATGCATGACCATTAATTTGTATTATTTTAAAGTTATGTTTAGTTTTTACAAACATGCATTTCATACAGTGGGCTTAAACAGCTCGCCCCAGGGTTTTTACAGGTTTTATGAAGGTACATTTAAGACTTTAAATCACATTAAAGACATTTTCAAGACCAAGTTTACGGGAAAACAATGTCAATATTTTTTCTAAATGTATAGGGAGAAACACAATGAGTTCAAAAATACAACTTCCAACAGATATCCATTACTTTTTAATTCATTTGACAAAAAAGGTAGCTTGAATGAATCTGCTCCCAATACTGCTTTTTACTGAGCTTGAGTCTGGCCACTCTGCCATAAAGCCCAGATAAATAGAGTGTTGCAGTGATGTTTGTCCTTCTAAAAGTTTCTCCCATCACCATATGAGATCATGGAGCATGACCATCAGCTTCTTGGTCACCACTCTAAACAACCCCTTCTGAGATATACATGACATTTTGTGAACATCTATGCTGCCTCCAAAAATCGATCAGATTACGGTATAGGAGACAGGAAGTGAAGCTAACATTGGATTCGGACGGGCCTTGATGCCTTCCTACCTCAAGGCATCATTTTTTAGTTTTTGCAAGGAGCCATTTACTCATTCCAGTGGACTTTATTAGTGGAGTAATGTAGATAATAGGGGTGATTTCAAACAATCAAAGTGTAAGAGTGCATAGTAGGCTAAGATGTAAGTAGCAAAACATTTAACTATTTTACGATAGGTATGTTTATTAACCCATAGTAATATACAGTGATGCAAACTTACTTAACTTGCTTTTTAATTGAAATTCAACAAACACGTATTTAAAATAGGCTAATTCAAGCTCCGCAAAGCTCCTCAAAAAGTCGCGCCGCTGTCATGGATATCAGCATGTTACGTGTTATTTATGCTGCAATATTAAAGGCTCTTCATGACCCAGATCACGCTTCACTCACGTTTCTCAACAGTCATGACATGAGCGGCTCGGATCAGCTGACTGCTCGCTCCATTGATACTTTATCGCGCGAGTCAGTGGTGTTGTCATGTAAATGAGCCATTTACACAGAGCGCGTTTGAAAATAGCTTGACTGACCTCAACGCAATGGAAGAGAACGCAATGCTCCTACAATGTTTTTACTTAAAAACAGCGCGAGACGAAAAAAATAGAGGTGCAACACAGCGACTAAACATGTCGAGCTGACGCATGTATGGTAACAAACAACACAAACGCTATAATGTACCTCGAACACACACGAGCTTTAAAGTTTTGCTACAGTTTTTAAATTCCACTGTTCTTACAACACAAGACTGTGCTCTGTTTTATAAAAGTGCTATTCATAAACGCGCCGGACTTGTACAGAAAATAACGTATCGCACAATATTTACCTGAGGTTCTCGGGCGTAAATGCTCTGTTCAAATCCGTGTCGATGTACCTGGTACATTTCTCCACTGCTCTGGGGTTGCTTATGAACGGCTTGGTCACCAGTCTTTTTCTTTCTATCTCAGCTGCATTCTGTATCCACATATTTACCAGCATAATGCCGGACAGCTCATTTCCATGTGTGCCTCCAAAAATAGCCACTCGTTTGGCTTCTTGTAAACAAGAAATATTTGTACGCGAACTCATAGTGAGAGCTGCACGGACGTGTGCGGTTCACGAAAGACGAGCGCAAAGTTTCCACACAACTGCTGTTTCCTCTAGCCGCCGGTGCGATGTGACTGCTGTTTATATAATAGTTATTTGAAGGGTAAGCCTAAATCCCAAGCATAAGTGCGTCCGTGTGTCATCTACATTAAGCGCGCTAGGTGTTATGTTAGGTTTCAACACATTCGCAAGTTAGTTTATGGAGCGATCACGATGTTCGCCATTGTCACAGGAGATTATAGGCGGAGAAAAAATAAACACGAGCAGATGGCCTATGCACATATGCAAAGTAAATATAGTAGGTCAACTGAAAAGAAAACAAGTCTATATGGCTTTCAGAGAACAGCATTTACTCCAACTCATCTGCAAATCAAATTAAAGTTAAAAATGAAAGCAAATCAAATTAAAATAGGTTAATGGGATTTGAAATGTATTAGTAGCTCTCTATAATGACAATTATATGTATTAAAATACAAATAAAAATGACTTGTTTTGCCCAGAGGAGAACTGGCCCCTGACTAATCCTGGTTTCTCCTAAAGATTTTTTTCTCCATTTCTGCCACCTGATGGAGTCTGGGTTCCTTACCACCATCACCTCTGGCTTTGCTTGGTTGGGGACACTTAATATTCAGCAATATCATTGACTTGACTGCACAGACACTACAGAGAACTGAACTGAGCTAAATGATGACATCATTGTTTTCTGCAGAGCTGAATTTCATGAACTTTGCAATCATTTAACCGAACTGAATCAACACTGAACTGACTTCAGCAGAATGGTTAGTTAAAAACAACCTTAAATAAATGTGTCTGAATCAACTTTTTAAAATGTTCCAAAGTTGGAGCATTTTTAGTGAAGGAAAAGCATTCCATAATTTGGGGGGCTTTGAATGAAAAAAAAATTAAGCATAAGGTTGATGAAGTGAAAGAGTAGCAGAATGGAGAAACCGTGACGGAGTATAGAAGTATAGACTTTTTTTATTGGACAAAAAAACTCTACATGTAGTAACCTAGAATACTGTCTAACACTTGATGGCTGCTCTGTCAAGTCCTCGTCGTCAGTTAGGAACCTGGGTGTGCTCTTTGATACCAATCTCTCATTTGAAAGTCACGTTTCTAGCATCTGTAAAACTGCATTCTACCATCTTAAAAATGTATCTAAATTACGGCATATGCTTTCAATGCAAAATGCTGAACAGTTAGTTCATGCGTTCATGACCTCAAGGCTAGATTATTGTAATGCTCTACTGGGTGGTTGCCCTGCTCGCTTAATAAATAAACTGTAGCTGGTCCAAAACACAGCAGCTCGAGTTCTTACTAGAACCAGGAAGTATGACCATATTAGCCCGGTTCTGTCAACACTGCACTGGCTCCCTATTAAACATTGCATACATTTTAAAATCTTGCTAATTACTTACAAAGCACTAAATGGTTTAGCTCCCCAGTACTTGAGCGAGCTCTTAACGCATTATACTCCATCACGTCTATTGCGGTCTCAAAACTCTGGCCAGTTGATAATACCTAGAATATCAAAATCAACTGCAGGCGGTCAATCCTTTTCCTATTTAGCACCTAAACTCTGGAACAGCCTTCCTAGCATTGTTCGGGAAGTAGACACACTCTGTCAGTTTAAATCTAGACTAAAAACACATCTCTTTACTATGGCATACACATAAAACATTTTTAATTTATATTTTATTCAAATCAATTAAATTATTGTTAGGCTGCATTAATTAGGTCAGCCGAAAATGAGAACACTTCCCATAACACCTGATGTACTCGTTACATCATAAGAAGAATGGCATCTAAGCTAATGTTAGTCTCTCTGTTTATTCCGAGGTTTGCATTATTTTCCTGTTTAACACTGTGAAGCTGCTTTGAAACAATCTGCATTGTAAAAAGCACTATATAAATAGAGTTGACTTGACTATATGGACTAATGAGACCATAAACTACACCGGTGCCATCCCAAAGTCAAACCAGTGCAACTATGAAAGCATTGGTGTTCTGCTCACATGGAGAGGTATGGGTGAACACAATAGCTTCAGAGTTTTGAATATAATGAAGCCTATTTAAAGATTTAGATGGGAGGCCATTTTATAAGCCTTTGCATCAGCACAAGAGAGAAATGGTCGAAGTCTGGCAATATTCCTGATATGATAGAAGGTGAATTTTGAGATGTTTTTTATGCACATCAACTGTTGGCTGAGGATCAAAGATGAAAACAAGATTCCGAACCTGTTAAGTGGGAAGTACCATGTTGGAATCAACAAACAATATAATATGATAGCGGCCATCATACCAATCAGTATAAGTTCAGTTTTGGAGCCATTCAGGAAGCTATGCGGCATCAAATTCCGATTTCTTCTAAACACTCAGTTAACATGCAGCAGACATCAGGGCTAGTGGTGATGTAAATGTCAGTATCATCAGTATAGCAGTAATAACCAAGGCCAGGGCTGTACGTTAACTTTTTTTGCACATAGCACTGGTGCTACAGAGGTTGAACGTTTTGTAGCACAGCTCAGCACAATTGTAGCACAAGTATAACGTACGTTACATCTCATGAAACAACCACAAGTAGCACAGTTTGTCACTTAAACAGGTAGGTGACTTGCAAAAGGGCTGAAAATACAGTCTCATACAGGTTCACGCAAAATTCAGCCCTTAACAAGAAAACTTTTCAGATGAACATTTTCTTTCTTTGCCCAAAATGGCAAACTGCAGGAACGTAACACTTACTGCTTAACATTGTCAATTTTGTTTATATAACCTAATATCTCTGACTACAATCCAAACAACATTCATTTATAATTCAACCTCACAACATTATTCAATTTAAAGATCTACACTTCTCATTTTCATTCATGGAGATAACATGGAAATGTGCCACACATAGTGGATGATTTCTGCCACCTGTTGGTAAACAAGCACTTTAAAAATGAAAATGGCATGAAATTACCATTATAACCAGTAGATAGCTGCAGAGGATAACTCGGCTCATTTGCCATAATTATTTTCACAGATTATTAAATGACTAGTATAGCAAACTTTAGTAATTTTATTGTTCTGAAGTATGATGGCAAATACAGGAAAAGTCACAAAGTCTTATGCCATTTAGATGAAGGAAAAAAATTTTCCAGAAAAAAAAGCCCAGACCCCAACAGCCTAGAAGGGTTAATTATTTAACGACTGTGATTATTGGTATAAATAATTACATCATTTTTGTATTTACAAGTAATGTAATTATTTGAAAAACACATTGAATCTAATATTTTTATAGTTTTTTTTCCTTTAACAGTAGAACCTGCTGAACATATTCAGCCAATAGACTTGTTTTTGTGCACTGAGCTATTTGGACATAGGCTTGTCAGATGTTTTGTACAGTTCGTTGCAATGATTATCACGGTCAATCAAAGCAATTTCAGGAGGGACTTTTAGCGGATTCACTCCCGTAATTAACACTCTTCGACTAACCTCACACATGAACAATGCACTGTGTTTTGCAAGAATGCTACTGCAGCAAATTTATTCATTGCACAGACCAATTTTTTTGTTGCACTGTACAGCCCTGCCCAAGGCAATACTTCCTAATAATCTGGCCATGTGGAAACATGTGCTAAATAGAGTTGGGCCCAACAATGAACCTGGAGGAACTCCCTCTAAAATAATAATAACAACAATGAATGAATAAATTGGATGAATTTATATTTTATTTAAAATAAATCAATTGATTCACAGATCATCCACGTCTAAAGTAAAAAGGTAAATAATGTACAGGTGTATGCATGTTATTTCAGAAAATATGTTTGTAATAAAATGAACTGCCAAAGTACTTTTTGCATTTCATTTGGATTTTCATAAACAATTTAATAAAAATATTTTCAATCACAAGTTTATACATTTCCATTTGACAAATGACATCTGTAAATTGGTACTGCTTTCCTATTAATCTTTTATGACCTTTCACCCTGAACAGAAAATCTTTTACCAACACTTTTGGCTAATGTTCTCTTGAACGTCTGAGAAGTTGAGATCGGCTTGTTTTTCTTCTGACGGTCTAAAGGTCGGAGGTCTAAAACCACAACAGATGTTAGTCTGTGTAATTCTTTTCTATCATTTTCCTCTTCCTGTGTTCTTTCTTGTAGCTAATACAACATCAATATGAACAAAACTCTCAGTGCTTTTATCTTTTCGTATGTTGTTTGTGCAACAACACATCAGTCTGAGATACAGATGGTTCTCTTGATCCCTCCTTTAGGTTATTCTCTTCATATGTATCAGATTTTCTGTATGACTGAACAAAGATTAACACTCAGTTTGAACAGAACCTGTTCTGTCATGACACCAAGTCTTTTGGGTGTGTCATCTCAAATTACCGTTATAGGCAAGTCAGTGTTAGGAAACATGGAGATTTCCTTATTATTTTCAGTGTACACCTTCCTCTTCTTTTTTTATCCTTTGTATTATCTGCAGAAACTCCCGAATCTCAGGCCTGTCGGTCTGCATTGCTGTTGTATGATTGAATCAATCCCGTTTGTTCAGAATTCTGGGCTATTGTCCACTATGTGACAATCTTTCATTCATTTCCTCAATGTTTTTCCTCTTCAGTTTCTTTGGAATCATCTCAGGTTGTTTCGACATCGGACTCTGAGGCTTTTCAAACTGCACTCTATGATAAGAACATTCCAAAGTCAATTCACCGCCTACATTTGTGATGCAATCAGAATCTTTTTTTTCTTCATCTTCCTCTTGGGTGTTACAGTTTCTTGCATTTGTGCAGCAGAAGAGCTAAAGTCAGAACTGAAATTAATGGAAAAACTTGACAGTTTCCTCTTCTTTTTGCGTTTGGTGTCATTTAATTTAGCTTCTGTATTACTTTCCAAATGTTCAATATCACTTGGCCTTTCTTCAATTGACTGTTGAGTAGCTGATCTATCAGTTACATTATCAAACTGAGACCCCAAACTCGCATCCAGAACAAAATCAACAGATTCATACTCAAACTCTTCACTGCCATTCTGCTTTTTCTTCTTTTTCACAGATTTTAATCTAGTTACATTAGGTGATAGACATTGTTCAATTTGCTCTGATGTCTGAAAAAGCTCAGGGTGATCGGTCTCAGTAGCTTCAAACGTTTCAATTGCCAGGATATTTGTAGCACTCTTTTCCTCCATGTATGCAGTCTTTTTCTCTTTTTCTTTTCTCTTCTTTTTTGTTCTTTTGAGTGTCAATTCAGTAGTTTGTGACTCATTGAACCGATCCGTCTTAACCAAATGAACATTGCCCACACTATGAGTAACTGCATTTGTCTCTGCATCCACTTGCTCTTTTAATTTGTGCTTTTTCTTCTTTTTCTGTTTATACTTACTGCACAACATGTTATCTGAAAGGACAGAAGAATTAATTTTTTCCTCAAGTTCTGCAGTGTTTCCCGACTGCAAGTCTAACACAGCATTTTCCAGTCCAATGAGGTCATCAACTTGAGATGGAGAACTTGCATTCTGACTTTTCTTTTTGCGTTTGGCAACATTTAATATATGTGCTGAATAACAGTCCAAATGTTCATCTGCATTGCTCTGCCTTCTTTCAATCATCTTTTGTGCACTCAGTCCAGTGACATCAAACTGAGACACAGAACTCACATCCAGATTCAAATCAACAGATTCATATGGACGTTTACTCTTATCCTTTTTTTTCTTCCCTGAGCTAAATCTAGTTACACTGGTTGATGGACATCTTGTGATTCCCTCTGATGACTGTAAATGCTCAGTCTGATTGGCCTCAGTGGAATTAATCACATTATTTTCTCTCATTTCTGGAGGGCAATCATCCATGTGCTCCAAAAGTTCACTTGATGAGCTAACTGTTGTTCTTTCTCTGTCCTTGTTTGCTCTCTTTTTTTTGGTTCTTCTGGATAGCAAATCAGTTTGTGACTCACTGTATTGAAACTGTACAATGTCCTTAATATCTGAAGCAAGCTCTATTGTTTTTTGCTCTTTTGGTTTCTGCTTTTTTGCCTTTTTCTGTTTGTCCTTTGTGATAACGGTGTCATCTGAACCCAAATTATTTGGTTCTGCTGTGCTCTCTGACTCCATGCCTGACTCTTGTTTTTCCAGTCCAATAATGCCATTAATTTGAGATGGAGAACTTGCATTCTGACTTTTCTTCTTGTGTTTAGCAACCTTCAATATACTTGCTGTATTACCTTCCAAATGTTGAGCTGCATTGTCATTGCTCCGCCTTTCTTCAATGACCTGATTTTCCTGTTGTTCAACCATTCTGAGACCAGCATCAAACTGAGACAAAGAACTCCCTTCCAGATTCAAATCAACAGATTCATGTGGACATTCCTCACTCCGATCATCCCTTTTTTTCTTTTTTTTCTTCCCTGAGCTTAATTTAGTTACACTGGGTGTTGGACATCTTGTAATTCCCTCTGATGACTGTAAATGCTCAGTCTGATTGGCCTCAGTAGAATGTATCACATTATTTCCTCTCATTTCTGGAGGGCAATCATCCATGTGCTCCAAAAGTTCACTTGATGAGCTAACTGTTGTTCTTTCTCTGTCCTTGTTTGCTCTCTTTTTTTTGGTTCTTCTGGATAGCAAATCAGTTTGTGACTCACTGTATTGAAACTGTACAATGTCCTTACTATCTGAAGCAAGCTCTATTGTTTTTTGCTCTTTTGGTTTCTGCTTTTTTGCCTTTTTCTGTTTGTCCTTTGTGATAACGGTGTCATCTGAACCCAAATGATTTGGTTCTGCTGTGCTCTCTGACTGCATGCCTGACACTTGTTTTTCCAGTCCAATGTCATCAATTTGAGATGGAGAACTTACATTCTGACTTTTCTTCTTGTGTTTGGCAACCTTTAATATACTTGCTGTATTACCTTCCAAATGTTCAGCTGCATTGTCATTGCTCCGCCTTTCTTCAATGACCTGATCTTCCTGTTGTTCAATCACTCTGAGACCAGCATCAAACTGAGACACAGAACTCACTTCCAGATTCAAATCAACAGGTTCATATTGAGACTCTTCTGTCTCATCTCTTTTCTTCTTTTTCTCCACTGATTTTAATCTAGTTACATTAGGCGATGGACACCCTGTAACTTCCTCTGATGTCTGCATATGTTTAGGTTGACAAGTCTCAGGAGCTTCACTGGATTGATTCCCTTCATTTACTCTCAACTCAGCTGGTCTATCAGAGTCCAAAGTTTCATTTGATGGGATGTCTGTAGCACTATTCTCCTCTACATATGCAGTCTTTGTCCCCTCTTTGTCTTTTCTCTTCTTTTTTTTTCTTTTGAGCATCAGCTCAGTACTTTGTGGCTCACTGAACTGAACTGCCTCAACCGACTGATTTTCTACACCAGGCTCTGCATCCTCACGCTCTTTTAATTTGCACATTTTCATCTTTTTCCTCTTAGCCTTTTTGATAACAGTGCTATCTGCCAACGTAGATAAAATAATTTCCTCCAAGAGCTCAGCAGTCTCTTTTGACTGTAAAACTGATGCTGCCGTTTGCTCTTCGTTTATTACTCTTTTCTCCACATCACATAATTCCCTGTTTTCTCTGTGTGTTGTTTTAAGTTCAGTGACATCAACAGAACTCACTTTCTGACTCACATGTACATTTGTATCACATTCTATTAAAATAGTAGCACCCATTTTCTTCTTTCCCTTTCTTTTTCGTTTAAGAAAGCTCATTCCACCATTTTTAAACAAAGGACTATCTTGAGTATCTGTTTCGATCTCCACCATCGTTCTTTGTTTACCCACGAGAACATGTTCACAGGAACTTGAGTAAACTTCTCTTAATGGTTCATCAGCTAGTGGTAAATGATTAGATGATGGTTGCACATTCACGATCTCTATTCCTGTAACTTCAGTATCCTTATGAGAGCTTGACATTGATTTTCTCTTTTTATTTTTATGCCTCGTTTTATCCTCTCTTGACATCAGTTCAGTATGTAGGACAGCAGGACTCTGACCTGTCTTCTGGGTTTCAGAGTGTTTGGTTTGGTTGATGTCTTCAATTGTAAACTGCTTGGTTGTTCTTGGTTCAAACACAGACACAGATTCTCCTTCCATCTCTAATTGAGTTATGCCACTTTCGTCGTCCTCATGTGCATGACGTTCACCATCACACCATCTTGGTGTTCCTAGTCCAAATATGGATTCAAACTGTCCTTCAGTCTCTATTTGAGTTACATCACTGTCTTGATCGCTCTCCTCCATGTTCGCTGTAATGGATGTGGTTTTATGAATTTGATTGTTCTTATGTTTCTGACTGTTCAATGGCATGAATAAATCCACTGAACCAATGTCACTGTCAGTCTGTTGAATTTCATTCTGTACAGAAATGTCTCCCCCTTGTGGTGGAAAGAAATTGTTTTTGTTGGGCAGGTGATTGTCAGTTCCTGACCTCATGTCATCCTCGTGCTCCATTTGAGTGACTGACTCTACAGAGTGTCTCTGTGTCTCTTCAATTACCACTAAATTATTTCCATGTGAGTTCTTAGCACACTGGATGATCTGATTAAGTGGTTGTCCACAATTGGAAGAATCTGAGTGTTCAGCATCTGAACATGAAGCTAAAACCTCATGTGTCTCATGTTGCTTTTCCTGCTCCTCAGAGAGAGAGACACAGGAAGATTCTGATAACGTCCTGACTACAGCTTTGCTTTTAGGAACTTTGCGTTTCTTTTCTGATTGTTTTTTAACAGAAGCACTTGTCTTGTTTTTCTTGGTAGATTTAATTTTTCTTTTGTTCTCTTTTCCATTGACATAAAGTAACTGTTCTTCATTGACTTTTGACAGTGAATCATGTATCCTCTTCTCCAATATGGATTGCGTAAGCCATTTTTGCACGTTTCCTTTATAGTAACTTGGAACAAAAATGGTTTTATCCTGAAATAAAAGGTAAAAACAACAACAGATTAGAACACTGTGCTATATCTATCTATCTGTCTGTGCACAAACAAACACACGCGCACACGCACACGCACACACAGACTATATTCTATAGGCTTTATTACACTGAGTTGTTGCCCAGCATCATATTCTTCATCAATCAACTGTATGAAATGTAAGATGACCCAAGTAGGTCTGGGGAGGGGCAAGTGCGTTAAATTAAAAAAGCATAACATTTTCTGTCAAAAGATAGAAGGAACAGTGGTGAACCGGCAACAGGATCATGGGCATCCAAGGCTCATTGATGCACGTGGGGGAGCGAAGGCTGGCCCGTGCGGTCCAATCAAACAGACGAGCTACTGTAGCTCAAATTGTTCAAGAAGTTAATGCTGGTTCTGATAGAAAGGTATCAGAATACACAGTGCATCACAGTTTGTTGCGTATGGGGCTGCATAGCCACAGACCAGTCAGGGTGCCCATGCTGACCCCTGTCCACCGCTGAAAGCGCCAAAGTTAAGCATCAGAACTGGACCACAGAGCAATGGAAGAAGGTGGCCTGGTCTGATGAATCACATCTTTTACATCACATGGATGGCCAGGTACATGTGTGTCTCTTACCTGGGGAATACATGGCACTATGATCCACTATGGGAAGAAGGCAAGCCGGCAGAGGCAGTGTGATGCTTTGGGCAATGTTCTGTTGGGAAACCTAGGGCCCTGCTATCCATGAGGATGTTACTTTGACACGTACCACCTACCTAAACATTGTTGCAGACCATGTACACACTTTCATGGAAACGGTATTCCTTAGTGGCTGTGGCCTCTTTCAGCAGGATAATAAGCCCTGCTACAAAGCAAAAATGGTTCAGGAAGGGTTTGAGGAACACAACAAATTTGAGGTTGACTTGGCATCCAAATTCCCCAGATCTCAATCGAGCATCTGTGGGATGTGCTGAACAAACAAGTCTGATCCATAGAGGCCCCACCTTGCAACTTACAGGACTTTATGGATCTGACACACACCGATCAGGCATAACATTATGATCACCTTCCTAATATTGTGTTGGTCACCCTTTTGCTGCCAAAACAGTCCTGACCCATCGAGGCATGAATTTTACTAGACCCCTGAATGTGTGAATGAATACACAACAAACTGCAACATACTGTGTATTCTGACACCTTTCTATCACAACCAGCATTAACTTGAGCAATTTGAGCTATAGTAGCTCGTCTGTTTGATCGACTACACGGGCCAGCCTTCGCTCCCCATGTGCATCAATGAGCCTTGATCGCCGGTTCACCACTGTTCCTTCTTTGGAGCACTTTTGATAGATACTGACCACTGCAGCCTGGGAAAACCCCACAAGAGCTGTAAGATTTTTTAATGTTTTTAAAAGAACTCTCTTCTGCTCACCAAGGCTGTATTTGTTTGATCCAAAATACAGAAAAAAACAGTAATATTGTGATATTGAGTAATATATATGTGCAAATTAAAATAACTTTTCTATTTGAATAGATCTTAAAATGCAAGTTATTCCTGTGAAAGCAAAGCTGAATTTTCAGCATCATTACTCCAGTCTTCAGTGTCACATGATCCTTCAGAAATCATTCTAATATGCTGATTTGCTGCAAGAAACTATTATTGTTATTATTAGCATCACCATCAATGGTCATAACCGGATTTAGGATTCTGGCATGAATAGAATGATAAATAGAAAGTTCAAAAGAATAACATTTATCTGAAATAAAAAGCTTTTGTAACATTATAAATACCTTTACTGTCACTTTTGATCAATTTACAGTTTTCAATTGATAGCAAGCATCAGTCAATGCTTAAGCCACATTTTTAAAACTCTTCACACATTCAGCAAAACAGAAGTCGATGCGGACGAAACTGTAAATCATTTTTCATTGCATTCACACAAAATGTATTCACTGACCACATTTTCCAATATCCATGAACACTTTTGTCAGTCATCTGCAAAACTATATTTGCAGCACATTTTTCAAATAAAACACTGCTTTTTAAAACTGATAAAAGCACAAGGAAATCAGAAGGATAGCAAACTCTGTGCATTTCTGCAGGAATTATATTGAAATATAAAATATTAACAAAATATTTACAATGAAATTAAATAATTATTCCAAACATGACTAAATGCAAATTTCAGCTGAAAGCCGACACAGGTGTCTTATTTTTAGTCTATTTCTTTTTTCTGTCACCTTTTGTTAATTCGGTGGATTGGCTTCAGAATGATTTTGTTTGGAAACATGGATCAAGGAAAACACATGGGGAAAGAAGAGAAGACTAGAACCCCCACAGTACTGTTCACAGATCTATTCATCCCATACATTTTCTTTCTCCAATTCTCCAAGCACTTGTTCTATGTAGGCTTATGAAATTAAAAGATGGAATTCTTATCATACAAAGAAATATTTGTGAAAAATCATTCAAAATTCAAACATACAATTCATTTATGTAATGATGTTAGTGTTTTTTAGGTCGGTGTGTTATGAGTGATAATGTATGTTTTCTGAATGAGAGTTGTTGCCAGTGTTATGGTGGAACGAGCTTATTTTGAGACATGCAAGTGTTTTTTTGGTCAGTGAGTTTTGGAGGTGCGATTAACTGTTTGGCCAAGATGTTGGTTATGCAGACTGTATGAAGAGTTTTGAAAAAGTGGCTTCAGTATTGACCAATGCTTATTAGCAACTGAAAAAAGAACAACTGTAATGCATCCTTGCTGAATAAAAGTATTAATTTCTTTCCAAAAAAAAAAAAAAAAAAAAAATCTTACTGACCCCAAACTTTCGAACAGTAGTGTTACAAAAGATTTCTATTTAAGATAAATGCTGTTCTTTTGAACTTTCTTTTCATCAAAGAATATTGAAGGTTTTAAAGGATTTCTGAAGGATCATGTGATACTGAAGACTGGAGTAATGGTGCTGAAAATTCAGCTTTGCCAACACAGGAATAAAATGCATTTTAAAATATATTCAAATAGAAAACAGTTATTTAAATAGTAAACATATTTCACAATATTACTGATATGATATGAATAGAATATGAATAGAAAGTTCCAAAGAACGGCATGCATTTAAAACAAAAATCTTTTGTAACATTATAAATGTCTCTACTGACATTTTTGGTCAATTTAATGTGTCTTTCCTAAATAAAAGTATTCATTTATTTAAAAAAAACAAAACTCTTACTGGCCCCAATGTTTTGAATGGTATTGTATATTAGTGAGCTACTGACACTTCTTTTAGTAATAAGTTCCAATTTGACATTGATTACTTAAAATAAAAATAAAATATTTCTCAAATACAAATGCATGTAGATTCTACAGGATAATTATTTTTTTAGAGGATATCAAAACAAAAATATGTATTACACTAAAGCATATTTTGTACTATTAAAGTCTGCAGTAATTACATACCACTTTTGTGACTTCATGATCACTGCTGTGGTCATCCTCCTCAGAGTTATCACTTAGCCTGAAACAAAGTTGTTGTTTTTTTCCATTAAAACTATTACATTTATTTTACAATCATATTTGTATTTAGTTTTTTATTAATTACTAGAACTTACTCAGACTCCAGCATATATGGACTGATTGCTCTTCCTGTTTTTACATAACCCTCATTGAGTTTCTTTATGCATTTGAGGAACCCTCCAATTTCTGAGTTCTAAAAAAAAAATACAACAAATAATAAACACGCATAATTTAATAACATGTAATGACAGTGTTAGAATTATAAAAACCAATGACAGTAAAGTTCAAACTTTTTTACGCTCTTTCTTGAAACCAGAAGCATTTTATCAGACAGAATGTAATTCTAAAATGACATAAGACACGAATACACAAATAAATAACGCCACCTCTAGAATCTGGTGCTTCTTCAAGGGTAGGTGCCGCTGTCTGTGCGATTTCAACAAAAAGGGAAAAGTAGCTTTTTGAGGGGGAACATAATCAATCCTTTTTCCTCTCTTTGGGGACACCGCATGCTGACCTTCACTTCCCTCTTCATATTCAGAGTCTTCATTCTCTGTGAGTCTGCTGGTGACCCCCTCTCTATCATCACCAGTATCATCAGAGATAGACTCTGGTCTCTTAGTTGATCTAGCATGTCGCCTTGCTGTTCGGACCGCTTTAGTCACAGACTGTGTTACAAACAGGCTTTCACCAGAGTCACTGTATGGAGGAATGCAGAGAAGTGATGCAGTGCATGAGAAAACATTTTCAAGTGAAACATTTCAGTAAAATTAGATGTTTTGTGTTTTTTTGGCATTAAAACTTCATCTTAAAGCATTATTAGATTCATTTATGGAGATTATTTGGGATAGCAAACCACCAACTTAATTCAGGGCTGAAACTAACAACATTTTTTTCAGTCGATTAATCGAATGATTTAACTATTCCAAAATATTGCTTTTACATTTCGCTTTGAAACCAAATCTTCCGCCATCGTCTTGTTAGTCGCTTCACTCTCGTCACATGCTAAATTAAATATGACTCCTGCTAATCTGTGCTGCGACTGGTTCGGCTCACGCTGAATTGAGCATGTGCATGCAGTTTTTAAATGTTCTCTAACTAAACAAAATGATTTTTATTAGTAAAAAAAAAAAAAAAAAAATCAAAACAACAGTGGGAGGTGCGGTGCTGAGGTGGGCAATGATGTAATCACTTGTGTAACATCGGTAACACCAACATCACTCACTCATTCCAGCTCAGAAATCCACTCGCTTAACTCTACTCAAGTTACTGTTGTAAACGCTGCACAATGGTATCGCTTTTTACAACATTGGACACATAATGGTAATTAATATGATTAGCCTTTTGCTTAACTGTTATCAAACAACTAATAATGTGTAAATGTTACACAAACCATGTTCCCGTTTGCCATCTCAGTCTGCCTTCTAAAAATCAGCATCCTTAGAAACACTTTGAACATCATAGAAGGTCAATGTAGAAAGGCATATAGTTCATCATAACATCGTAATATACACTCACCTAAAGGATTATTAGGAACACCATACTAATACTGTGTTTGACCCCCTTTCGCCTTCAGAACTGCCTTAATTCTACGTGGCATTGATTCAACAAGGTGCTGAAAGCATTCTTTAGAAATGTTGTCCCATATTGATAGGATAGCATCTTGCAGTTGATGGAGATTTGTGGGATGCACATCCAGGGCACGAAGCTCCCGTTCCACCACATCCCAAAGATGCTCTATTGGGTTGAGATCTGGTGACTGTGGGGGCCATTTTAGTACAGTGAACTCATTGTCATGTTCAAGAAACCAATTTGAAATGATTCGAGCTTTGTGACATGGTGCATTATCCTGCTGGAAGTAGCCATCAGAGGATGGGTACATGGTGGTCATAAAGGGATGGACATGGTCAGAAACAGTGCTCAGGTAGGCCGTGGCATTTAAACGATGCCCAATTGGCACTAAGGGGCCTAAAGTGTGCCAAGAAAACATCCCCCACACCATTACACCACCACCACCAGCCTGCACAGTGGTAACAAGGCATGATGGATCCATGTTCTCATTCTGTTTACGCCAAATTCTGACTT